>CM060108.1:19465144-20090144 GCA_030522415.1 Channallabes apus | reverse complement strand
GTCAGCTACACCTACACCTAGCTAAGCATGCCCGTAGCCTGACATTAACACAACTACACTTACTTAATCTCTGAACAACAAACACTAAGGATGTGGGACACGGAAGCACTAGGTCTAGGGACTCTGAGGCTCCAAAGTTAGTCTAGAGGGCACCCAAAGATTAGACTAGGGGACACTCAAAGGCTAGGCCGGGGCACACTCAAAGGCTAGGCTAGGGGACCCTCGAAGGCTAGGCCATGGCATACTAAAAGGCTAGGCTAGGGGACCATCGAAGGCTAGGCCGTGGTATACTAAAAGGCGAGGCCGTGGTATACGCAAAGGCGAGGCCAGGGGACACGCAAAGGCTAGGCTAGGGGACACGCAAAGGCTAGGCTAGGGGACACGCAAAGGCTAGGCTAGGGGACACGCAAAGGCTAGGCTAGGGGACACGCAAAGGCTAGGCTAGGGGACACGCAAAGGCTAGGCTAGGGGACACGCAAAGGCTAGGCTAGGGGACACGCAAAGGCTAGGCTAGGGGACACGCAAAGGCTAGGCTAGGGGACACGCAAAGGCTAGGCTAGGGGACACGCAAAGGCTAGGCTAGGGGACACGCAAAGGCTAGGCTAGGGGACACGCAAAGGCTAGGCTAGGGGACACGCAAAGGCTAGGCTAGGGGACACGCAAAGGCTAGGCTAGGGGACACGCAAAGGCTAGGCTAGGGGACACGCAAAGGCTAGGCTAGGGGACACGCAAAGGCTAGGCTAGGGGACACGCAAAGGCTAGGCTAGGGGACACGCAAAGGCTAGGCTAGGGGACACGCAAAGGCTAGGCTAGGGGACACGCAAAGGCTAGGCTAGGGGACACGCAAAGGCTAGGCTAGGGGACACGCAAAGGCTAGGCTAGGGGACACGCAAAGGCTAGGCTAGGGGACACGCAAAGGCTAGGGGACACGCAAAGGCTAGGCTAGGGGACACGCAAAGGCTAGGCTAGGGGACACGCAAAGGCTAGGCTAGGGGACACGCAAAGGCTAGGGGACACGCAAAGGCTAGGGGACACGCAAAGGCTAGGGGACACGCAAAGGCTAGGCTAGGGGACACGCAAAGGCTAGGCTAGGGGACACGCAAAGGCTAGGCTAGGGGACACGCAAAGGCTAGGCTAGGGGACACGCAAAGGCTAGGCTAGGGGACACGCAAAGGCTAGGCTAGGGGACACGCAAAGGCTAGGCTAGGGGACACGCAAAGGCTAGGCTAGGGGACACGCAAAGGCTAGGCTAGGGGACACGCAAAGGCTAGGCTAGGGGACACGCAAAGGCTAGGCTAGGGGACACGCAAAGGCTAGGCTAGGGGACACGCAAAGGCTAGGCTAGGGGACACGCAAAGGCTAGGCTAGGGGACACGCAAAGGCTAGGCTAGGGGACACGCAAAGGCTAGGCTAGGGGACACGCAAAGGCTAGGCTAGGGGACACGCAAAGGCTAGGATAGGGGACACGCAAAGGCTAGGCTAGGGGACACGCAAAGGCTAGGCTAGGGGACACGCAAAGGCTAGGCTAGGGGACACGCAAAGGCTAGGCTTAGAGACCTTCACAGGCCAGGCTTAGAGACCTTCACGGGCTAGGCTAGGGGACACTCAGAGGCTAGGCTTAGAGACCTTCACGGGCCAGGCTAGGGGACCATCAAAGGCTAGGCTAGGGGACCCTCAAGGGCTAGCAGACCCTCCAATGCTAGGCTAGGGGGCCCTCAAAGGCTAGGCTAGGAGACACTCAGAGGGGAGGAGACACCAGGGTTAGAAGACACATGGAGGTGAGGAAACACTGAGACTATCTACTTACCTGTTCTAATATCCATGGAACACAACAGGACAACACACCACATCAACTCCACACACATTAAACATCTAAACTTAAACTACAAACACACAGGGAAAAACCAAGAGACATATTGAAAATAAACATAGAAGACAAACTTACAGAGCCAGGTATAAATGAATAAATAACCAAGTCAAAACAGAACTAAATAAAACAAAACTAGAGCCCACCTGACAATGTCAATGCTCGACCCAGTTCCCCAGAACTAACAGCTTTTTATACCTAATCTTTGCTTAACGAGCCACCTCGGTACAGGTGAAACTTTGACATCACCTGACCGAGGTGCCTTCTGGGAAACTGGGTCTTCTAACCAAAACTACAAACAAAACAAACTCAACCACAGTGCCCTCTAGTGGCAGTCCCTTACATATACACTTTTAAGATCCGTTTTCTAAGCAGACATCGGCCCACTGCATGATGAGTGTCATCAACATGGCTTTCAAGTCATCCTGTAGTTTCAAGTCATTTCAGGAACATCCTGCAGCAATAATCAGGCACCAGCACATACCTTTCTAAAAACTACGTTCTTGCCACCCAGGGGCCTGAGTGTCCCAGTCATCACCGGTTATCTTTCTGATAAGTCCTAATGAATACTAGTTACATATTCAAGTGTAATATTTAAAATGTATAACACACTGCCTAGCCAAAAAGCACACTCTAATATTTTGTTGGATTGCCTTTAGCCTGATTAATCTGCGTAGCATTAATTGTTGGCTGAGATCTTGTATTGATGGTTGGAGAGTTGAACCACTTTGTAAAGACTTCTCTAGAAGTTCTTGCTACATATTAATGTGTGAAAATGATTCATCATGCTCTCAGAAACACTCTTTAACCAATTGAGCCTGATGAATATTGGCATTGAGATCCTGGAATATGCCAATGCCATCAGGGAGGAGAAAGAAGGAAAAAAACATTGATTTAATGACTTGGTCATTCAGTACATTCAAATCATTAGCCACATGCTGAGCACAAACATGACCAACCTGAGCAAGACCCCATCATAACACTGCCTCCAGTAGGGCACTATGCATGATGGGTACATTGTTTCATGTACTTCTCTTTTTATATTGATTCGCCTAGCACTCTGGATTAGGGTCAATCTGTACTCACCTTGACTACATGACCACTTCAAACCACATGACCTATTTCAATTGCTCCAATGTCCAGTCTTTATGCTTCCTAGCAAACTGAAGCCCTTTTTGTGCTTCAATAACAAGATTTTATCATTAAGCATTATTTTTTATGGCCACACAGATTTCCTTTTTTCCTGTGAATTCTAGTTACATTGTTAAATCCACCTTACTGTACTTTCACTATTAAACAATATAGTGATCTTCAAACCACCACATCTTCCAACCATATTTCTTCTATGATGTTGATCATTCAACGCTATCTATCTAATGTGTTAGACAGTTCTTATTCCAATAACAAAAATCTCCTTAGTTGTGTTCTATGCTTGATGCAGGCCAATAAGTTGACCCTTCCTAATCACAGTAACATCTTATGTCCTCCATATGGTTGTTTAAATTAGAAGCTACTGTACAGTACTCTCTACCTCAGTTAGGGTTGAAATAATTTTTGCAGCTGAAACTTATTAATTACTACATTAAATATCCAGTTAAAGTATTTTTTAAATTTAAGTTTAAAAGTTGACTTTCTTTGGCCAGGCAGGGTATGACCCATAAGAAAAATACTTTTGATGTATTGCCTAGGTTGGCATAAAAGTAGTCTAGTCACAAGGAGAGTTTACTTGATGCCAAATGGAAAGGGATGGAAATACATTGTATTTTTTACTAGGACTTTTCCAAAAATTATCGTCACAGTCTATGCCAAAGCACAGCAACAGATACAAATATCTACAAAAAGCATTCTGTATTTATGGTTAGAAAGGCGTTGATGTACAGTAAGTATATTTAAAGTCATCATTTCTGTCGATTAATTATGGGGAAATTTTTGTAGTAGGCAGGAACTTAATTGTTTTCTCGATCACTGAGAGATCCAAAATTCAAATCATAATGATAATTTAATAATTTATGGCTGGACATCCAAGAGTCCTGCACTTGTTGTTGAGTATAGATTAAAGAAACAGTAATTGACTAATGGTTTGGTAATAATTATTCTGGTTTTTATATTGTTAAGGTACTCATTCAAAAAGATGTGATTTTGAAGATGGGATTTGTGATCTAAAAACACCAGATCCAAATAAATCATGGACACGAGGTTCATGTCTGACTGACCCTGGACCTCTGTTAGACCACACAGGCAACCCTGCAGGTACTGTATGTGTACTTTATATAGACACCAAACAAAAATAATAAAGCTGTTTATATATTGTTGGCATCAAATGGAATGCATTTGTGCACATTTATTGCAATATATTAAATACACAGAAATGATAGAGATATTAAAGGTATATCAAAGAAAGCATTGTATTTGTGTTCCCTTATTTTACTCAGGTCACTACTTGTTTTTGCGCTCTGAAACTGGAGAGACAGCCATTGCAGACTTATCCAGTCTATCTTTCCTGCCCTCAGAGTCTTGCACGGTACTGTTTATTTCATGGTTTAATAACTCCACTTTTAGACCAGAACATTATTACCGTTTTAATTATTATAACTTGTCTTTCATGTAAATGCTGGATTGTGAGCTTCAAAATTTGGAAATGAATTAGAGGTCAAACTGATTGACGTATTACATAAGCCAATTAAACAGACTTGCAGCTACAACTGGCCAGTTGAACATATTGTTGTTGAAGAAATTATGTCTTATTAATGGATAAATAAATGTACAAATTCATATTTGTAGTGTAGTGAGTTTGATCATAGGCTCGGGTAACTACTTCTGTGTGGTTTCATATCTTCTGTTTTTATGGGTTTCCTCCACTTTCTCTGGTTTTCTCTCTCTTTCAAAAACATGCACTACTACTAGGCTGATTAGTTACATTGAGCTGCAGATAGCTGTAAATGATTGTGTGTGTGTGTGTTGCCCTGCAACAGACTTGCACTTTGACCATTGACTTGCACTTTCTTTGATATGAATTCATATCAAGTTCATATCTGTTTCTTTGAAAATAAGCATGTTCTAATTTAAGTGTGTTTGTTCTTCATATCCCACAGGTCACTTTCTATTATCACATTGGTCAGGTGAATGGTGACTTACAGGTTCTGGTTAAATCAGAACTTTCAGAAGAAAAGAGACAAATCTGGGTTCAGACCAGCCTGAATTCTGAGCCAATCACAAAGCCCTGGATAAAAACATCAGTTACATTCAGACACAGTCAGGGATTTCAGGTATATATATAAAGTATGATAGATATTGATGTTCACAAAGCTCCCTAAAAATTTACTAAATGACACTTATGATTATTGCTTAGATAGCTCTTAGAATTTATTAAGGGAGTGTATGGAACACTTAATTTTGTACTGTATTATGTTATATGTTGATAGGCAGCACGGTGGTGTAGTTGTTAGCACTGCCGCCTTGCACCTCCATGGTCCGGTTTCGATTCCCACCCAGATTCGATTACCATCTCTGTGTGCATTGTCCACATGCTTGCTGGGTTTCCTCTGGGTATTCCGGTTTTCTCCCACAGTCTAAAGACAAAGATTAGGGTAATTGGCATTCCCAAGTTGCCCGTAGTGTGTGAATGAGTGAGTGTATGTGCATATGTGGCCTGTGGCACCCTGTCCAGGGTGTACCCCACCTCATGCCCTAAGCCTCCCGGGGTAGGCTCCAGGCCCACCGCGAACTTTAATACAGGATAAAGCGGTATAGAAGATGAGTGAGTGAGTAATATGTTGATGATGGCTTAGTGGTTAGCACTGTGGCTTTGCACCTCCAGGGTTGGGTTTGTTTCCTGCCTTGGTTCTGTGTGCGTAAAGTTTGTATGTTCCCCCTGTGTTTGGCTGGTTTACTCCAGTTTCCTCCCACAAAAGTCCAAAGGCATACGGATTAGGTTAATTGGCATTTCCAAAATTCCTGTAGTGTATGAATGAGTGTGTGGGTGTGTGTTCTGTGATGGATTGGCACCCCATCCATTGTGTACCGTGCCTCAAGCCCAAAGTCTCCTGGGATTGGCTTTAGGCCCCCTATGACCCTGGATACTGTAGAATGTATAGAAAGTATACTGTAGAAGGTGAATAAATGTAATGTGCCTCTTATTTGATTTAGATCTATGATTTAGATCATCCAATGAATCTTCTCAAAGAGAAGTTTTAAAGGTGGAAGTTAATTTTCCTGGAGCTTACAAATGTGAATAATGTGTACAAAGCAGAATATAGATAGATAGATAGATAGATAGATAGATAGATAGATAGATAGATAGATAGATAGATAGATAGATAGATAGATAGATAGATAGATAGTGGGAGCTCTAAAATAATCCTGCTTGTGGAAGTTGAAGCAGCACAGATATGAACTGAATTACAGTTCTGTCTTAATCATTAATGTACGCTCAGCCATAAAAGGCATGTGTGGAAATTCCATAAAATAATGCAGGTAAGAACTGCTTTATGGACTGGAGTTATGGAGGCATGTTAAAATACTTATCAGACAAAATCTACCTTACAAGATTAATGACTGTGAAAGGCTTAACATTTTCTTCTTGCTGTTGATTTGAAAATGTAAAATTAAATGGTAAAGAAAAGTGTAACATAAAAAAAATAACATTAGATTTTTTTTTTTTTTACAAAAAAATTACCTGACAGGTAATATTTCATGGACTGGTGTTTGGCAACAGTGATCCTAATGAGGTTATTGCGTTTGATGACTTGTCATTCAGCCCAGGCTGTGTATTGGCTGGAGGTAACACACACACACGCACATACAGTACTTTACTGTACACACACACACACACACACACACACACACACACACACACACCTGGCATAATAAGCCAATAACTCTCTTGATAATTATCAGACTTTTAAATGTAATGAAATTAGGGACTCAATATAAGGAACGAAAGCTGACATTGTGCCTTTTGATGAGATTTTTATTAGTTCTCTGACAAAATTAGAATTCACAAGTGGATTTACTGTGTATTGTAGATTAAATCTAGATTTAATATAAAATTGTAAGAAAATTGAATGAAAATTACAAAATACTTGCAGAAATAGGGAAAAGGGAAAGGATGTGAATGACATGTTTCATCTCCAAAAAGCCACATTTACATGTTGCTGATTGTGCAAATTAAATAGAGGGGAAATAAAGATGACTGACATTTTTAATCTGTCTCAGTTATGGTAAGTTGTAATTTTAGTTCAGCTTTTATAGCTTACTTTTCCCCCTGTGCTGCCACAATGAAATATGTCCTCATGAGCATGGGCTCGGTTTTATTTGTCCATCAATAACTGTCATCTGTCAGCCTTAATGCTATCTACTGTATTTATAAAAATTAGGAAAATTACAGTTTCAGAATATTAAGAAGGAAGTTAAGAACCACTATGCATTAGCTACTACTATGATACTGATGGACTGGCATGATAGACAATTTATTTGATTGTTTAATAACTGCATAATTATTTCATTGCGATCTTTACAATATAAATATAAAACATTACACTGTATACTGTATGCATAAGACAAATCAAGCTATTTCATATACACAATTTTCCAATACAAATGATCAGTAACCCAGATTTTCTCTGCTGTAGTCATATGTAGTCATAGTTATATTGACAATATAACAAAAACATTTTAAATACTTTCTATGCAATTTATATTTCTAAAGTACATAATACAGTTTACTGTATGCATGTGCTACAAGAAGTGCCAGCAAAACATCAATATTGCATTTTAAATATACAGTACAGGACCAGTCAAAAGTTTGGATACAAGTAGAAAATAATTAGAAACATTTTACTTCTAGAACAATGCTGGATTTTTTCAGAACTATAAAATAACACAACTACAACGACAACAATAGCTGTTATATTAAAGACATGAAGGTCAGCTGTTGCAGAACAGTTCTTGCAAGAACAGTATTGTCAAGTGTACAGTATTTGCAAAACCCACCAAGACACATTTCAATATCAACTGTTCAAGGGAGATTATTGCATGTTTATAACAAAATTTCATAATTATATCGCCTAACCCAAAAAGAAATTTGCACTAATATGTTGCATTCTATGTGCTAAATGATAGATGGAAGACATGTATCCTATGAAAGCCCTTCTCATTTTGATTGTGGGGCAGGTGTACATGTGGACCCAAAGCAAGTGTGTGACTTTACTCCAGACTGTCCTAATGGAGAAGATGAAGCCAACTGTCGTGAGTATTTAATACTATATACAGTAGTATGAACTGAAATGCAGTAACTTCAATAAGTTAACACCAATCTACAGTAATACCATATACTGTACAGTAACCTTGGATGACATGATGAAGGTGGTATGGTGGATCAGTAGTGAGCACTGTGACCTCTCACCGCCACTGTTGGGGTCTTGAATCTTGCCTCTGATAAAAATCGCTGAACATTTTGGATAGAAATATTTGCCTAGATCAGCACTATTAACCTTACAGTATACAGAACCTGTAAAGCATTAGTGTATTCCTTTTATCATACATTTAACTTCCTCCACATAGATTTAAACCCGAGCCTGATGGATGTACAATATTTGTGTGTTCTACAGCTGCACAGTGTGATTTTGAGGCAGATGCGTGTGGCTGGCATGAATTCGCACCTGGTGATGGATTTGACTGGGTCAGAACCTCACCTCACACCGTGTCCACAGACCAACAAATCAAAGTACCTTTAAGAGATCACTCTACCAACACAAGCACTGGTAAGTGCATACATACTGTACATATGCACTGTAAAAAAAAATTGTAATTCTAACAGTAAAATACCGTATAAATGCTACAGAATAAAACCGTATTTCACAAAACTTGGGATAACCGTAGAATTTACAGTGAAAAATTGTAATTAGTTTTACAGAGTAAGACCTTAAATTTAACAGTTAAAAACATATGAAAATATGGTTTATTTCAGTAAAATGTATGATATACTGTATTTATAAAAAGGAAACTCTTAGAGAAGGTATTTGTTACTAATATCATGGAGCATCAGTTTATATTTTACTAAACCTTTGTTGATAGAGTTTCAAAATCAGAAAAATATCTGCTCTGTAAAAAATAAACTTTAAAATTTTATGGTAAAAAAACTGGCAGCTGTGGTTGCCAGAAATGTACCGTAAAAAATACACTAGCAACACTATTGTTTGTACGGGACTGCACTCATTATACTGTATATTTTACAGATATTAATATTTTTTTCTACGGTTTATAGCCGTCTACTGTAATTTATATTAACCAAGGACTTCAAATTTGTGAATGGTATTCCGCCCCTTTGATCACTGTGGCAAGGACAGCTGCTAGCACGCGCCACTTTGCCCGCCGCCACCACCATACTTAGATTGTCTGCCCAAAAAAATGTTCACCCTGACATTTGTATATTTGATTTTGAGAATTTAAATATTGTTTTGCTGAGTAGAACTGTGGCCTCGCACCTACAGGGTCCAGTGTGTGTGGTGTTTAATGTTCTTGGTGGGATTCCTCTGGGTACCCTGGTTTCCTCTCACAGTCCAAAGACATGCAGGTTACGCCATATCTTTGTAGATTAACATATTAACATATTTTCTTTTAGATAGATAGATAGATAGATAGATAGATAGATAGATAGATAGATAGATAGATAGATAGATAGATAGATAGATAGATAGATGCACCTCTGCATCTCTGCACCCTCTGCACCTACTGACTCGTCCCTATGCTGAACTGGTCTTCGTGTCAATTTAAATAATTTCTGTCATATTGAATTTTCACCTGCACAACACACAAGATGTTATATCATTTCTATCTGTTATCACCCAAATGAGGATGGGTTCCCTGTTGAGTCTGGTTCCTCTCAAGGTTTCTTCCTAATGCCATCTCAGGGAGTTTTTCCTTGCCACCGTCGCCGTCACCCTTGGCTTGCTCATCAGAGACATTTCATTCATTCATCTCATTATTATTATCTGCACATTTTTCTCACACATACACACTTCCAATTATTTTCTTTTCTATAATTATTATTATTTTTCTTTTTTATTTATTTATTTATTTAGTTATTTATTTATTTATTTTTTTTATTTTTTTTATTTATTGATTTTTTTTGTTAAATTTCTTTCATTTTTGTGAAGCTGCTTTGAGACAATGACCATTGTTAAAAGCGCTATATAAATAAAATTGAATTGAATTGAATTGAAATAGATAGATAGTGTTGAAATTTATTTTAGAGATGCAATTGTGTAAAAATAATACATTAAAGGTCAGTACTTTAATTACAGTAATATAAATCATGTTTAGTAAAACTGCATATTAGTTAATAAAACTAAATGTTAACTACTGTACATTATTATGGCTCACGCTCGGCACTAAAAACAGCTTGGAATGCAGTTATATCTTCTAATAAATCATGCCATATTGTACACTTTTTCTTTCCTTCTTATCACAGCTATCTATCAACCATTCACACTTTCTATTGTTCTGACATACATTACTTCAGTTTGAATTTTTTTTCAGGCCACTTTCTTCTAGTCCTGAAGAACAGTAGCAGTTTTTCTCAGTGTGCTTTACTCCGGAGTCCCACCTTCCAGCAGGCTGGGCCGGATTGTAAACTTACCTTCTGGTAAGAGGGAAATCATATATTTCCCATCATTTATAAACAGATAGATAGTTTAATACATTAAAATTTTTGATATTTTTATCATAGGCATTACACCGCTGGTATATCTGTGGGTGCAGCAAACATGTACCTGCAAATCCAAGATGTGGACAACATAACTGTTCTGTGGCGCACACTTTACCATCAGGGCTACTTTTGGCAGCCAGTGACTGTGCAGCTTGGCCGCCAAACAAAGCCCTTCCACATCTTATTGTCCAAACTGAGCCTGAGTGTATATGATGGAATCTCTGCGCTAGATGATATTACTTTCCACAACTGCTCGCTGCCACTGCCCATGGATAAGTGCCCTACCCCTGACTACTTTCACTGTGGGCGGAGCCGAGCATGTGTGGACCACCTCAAGCGCTGTGACCTTGTAGATGACTGCGGAGACGGAACAGATGAGGAAAACTGCTGTAAATTTTTATTTTGATATTGCAAGAGATTTTTAATTCAGAGTATAAGAAATGTCCATTGCTAATAGCTAGTGACAGAGTAAGTAATTTGTACAGTCTATATATTTTTGTGTGTTGCTCTCACCTTTGCTTGCTTTTCCAGCCTCTGAGTTGATGTGCAATTTTGAGGATGGCTTATGCAACTGGACTCAGGATAAAGAAGACATTTTTGATTGGACCTGGAATAAGGGACCCACTCCCACTCCCAACACCGGCCCCTTTAAAGATCACACATGGTCCAGTGTGAGTGGGCATTACCTCTTCATCGAGTCCTCTGCCCCGCAGAAATTCAAAGACACTGCTGTACTTATCAGTAGACCCTTTAATCCCACTCTCAGCAAAGGAGAAATCCCGCGGGTAACCTGTATCTTCCGGTTCCATTATCACATGCTTGGCCAGTATATATTCCGATTAGCTGTCTACATACGCAACTATGACAGTGGGCGTGGCCAAATGCTGTGGGTTCGTCATGGTGACCAGGGCAACCTATGGCACAGAAAGACTCTGTACATCAACAGTGCACGGCCCTTCCAGGTGAAATCTCATCTCATTCTAAATTTTTTACTCTGCAAGTCATTAGATAATGAATAAATGCACACTGGATGAATGCACCATGCTGCAAGGCTGAAATATTGTAAATAACATCATTCTTGTGTATCATATTTATTTAATTCCCTTGACATTGACTTCTTTTATTGAATTCCCTTCATGAACAAAATCTCATGCTCTTACCTCACCAGATTCTTAAAAGAAGGCACAGAACACCTCAAATACAAGCACACACTCACACTGTCACACACAGTCCTGTCCTTTACCTGATAACTGTAATTAGATGTTCTCTAAAGCAGCATAACCTTGGCAACATCTCCTATCAGCAATATTGTGGTCTCTGCCCCAAAGCTGTAAAACATTCAAAAGTAGATCATTAAACACAAATGCATACTCGTTCTTGCTCTCTCTCTCTCTCTCTCACACACACACACACACACACACACACATACACGCACACACACTATACTTGCATCGATCCTTTAAAAGACATCTAAAACATCTCTCATTTCCACTTTTTAAGGCCAGACACTCCTCATTTCATTCTTGTGGTATCTTGGTAATATCCTGAAAAGGTTTCAAGCACTTGCACTCATTCCAAAGTATGTCTGTTTAACATCAGACCACCAACTTCCTATCTTAGTACTTGTTTAGAATTTTGCACATGGAGATGTTGGTGCGCTTGAATGACACACTGCTACAATTCTAAGATTTTTCTAAAAATAAGAAAGGTTAGGTATAAATGCACCTCTTTTCCAGGTTTGTGGAATCCTAACTCTCAAGATATGAGGTGTGTTCAAGTCAAACTGGGACTAATGAAACCTCTCATGAATAAAGGTGTATAACCAATTAACATTTATAGAACACTTTGAGCACAGTACAGTGATCCTCTTAGCTGCAGTAAAATATGTGATTTGGTCCAAATTGAATGGTGCAAAGAAAAGAAGACCGTACATCTGTTAAGGATGATCCAGCTGAACTTTGAGCAAGTAGAATACCTGATCCTTGAAAATCAGTAGATAACTTGTCACCAATTTTGTGGAAGAGATGCATCTATTTGTTATAACTGTACACACAACCATTCACAAACACATTACCTTTAAAGGAGTTCCTGGGAGGCCAGCGTTTCAGACATGAAGCAGGCAGCCCCATCATAGCTCTGGCATACTGAGAAATCTTTCTCCCTTGATTGTAACCAAGCATTAGTGAAATGGTAGGATAAGGGCATTAATGTAACAGGGGATTATATATAGAAATAAAGGCGGGTTTTAATCTTATAACTGTGTTCTTTAAATCAAAAGTCTCGGTTTGACTTGAACGCCCCTCGTACATGATACAACCAAGTGTAAATAGGAATTACTTTTCCTCTCTCAAACTTGTCTCAGATTCTTGTGGAGGGCACAGTGGGGGATGACTTCACAGGAGACATAGCAATAGATGACCTCTCATTTCTGGGCTGTGAGCCATATGAGGGTAAATGTGACAACGTGACACCAACTTATAGTTAATGGTCAATCAAGAATGTCATGGACTGTACTATAAAACAAGTGTGTGTGCTTTTTGGATGTTTTTTTTTATGTTCAGGTGTACTCCCTTCAATTGAAGCCAGCACTATGGCTCCTGTCATCACTCACCCTACGTTGCCGCCTCATAGCTGTCAAATGGGCCAGTTTGTGTGTGGGGCTTACGGAGAGTGCGTTAGCCAGAATCAAGTGTGTGACTTCAGATGGGATTGTTCTGATGGCTCTGATGAAAAGGACTGTGGTATGTCTGTGTTGCGCTTTATATGCACCCATCAGTCACTTCACCCATTTCGTCCTCCCACATTTACGCTTTTATCTCCGTTGCACTCAAATCGTTTTAGTGATGGAGCGGTGTTATTTTGAGGGTGGAAATTTATGCGGATGGACGCTGGATAGCCCCAAACCTCTAGTCCCTCTACATGCCTTCCAGTGGCTCATAGGACAGGGAGAAACTATATATCATGGTGAAGAAGATCATAGACCTGTGAATGACCATACACTGTAAGTATCTGCATGTGTCCTGTATATTGTATATGCATATGTTGTGTTGTTCTTTATATTGTCCCCTATTAGAAAACTATGAAAAATATTGGAATATCTTTGAATGTGGAAAATTAGTCGTTTAACACATTCAGATGTCATTATCTAGAAATGAAAGCAGAAATTCTCTAATATTCATATTTTGATCTTAAAATCCCAAAATGTCTTGTGTGTGGCAAAAAAAAATCTATTTGAATGATGTATTTTTGCTACCTATTTCTGTATAATACAATTTGAGTCCTTTTCCTTAAATTTTACAGTATTATCCAATTTGTTTAATCCTTTCTCATTTGCAATTTTATATTTTTTGTGTGCATATGTTTGTCTTTGTGTGTTGAACTCAGAGGCACTGCAGAAGGATGGTATATCTATGCAGACAGCTCAAATGGTGGGTATGGCCATGTGTCTGATCTTATAACCCCACTCATCACTGCCACAGGACCACAGTGCACCATGGAATTCTGGTACTACATGAGTGGCTTCACTGTGGGAACACTACAGGTTTATGTTTCAAACATCATCTTTTAGATGAAATGATAAGCTTACTGGGATTAGAACAAAATACTCTTTTATCACATTTTATTCTTCCGTCAAATTTGTTTAATGATTTCCAGTTTTCTGTGGGTTTAGGGAAAGGGTTAATCATATTTTAAAATTCAGAATGAGTGTATACAACACATTTCAATTACATTTACCAAACAATAAAAAATACATGAGTAAAAAATGCTATCTGTCAAGATTTTCATTTGTGTGTTTGCAGGTTTTCATCAGATCTGGTAATGTCACACACAAGGTTTGGTCAGAAACTGGGAACCAAGGCAGACGATGGATGCGTGGCAAAATTTTCATCGGTATCCAACATAATTTCCAGGTCTGTAGAAACTCTTTCCAAAACTGACATTAGGAGAAAAATTCAGTAGATGTAAAATTCAGTAGATGTAAAATTCAGTAGATGTAAAATTGTTAAAATGTTCTTTCATGTTGATTTGCTCAGCCCTCCTTGCCCTGTGTGCAAATTGTCTCTGTCTCTAACACAAACATCATGAGTTTGGGATTGCAGTGGACCATTTGTGAATAGTACGGTGTCTCAAAATGTCTCATAAACTGAGAGCGAATTACAGGTAGCTTTAAAACTTGCATACATTTGGAACTGTGCATTAGTAACTTATGCAGTAAGTAAATTATTCTTAAAACTAGCTTGAATAAACTAGACCCCCTCCACTGCCACGAATAAAATCTAAGTCTATGGGAAACACCCATACTGTAGACTAGGGCTGCACGATATATTGAAAAATTATCGTTATCGCCATAATGGTATACGCAATATCTGTATCGCAAAGAATTGCGATAAATGAAATTTTATTTATGTACCAAGCATTTGTGTGTCCAAATTTGAACAATCAGATGGGCCCTTACTATCTTTATACCCGCCTCCCAAGTAGGTGATATAATGCTACCGGGCCAAAAGGTGAACCTAGCGGCTCAGAGCAGAGAATGAAAAATAAATATCTCAGGAGAGTAGAGACAAGGGAGGAAAATCAGAATATCTACTGAGGATTTTAAGTCATTCATAGTGTTTCATAGTCTAAATATTTGCAACTTCCTTGACATCTTCCTTGACTCTTTTTAGCCTGAATTAGATTTACTTACATCAGACAAATATCTATTACTTGTTTATTTTAGTATGATCATTACATATATAAATGATTTGTAAAAGAAAATAGACAATAATAATAATAATAATAAATGCATTTCACTAGGGAAATGTTATATTGCAAGAAATATAGTTATCGCAATATTCATATTCATATCGCAATATACATCGCATATTTCCCTAATATCGCACAGTCCTACTGTAGACCAGTGTAGGTTTCCCAGATTTTATCTTGCTTAAACAGATGCAAAGTTTTTTTAATTTTCACCTTTTCTAGGGAGGCCTGTTTGCAGCTCTGAATTAAATTTTCTGTTACATTTCACATACTGGTTAATAACGCATATGAAAGTAGACATTCAAGGCTTAAGTCCATTAAATTTTTTATTTTGATTTAAATCAAACCCTACATGGTACAGTATAAATACAGGTGTGATTCACTCAAAAGTGAATATTTTGTAATAACTCTCACTATGATGAAGCAATCTGAACCAAAAAAATATGCTACATGCCTTGACATATGTGTAATCAATTGTATTACATGCCAGATACATGTACATAAATACATTTTATGCCAGATACATTTCAATGCAGCATGTTCAGAACGTTCCGGTGTACCCGTAACAATATCTGACACTTTTCTCCATGTCACTTGCTTTTGAGCTTTTGAGTGACATTCAAAACATTGTCTCAATACTTTTGGCCACTACTCTAAGTGAATAGGGTTGAAGGATGGTTTTACTAGATGTAAATGATGGCACACCCAATGACCCTATGAAGGAATCGAGTAATAGTTTACAGGGAAGGCACAGAGTATTACAGGACCGTGTAATAAACAGCAAAGAAGACACAGAAGATACAGTAGCACCAGTGTAGAAAGAGTGATGATAATTAGCCTGGCAGTGTCTGAAAAACTGGCCGTGACCAAACAACACCCTAACAAGTAACCCTGGCATTCTATAAAGGCACTATCCTGCTCTTTTTATCCACCCCCTATAATAGGAGAATCGAACAGAGTATCCCAAAGAGCTTTAAACATCAATTATTCTCAAGACATTTGGCATTTAGCAGTCAAGTCCAAGCAAACAAAAATTTTTTTAAGATATTTTCAACAATTAGTTCGAAGGAAATAAAAATAAGGTACAGTCATTCCAAACCACGGGCAGCTTTGAAATGATGGCAGCAGCATCACTGAACCAAAAATTGTAATTATTAATGAAAAACAATATTTAAAAAATTATAAAAATGCCATATGAAAACAATAATTGTTGCATTTAAATCCTAGCAAGTCAGATTATTCAACCCCACAACAAAACTCTTTAACCTCTGTAAATTGTACAGTGTTCTGTTACAAAGTAAAACTTACAGTAACAAACCTGATCCAGCGTTTGACACCCTGATGCCAGGATCCCAATACTAGATGCTACTAATGGTTCCTGCCAAATTATGCTGTAATCACTCAACCAAATTCACTTAACCTCACCATCTCAAAAAGCGAAATATATTATGCACAATTGTGTAACACACAAACATTAAATTTCACTAAACAATTAAGTACAATTAATCAAACACACATGATTAGAGTGGCTCTTGGGGTGAATAGATTTGTCCAAAAAAATTAACCTTTCTCAGCTGGTCTTTTACTTTACATCATTAACCTTTATCAACACTCCATCCATTCTGAACACACCAACACCTGCGGGTTCATGCAGACACTCTCTAATGTCCTTTCTAACAAGTACTTAGCTTTGAAGTGCCCTACAGAATGCTTAAGTGTCTATTTTTGCATAATCTACTTTGTTTCTCACTTTATTATAATAATAGAAAAATTTTAATTAAATTAAAATAAAATGGTTTTGCAAATGCTAATAAGACATTTTTAACAATGCATGTGGTTCTTTCAGGTCATCCTCTGTAGTAAGCGCGGCGTTAGCTACATGGGTGATGTGGTGGTTGATGATGTAGAGTTTATTGACTGTGCACCTCCAATCTTCTCTGGTCTCCCCTGCACGAAGAATGAGTTTGCATGTGCGAATGGACTCTGTATTCCTCATGGTAATATGTGTGACTTTATCGACCACTGTGGTGACGGCTCAGACGAGAACCACTACATCTGCAGTAAGATATTACACAGATACATAGAAAATGTAGAGACATTCCTGCTTTTTTTTTTTTTTTTTAGTTTTTCTAGTGAAAACAAATGTATTAAAATAACACTCTTTGGGACCTCACATGTGGTCTTGAATAGCTGAAAGCACCATGGCCTCACACCACCAGGGTTGAGGGTTTTGAGTCATCTTGAATGTAAAACAAACATACTTTTGAATGTTTTTTATGTCTCTTTTTTCCCAGAGGGCTTCCATGGACACTGTAACTTTGAATTTGACCTTTGCTCCTGGCAACAACTGGAGAGTGACAATTCGGATTGGCTAATTAAGGCAGGAAGAATGGACACTAGAGGAACAGGCCCGTCGACTGACCACACACTGCGTAATTCATCAGGCCACTACCTGTACAAGGAGAACTCTTTCTCCAAATCCTCAGGAGACATAGCTCGAATCTCCAGCCCAGTGATCAGCCAGAGCAGCAGAGAATGCAAGGTCAGATACCATGGGTTTTTTCTAGTATGGATTTAAATGTAATTTGTGCTCAAGTCAACTCAATCATCACCAGCCGTCCTTACAGTATCACAGTAGAGCACTTGCAGACATGACTTTGTTTCAGAATAAAATAACAGGTGAGATGAATGACTATAGAATGGATGGATAGGTGGGTGGCTTATATGGTGATTTATATGGTGATTAAGAGGTTAAATGAAGTAATTGTGTGACATGGTGTTAAGATGGAAAAAAGCTGTCTCTGTGATATGGTAAAACCCCAATAGGGGTTATTAATCTTGGTTGGCCTTTACGTCTATCAGCTATCTAGCCTTTCTCTCATGGAGAGAGAGAGAAGGAGAGAGAGAGAGAGAGAGAGAAAGTATGTGAACATGTGAATGTGTTTGTATCTGAATAATAGAGGAAAGACTTTATCATGGTCTACAGTGCCTGTGTCTGTGCAAATGCATGATGATCATTTTTGTTAAATAATTTCCACAGGATTCTCTTTCATTTTAAGATGCACCCATGCAGGAATCAATCAACTATTCATTCTTAGTATGCCTGTGAAAGTAAGAAAGGGACAAAGAGACAGGGAGATATAAATGATTGGTCATCTGGAAGAGATCTGTTGACCAGCCTCAAATGAACCTACAATACTAATCAATTGCACTTCACCATCCTGACAGGGAGCCAATTATATGGAGACAGGCAAAGAAAAAGATAGATAGATAGAGAGAGAGAGAGAGAGAGAGAGAGTGAGTGAGAGAGAAGGTGTCTGTTGTCTGTAGAGTTAATTTTTTGTTTTGTTTTCATTCATTATTATTATTATTATTATTATTATTATTATTATTATTATTATATTATAAGTAGTGTGGCAGTTATTTAACATCTGTAATAATGCAGCCCAATATGCTTCAATAATCAATAATATATATATATATATATATATATATATATATATATATATATATATATATATATATATTCTCAAATGAAACAATGCATTATAATCTGATGCTAGAGGAAATAGAAGTAAACTGACAGAAATCATTTTGTATTCGTCTGTCAAAACTATTTATGAATGTACTTACTGAAAATAGAAAACAGAAATTAAAATTCTGATTTGTGTGTGCTTGATTGGTTTCTAGCTAGTCTAAAATAGCTACAATAAATAATACAGTAAGGTATTGCAAACAGCACACCACGTTGTGGGAGACTCGTAACTACGTCTGTTTTAAAAGGAAATTAGTTTTTTTGAACTGCTTACTATGCTGACAGCAACTTTTCACTATCTAAGACAGAGAAGCTAGCTGCAAGCTACACAGAATACACAGCATTTCATACTGATAGACACATATCCACACTGAGTATTCCCTTAGCTTCCAGTGCTAAGTCAAGCTACATTCAATGAGAGTTCAAGACTGTCTTGTAAACAGCATACTATTTTACTACAATAGTATGAACTTGGGAGAAATTCCATGTACTTTCTATGGTAAAGGGCTAATTGTTTGCTGCCATTATGGATTTGCAGAACTGCTATAAGAATAAAACATTAATTACTCACATGAGTTTTAGGTAAAAGTGCTAAACCACTTATAGCATGATTAGCTCTCAATGTGTCTGCAGTCCTACTGTCCTACTGCTCCTCAGAAAAGCTTAGTCAATTTACCAACTTAACTTATGAACTTGCCATCGTGTGAGCATAAAAACAGAATTAAGTAGTCACATAATGTTAGCTAGCTAAAAAAAAAAATTCTCGGTGAAGGTTGAAGGGTCTCCAGTTGTTGTTATCTCTTCAGCTAGCTACAGTAAGTGAAAAAAAACATACAACTTGCTAACCAAAACAAAAAAACTGCAGTTAGATAGACTGCACAGTGTTGACAAAAAGTATTGAGCCAAAAGTGAAATTCAGTGTTTAAATTCTTAATTGATAATAATGATTATGAATACTTCAACATTAAATATATAGCATGAAGTTCTTAATTCTTTAAACCCTGCTACATCCGACTGGAGTCATAAAGTCATCAGCAGCAGTGTCACTTGGTGTCACTTGTTCAATACATGTCTGCTTGATTGCTTCATGAAGATCACATACTGTAGAGAAATTTGCCACGGCAGTTCACAATTCACTTGAGAATTCTAAGTTTTAGGGATTTTTGTGCAGAAGTGGACACCCTAGCTTCCTAAAGTAAAACTTCTGACATATATTTGTTCCATCCTTTAACTAAACAAGCTGAAGCTAATTAGCACAACTCTTCAGCCAGATAACTACAGTAACTAGTGACATGCACAGGCGAAATTATAATCTATGGCATATGTTGTTTTAGTATTTTGCCCATCACTACTGTACATGTATGAAAAAAAGAAAAGAATCATGACACAATGTTGAATGTAAATTACAATTACAGGAAGGTCCAGCTTGTTGAACACCCCATGCAAGATTTATTAACCTTTTGCTCTTAGAAATACCCCCAATTCTTCTGGGAAAACTTTCCACTAGGTTTTGGAGCATGGCTGTGGGAATTAGTGGCTGTGGAAGTTCAGCGATGTTGAGGTCAGGGCTCTGTGCAGGCTGCTTGAGTTTGACATTCTTGTAAGCCATGTCTTTACGGACCTCATTTTTTATGCTTTAGAATATATTTGGGGCTGTTAGTTCCGGTGAATTAAAATTGTAAAGCTACAGCATACAAATATATTCTACACAGTTGTGTATACCTTTGGCCATATTGTATATATCAGTATGTCAATGTGATGTTACAAGCTTTTTTTTTTCTTGCATTGGAAGACTGTAAATTATTCGTGAATATCACAAGAAGTGAGGCCAAAACCTTATAAACATAAATAGTACCTATGATAATATGTGATATAGCAAAAAGCATTTTAAAGAGCATCTCTCTTTTTGTAGATGGTGTTTTACCTGCATATGTCTGGTGAGGGCGCTGGCACACTGAGTGTGTATATAATCACAAAGTTGTCCAACTCCCTCCTCCTCAACCTCACCGGGTATCAGGGCAACTACTGGATCAGACAGGAAGTACCCCTCTTCTCTAAAGAGCATTTCCAGGTCATGTTTGAGGGCAAGATGGGTCGAAATGTAATGGGAGACATCAGCATAGATGACATCACTTTCTCGCCAGGCTGTCTCTTTAACAATGATCCAAAGATAAACCTTCCAGACCCTCCGAACATTGGTATGCTTTTATTCTGTTTGCTGACTTTTCTGTTTTATCTTATTTTGTTTTGTGTTAGCTCAGGAAGACCTCCTTCCTTCTGTTCTGTTTAATCAGATGGCATAAACTGTGGACTGCCAACCTTCTTGGTCCATATCAATTTAAAGTAAAATCTTCTTTGAATTGCAGCACTTCAATTCCCTTATCTTTACTCAGTCAAATCTGTTGCTCTCATGCATTATTTTCCCCTTCCTATACCACTGTGCCAATATTTAATAACCTCCTGTTGTGATGCCTGTTGTTCCATATTGCTTATATTATTTCTTCATTATCTAACCAGTTTTTCATAGCATTACCTTGTGTCAGAAGCACCATTAAAACAATTCCATGAGGTTAAAGCAGTCAGAATATGAATCCTTATTTTATCACCATTTTATTCTATATAGCACTCTCATTCAGATTCTTGTTCCTTTTCTCTTTTCCCCTCCCCGGGGTCGGCCTGTTTTCTCTCACTGCATTAAACACTGATAGGTTGTCTGTTGTGAGTTTTGCCCTGGAGGAACATCTCAATTGGTTGTCTGCCAAGACACAAGGTAATAGCAAAGGAACACAGCCAAGTCTAGCCATTATGTTTCAAAGTGCCAAGTACTGTAGAATGGGACGAAGGAAATAAATAGAAGAAATCATTAGAAAATGTAGTTAGGATTATACAGTATTCTACTATATTTAGAAGAAAGCAGATATTTTCCTGTTTGTGGCTTTCAGAGATTTGGAGTTTGCCCATTAATTGCTCTGGATAATTCACTTCTTTGAGCATGTTTTCTTATTAGTAAGTCTGTGTCTGTATATGCCTTGCCTAAATTGATGTCCAGCAAGTAAAAGGCAAAGGGGCCCTTGAGCATCCCTTCATTTATTTACACTTTGAGTCCTCAGAGATAGAGGCAGAATGAATGAGAGCGCAATAGAGAGGGAGGAAAGATGTTCTAATCTATAGCTGGTTTTCACATTGATTGACAAGACCGCAGGGTGTGAGAAATAGGAACAAATGTTCCTGTGGTACAAAAAGCTTAGTGTGTATTAGTGTGTGACTCTTTGACTGAGTTTGTGTGTGGTCGGTTTGAAAACAAAGACCCTGCTATGG
Organism: Channallabes apus; assembly: GCA_030522415.1. Lineage (NCBI taxonomy): Eukaryota > Metazoa > Chordata > Actinopteri > Siluriformes > Clariidae > Channallabes > Channallabes apus. The sequence continues at coordinate 20,067,968 of CM060108.1, read as the reverse complement.
CTGTGTCTGCCTGGTCCTTCTTTGGCCGTATGCCTCTGCATAAATGTGTCTGCATAAATTTTTAAAGAAAACCTGTATGACTTTTTTATAAATTTATTTGAATAAAATTCAACAGTCATCCTGACTTGATGTGATGCCTTTATATAAATGTCTCCATTTATACAAATTCTTGCAATATCAGTCAGTGATCTACATACAATCATACTTGCTTCACACTGTGACAAGTTTGTCAGGTTAACCTAACTGTTTGGAATTCCAACCTAACTGTATGGAATATTTTTTATATTTTCTTGTAGTCACAGCTTTTATTTGATGTACATGATAAATTCTTGATGTTTTATGTAGCAGCAATTAACCATAAGAAAAGATCATTCTAAGCAAATCCCCCCACCAAGTTTATTCTGTTGTATTTTAGAAGGAAACCTACATTATCATATTATAAACACATACATGCAGTGCATTGCAAAAATTTCAATATTATGAAAAGAGGTTTTTTTATTTAATTGAAAAAGTAAAACATTCATATATTCTAGATTCATTACACGTAAAGTGAAAAAAGTCTTTACAATACAGAAACAAGTCAAGCCATGATACAGCACCCTCAGGTCAGACAGGATTAATGGCTTTGCGGAAAGAACCCAGGAGCAGCCTGGTGGAGCTGGGGCTTGAACTGCCGACCTTCCAATCATTAACCCTAACCCACTGAGCTACCAATTCCCAGAATGTCCAAGCTTAGAAAGGGTAGTTTATTTGTGCACTCAATATTTGTCCAGGGCTTCTTTAGCACAAATTATTGTATGAATGTGGCATGGCATGGAGACAATCAGCTGAGGTGTTATTGAAGACCAGGTTGCCTTGATAGCAGCTCGTCTATATTGTTGGAGGGGTGTTTCTCATCTCCCTTTAGACAATAGCGCATAGATTCTGTATGGGTCAGATGAGTTGGCTGTCCAATCGAGTCAAACAGCAAAGCATAACCTCATGGTCAGCACATAAGTTACTGGACCAACACCAGCAGATGACATGGCACCCCAACTCATACAGTAACTGTGTCCAACTTTACACTGGATTTCAACTTTACAACTTGGATTCTGTCCTTCTCCACTTTTCCTTTCTTTTTCCTTAGTTCGTTTTTTCCTTAGCCCCAGTAAGACTCTACTGAGGTTGTCTGGTTGATATTCAGAATGCAATAGATGATAGGAATGCATGTCAGCAGTCTTTCACATGATAGTGGCTGCATGTACTGAACCAGACTGAAAGATACATGTATTTCTACTGTATGAATAGGAGTGTACTGAAATTCGAAATTAAATATTTTGAGATACTGGAATTTCTTTTTCACAGGCTGTAAGCTGCAATCATCAAAATTGAACAGCCCCTATTATGCTTTTTCAAATATGATCTTTCATGCAGTGTGTCATGTAGCTGTACATGAACATAAACTATCTACACTATCTGTGACGCCGACAGTGCACAATAAATAAAGTTTTTGTCTATTAAAAAAAAAGAGTCGTCTCACATTCGCCTAAATGAGGTGTTAGCAAATCTATTTTTACTCTGTTACGGATACACATTACTCCGTAACATATTTGCATAATTTCTGCCCACATTCAACATCGCGAACAACTTCCCTAGAGGATCTTATAATTAACGTTACCACACTCTTGTTAATGTGACCGAGCTTTGTTAAACTTTTATTAAACTTTGTAATATAAAAAAAGGAGGAATAGTAATGGTGGACCAGCGCTGACGTTATTTGTTATTTTACTAGAAGGAGAGATTGCTGTGGATCAATGCTGTTCATTAACCCCGGTGAGACCGAACCATACTCGGTATACTCGGATAACACACATACAATAAACACGGATTTCTGACATTTTCCACTCACATACCGTTTATTATATATAGTTTGTAAATATTGTTTATATCTTTGTTTGGTTGTGGTGCACTTTTTTCGTTTACTTTATTTAGTTTTGTATAATACACGTTTGCTTTATCTACTTGTTTGTGTTTGTCCTTTTTGCTCACCAGCCTTTTAACACAACACCGACACAAAGATAAAAGACCTCTCGATTTTTGTTGCCACAGTTAATATAAAATTAGCTGGTCGTTACACTGCAAAACCAACGCCATCTTTTCTATGTATTGACGGGTCTCCAGAGTCGTCATTCAGTTATGGTAATGGGCGTTTTCTTTTTCCGACACACGCTGTAGCGGTAGACCAATCATAACGAGCCGCGCCATCTGACCAATCACAGCAGTGAAGGCTCACGGAAAGGAGGGGTTTATACAGACTGAATCTTCAAACTGCTTCATACGAGTCGTTTACAAATCATTTAGAAATGGGGTAAAATTAAATCTATTTTTGGAGAAAACTAAAGAGTTTTTTGACCTTACATACATGTAAACCTGTTTTAAGAGACTCATTAAGCAATATTAGGAACCTTTAAAATGGCATAATTGGGGCACTTTAACACAAAAAAGACTAGAAAACTAGAATATATGAGGTTTTTAAAAAATATATATTATTTAACTATGAATTCAATTGCATGATTGTGCAGTAACCATGACACACTTCTGTAACGTGATTGCTATGGGATTTTAATCCTGGTTTCAGGATAACAAAACATAAACTGATACTATACTATACAACACACATATTTGTTGAGGGGGGCAGGGTGATGAAGTAGGTTTAAAAAATGTGTCAAGGAAAGACTAAATACCAGTGGACTGTTTATACTTTTTTTTTTCAAAAAATTTATCAAAACATCAACATTGTACTCAATACATGTTTCATTTAATGAATACCCACTGATAAAATAAAAACTTTTCTAATTCCCTATTTACATGCTGCTTGCGTATGTGACTATTCAAATACTGAATTTAAATGGTATTACATATGCATAAAAAAGGAGAGTAAATAGTTTTTATTGTCCTCAATGTATTAGGGTCTTTATCAGTTTCAGTCATGCTTAAGGAGATGACATGATTAGTTTAACTGGTGGCGTCATAATTTTAAATTTTACACTATATACAGTATGATTAAAAGCACACATCTGCAATCAGGGTGTATGAGGTCATGTGGATTTGATCTGAATCACGTTACACATCAGATTCAGGCTTAGGGTTTTAATTATGTTCACTTTGTTCTGGAGCCACCGGAGAGATTCCCTGATGAGAGATATGATTCACACCACACACCATACTTCTCTTCTTGTTTGTCACAGGATATTTTTTTGCTTATCTGATGACAGTGTGTGATTTAGTGTGTGTAGATATGTGTAGATGTGATCTTGCACATACCAGATTTTACAGGAACGTTCAGGATTGTATTCTGTTTGGGGCTTTGATGGTGATTACATTGAAAAAATAAATCTTGTTCTAGCAGTAAGTGCTATAGAGGGAAAAAAATGGATGACTGGAATGGTGTAAACAAAGAGGCGCTCTCTGGCCTTGAGCTCTGCACAGGAGGAACAGATTAGAAAATTTATTCATTCTTTTCATCACTCATTACAGAAACCTCCCCTTTTCCTCACGCCTCATCACCCCTTTAATACCCAGAAATTCCCACAAGCAGAGATCTATATGCACGATGCTCATTCCTCCCATTCCTAAACAGTGTGTACACAATTAATTATCTTTATACTTTTAAAAAATATATCATATCTTATTTGTGTTTGTTTTTTTCAAAGACTTCTGTCCACTAGGTTTACTTCGCTGTGACAATGGTGACTGTTACAAACCGGAGCATCTATGTGATTTTATCGACAACTGTGGAGACAACAGCGATGAAAAGAATTGCGGGACTTCCTGTACATTCGAAGATGGACGTTGTGGATGGAAGAGTTCTCATGCAGACAATTTTGATTTAATGCTGGGGACTGGCTCCGCCCAGAGCATCAGACCACCATATGATCACACTCTGATGAATGAAAACGGTACGAAGAGTACTTTGGTCTGAGATGCTTACTTATAAACATCATACACATATCTGTAATTTTTCTCTTGCTTGTTTACATATACATAAGACATGATGCATATCTAGTTCCCGTCTTTACACATATCCCCTGACAAAATTTTCTAGGCTCATCATTAAGCCATCATGCCACCATATGTTGATCCACATTTCCACACAAATTAAAATGAGAGAGGTATTAAATAAAGAACTGATCTAACATAAAGCTAAATATGTGAGTTGGCCCAGGCTAGACCAATATTAAGCATCTCAACATCTGTCTATTACTGTTTAGCATCTTTATACAATGCATCTCTATCTTTAGCATCTTCATACAATGACAATATTGTGTTTGAGTCAAACCATGGCTTCAAATGTGATCAAATTTCTCATGAATGAAGGCGTAAAACCAGCAGACTTCAAGCACAGTACAGGGATGAGACTCTTAGCTGTAGTAAAACATTTGAATGGTGCAACAAAAAAAAAGAAGGTTGTACGTCTGTGCGATCCGACTGAACATGAACATTTAGCTAGTGGAGCATCTGATCCTTGCAAATCAATGGAAAATTAGACACCAAATTGCAGAAGTGGGAACTGCACACCCGATTATTTATGAGCACCACTTGCACTTAGGGTTTGCACCCATCCCCCGTATAGTCCTGACCTCACTCCAAGCCATTTTTACCTGTTTGGGTCATTAAAGGAGTTACTGGGAGGCCATCATGTGAGATGTTAAATGTTCTGATTTGTTCTGATACTAACAAAGCTTTCTACATGGTACTCAAGTACTAATGGGATAAGTGGGATATGTGCATTAGTGTAGCAGAGGATTATATGGAGAAAAAAGTAGTTTTTACTCTCATAACTGTTAAATTTTTCTGAAATGCAAAAGTCCCATGTTGACCTGAACATCTATTGTATTTTATAATTTGGCTTTGTCTTTGCAGCCATGGTTGTATCCTTGCTCTGCTATGACCTTATAGACAGCCTAAGTTCTGTTGCTAGACTGCGTTTTTTTTGGTGGCATTCCCTCACAGAGTGTCACCCTTCAAGTTTCATGCGTTTGTGCAAATGAGCCATGTGTCATTTAATTGTCGAATAATTAATTCTGGCCTAGCCTATTTTCACATAATAATATTTCCAAAAAAAAAATAAAAATTGGATATTGGACAAAATTTGACATTTACGTAGATATATTATGAAGATATAAATTAATTTGAATGTGTTTGATGTCACATTATAGCAGACAAAATTCCATTTGTGTCAGAAGTCAGCAAAAAATAGAATTACAGTAGTTGCCAGTGTAAATGCAGCCATAGTTTACTTTCAAATTTTTTCCATGGGTATTTGGAGAACACACAATGCAAAATTGCCACTGCAGATATTTTACTGTAGACGGGACAGCCATTTAAAAAAGAATTTGAAAAAAAAGAAGCATAAACATGAACTGTGGATATGATGCAAGAGATGGTCTAGAGATAAATGATAATGAGGCACACATGCCAACCACAATAAAAGCTTAACAGTATGATGCTGAAAAGCTAAAACGTAAATAGTGGCACTAAACAAGGATAACAACACAAGGGAGGGTGATTATCAAGGCATGCAATGTGCATGTGCTCATAGGTATCACCCATGCATTTACAGTACTGTGCAAAAGTCTTGAGCCACCCACTCATTTCTTCATATTTTGCTTCCAAAGAGGAACACTTCTCCAGGCTTACTGAAGGAATTATTTGGCTATCGGTTTGGGCAAATTTTTGGCTCTCATTTTTAAGAGCAGTCCCGGTACCTGAACAATTTCAGAGCAACGTTTTGTTTAAGACACACACTGACCTATGAATCATTTAAGCAAACATAAAAAAAACATCTAACTTAAGGCATGAACCAGTGAGAAAAAGGTGTCTATGATGACAGCTGATCAGGCCAGTGTTTAGTATGCTGGAGATGCTGAATGCTGAGGATTTGGAACGGACGAGAGGGGAAATGAGGTTGCTGCAGAGATTGTTACATAAACAATTGATGTTTAAATTGTATTTTTGCAGTCTGTTTCAGTAAAACATTTGTTCCCATTTATTTATTTGATCTATATAATTTAATGACATTTAACTTAATATGAGTAAATAAGTGGTGGCCCAAGGCTTTTGCACAGTAGTGTAATTTATCTTGTTTATCTAGTCTATATATTAAAAAATAAAAATATATCTCATCGAATTTGGCTTTTTTTTTTTTACTTTGAGTTTTGTGTGTGTGTGTGTGTCTTTAGTAAGATTTAAACACAGGAAATTCAAATGACCCTAAGCTTACAGTATGTTGTCATCAGACAGTATATAATATAAGACAGATTTTTTGCATTGAATATAGCTTGCAGAAAAAAAATGTTAATTGTGTCAATTAAGGCTTTATTTCCAAATCTCTGTAGATGTATTCTTGGTTATAATACCCTTTTCTTTACTTTCTTTTTTCTTCTCTACTTCCCAGGTCACTTTTTGTATTTGGCAGCCACTCCAGTAGGTCTAAAAGGGGATAAAGCTCATATGAGAAGTTTTGTATATAAAGAGTCTAGCGCCACCTGCAAACTGGCTTTCTGGTACTACATTTCCCCCAAGGCAACAGGCGTTATCCTTCTCTTCTTAAAGGTAAAATACTTTACAGAATTATGTGCATGTTAAGTAAGTATATACAGTGGTTACAAAATTGGAATGGCGATCTCGCCGCGTATACCGCCGTTTAAAGGCAACAGCGGCCAAAATAAATCAGTTGCATTTCAAAGTCATTCGTAAAATGGCCGCCAGGTGGCGCAAAGTGACATTTTCATTCATCGCAGTAAATACAACAGTGATGGTAATTTCCACAACAAACATGACAAATCTGAACCAGAGCTATTAATGTGTACTGTACAATAATGAGTAAAAAGACAAATTATAGTAGATTTATTAACTGAAATAAATGACCATATTTTTCAAGAGAATTTTCAAGCCCCACTCATCAAACAAAATTATAACGAAATCGGCCAAGTTTACTATTTATTTAAATATAAATTTATAAACCAATAAGATCAAATAACACCAAGGTATTATTATAACAGGCTTACTTCGTTACTTATCCAGCGCTTGCTTTATTAACCTTGCCTTATTTAACGTTACTTGGGTGCATTGTCTTTAAGTGCCCGCTTGGTGTAGCGGTTAGAGCCCACGGTCAGTGTTATATAAAGCGCCGGTTCGAATCCCGAGGGATGATGTTTTAAATTTTTTTATTTTAATTATAGCAAAATTAAAATAAAAAAAATTTGTTGCATTTTGATTTTGCTTCAGTATACTATAGAAAAAACAGCAAACTCGCACGCAACCAGTTTGTATTCTTTAAATTTAGGGGACTGACGGCTCGGTCTGCTGCTGCTGCGTGTGTGTGTGTGTGTGTGTCATTATACTGATGAAAAGTGGTGGCCATTTTGATTTACGACAGCTGTTTACGGCAGTGTAGTCCAGTGCGGGAGATGCATTGTGGGTAATGAGGTCCGGTGTTACATCTGTTACATTTTTGATAACAATAATTTTTTTTCAGCCTGTCACGGCGTGTGCCCAATTCATCTTTTTTCATCCTTGGCTGGCAAGCTCTCCGGTTTGCACCCCGCGCTATAAAATACTCGGGGTTTGTTGGTTTACAGGGGATTTTTACTACCCGGTGTGATTGCGATGCCCGCGCAACAACGCGGAAGTGCGGCATTTCTAAACAAGATCAAATGACACCAAGTTTAAAACAGATAAAATACACGTGCAAATAGTATAATTGTATAACAGGCTTACTTCGTTACTTATTTAACGCTTGCTTTCAAAGAAGTCGAGTGGCTTATTAACATCACGGAGGTGTGTTGTCTCTTAGTGCCTGGTTGGCGTAGCGGCTAGAGCGCTCGGTCAGGGATTTACAAAGTGTCGGTTCGAATCCTGGATGATGCTTTTTTAAAAAAATTGTTCTATTTTAATTTTGCTCAGCAAACAAACAGCAAACAAAAAAAAATATTATTCAGAGCACGATATACAACCGTAATGAGTCCCGTAACCGGCTTATACGGCTGGCATGTGACCAACGTATTTAACCGTGATGAGTCCATAAAATCAGTAGCAGCTAATAATTACTAATTACTTTAGTTAATGCTGCTACTGATTTTATTCCAGCTTACCTGTTCAGGTTGATTGCGATTCTTTTTAAAATATTGTCTCAGTTTTATACGTATGTTGTTCGTCTTGATGTTTGTCTTCTTTTCACTTGGCAACACTCAAATGCAAATTATTCACCGTGAATCAGCTGTTCTCACCTATCCATTCAGAGAAACTGAATGAGCTGAAATGAGCCTTTGTTTCACGACCGCGACACCCCTCTATCACACTATCAGAATAAAAAATATAACAAATCAAATGTTTTTTACACATACACAAGGAGGATAATGATACCGAGTTTATATTAAAATAACAAATATTGTAATATTGTTTTTGTGTTATTATAAATAATGAAATGCAGTAGGCTGTTATGGTCATCATAAACTACTAAAAGTTTACATTTGATTTGTTATATTTTTTATTCTGATAGTGTGCTCAATTTGTTTCTAGTAATTTATATATTTAAATTCGGATGCCTTTTAATGTTACAAATTTAACTCTTTGCAAAATAATAAAAATGTGTCTTGCTGTACAAGCCCTTGTGTTGTTGTTTGTGCTGCTGTTCTTTAATAATACCAATAATCAGATACAAACAGTCTGTCTAAACGAGAATTAAGCAATGCTTCTTAACTCATCATTATGTGGATATTTTTCATGTTCGTTGGATAAAGTATGTACTGTAATGATTTGGTCTACTCTGTACTGTATGTGCGTGAGAGAGAGGGGTGTCGCGGTCGTGAAACAAAGGCTCATTTCAGCTCATTCAGTTTCTCTGAATGGATAGGTGAGAACAGCTGATTCACGGTGAATAATTTGCATTTGAGTGTTGCCAAGTGAAAAGAAGACAAACATCAAGACGAACAACATACGTATAAAACTGAGACAATATTTTAAAAAGAATCGCAATCAACCTGAACAGGTAAACTGGAATAAAATCAGTAGCAGCATTAACTAAAGTAATTAGTAATTATTAGCTGCTACTGATTTTATGGACTCCTCACGGTTAAATACGTTGGTCACATGCCAGCTGTATAAGCCGGTTACGGGATTCATTACGGTTGTATATCGTGCTCTGAATAATAATTTTTTTTGTTTGCTGTTTGGGATTGCCACCTTATTGTGGTCAGGGGATTTGCGTGCCTCAGTGCTTGGATGTTTACCGAGGGCTCAAGGGAGGTGTGTCTGTGTGTGTCTGTGTGTGTGTGTCTGTGTGTGTGTGCGCCTGTCCTTTTTTCAGCGGATTTTTCCGCTACCGCAGATCAGTTTATCAACTTGTAATATATAAATTTTAGGAATATATTAACATGTGGAGACATCATTATATGTTGAATGGAACTTGTAAGCCTTTGAATGGTGTTAAAAATACTTGCAAAACAAGTATTGCAGCCATACATTGGAGGGAACTTCTGAGGTGGTCAGTGATTGATGGCACGGTCGGTCGGAGGGGGTTGTGATCACACCTATAGATCTTTTGTTCTAGGCTATCGGTCAAATATCTCTCCACTTGGAAGCAAAAACATGCAAGGGATTTCAGCATCTCGACGCACATACTAAGCTGTTTATAAAGTAGACACTTTTTTTTTCATTTTGTAATCTTTCCCGTGTTTACCGTGTACTGTACAATGTATATTCATTTTTTAATGAATTACTGTAAATAAACTACACATTCCGTTGATTTACCAGAAATGACTTTTCTGTTTTTTGTGTGTGCTAAACTAAACTTCAGGGTCAAAGTAATAGCCATTTTATTTGAAAAGTATTATATATTTACAATGCTGATAAGTTCAAGCTTAGATTCATATATAAACTGCTTCAAAGTCTTTCCACCCCGTGACAGCTGAAATCCGACAGACGCAGGGCTCAAGGGAGGTGTGTCTGTGTGTGTGTGTGTGTGTGTGTGTGCGCGCGCGCGTGTGTATGTGTGTGTGTGTGTGTGTGTGTGCGCTGCAGCCTGTCATTTTCAGCGGATTTTTCCGCTACCGCAGATCAGTTTATCAACTTGTAATATATACATTTTAGGAATATATTAACATGTGCAGACATTTAAGGGTGCGCTGCCCTCTCTTGCCCCTGCGTAGAGCCCACACACACACACACACACACATCTATCTATTTATCTATTATATAAATACACATTTGGAATCTGCATCTACATTTTCTGTTACAAGTATAGAATTAGGTTCAGCTGAGACTCATGATCAATGGTGTTAGGGTACTTATGTAGTGATAATTAGTTTCAGCCAAATCATTAAAACTAACAATGGACTATGACACTCTTGTTTTACACACATTGTTTTAGCGATAGTTTCACGGAAGCGAGTTCAGAACTAATCTAACCAAACCAAGAAAAAAACAAACATCCGAAGCTTCAAATAGAATGAACGAACTAATGAAATTGATATATATGTAATTGATATACTGTATATACAGACGTGTGTGTGTCATTTTAATTCAAATGAACATTTTAATGCTTTCTGATACACTTATCAACTTATCGACATACACTTATCAACACAAACTCTCCGTGCACGCACACACACAATCTCTAAAAAATTAATATTAATAACATACATATACAAATAAACAAAAATATAAACGTCTATATTGAAGTCTACGGTGAACGCAGAGTCGGCTAAGCACACGTGATGACGCGCGCGCCCTCACCTCTGTTACGGCTGCCTACAGTATTTGGCCAAAAGAATTATAATAATTGAACGATATGCCTGGTCCTGGAAAGAGACATCAACAGTCCGGCGCTGAGAAACGAAAGAACCGAAAGAAAAAAAAGCCTAAGATGAAGCCCGTGCATCAATTCCAGAAATAAAACTTTACTTTATTCTGTCGACGTTAATAATGTAATAACGTAACATTAACGTAAAATAACGCAAATTTCATTTAACAGCAGGGGGGACAATAAATATATATTTTTATAAATTTATTGCATTGTTTATGTTGTTTACAGTCAAGCCATCAACATACAATAAAATGTAAACATGAGATCTAAACTAAAAACTGTGCTCCCTGTGCTGGTGCTGGCAATATCATCTCTTTGTTCTGCTGTCTCCGGCTCCCTCCCTGGTTCTGAATCTGCCCCTTCCTCTACCCTCACTGTCTCAGAACAGACTGACTCCTGAAGCAGAAAAAAATGCAGGAAATTATGTTTTCTAACATGCGTTAGATAGTTTTTTTTAATCACTCTATACACAATACTTTGCTATTTTTATAGATGTTGAGCATCGTGAGCAAGCCCGAGATCATATTAACGTTAATTATCACCAGCCGGCATGAATAGCAAACGAGTAACGTGAGTTGGACGCACACCAATCGATTCGACTATGGTTAATCGCTCACTCCGTAGGCTCCCTGAATAGGCGGGAAAGGGATGGAACCGCGCATTCGTCCCGGCAGGAAAAAAAAACTAAACAGATCTAACAGATGAGGACTCAGATTAATGTGCAAAAATATATAATAAAACTATATAAGTCTACATAGCCTTTATAAGACTCTACCTTAAGCGCACTTAAAACATTTTATTTAGTTTTAAAATAAAACAATTTTAAAACATCACTCGGGATTCGAACTGGCGCTTTGTAGATCACTAGTCGAGTGTTCTACCCGCTACACCAAGCGGCCACTTAGAGACAATGCACACCAGAGACGTTAATAAGCCACTCGACTTCTTTGAAAGCAAGTGTACGTCTTTGATAAGTGACGAAGTAAGCCTGTTATAATAATAACTTGGTGTTATTTGATCTTATTGGTTTAGAAATTTATATTTAAATAAAACCCTACACACTTATTTTCTAATTACACGTGATAAAATCTAAAGGCTCACTGTGTTAATATTTATTGTGCTTAAATTTGATCTTAATAAGATTTGATTTAATTTGAATTCTACATTTGTACTGTAATTATAGTACTGTGATTATGAATTCGATCAACTACAGTGTTTCACTTGATGTTATGGGCTACTACGTGTATTATTTAATGGGACGCGTCTCATTAATGAGACAGAGAATGTAAGGCATGATGCGTCAGTCTGTAGTTATATAGCGCCACTCAGTGGTAAAAGCAAGCAAATGCACAGCAAATGCACATGCCGTAATGCGGCGGCGACGTTACATACGATGCTCCGATTTTGTAACAACTTATTATCCTTTCAGGACATTCATTATTAATGGATCTAATTACTGCTATGCATACATTGAAAACTTAACCCTGGTATCCAATAGGAAACCCTTTGGCTCTTTTTGGATTTGGTGTCTTTAAATGAAAAGCAGCACTTTTAAAAAAGAAAAAAAATAATTTAAAGCTGTTGTCCTTGTGAGGACTTGCCAAATGTCCCTACAGTATTATAAATGTAATATATTCCTAGCTTTACAGGGACAGGGACAATTCTCAAGTCAGAAGGTGTGGATTAATGTTCTGCAACAGTGCGGCTCTAACTGTGTATAAATGGAAGGTATTTATGGCTGCTCTAATTTCAACACATTATTGTTCCTGTAGTAATTTTCTTACACAGGGAATTGTAGGGCAGACATTCAACAGACATTTCACATAATCAAAGGCTAATAATAATAATTATAGTGGATTGCAAGTAACACGGTTTGCAAGTGTTCCGCAAGACAAGCAAAGATTTTAAATAAATTTTGACTTGAAAAACGAACAAGTCTTGGTTTACGAGTACTGAGTATCATGTATCACGCATGCACTTCCTGTTTTGATGCTGAGCATCATGTGATCACAACTGAGCCAGCGGTTTTTCTCTCTCAGGCATACTCTCACCTTTACACCGTCCCCCACCCCCTCTTGGCTTCAGACACACACACACACACACATACTCTGCTCTACATAGAAACCCTGCTCTGTAACGATTCTTAAAGGTAAAGGGCAGGTTCATTTGTTTTTTTTGTTAATTTTACTTTACAGCATTGATTCCGTTAGTACTGTATGCGCTCACGCGAGTGTCATTAGCAATGTTCCTTGCTAATTTTCCGACTAAACGTTCTTTCCGTTAATGTGTATGTGTGTGTGTTTGTGTGAAATTCAAAAAAGGGAGGAGAAAGGTTTACTGTGTAAGATGAGAAGGGAGGAGGCTGATTCCTGCTTTTGCTTCACATACACACACACATACAGTACTGTATCGCCTGCGCGCCTAAATGGAAACACTTATCTGTCGGGATTTATTTGTACTTTTTCTTGAAAGGTAAAGTGCTGGTTAATTTGTTTGATTTTACTTTATATTGTGGCATGGGCGGGGCTGCGGCTGATGACCGTCATGCCTTGCGGGGGTTCTCTGTGTGTTCTGTGCGTTGGAAAAAATGCTACATTGATGTCAGAAGTGGGATGGAGAAGTACAAGTTGGAGCGCACTGTTGAGGACCTGCGGAGGATCGAGGTCGGCCGCCAAGTAGCGGAGAGACTACGACGGAAGAAAGAGCATCTTTCGAGTGGAACCAGCACGAGCAAAGCACTGGAGAATCCAGCACTGGATCTCGGGGCGGAGCCCAGCGTTGACGCTGCGCAAGCGCCGAAGCAAGGTAAAGCTCCGTGCACCGTCAGCCGGCAATTCGACTTGCAGCTGCGCCTTCCTTCCTACAACGGCGCCGTTGAACCCTACGCATTCTTTACTCAAGTGGAGCTAGCCGCCGACTTTGCAGGCTGGTCCCCAGCGGAAACAGCCATCAGAGTAACACTCTCGCTGGAAGGCGACGCGCTCCGGGCGCTGGAAGACCTCCGGGCCGATGAGTGGAAGGACTGGACAAAGCTACGAGATTCACTCCTCCTTCGGTTCGGCACAGGTGACCGTAAAGAAGCAGCGTGCGAGGAGCTGGCGGCCTCGCGCCCCGGGGCTGTCCAAAGTGCGAGCCCGATAAGCAGGAAGAGCTAGCTCATCGCTGGGTGGGCCCCTGTAATCGCTCAGCTCTCCGATGTCTACCGGGTGCATTTGGCGGGGCGGGCACAAGTTCTGCTCCACAGAGACCGTCTTGCGCCTTACCAGCCGCACGCCGGCGAAACATCGAACTCCTCGGAGGCCGGACTGCCTCCAGGACAATGTTGCGCTCCTCCACAGAAGGACCCCGGCGTTTACAGCGCCGACCGCCTTCACGACTCCAAGACTGAGAGAGTCATGGTGACCGGGGACGGTCACAGCTCGGGTGGGGGCAGTGTGGCGTGGGCGGGGAGGCGGCTGACGACCGTCATTCCTTGCGGGGGTTCTCTGTTTGGAAAAGGGGTTTGGGTTGATGGCTTCGGCCATGTTTAGGTGTGTTTGTATGTGCGTGTGTGCTTTCTCTGTGTGTGCTATAACAGTGAATGTGCTGCTCATGCTACTGTATACTGTGCTGTGTGGTAATAAAGTACTCCCAGCCATTGCATTGGGCAGAAAATAAGCTCACTCGTCTCTCCAACATCCTTTCCGGCAGTGAAAAACACTACAATATTTAATATTAATAATTTTTATCTATTTATTTTTTTGGCCTGTGGAACGACTAATTTGAGCTTCCATTATTTCTTATGGGAAAAATTGCTTTGATTTATGGGTGTTTTGGAATACAAGCCCACTTCCGGAAAGAATTATGCTCTTAATCCACTATACTATAATAAAAAGAAAAAGAAGAAGACGACGAAGAAAAAGAAGAAATGATACATGTATAACCACTGATGTGAGGAAGTGTTAGAAGTTGTCAGTTTCTTATGCTTTTTATTTCTCAGTAACATGAAAGTGTTTTTTTTTTTTGTCTCATTAACCCTTAAGGCAAATGACTATTTCTATGTTACATGTTACAATGTAAGTGACAAAAGCAGGGCTGGAGTGAGACTGACACACACACTCACTTGGGACGTCCACAATGCAAATCCACAGCTTAAACTATTTTGACTATTTATTCAAAGGTGTTGTACAATAAGCATCAAGCACACCACAAATTAAATTACTAAATGCAAACAATTTTTTGTTGTACACGTAGCTCTTCATCCTGCCTGGCACTATACCTGCTGCACCTCAACTGGTGCATGCTGGGATAGCTGCTCAGGTATCAACTGGGGACCTTATACAGTAGATGTTTTGCCCCTTAACCCAGAACATCACCTGGTAGAGGGGCAGTTAATTTCAGGGGTCTACTCATCTAAAGCCAGAAGCTTGCTTTCTCTACAGTACCTCTTCAGATAAACTCTTGCCTAATTTGCTCTGGGTTCCTTGAACCCCAAGTCCCAAGTTAATTGGGATATGCGAAGAAGAAATTTCGCTGTGCTGTAAAAAGTACATGTGACAATAATTGAATATTCTTCTTCTTCTTGAGGAGGCATGTTGTGTAGCTCCCACCTCCACCAGGTAGAGCCACGCTTTCCATCCATCTCCCCTGCACTTGGCAACCAGGTCCATTTTTTTAAAAACCTGATTCCTTTTACAGGCTCCTACCATGGAACAGTGAGCTCCACCAGCACTACACACCTCACAGCCGTGGACCACAAATGCATGCCTGGCTGCTGTGCAGTGCTGGCGATTTCCTTGGGAAAATAGAGGTGCCTGCCCAGATCCACCTCCATTTTCCAACCCAGCCCTGGTGTCAGGAGATTGGATGCTGAGTTCTTATTTTAGCTGCCTGTGAAAGGTGATCAATTGTTGTTGTTTGCCTCCAGCCTCTTTTCTTTCACCACCTCTGCCAGTCTTCTGGGCACTTGGTCATGCTGCCACCTCATGTCGTGCAACCTCACAGAACGTGCTTGAGGGAGGCATTCGCAGTCCTGCAGAAGTCATGGTCTTGCTATGTGCTGAGTCACTGATGTGGGTCATAAGGGGAGAATAGGTTGTCGTAGCTTCCCATGAGTCGATTCTAGATATCTAGATATACTGTATACGTACCTAGCTGACATTGTACCTAACAACATTCTTTGTTGTCCTTTGTCTAAGGCCTGCACTCTGTAATCCTCCTGCTCCATTCTAGTGATCTCAGAGACAACAAGATCCTTTCTATTTTTCTTGCTTGCTCTGGACTATAGGCTGGTGGGGTCACCCCATCTGAGGTCTGCCCACCCTGTCTGGACCCTGTCCATCACCTCCTGATATTACAGTCTGCTCTGTGCCTTCTGTACCACCTCTTCAGCTTTCCATTTCCTTCCAGTCACTGCTCAGACATATGTGTCCCTCACTATGCTATTGGGAGTCCCTGAAGCCCAATCAACAACCGTGCCTTCTACTGCCTGTAAAGAAGGTTGATGGATTTCAGAGGTAGGTGAAAGGAGGTTTCATCCATGTGGGCCCCCTGCAGATAAGTATTGTGGGAGCCATTTGGGGATAAAGGAGGTGGAGGTGACTTTACCACCCATCCTGTTCACAGGATTATAGCAGGTATATAGCAATTATTACATTATAAATGTGCAATGTGTGATAATGCTTTATTAATAAATTGTGAAAAGAATCCAGTTAAAGGTGCAAGTATCACATGGTATCACATATTTTTGAATTTCAGCATGGTCTGAAGTGTGTTATTCCTCTTATACTACAACTATTTGACAATGATTGGTTATACAACATATAGCACTGTGCAAAATTCTTAGGCACATGCAAATAAATGCTATAGATGAGGCATCACTAAATGTAAGAGTCATTTCTATCTGGACTGTGATGCTTTTCAGATAAACAGGAATAAATAATATACCAGTGTTCTAGTACTATTTTCCTCAAGGTGGCAATGGCTGTGTGTCTCACTGACTGGAGCCAATTAATGTAATTATTTACAGCGTATGAACTGAATGTGCAGAAGAAACAGAAACAAAAGCATGACAGAGCATGGCTTACTCCAAGATAAGGAATGCAGACTATAAAAAACTAAACTTAAAAAAAAAAGATGAATGAACAGATCAATATGTGTTTATTCTTCCTTCAGGAAGTTTAAAACCAGTTTGTCTCCCACAAGTAATAAAAACCAGTAATGTGAAGCGCCACTGAGAGTAAAAGAAAGAAAAATAAATGGCTCATTAGAGCAAACATATCCACACCAGACCGAGGTGAGGGCTTGTACTGTAAAATACACAAACTGAGAGCCCAATATGACAGAGCAACCAGAGTGCTTTCACATTCCTTTACAGCCCAGCAACCTGCAAATAAATATTTATTAAAGATAAATTGTTGTTTCTATTCTATGAAAATGCAAGAAAATATAAAACGAGCAAATTGTCCACATGTTTACTGTAGTTATGATACTGTCAATAAATATGATTGAAACACAATTGAGTTTTTAAATTGCTTCTTTTTAAGAGACTACAATAAATGTACAGTATAGATAAAGATCTGGGCCCGGTTTCTCGAAAGCTTCTTATCTCTAAGTAGTTCTTAAGTCGTACCTTAACCTCTCTCTTAACTTAATGGCGCATTTCCCGAAACGTTCTTACGCTAAGTATCTCTTAGCTACGTCAGACGTTCGTAAGGTTGGTCTGGACCAACCTTAACTCATACTTAGCGTAGTTTCAGCTCTAGACGCTAGTCGCCGCCACTGAGCAGCAGTCTTTATAAACCAGCGGTGTATGTAAACACATTATGGCACGTTATCAAAGTCGTATTAATGATGGAATATACTGTAGACCTGTTTAAGAATTTTATTTTATTTGATATTAGAACTAATAGAGTGACTTTTAATTAGCCTATTTCATAATGTGACTAAAGCATTAAAATTGCCAATGACAATTAATATTAAACAGGTGGCGAACAATTAGGCAGCGATACAGCGTGGTGTTGTGTTAAACTGAAGACGGCGCCGTCCGTGGAGCCGTGTGGGTCATGTACATTTTTCCTTTAGACAAAACTTCAGCCCTATTCATATTTTCCCCGTGGTCGTTATTAAAAATATATATATAATTAAAAGTTTTGCCTTCCAGGGCAACAGATTATGGAGCTTCTTGAGCTGCTCAGACCTGCGCGTGCCAGACCAACGCATTGTACTTACTGTACACTCCCCGTCCCGATGTCCAGCTGCTCGCTGCTTTCTGTTTAAAATATGTTTCATTGATCATTAGCCATTATCCATGACTTTATGAGTTTTTCTTTTGACACGTTTTATTTTTATGAAATTTGATTTAGTTAAATGAGAAAATAACCTTGGGAGATTCAAACCCCGCATCCATTCATGTTTCTGTGTGATTGTAATGTTTAATACCCCTACAGTATTCACTTATGCGGTGTGACTCGCTGTGAGATGCGGTGTGTTATACCCCTATCTCACGTGCGCGGGCTCGCGCTGTGGCCGTAGGCTTGATCATGATTCACCCCGAGTTTTTGCGCTGTGGTTACGTTTCCATCTTTCCGCGTGAAAAATTCAACGTTTAATTTTTTGCTGGTCCTCGCGGAAGCTTGCAGACTTTGCAGAACGTCGCGGAACGTTAAAGGAACGTGGTGGGCAATCGCGGCAGCTCACGGAGATGAGTCCGGCCACACAGGTGAGAGAGGGGTATTAGGCACCACACAGGTGAGAGAGGGGTATTAGGCATGTTGATATATGTATGATTGCATGTGACTGTACCAATACATGACCAAAAGGTGGCAGTATTTAGCAGGTATATAAAGGGAATTATTTTTTTCTTTTTCTCTCTCTCTGCACTTGACTCATAAAGAGCGGTGTATCTGTTTGTGTTCTTAGTTAATAAACTACGCCAGGTAAGGGCTGAAGATAAATGTTGTGGTGTCCATTATTGTTCCACTGCAAGAAGGCAAAGTTATTCTGCTAACAGGTTATGGGCCCAGGCGGTGGCGAACATGTGCGATAGCAAGACCATGTGCTAGCACTCCAAGAAGACGCTAATTAGCTGAAAGTGATAGCTAGTTTAGTGACAAGAGAACCGGAAAAAAATAAATAAATCGAAGCTGAAAAAGGGAGTTAAGCTGAGCTACATGCACAGAAAGCCATGACAAACAGAAGCAAGACCAAGTGGCCCACGTTTGACGGAAGAGCAGAGGAGTATGAGCTCTGGGAAGAAAGGATGTTGTGCTGCATGCACAGTGTAGGCCTGAAGCAGACAATCCTAAACGAACCTGCTGCACCTCTGACGGTGGAGGAACAGGCCCAAGAGGACAAGCTTAATGCGGACGCATATTGCGCGCTGGCACCATTACTCGACAATACGAGCTTGGGACTGATATTCAGAGACACTAAAGACAAAGGCAGAGAGAGTCTCCGAGTGTTACGAGAACACTACATCGGTAAAGGTAGGCCCCGGATTGTCTCCCTGTACATAACACTTACTTCGCTGAAGAAAACGGACACAGAAACTGTGACCGAATACATTATCAGAGCAGAGCAAATCATTACGGCGCTCAGAAGTGCAGGCGAAGCACCAAGTGAAGGACTGATGATGGCGATGGTTATGAGGGGATTACCAGAAAAGTACAAGCCGTTCACGTTGATGGTTACACATGGTTCAGCGGATATGAAGTTGGGAGAGTTCAAAGCTAAGTTGCGAAACTTTGAGGCCTCGGAAGATTCAGACCCAATCGCAGAGGAAGCGGGAGAGAGGGTCCTGAAGGCTCAGGCGGCACCAAAGAAGAAGGACGCACACGCCACGGATCTAGTGTGCTGGCGATGCGGAGAAAAGGGCCACCGGAAAAATAACTGCACAAAGAAAGCTTGGTGTAGTTTCTGCAAAATCACAGGTCACACAGATAAAGCGTGCAGAAAGAAAGAACGTGCACAAGGCTCTCGGTGCGCGTGTGCCCAAGATAGCGGCCGTGGAGGCGATGGCCGTAAAGCTAGTCGTGGGCGAGATGGCGCGCGGGAAGCGGCGGGAAGAGAAGACTTCACGTTCGGGGCGCAGGCAGAAGAGGCCAGCCGGTCAGGGCAACAGCCACCGATACAGAGAAAAGGGCTGCTCGTAGACACGGGTGCGTCATCACACATCATCAATGACAGGAGCCGATTCAAGAACTTTGACAGCACCTTCAAGCCCGAGAGGCACAGCATGGAGCTAGCAGATGGAAAGCGCACCTTCGGGTTGGCACAGGGCAGGGGAGACGCGCAGGTGTGCCTCATCGACCGCGAGGGGCACCGGTGTACAGTGACGTTAAAAAACGCCCTCTACATCCCTTCCTTCCCACAAGAACTCTTCTCAGTTAAGAGTGCCACCGCTAACGGTGCCAAGGTGTTCTTTGATGAAGGTAAAAATTTTCTTGTAGCACCTGGTGGAGCAAAGTTTAATATTCATGTATGTAAGAGAATGTATTACTTGCAAACTGAGTATGATGAAGGTGATGTGTGTAATGTCAGCCATGATATCCAAACATGGCATGAGATCATGGGCCATTGTAATTATGAGGACATCTTGAAATTACAGGAAGTAACAGTAGGCATGCACATTAAAGGTGCAAAGCGTAGACCTGATAAAGAATGTAGTGTATGCATAGAGGGTAAGTTTACTCAAACAAGAAACAGAGAGCCCACCGACAAAGCAAAGACACCACTTGAGCTGGTAAACACAGATCTAGCTGGTCCAGTAAGCAATGGATCAATAGAAGGTTTCAAGTATATGCAATCTTTCACAGATGTGTGTACTGGGGCGGTATTTGTTTACTTTCTCAAAGCAAAGAGTGATTCAGTTCAGGCCACTGAGAAGTTCCTGGCAGATGTAGCGCCTTATGGCAATGTAAAATGCATACGGTCAGATAATGGGACTGAGTTCACCAATAGAGGATTTCAGACACTACTGAGACAGAATAAAATCAAACACGAAACGTCTTGTCCCTACTCACCACACCAGAACGGGATAGCAGAGAGGGAAGGACGCACTCTTTTTGAAATGGCAAGGTGTAAACTCATTGACAGTGGTCTGCCCAAAAGCCTTTGGCATTATGCCATTCAGGAAGCTGCCTACACCAGAAATCGGTGCTTTAACAAACACACGGGTACTACACCTTACACAGCACTAACGGGGAAGAAGTGTGATCTAGCCAAGTTGCACAAATTTGGGTCAATGTGTTACGCGTACCAGCCAGATGGGGGTAAATTAGATTCTAGGTGTGAGAAGGGACTGTTTGTAGGACATGACAAGGGTAGCCCCGCCTTCCTAGTTTACTATCCCGGTAAACAGAAAGTACAAAAACACAGATTAGTGAAGTTTGTCACAAAGACAACTTGTGAGAGCGAGACCCAGACTAAGGAGCTAGAACTGGACCCCATAGTAAATAGTGAAGATAGAGAACCACCACAGTCTAGTACGCTCAACACTGATAAACAGGCTGAAGGTTTACAGTCGCTAGAGGATGATGGCGAGAAGCACTCTAGGGTGACGCCACATGCCCCAAACAGAGGGAAATATCCCATCAGAGAGCGTAAACCTCCAGGGTATCTGAAGGATTATAGCCAGGAAGATAGTGATGAGGATGACAGCACACTCACTAGTATGGACTATTGCTATCGAGCTGTTTGTGGTATTCCACTAACTTTTAAGGAGGCTATAACATCAACTGAGTCAGAGAAGTGGAGGAGAGCAATGGATGAGGAAATTCAATCTTTAGAAGACAACCAGACCTTCACCTTGACTACATTACCAGAGGGCAAAAAGACAGTGGGAGGTAGATGGGTATATTCAATTAAGGAGGGCAGTGACGGACGTGACCAATACAAGGCTAGATTCGTAGCCAAAGGATATAGTCAGAAGGCAGGGATAGATTATGGCGAGACATTCTCACCTACAGCCAATCTGACCAGTGTGCGCGTAGTGATGCAGAAGGCAGCCCAAGAAAGCTTGATATTACATCAAATGGACGTAAAAACAGCCTATCTGCACGCGCCCATCGATCGTGACATTTATATGGAACAACCTGAGGGTTACGAGAAGGAAGGAAAAGAGCTTGTGTGTAAGTTAAAGAAGTCCATTTACGGTCTGAAACAGTCGGGACGTAACTGGAATGAGGTGCTTCACACATGTCTAATTGATGATGGTTTTACACAGAACCCAGCAGACTACTGCGTCTACGCAAAAGAATCCAAACAGACAGGTAAAGTAATAGTTGTTATTTGGGTGGATGATCTTATCATTGCAGCCAGCAACAACAAGAGTCTAGAGCAAGTGAAGACCATGCTTTCCACTAGGTTTAAGATGAAAGACCTAGGCAAGTTGAAGAATTTCCTGGGCATGGACTTCGACCACTCGGATGGTTGCATAAGAATGTCACAAGAGAGGTATGTTGGAAAGATCCTGAATCGTTTTGACATGCAGGAGTGTAGAACTAGGGAAACACCGTGTGACCAAAAGATAGACTATTCTGTGGATGCACCTAAAATGACTGACGCCAAGAAGTACAGAGAGGCTGTAGGCGGCCTCATATACTTGGCTACCTGTACACGACCCGACTTATGTTTCATAGTAAGCAAACTATCACAGCATTTTGCAAACCCCACAGATGAGCATTGGGTTACAGTGAAACATGTTTTGCGTTATCTCAAGGGTACTGCAGACAAACAGCTCTGTTTCAGAAAGAGTGACGAAGGTTTAGGCCTCGTAGCATACAGTGATGCAGATTGGGGGGCGGACACCAGTGACAGGCGTAGCATGAGCGGTTATTGTGTGAGTATGGCCAAAGACAGTTCATTAGTCTCTTGGAAAACCAAAAAGCAACCCACAGTAGCCCTGTCAACGTGCGAAGCCGAATACATGGCTCTAGCTCTAACAATACAGGAGTGTATTTATTTGGAGCAACTGCTGAAAGGTATTGATGCCTATGTGTACATGAAAACAGTTGTTTATGAGGACAACCAGGGGACTATTGCACTTGTTAGGAACCCTGTGTCCAGGCAAAGATGTAAACATGTGGATATTAAATATCACTTTATTAGGTCCACCATAAAGGATGAGAGGATGGCACTTGCTTACTGTCCCACAGACGACATGGTTGCAGATGCTATGACCAAGCCTATCTCCAAACTTAAGCAAATTAAATTTGCAAGGGTCATGTTTGGTGTGTAAATGCTTGACATGTGATTGTCATTTTTGTTTGTTTTTTTGATAATGTTAAGGTTATACAGTATACAAGTCAATCATAAGTGGGAGTGTTGATATATGTATGATTGCATGTGACTGTACCAATACATGACCAAAAGGTGGCAGTATTTAGCAGGTATATAAAGGGAATTATTTTTTTCTTTTTCTCTCTCTCTGCACTTGACTCATAAAGAGCGGTGTATCTGTTTGTGTTCTTAGTTAATAAACTACGCCAGGTAAGGGCTGAAGATAAATGTTGTGGTGTCCATTATTGTTCCACTGCAAGAAGGCAAAGTTATTCTGCTAACAAGGCACCACACAGGTGAGAGAGGGGTATTAGGCACCACACAGGTGAGAGAGGGGTATTAGGCACCACACAGGTGAGAGAGGGGTATTAGGCACCACACAGGTGAGAGAGGGGTATTAGGCACCACACAGGTGAGAGAGGGGTATTAGGCACCACACAGGTGAGAGAGGGGTATTAGGCACCACACAGGTGAGAGAGGGGTATTAGACACCGTGATCCGCCTCGAGTGACCGGCGCCCGACGGTCCGCGAAGATCTACAAGGTCCGCGAGCTTCCACATGTTAAACATGTTTATTTTTTTTGCGTGGTAAGATGGAAACGTAATAACAGCACCAAAACTCGCGCCGAATCATAATGAACCGCACTTACGGCCCCGCGTGTGAGATAGGGGTATTAAACCTCCACTCTGTCATCTCATCGTATTCATTCCATAAGTGCACTGTACAACCCCAACAACTGACACTTCACATTGTTTCTGAAGCTGGTGAAGAGTGTATCAGCTGTTTGTCCATCAACTATGATTGGATACCCGGTTCGTTTCACGGCCACATGTTACATGAAAATATTATATATTATATTATTATATTAATTAATATTAATTTATATATTTGTCTATTATGACATGTTATTGTTAAGTTAACACATGTCGAAATAAACGCTATTAAAAGAATTTAGTGCAATGTTTAATTTGCATAGAAAGTGCCGTCTTTCTTAACACTGTCATGCAAAAGGAGTCAAAAATCGATTCCAGAGCCACCGATGTCCGCTAATTCAGGACCTTCACTGTAGACAGCGCCGCGTAACGTCGGACGTAAGAGGCAGCGACTTAAGAAGACTCCTAAGAGACAGTTCGAGAAATACACTTAGAAAAGTTATCACTTAACGTAAGATATATCTTAAGAGTCTTCTTAGCGCGCGAATAGTGTGCGTTATCGAGAAACCGGGCCCTGAATCATAACACAGATATTGACCTGGGCCCGGTTTCTCGATAACCTGTGTGGTGCCTAATACCCCTCTCTCACCTGTGTGGCCGGACTCATCTCCGTGAGCTGCCGCGATTGCCCACCACGTTCCTTTAACCAGCAAAAAATTAAACGTTGAATTTTTCACGCGGAAAGATGGAAACGTAATCACAGCGCAAAAACTCGGGGTGAATCATGATCAAGCCTACGGCCACAGCGCGAGCCCGCGCAGGTAAGATAGGGGTATAACACACCGCATCTCACAGCGAGTCACACCGCATGAGTGAATACTGTAGGGGTATTAAACATTACAATCACCCAGAAACATGAATGGATGCGGGGTTTGAATCTCCCAAGGTTATTTTCTCATTTAACTAAATCAAATTTCATAAAAATAAAACGTGTCAAAAGAAAAACTCATAAAGTCATGGATAATGGCTAATGATCAATGAAACATATTTTAAACAAAAAGCAGCGAGCAGCTGGACATCGGGACGGGGAGTGTACAGTAAGTACAGTAAGTACGATGCGTTGGTCTGGCACGCGCAGGTCTGAGCAGCTCAAGAAGCTCCATAATCTGTTGCCCTGGAAGGCAAAACTTTTATTTATATATATATTTTTAATAACGACCACGGGGAAAATATGAAAAGGGCTGAAGTTTTGTCTAAAGGAAAAATGTACATGACCCACACGGCTCCACGGACGGCGCCGTCTTCAGTTTAACACAACACCACGCTGTATCGCTGCCTAATTGTTCAACACCTGTTTAATATTAATTGTGATTGGCAATTTTAATGCTTTAGTCACATTATGAAATAGGCTAATTTAAAGTCACTCTATTAGTTCTGATATCAAATAAAATAATATTCTTAAACAGGTCTACAGTATATTCCATCATTAATACGACTTTGATAACGTGCCATAATGTGTTTACATACACCGCTGGTTTATAAAGACTGCTGCTCAGTGGCGGCGACTAGCGTCTAGAGCTGAAACTACGCTAAGTATGAGTTAAGGTTGGTCCAGACCAACCTTACGAACGTCTGACGTAGCTAAGAGATACTTAGCGTAAGAACGTTTCGGGAAATGCGCCATTAAGTTAAGAGAGAGGTTAAGGTACGACTTAAGAACTACTTAGAGATAAGAAGCTTTCGAGAAACCGGGCCCTGACCTTCATATATTTTCATTTAGGACCACTGATAGAGACCAAGTATACCCTCAAAAAATGTATAATATGTAGAAAGCAGTACTAAAGTATCTATCTATCTATCTATCTATCTATCTATCTATCTATCTATCTATCTATCTATCTATCTATCTATCTATCTTTAGTCTCAGCTACAATTTGTGAAGTTTGATTGAACATTTAATTTTGTGTTTAATATTAATATTTGTAAATCAGAAATGTTCATTATTATTATTATTATTATTATTATTATTATTAATAATAATAATAATAATAATAATAATAATAAAGAAAACGATATAGGAAAGTTTGTACTAAAAATCACAGGGTGCTAAGACTTTTGCACAGTGCTCAACAGTGATTTTAGTTATTGACCTTAGCTAAGTACAGTACTGTACATGATACAGTAAATAACTGAATGTTATGTTTTATTTTAAACTATTGTAAAGGCTAATAACACAATTATACAAATATAAAGTTATATACACAAAGTTTTATTACATTTTATTACATATTTAATAAGTACTTAATACAGGATTCAGAAAAAAGAAAATACTGCTATGCAAAGGATGTCACTATGTGTAGTTGCCTGTTTTCTTTCTGCATTTTGGTTTCAGTTTTACACCCTCTTCTGATTAATCAGAGGATCTTAAAGTAGCTTTGCAGCTCAGTTTGTGCCATCTGTACAGAGGGCTGAGCAATGCCAGCATGCCCATGTGTTTATCTGGTCACCCAAACACCAGTGCAGCCTTCCACTAACTACCATCTGGCCCTGTAGCTAAGATGGAAACACTCCCAGATACTCTGTGTGTGTGTGTGTGTGTGTGTGTGTGTGTGTGTGTGTGTGTGTGTGCGTGCGTGCGTGCGTGCGTGCGTGCGTGCGTGCGTGTTCATGCTTCTTCATGTTACTGAAATAAGGAGGTGCTGATTATGGAGGTGATAATTATTGTATTGTTGTTTGTTTGTTTTGTTTGTTTGTTCACCTTCGGTAGCTAATTGATAATAATGTCTGAATTCAATGGCTGTAGCTAACAAGCTGATTTTTTTGTTTCTCTGCAACAGTGTTTGATTGTGAGCATAATGAAAATGAGAATTGAAACGCACCCTGATGTATCCACGAGACAATGGAAGAACTGGAGACTGATATATTGATAGTGAAAGAATATGTGTGTGTGTGTGTGTAATCCAGTCAGTACACTTGAGGCACCAAATGTAAACAGCATGTCTATCAGTGACTCTTTCCTTATTTTAGTTCGCACACTTTAGTTCTAGCTCCAAATTCATATAATATTTAAGCGATATCACACGAGCGAGTTGGTGATATTGCTTTTCTACAACAGTTGCACAAACACACTTTATTATATATAAAGATTATGATTTGATTCTTTATTTAACCAGTTAATTTGCTTGCCAACACATATCCTTTCTCCCCTGCCTGAACTAATTAGCCGTGACTGGCTGGCGACTGACAATTAGTGTACTTAAAAGCATTGAAAGTAGTTTTAAGTTCTTATTGGTACTATATAGCAAAAAGGTGACATTCTCCTTTGGGATTTTCTGGTAGAACGCAGAATTTATGGTTGTGTCAATTATGACAAGTCTTCATGTCCTGAAGCTGCAAAGCATGTCCAGACCATCACAATACCACCACCATGTTTGACCGTATATACAGTATGATGTTCTTTTTATAAAGTAATGTGTTAGTTTCATGCCAGATTTGGTCTTATCAGGCTACAGAATATTTTTCCAAAAGTCTTTGGCAAATGTAAGACAAGCCTCTGTATTCTTTTTAGTCTGAAGTGGCTTTTACCTTCGAACTCGCTCATAAGGTTCTTATTGTCGAATAAGAAAATGAGCACGGACCTTGACTGAGCCAAGTGAGGCCTGCAGATCTTTAGATGTTGTTCTGGTAGATGTTGTTCTGGTAGTTATTTTGGTTGACCAGCCACTTTTATGAAGGTTCACCACTGGTCCAGGTTTTCTTCCTGGATTGATAAGGGCTCTCACCGTGGTTTGTTGAAGTCCTTAGAAATGGCTTTGTAACCCTTTACAGACAAATAAATATAAATTTCTTTAGATCGCGGCATAATGTAGCCTGACTGTAGCAAGTGAAATTTAACTTAATCCAAAAAAATTTATAAATTACAATTCGTGATTTTTTTTATTTTTACTTTTGCTTTGTCACATACAGTAGGGCCAGGTACATTTGGACAGCTTGTTTTACCCTTAATAAATTAAATTGCTTAAAAACTGCATTTTGTATTTACTCTGGTTATCTTTGAGTAATGTTAAAATATGCAGGGAAAAAAACAGGAAGTGAGCAAATATTTTTTCACATCACTGTACATTCAAAAAGAACATGCCAAGAGAGACTGTAATGTATTTTCCTAAGGATGCATGCACACAAACACTCACCTTATGTTGTTCAGTCGTCCATGCCAAATACTTGATTAAGTCTGCACTTGTGCTCTCTCGCATATAAATCTCTTGAAGGTTTACATTGAGACTGGCTGTTTGTCTGCACTTACAGTATGTTGTGCCTACAGCAGTAATGTGTCTCTCTACACTGCAGTAGACCGAGCTCCAGCCTCATGACTGATGGACTGTATAGTGCCCATTTATTTATTCACAGGGCAATTATTTTTTACCCTTTGCTAGACTCTAAGAAGCATGATCCTATCTCCTGTCCCGTGCTGCAGGATGGATTAGCGTGGATTGCAATGAACACTGCCAAAAAGCGTATACATTTAGAGTGCTATCCTTTTTCAAAATCTTAGTATTCAATGTTTTTTTACATTTTCAAAGACAATGATATCATTAAACATTGCAGCAGCCTTGCAAGTATTTCATTGGTAGTGCTTCCACACAGTTAGTTCCCATGGGGCAACATTCAAGAGTCATTTTAGTTATCTAATTGGCCACAACGATGTCATTTTTAAAATCACTGTAATCAACAAACAACATAAAAATAACCATGGGCCCTTGTTTGTCTTTGGTTAGACAAATAATCTAGCCTGCTAGCAATGATGAATGATGTACATTTTCCTCCTCAGAGTGATTGATGTAAAACTAATGCTACCTTACTCATGCTGAGAAGAGCTTTTTTGTTTGCTGTTATATATCTACTGTATATAGCCATGTTGATTTGATGTCACTCAAAGACAAGGGTTGTAATAAAAATTAAATAATAATCGGATTTGCAGTTCATACCAAAGATTATAGAGCAATTATAAAAAGTCCTTGGTTCATTCTAATGTTAAGCAACGTGTTATATTATTATATTTGTGTATTGCAGTCTGGTAGCAACTTGGCTTTCAAGTTGCAAACTCAAGGCAAAAACATCAGCACTTTGTGTTACCCAGTGTTTACAAGACTCAACCCATTTCACACCAAATGATTATTTTTTTCTCAAAAGTGCCTCTTTCCACGCCTGGATCAAATCAAATAAAAATTTTGTTTGTCACATGCACAGCAGGCGGCATGGTGGTGTAGTGGTTAGCACTGTCGCCTTGCACCTCCAGGGTCCGGGTTCGATTCCCGGCCAGGCTCGATTCCCGTCTCTGTGTGCATGGAGTTTGCATGTTCTCCCCGTGCTTGGTGGGTTTCCTCCGGGTACCCCGTTTTCCGCCCACAGTCCAAAGACATGCAGATTAGGCTAATTGGCGTTCCCAAATTGACCATAGTGTGTGAATGAGTGTGTGTGTGTGTTCTGTGATGGATTGGCACACTGTCCAGGGTGTACCCTGCCTCGTGCCCTGAGTCTCCTGGGATTGGCTCCAGGTCCCTGTGACCCAAAATACAGGATAAAGCGGTATAGAAGATGAATGAATGAATGAACATACACAGTATGATATGCAGTGAAATGTTTTAAATCATGGGTAAAATGGGTAAATCATGGTAGACTTTTAAGCCTTAAAGGAATAAGGTACAGTAAACTAAGCGTGATTCGTGATGTGCTGCACCTGTTCACCCTTTCTTTTCAAATGCAAATCATACAGATCAATGTGAGCAGTGTTCTTGGCCAAGGTTATGGCATATGAAATAGCATTAGATTAGGTGTCAGATTCGTATGAACACATGGTGCAACTGATCAAATAAAACAACCTTTTACAGATTTTACATTCAATGCTCAGACAGAACTTTTTAAAGTTTAAAGTTTGAAAGTGTGCTGCTTCCATGTGCTGTTAAGATGACAGACACAGTGTAGCATAAATATAGTATTGCATAGGGTTTCTAGTCAGACAACAGTTCAAAAGGACTGTAAATAGAAATAGAAATAGAAATAGAAACAGGGCAGCTATGATAAAAAAAAATGTCATTGTTGTTTTTTTTTCTATGTTTGTTGGCTCTTAGGAAACTGTTTTAGTTTAGCTGCTGCAGCACTGGGTATCAGCTGCCATGATCATAAGTGATTCTTTTTATTTGTTGTTTTCTAACTATGTGCAAATGTGAGGATTTTATATGTGGCATTTTATGCAAATATGGTAATAAATTCTACCTGTGGCATGAAGTTCTAAATTTAACATGAGTTAGATATAAAATTATAAAGAATTATTTCAAAGGTAAGACTTTAAATTTCATTGTGACAGTGTGTCAGTTATATCCATCTATAACATTATGTCCACCCATCTTATATTGAGTAGGTCCCTAAATTTTTCACGCAAAACAATGTGTTCTGACACATTTCTATTGGTATGCGGATAATCGTTTCAGCAATTAAAGTTCAATAGCTCATATATTGGACCAGACTACCCAGGCCACCCTTCATCCCCCACGTGCATCAACGAACCTTGGCCATCCGTGACCGTGTCCCTGTGGTGGCAAAAGTGGGCACCTACTTAATAATAGATACGGAGTCATAACGTTATGCCTGATCTGAGTGTAATTCCCAAACTATGTGAACAATACTAACCAGTCTAAAATGTTTAGACTCTTTAGTAGATTGCAGTGTTATACACACTGACCATCCAGCATTATAGGGAGCACATGCACACCTGCGCATTCATGCAGTTATGGATTCAGTTAATCATGTGGCAGCAGCACAATGCATAAAATCATGCAAATAGAGGTCAAGAGTTCACTTACTGTTCATGTCAGAAATCAGAATGAAGAAAAAGTGCTGATCATGGCATGGTTTTTGGTGCCAGATAGACTGATTAGATTACTTCAGAAAATGCTGATGTCCTGAGATTTTCACACACAACCATCTAATGTTCAGGTGACATTCTCCAATCTGTCCAGGTTCATTCAGCCTGTGCCTGCTATATTCTCAGATCTTTGTTCTTGGCTTACAGGAGTGAAACCTGACATGATCTTCTGCTGTTGTAGCCCATCCTCTTCAATAAGAGAGTACAAATTTGGGGGGATGCCAGCTGTGTCTGAAGTGTGAAACCATAACCATGCCATGGTCAAAATCAGCGAGATCCCTTTTTTCACACATGATGTTATCGCATTGATGCCATTCGAGTGGCTGATTAAATAATTGTATGAATGAGAAGGTGTACATACTGTATGTTCCTAATCAAATGTATGGTCAGTATATATTACAGTAAGTATTATATCCAGATACAACTCTATTTGAATTCTACATATTAAAATATTGTCTAAAATTCAATATAATTGGGAAATGTTTCTAAAGTATTACACTACAGGAAAAAAAATGATATATAAAAAAAGAATAATGAAACTCTTACACTTTTAAGTTTGACCTTCTTGGACAATTAGTTTCACATTTCACTATAAGGTCTTTAAATGAATTTCAGTCTGTGAGTGACAGGTTGTGAGTTATGAGCCAGGCTAACACATTAAGGTCTTCAAGCAAGATCCTTAACCCTCAACTGCCCACATGCTTGCATTATGTTCTATTTTAAGTGTCATTGGATAAATGTATAGTCCTAATTAATTATGCACTACTATAAGGCTTATGGTAGGAGTTTTCAATGTACACGGTGCCCAAAATTCTAGATCTATGCAGTAAGCAAAAAAATATTTGAAAATGCTCAAATAAACAGCCTCATGACCACTTTGCAGCCCTTTTTAACTTATGCAGAATACAAAAACATTGTATCAGGACTGATCTTGTTACAGGCAGAGATTATTTCCTCCCTTAGTGCAAAGATAGTTCTATTTAGTTTCCAATTCTGAGACTAGTGACTTCAGATGACTCATGAGAAAAACACTGAGTGGTTTTAGGTCTGATTCTATTCAATCTGTTATTAGTTTCAAAGCCACCTTGGGCCTGAAATACAAAAAAAATCCAATTTTATATAAGGAAAATAAATGCCCATGGATCCAGACTTTTGGGCCATGCTGTATAAAAGTCTATTAATTACAAAAGTTTGGATGTGTTTTAATTACTTTGGATTGATGTTTATCTCCCCATCTTTATAAGTTTTAGTATAATGGTCTATTAATTTGTTTTGACATTTCCCGGAACTTTTGCAGCTTGATAAATGATTCAAAGCAGCTTTGTTTCATCCATATTGGAAAAATTAATGTTCTTTTTTTCTGTCCAGCTTTGTTTTTATATTTGACAAGAATACATACAATAATCTATACAGTACATACAGCTCTATAATCGTTATTTACCCAGAGCAACTAAAATGTGAATGCTGGTTAATCTGTGTGTAAGTGACTGACACCTGTGTAATGTATGAAACTATTTGCTGGCAGCGTTCAGAGTCATTCGGACAATAAAAAACATGATTTAGACCTGACATATTGTAAATACCTAACAATAAAAATAGATTTACAACAATAGCAGCATAACTAAATGCCTATTTTTAATGCTATTTCAATGAATGAATAAATTGTAACCTAGTTGCATGGGATTTTTCGCTTCTCAAAATCTAAAAAGGTCTGGCCTTTGTATAGTAAAGATGAACTAAAAAATGTTTTTTAATGTGCATATGTTAATAATTCTTATTTATTTCACTAATAAATAATACATGCTGAATATAAATCTCTTTTTTTCAATTGCTTTACTATAAAATTAAATATTATAACCTGGACATCCCTAGAGAAGCAATGAGGACACCTTTCCTTTTCTTCTCAGTCACATGATGAGCTGCATCTTCTTAGCTCTTAACTAAAAGGAACTTATGTTTCTCAACATTACAGCTACAGTATATGCACAGCTAAAAAGCACAATGTGTTGTTCATTGACACACTGAAATCGCCTTGATATAAGTGGATAAACTACGTTGGGCTATGCCTCTCATCAGGCTATCGTACACCACCTTTTCATTATTATCATATAAATGTGTGAGATTTTATGTTTTGTTTGTAATTATTTACTTAAATAACTGGCTGTTTAAGGCTACTTTGATTTCTTCATGCAGTCTGAATCAAAGCAAGTGCATACAGTATAATGGGATGTTATATAATATCCTCGGTAAAGTGCACCATTTGTCTGTTGCATGTGGTGATCAGACTGAGAATGAGCTGAAGGAGGTGTGGATGGAGCAGACGATGATGAATGAGTGGAGGAGAGCTGAGGTTCCTCTCAGGAACCTGAGGAACTTTGAACTTATCTTTGAGGTAGTCCGTGCAAGAGATGTCAGCGGTGGCGCAGCACTCGATGACCTGCAGTTTATCAACTGTGCCCATAGTGAGTACACATGCACACACGCACACACACACACACACACACACACACACACACACACACACACACACATATGCATTCTACTTCATTATGTATTGCTTCATGTAACACTGTTTCTCAGTTCTCTGCTCCCAGAGCACCTGATTTATTTCATCAAGACTATTAGGGAGTACCTATTTAATGAGCCTCAGTTGTGTTAAATCAATAAAAAGAACAAAGCACCATGACTGGAATTTTTGTGTCAGAATCAAGCCTCGAGGTCTGCAACACTAACAGAATTCAGGGTTCTAATTCATTTAACGTATTTGATTCATCTGCTAATTTCCAAAGCCTTTGTGGGCTGGCTGTTGTAAGAAAAGTTTACTGCTGTGTCCCTGTTTTGAAGGACAGAGTTTAAATGTCACCAGATTTCATCCTTGATGTACAACGAAGGCCAAATATGGAAGTATTCAGAGAAAATGCCTACACAGTGAGAAAGGTGTTCTGATTCATTTAGTCTGAACCAATACCTTATTCACACTTTCAAAGAAAGACAGAAAATACTTATCACTGTAGAGTCTGAAGATGGATAAAAACATACTGTGTATTTACAGACCACTGAGACTTTCCTTATGTGCCTTATTTGTTTGAGTGGGTGATTATGGCCTTCAGAAACATCTCTAGAAAGTTGACTCAGAACATGCGGTGACACATTTAAATGAAGTGTCAACTTTTAATTTCCCTCAAGTATCATTACTGTTTAATATTCATGTAGTGACTTGACCAGCAGGATTCTTTGGACAGCTCTCAGCAGTGGTTAATATAATATTGCATATCACTTGCTTAATTAGCTGATGAAAAAAAATTCTACAGCTTTACTGTGTGATATTTAGGTATCTACGCATAATAGCAGTGAAGGTGCTTTATAAACACAGTCGGTATATGTTATACAGAACAGAATCACTGATTTTGGAAAAGAATCAACCCCTCCTAAAAATGATTTATAGACTCAATCAGGTGAAGCTAATTCCCTTCTCACACAATGTTGCACGGGTAGACTTTGGCAATACTGTATTTGCCCACTCTTAACTTCTTCTTCTTCTAAGTTAAATTTGATGGAGACCATTTGAGGCCTTCAAGTCATCCACTTGGGGGGGGGGGGTTCTGAGTCTGGGCTCTGACTAGGCCATGCAAGGACATTCACCTTTTTCTCCTTCAACCACTGTGTGGTCAGTTTTGCTGTGTGCTTTGGATCATAAACCTTCTTCCTATTGACAGCAGATTTTCCTCAATAATTTGACAGTAGTTTTTCCCCCATCCATTTTCCTTCTATGAACGACAAGTGCTCCAGTCCCTTCTGCAGAAAAGCACCCCATAACAAGTTATCACCACCTCCATGCTTTACAGTAGGAATGGTGTTGTATGAATTGTGATCTTTATTGGATTTAGGTCAGAAATGTCATTTTGCGTTGTGGCCAATTCAGTTTTAGTCTCATCTGATGTGTTTTTGCAAAGCTCAGTCATGACTGCATGTGGCCATCCTTAAGAATTGTAATTTTTCATGCAACCCTTCCATACAAGTCACACTTAAGGAGAATTTGTGATATCATTGTCAGGGCTAGGGAATAATGAACCCAAAAGCAGACTCAAAACACACTAAGTGGCTTAAAGTTATTTTAATGTGGAAGATAAAGCACCTGGTAATGCTAGTAGAGCTGTCAGGGTGTTGCTGTGGTAACTTGGTAAGCATTTGGGGAGTTCCGGGTATAGAAGGGGCATCCCCAATGATGTGGAGGGGCTGGTCGATGATGCGGGCGAAATCCCGAAAA
The DNA here is from genome assembly GCA_030522415.1 of Channallabes apus. Classification (NCBI taxonomy): domain Eukaryota; kingdom Metazoa; phylum Chordata; class Actinopteri; order Siluriformes; family Clariidae; genus Channallabes; species Channallabes apus. The sequence goes on along the minus strand of CM060108.1, from coordinate 20,033,021 downwards.
ACCTGGAAGTAGAGTCTGAAGTAATCCAAAGGGCAAGGCAAGAACGAAATCCAAAAAACAGGCAGGGTCAATGGTTAATGGGCATGAGACTATAGGCTTTATCTGAAAGATGTGAAACGAAGGGTTAATGCGTCGCATGGTGGATGGTAGGAGTAGTCTGACTGTGCATGGGTTGATGATCTTGGATATGGTGAATGATCTGATGAACCTGGGGGGATCTTATGGGAGATAGTGTTAATGGGGACGTTGCGGGTGGAAAGCATGACTCTTTGCCCAACACGGTAGTAGGAGCAGCTGAACGTGGGCGATCCACGTGAAGTTTCAAGAGGGATGCTGAGTGGCGGAGTCTGGTCCTAGCCCGCAGCCAGGTCCTCTTGCAACGGCGAACAAAGGCCTGGGCTGAAGGGACTGCCACCTCTTCTTCTTGCGTGGGAAATAGGGGGGGGGCTGATAGCCCAGACTGCACTGGAACGGTGAGAGCTCTGTGGAGACTGTAGGTAGCGAATTGTGTGCGTACTCAATCCATGGCAACATTTGACTCCAGGAGCGTGGATCTTGGGAGGTCATACAGCGAATGGCCGTTTCAAGATCTTGGTTGGCTCTCTCAGTCTGACCATTAGTCTGAGGGTGGTAGTCCGATGAAAGACTAGAGGTTGCCCCGACGAGTCTACAGAATGCCGTCCAGAACCGGGCAGAGAACTGGGGGCCATGATCAGAGACGATGTCTGTGGGCAGGCCGTGGAGGTGAAAGACATGGCGGATGAGCAGCTCAGCTGTCTCCTTGGCTGAGGGGAGCTTGGATAGGGGAACAAAAGGAGCGGCCTTAGAGAAGCGATCCACGACAGTTAGGACGCAGGTGTGACCCTCGGACTCTGGGAGTCCTGTGACAAAGTCCAACGCGATATAAGACCATGGTCTATGGGGAACTGGGAGCGGTCTGAGAAGGCCCGCTGGTGGTTTATTACTAGTCTTGTTCAAAACGCAGGTGTCACAGGAACTGACAAACTGGCCTGTATCTTCTCTGATGGAAGGCCACCAAATACGTTGTCGGATTAGTGCTAAAGTCCGGGACCCACCAGAATGACAGGCCAATCATGAGTTATGGCCCCATTCTAAGACCTGGGAGCGTAATGTGAGTGGAACAAAGAGCCGGCCTGGAGGTGCCTCTGGTGCGTCGGGGTCCTGATTCAATGCCTGCTTGACTTGGGTCTTGATGTCCAGGGAAGTAGCTCCAACAAGGCAGTGGGGTGACAAAATGGTTGATATGGGGGAATCATCTGTAAACGAGGAAAATTGACGTGAGAGGGCTTTGGGCTTGGTGTTTTTATTACCCGGTAGGTAGGACAGGGAGAAATTAAAGCGTGAGAAAAACAGTGACCATCTGGCTTGGCGGGAATTCAGACGCTTCGCCGATTTGAGGTACTCCAGATTTTTATGGTCCATCCAAACGAGAAACGGGATGTCGGCCCCCTCAAGCCAGTGTCTCCACTCCTCTAATGCTAGTTTTATAGCCAGAAGCTCCCGGTCACCGATCCCGTAATTTCTTTCGGGGACAGAGAGGCGACGGGAGAAGATGCAGCAAGGATGCACTTTACCATCAGCTGGTGACCTTTGAGAGAGTACAGCCCCTATGCCAGTGTCTGAGGCGTCAACCTCCACTATGAATTGGAGGGTGGGATCTGGCTGTGTGAGGATGGGTGCTGAAGTGAATCGGTCCTTTAATTTGAAGAAGGCCTCTTCTGCCTGGCTAGACAACTGAAAGGGTTTTTTAGAGGATGTTAGAGAAGTGAGTGGAGCAGCCACCGAACTGTAGTTCCTGATGAACCTACAGTAAAAGTTAGCGAACCCAAGAAAGCGCTGAAGGTCCATTCGGGTCCCTGGCTTAGGCCAGTAGGTTACTGCCCTTACCTTGGCTGGGTCCATTTGGATCTTCGACGGGGCAATGATAAAACCAAGGAAGGTAGTAGACTGGGAGTGAAACTCACACTTCTCTGCTTTCACATACAGCTGGTTCTCTAGGAGTCTCTGGAGGACTTGGCGGACGTGCAATCTGTGCTCTTCTAGGGACCGAGAGAAAATTAAGATGTCATCCAAGTAGACAAACACAAAGATGTTAAGAAAGTTCCTGAGCACATCGAGCACATTACCAGGTGCTTTATCTTCCACATTAAAAGAACCTGGTAATGCTAGTAGAGCTGTCAGGGTGTTGCTGTGGAGTTCTGCGTATAGAAGGGGAATCCCGATGACATGGGGCTGGTCGATAATGCGGGCGAAATCCAGAAAAACCTGGAAGTAGAGTCTGGCTGACAATCGCTTGTGATGAGTGCGCTTTTGTGCAAACACAGAGCACATGCAGTAGCAGCAACTAATGCTCGATTGATTATTTCGGCATGAGGAGAATGAGATTCGAATTGTTGGTGGGAGCACACTTGTCCGTTGTCTGCGAACACGGAATTGCCGCGAATACACAAACACGCACACAGACACACACACACACACACACATGCACACACAGACAGGAGTGACGTAAATTCAGAGATGCAGGGGGAGAAATCCGAAATGCAGGCAGGGTCGATAGCAAAGTCAAACAGCGAACAAATCCGGAAGCGTAATCCAAGATCAAAGGTCGCTAAACATGCGAAGTCATACACAAGGGCAGTCATACACAAGGGCAAGATCCGAAAGCAGGCGATAATCCAAAGGGCAAGGCAAGAACGAAATCCAAAAAACAGGCAGGGTCAAACGCTGAATATACAGATAGAAAAATAACACCAAGACAGGACTGGAGGCACGCACGTAAGATACAGTATATCGGCATCGAGTGAAGTCTCCAGCTTCCTTTTAAAGCTGCAGGAGAGTAACTTGATTAGTGACAGGTGGGCTCAAGTAATTGGCTGGGAAAGCGGGAAACAACATGGATGGGAGTTATGACCTGGAAGTACTAGGGCGATCAGGCTGGCTCGTGACAATCATGTCACATACACATACGTAATGACTACTCTGTCATAAATTCTTACAACTGCTTCAGAGTTGCTGTAGGCCTCTTGGTAGCCTCTCTGACCAGTTTCCTCCTGGTACTTTTATCCAGTTTGGAGTGACGTCCTGATCCAGGGAGGGTATGTGTTGTACCAAATACCTTACACTTCTTAATAATATACTTCACTGTGCTTCTAGGCAGTGATACAGCCTTTGAAATTTTTGTATCCATCTCCTGACTTCAATCATCAACTTTATCTCAGAGATGTCCTGCCACCTATAGTTGATTGTTTGCTTCAGTTGCCCTACCTGGGACTGAAGTGCTTCAGCTTTTCATGCTGAGTTAATAAAAAATTAACTGATCAAAAATTAACGACCACAGCTGATCACAGTCTAAAGTCAAATGACTTTGTGTGCCATTGAGAAGGTGATTAGCTTGATCTGACTAAGTTTACAAGTAATTTAGGGGTGGTGGGTGGGGGGGTGATCCTTTTCCAAATCAGTGATTCTGTTTTTTATGACATCTTAGTGTTATATATTCCATATGTATGTTAAAAGTTGTTTACTAATGCAGCTTAGTAAAACAAAAACTGTGTCTATCTGCATTTTTGGCTCCAAAGCAAGAAAAAATTGTCTATTTTAATGTTTTTTTTTTCTATACCCACTGTACATTGTATATCCTGTCTTGCCAAAAAAAGGAAGATTTCATTCAGTGCATACAATGTGGTGCCAGGTCATGTATGAAAATGATTCCTCATGCTCCCAGAACCACTCCTTCAGAATTTGAGTAATGGAATATGCCTGTGCCATCAGGGAAGAAGAACTTAATTCATTTGATAACCTCAACTGGTGTGATACCCAGCTGCGTGTCCATAAGAAAACCACTTCTTAGTGAGAATAATCTGAAAAAAAGAATGTAATTTGCTAGGAACCATAAAGATTTGATTTTGGAACAATTGACAAAGGTCATGTGCTCTGATGAGTCTAAGGTAATGTGACAAACTTGCTACTATTACTATTAAAATACTGTAATAGCTAGCCGTTAACAGAACATCAGGGGTGAATAAGGACCACCAGAGATACAGTTACGTAATATATTTAAGTGTATAAACATTTAATGTAGTGCTGTACAAATTACCACTCATTCGCCGGCCACTCATACCACATTCATCCAGTCCGTGTTCGCATTCATACAGAGTCCTTTCTCTCCCAACCCAAGTCCACAAGTAAAATAAACACAACCAGGGAACGTCCTGCTCTAGGTCCGATGTCCTTAGCGAAAGCGATGTCCCTTTGATGCGGCGCAGGAGTAGCCGAGCCTTCGGCACCGCGCGCACCTGACGCTGATGTGTTCGATCCCGGGGGAACAGCCGACACACTCCAGCTCCCAGGCAACACTCAGACACAGAACAACAACAACAGAAAACAAGAAAACCCTCCTGCATGACCACAGCAGGAGGGACGCCGTGAGTACATAGTAAACACAAACAATATAATGTATACACCTCAACGGGCTTTATACAAATAAACATTTAACCATAAGTACTTACATGCGCTTTGGACAAAGATATCCCGCACTTGGGTTTACTTAATGCTTAGCCTTTTGCATCAGCTTTTGGCTATTAGCATTTAGCTTGAGGCTTTGAAATGGCTGCTGTTATCTAGCTCTAGCCTTTCTTCCTCTTTTATTAAAATCACATAATTAACCCCCACAGCGCCCCCAACGGCAACCGCCTGTTACACCCCCTCCCCCTCGGAAAAAGGCGTGACTGTGCCATAAAAGGGTTTGAGGTTCGCCGAGTGGACCGTGAATGGTCCGGCTTGATTAGTCATTTGCACCTGATAATTTACCTCATTAAGGACTTTGACAACTTTGGCCGGCCCCTTCCATTTTGGAGCTAGCTTGGCCATGTGAGAAGTCCCTGCCCGGGACTGAGGAGAAGCAAGAACCCAGACAAGGTCGCCCTCATGGAGTGTGACAGTCCGTCGTCTGAGGTTTCTGTACTTCGCCTGTCTTTCCTGGGAACCTGGAACAGAGCTTCCTGCCGCTCCACTGTGGAATAGACTGGGTGGTCAGGTGAGATGTTTTGACGTAGCGTTCTTTTCAATGGTCTCTTTAGTTTGCGTCCCAGTGCTATCTCAGCTGGGGTGTGATCAGAGCTATCCCGCCAGGCCGTGTTGATAGCAAACCGGAACTCCGGAAGCCATTGGTCCCACTGTTTGTGGTTTTCTATGATGAACGCTGCTATCATGAGTTTTAATGTCCGGTTAGTACGTTCTGTGATGCTGGTTTGGGGATGATATGTGGTGGTGAGCTTCTGGGTGACGCCCCACTGCCGACAGATGGTGTTGAGCAGTTGGGAAGTGAACTGCAGACCCCTATCAGAGACCAGGTAAGCTGGTGTGCCCCAGTGTGTGAAAATCTCCTTGGTTAAAATGTTGGCTATGCTGTGAGCCTTCGCTGTTCTCATGGGAAAAATCTCGACCCATTTGCTGCAGTAATCTACGACTACCAGCAGATGTTCATTGAGCCGGGATGACCGTGGAAAAGGGCCCATGAAATCCACTCCCAACATAAAACCAGGTTCCACCACGGGTGTGCTTTGTAGTAGGCCTGCCAGCTTACTTATGCGGGGTTTGTCCTTCTGACAGGTGGTGCAGTTCCTGCAATACTCCCAGACATCACGGCGCATCTCCGGCCAGTAGGCAACCTCCCGCAATCTCCGCAAGGTCTTCATCCTCCCCAGATGACCACCGAGAGGGTTGTCGCGGGCGTACTGCAAATACTGAGGCCGGAGTGATGTTGGGATGACCAGGCAGGAGATGGCGGATTCTGAGACATTAGACAATTAGGGTAACAGATTGGCTATGTGAAGGGAGACGTGCTTTACACGTGGTTTGGAAATAGGAGGGTGTGAGCAGCTACTCGAGAGGGAGGATGAAGAGTGGAGGTAGCGACCGGTTGCGCACCCATCATGGCCTTTAGTTGCAAGTCTCGCCTCTTCAAGCAATCTACCATGGAACGGCCTACGTCGTTCAACTGCTCCTCACACTGCTGTCTCACTGTCTGACACATTTGTTGCATCTCGACCCGGGCATCCTCCAGTTTACGTTGGTAAGTCAATACCCCTGTGTTGTGGGTGCGTTGCAGCTCACCCACGCGATCCGACAGCTCATCCATTCGCCGGGTGAGTTTGTCTTCCAGTGCCTGCAGAGTCACCTCCATCTGATCGAGGCGGGCTGCTAACATCATGTAAATGAGGCTTCGGTCGTCTTCAGCGTCGACCTGAAGGAGGAGGAGGAGGAGGCAGCGGTTCATCGTGAAGTGGTTGTTCTACCACATCGTCACCGTGTGGGCCTTTGTCGTCCACCCCAGAACCTTCTTCTTCATCTGCGTCTAGATAAAGGTGGGTAAGAGTGTTAATGAGCTCTTGGAGGGGTTCACGTCTGGTCACGAAAGGGCCTGCAGTGGAGTCGTGAGCTACCGACCCTTCCTCAGCTCGTGCATCGGACTCTGCCATCGTTTGCCCCAATTCGCCTTTATACGACCCTGAGTGATGTTTGCTGAGTGTAAAATGGAGTAAGAGAAGGCTAGCCTTTCTTCCTCTTTTATTAAAATCACATAATTAGCCCCCACAGCGCCCCCAACGGCCGGGAGCCCGTAACCAGGCAACCGCCTGTTACAGTAAGAAGAGAAGCACATGAATCAATGTATCCATCATGAATAGTTCCAACTGTAGAAGCCTCTGGAGGCAGTGCTATGATCTGAGTGCTTCACTTGGTTATATCTAGGCTCAAGCAATGTTATGATATCAAATTTAACATAATTATCATCTTTCAGTACTTTTTCCACCACAGCCTAAAAATACACGATCCACACAGACACTTACTGACATGCATACACGTTATAAATACCTACAGGTGATTTCCATGTATACTGCACACTAACGCATTTGTTTTTCTATTAAATATTTTATGTACTTCTTTCTCTGTCTTCACCATCTGGTTGTAAAAGCAGAAAGCCATTTTACAGCACAATGAAAAGCTCTCCTGAAGCTGCTTCACTATTCATTTCACACATTCTTCCCTAACGTGTTTTAAGGAAGTTATTCAGTGTCTTTAACAGTAATTTTAATAAAGCTAACTCATGAAGCTAAATCAGCTATTCTCACTGTTCCTCAGTAATGTCATTTTGTCTTTATGTTGGTTTTACTGTAGCATTGGAGATTTCATACTTTTCTTCTTCTGTCACTGGTGTTCTGAGATATGCTGTGCTTTGTCTGAGGTCTTTTGCAGCATGCATGATAGCGTGCTAGAGTCTTGTGTTATTCGCTTGAAGGATAATGGATTCCTAGAAATCCTGGGGAAGGCTGATGCAGTAAACTTTGATTCCCTGCAGAGAGCTGATGTATGATGTGATAATGCATGATGTGTTGTAGCAGTATCCATGTTAGTTCTGATGTAAGAATGTGTAAAAATGCTGTGGAGCTAATGGTAGGTAATAAGATGACATTTACTGCTTGTGAGAGAGAGAGAGAGAGAGAGAGAGAATTCTGAGAGTGCTTTGCATCTTAGAATTTCATTAGTTTTATCTGTTTTTCACAGTTCAGTGAAGTTTGCTCTGCCATTTATAAATGCCTTTGCTTTTCTGGACTTTATTTCTTTAAATTTGTTAAGGTCATGTTGGATTTATCAGACCTTTAATTATTTTTTATGTGTGTGTGTGAGAGAGAAAGACAGTCTGGAACTGCAGACAGGCAGTCCTAGAGGAATGTTTTTTATATCTTGAACATAAAATAAATCATATGAATATTTGACAGTTGGGCATTGAACCATGAGGGAAACTGCCTTGTCCCATTTTTTTTTATGTAAAAGTTTTCTTGTTGTTGTTGCAGTTAGTTTTTTTGTTTCTTTTAGATACTGGGATTAAGGTTATGTTTACAATTTTTTAAACATATCATTAATTATTTGCATTCATAATTAGATCAGTGTAAGGTCCTCTCAGCTCACGAAGTAGTAAGACAAATGTTTTTGTACCTGTATTAACATTATTTTATCTGCAAGGTGGAACACATCCTGGTTCTTGCCCTGCAGTCACTGATTTTGTGTGCAACAATGGAGAATGTGTCGTATCAAATCTGGTGTGTGACAATAAGCCGGACTGCACCGATGGATCTGATGAGCTGGACTGCAGTGAGTGGACTTTCTCAGCAGTTTCTGTTTAATACAAAAGTTGTAATGCCACAGCTGTTATTTTATACCAAGCTAACACCTTTAAAATGTGTGCAGTAAAAACACCAGGGCATTACTTGGGTTCGAGGCTGACGCAGGTATAAAAACATAACCATTTACAGTATGGGGAATCAATTTGACTTTCCAAACAAATCTCTTAAAAATTTTAGTTACAACGTATTTGCAATCCTTTCACAGAGAGGACAAATTCACTATGTACGTAGTTAATTTTACCATTAGTGGCACCATCCTTATTCATTCATATTCATCCTTATCCCAGGAGACTTTGGGCACAAGGCGGGGTACACCCTAGATAGGGTGCCAATCCATCGCAGGGCACATACACTTACGCACACTTACATGCCCATTCACACACTACGGGCAATTTGGGAACGTCAGTTAACCTTACTGTACCTACATGTCTTTGGACTGTGGGAGGTACCCGGAGTATCCGGAGGAAACCCACCGAGTATGGGGAGAACATGTAAACTCCATGCACACAGAGACTGGCCAGGAATGACCCGACAGTGCTAACCACTACATCATCATAGAATTAACTTTTTACTAAAATGTATTGATTTTGTTCTTGTACTTTGTACAATGAATAAAGTTAAATCTAAACTGATCTAGAAATATTTCATCCATTCTTTGTCTATATCAATTATCCTACAGTATGTAGAGAAATCTATCCCAGGGAACTCACGATATAATGAAGGGAACATTGAAGATACAATGAAGGTCGTTGGGGTGGCACACTATTGCAGGTCACAAGAACACTCATATAAAAACTCACACAATCATATACCCATTCACTCTTTGTCTAAAGTATACCGCTTTATCCTACTGTATATGCATGGTCACAGGGGGTCTGGAACCTATCCCAGAAGACTTAGAGCACGAGGCAGTGTAGTGTCACCCTGCAGGGGGGGCCAATCCATCGAAGCCCAATTATACACTATGGACAATTTGTAAATGATAATTAGGCTATAGCGCATATCTGTGTACTGTGGGAGGAAACTGGACTACCCAGAAGGAGCCTGTCAAGCATGGGTAGAACATGCAAACTCTTTGTGTACAGACTTGTGTAGAGACCCCAACCCTGGAGGTAGAGGCAACAGTGCAATCCACTAAGTTACTGTGCCAAAAAAGAAGTATGAAATCTGAAAAAGAAAAAAAAAATTCAGCAACAGAACATAAATACAGAAAATAGACTAGACATACAATTAATAATGTCTCTATATTATAGGAGAACAGATTCAGGTAGTATATAAGTAGTATATAAGTTAATTTGCCATAGTATTTTGTAATAACAATGTTTAAAATGTCATAAGAGGCTGATCTAAGTCTCAAGCAGTGCACTGCAACCTGGCACTATTATGCACTATCATGGCATTAATCAACATACACTTTATCCAAAGTTTTGTGAATGTCATATGAAAATGCTTTCAAACATCTGGAAAGCCAGGGGGGAAAAGCCCATGAAGAGAGAGAGCAAAAAAGAAGTTTTAAAAATGAATGAATTGCTGCATGAATAATTCCCTTAGCAGTGAGCAAAAATAAAATGCACAAGCTGAACTTTATAATAGGACTTGCATTCCAATCAATAAGAAATCTATTATCTTGCAATAAAAAATATACAATATGTCTGGATGCTTAAGCTCAACATATCACTTATTGCCTTGTTTTATAAATGTACCAATAATTCTGAAGGTACTGTATCTGTATATTGTACTGTATATTTAATTAGGGTCAATGCTTGCTCAAGATAGTGGAGATTTTTGTCTATAAAAGAGATGCATTAAGCCCATTTTTATGCTTTCCAGGCAGCCTGGCCGGATCCTGTAACTTCAACATGCCTGAGGATCAGTGGGAGGCAGCATGTCAGCTTGCCCAAGATCAGGATGATGACTTTGACTGGCAGATTGGACATGGCAGAAAATATCAAGGAACAGGACCCTCCACTGATCACAGTGCTGGTAGGTGATGCAACTACAGAAAACTTAAAATGAAAAATAAAAATGTATCTATTTTAAGTAAATAATTGGAATTTCATTTAAAAGAAACAATTCAACTCAATTGAAAGAGTCATTCAGACAGATGTAAAATGTCAGTACAGGTGATGGAAGAGGGTAATTTCTTATCTAAAAGGCTTTACATAATAAGAGTTTGAAATAATATGACACCATAATCACTGTCTCATAACATGGTTTTCTGTTATAATGGCCCTGAATTATTGACATACCCTAATATAATTGTGGCAATTTTTAGAAAGGAAACTGAGTCATTGTTTTATTTATGCATTTATTTATTTTTGCTGGTTATGGGGATAATTGAACCTGCTCTGTCAGACCGTAGTGAGCTGTAGGAAAATGGCTGTGTTCAGAGCAACTCCACATTTAAGACATTCTTATCTTAACCATTACCTCCAATTAAAACTTGCATGAAAACTTTTCTCATGACTAATATAGTACAGGCCAAAAGTTTGGACACACCTTCTCATCTATCTGTCAATGTGTTTTCTTTATTTTCATGACCATTTACATTGGTACGTAGATTCTCACTGAAGGCATCAAAACTATGAATGAACACATGTGGAGTTATGTACTTAAAAACGGTCTCCACAGTCACCAGACCTGAACCCAATCGAGATGGTTTGGGGTGAGCTGGACCGCAGAGTGAAGGCAAAGGGGGCAACAAGTGCTAAACACATCTGGGAACTGCTTCAAGACTGTTGGAAACCATTTCAGGTGACGACCTCTTGAAGCTCATCGAGAGAATGCCAAGAGTGTGCAAAGCAGTAATCAGAGCAAAGGGTAGCTATTTTGAAGAAACTAGAATATAAAACATGTTTTCAGTTATTTCACCTTTTTTTGTTAAGTACATAACTCCACATGTGTTCATTCATAGTTTTGATGCCTTCAGTGAGAATCTACGTACCAATGTAAATGGTCATGAAAATTAAGAAAACACATTGAATGAGTGAAGGTGTGTCCAATATATATACAGTATATATTATCTGGATCATAAACAGGACTGAAGTAAATAAAATAAAATAGTGTTTACTACTTTGAAATGACTTTAAACAACAATACAACTTATCTACAGCAGGTGTTCCATTCCCAAGCCCCCTATGACTACATGCATGTGTAAACCTGACCATCATAGACATCCCCAGACTGTTGCCACAAAATACAGAATTGTCTAAAATGCCTTTCAATTTTCATTCCCTCGAACTAAAAGGCTCAAACCCGTTCCAGCAAGGCAATGCCCCTGTGTAGAAAATGAGCTTCTTAAAGGCGTGTTTTGCTGTGGTTGGAAAGGAAGAATTTAAGTGCCCTGCACGAAACCTTGACCTCAACCCCACTAAGCACCATTGGTAGGAACTGAAAAACCGATTGCCTCCTGACCTGACATCAGTGCCTGGCCTCACTAATGCTTTTGTGGCTGAATAAGCACAATCCCCCCCAGCCGCGCACTGAAATCAAGTGGAAAGCCTTCCCAGATGTTTAGAACTTATTGCAATAGTGAAGAAAAGCTAACTCTCAAATGGAGTGTTCAAGTTCAACAATCACTTATGAGTGTAATGATCAAGGTTTTTTTTTTTTGTTTGATTGATTGATTGATTGATTGATTGATTGGTTGATGATTGTTTTTTGCCAGGTAGTGTATTTTACCTCAAAATATAAATATTCAAATATTGAATATTTGATATCTTATATCCTACTTATATTTAATATTTAATACCAGGCACACTCCTTGAGTAATTTTTACAGAGTAGAAATTATGCTTGATTAACAGGAAAATATGTCACTTTTGTTACCAAAATTAAAAATTGTAAGTAAAAAATTAATTTACAAAAAAAGAACATGCCTAGAATGTGTGTTTCACATGGATAGTAGCTTAATTTCTGTAACTTCTCAAATCTGTTTTAAAAAATGTAAATGAGATTGTTGTTGGAGATATTATGGTACTATCACTAACAATTTATTTTTAACTTTTATTTTAAAGAGTAACAGTCTTTATGACAGGCTAATCATGAAAAACCTCTAATAGATTTCATTAAATTCAAATGGCTTTGTTCTGATTTGTTTTCACAGCTCAAAATGTAGTTTCCTTTAATGTCCTACATTAAAGTAATCCAAACAAGATATGCTTTGATTCTAAATTAGATCAAACATTTCATGTGCATAATGAATGTCTCTTGTCTATCTGTTGTGAACTGAGAGATGGTGCAGGGAAGTACCTGTATGTTAACTCAGCCTTGCAGGACGAGGGGGACGTTGCTCGTATAATCACCCAACAGGAGTTTCCTGCCAGTTTTGGTGTCTGCCATCTGCGCTTCTGGTTCCACATGTACGGCTCCAAACCAATGGGCACACTGAAGGTAAGAAAGAGAAAGGCGTTGAGAGATTGATGCTGACAGGCTTTGATCTGAAGTGAAAAAGTCAATATTTTTTAGACAGAAAGAACTAGAAACAAGGATAAACAACTGCTCAATAATTATCTCCCATCCCCTCTGCTGCATCATGAATAAGGCTCTTAAATCTGCTTCTGCTCCACTGAGCCATAAAATAACTGTGGTTCCACCAGTGCTGGAGCTGGCTTTGATTCTCCTGAGCTGTCTAACTGTATTGTATTTTCAGCAGTGGTAGGTAACGGAGCATGATTATTTACTTGTTAAATGTTACTGAACTTTATGTTTTTTAAATATGTTTGTTAAACTTACTTCACTTATATTTCACTCCTATTTACTACATTTGAAAATGTAATAATTTTTTTATTATGAAGATTTTATTACGTTCATCAGTTGTCACAACATTTTAAGATTCAGAGACAAGTGTGTCTAGTTATACTTAAACTTCAACGATTCACTAGTACCAGCGTTTTTTTTGTTTTTTTTTGCCACATGCTCCTTGTGGATTAAAGAGTGTACCTGTGTAGGTAATTTGTAGGTGATGTCGCTATTTGCAATCAGGTCAAGCTTGTTAAATTTCCTCTATCCTTTCAGTGTTATGAATGGAAAAAAACATCTGTCAAGCTGTGGGATGATTTCTGGTGACTGCTGCTGTTTTGCTACCAGTTTTATAGCGCAATTTTAAAGTTCAACACGATGATTTGATGCCTCTGACCTACGCTGCGGTTTCAACTCTTCATCCAGCACATTGCTGAGATGCAGTTGGCGTGCTCCAGGGCTAATTATTTGCACTCTCAGCTCTAGCTTTGTGATTTTATTTTTTTCTTGTGAGATTGGAAATTTGTGAAAATTGGTTTACTGTATGTCTTCATGCATTTTTTTACATCAGTAATTGTTGAATAATTATATATTTTTGTAGATAATGGTATTACTGATCATACAGCGTTTTATATACTTTGTTTAGTCAGTATTTTGCCATTGCGAAGCTGATGAGCCATACAATGAAGCTTTGGGAAAAAGTAGTAGAAGCTACAGTAGGTTAAGGGCAGAGCTGAGCATTTGTGAGCAGCAATATGGTTTCATGCCTAGAAAGAGTACAACAGATGCAGTATTTGCTTTGAGGATGCTGATGGAGAAGTACAGAGAAGGTAATAGGGAGTTGCATTGTGTCTTTGTAGATTTAGAGAAAGCGTATGACAGGGTGCAGAGAGAGGAGCTGTGGTGTTGTATGAGGAAGTCTGGAGTGGCAGAGAAGTATGTTAGAGTGGTGCAGGACATGTACTGTATGAGAGCTGTAAGACAGTGGTGAGATGTGCTGTAGGTGTGACAGAAGAGTTTAAGGTGGAGGTGGGTCTGCATCTACAGTAGGATCGGCTCTGAGCCTTCTTGTTTGCTATGGTGATGGATAGGATGACAGCTGAGGTTAGACAGGATTCTCCATGGACAATGATGTTTGCAGATGACATTGTGCTTTGTAACGAGAGCAGGGAGCAAGTGGAGGAAAATCTAGAGAGGTGGGCATGCGCTCTGGACAGCAGAGGAATGAATGTTAGCTGTAGCAAGAAAGAATACATGTGTGTGAACGAGAGGAACCTAAGTGGAATGGTGAGGCTACAGGGAGCAGAGGTAAAGAAGGACTTTAAGTACTTAGGGTCAACTGTCCAGAGCAACAGAGAGTGTGGAAAGGAGGGGAAAAGCATGTACAGGCAGGTTGGAATGAGTGGAGAAAAATATCAGGTGTGTTATGTGACAAAAGAGTATCAGCGAGAATGAAAGGTGTATAAGACAGTGATGAGACCAGCTATGCTCCACGGCTTTCAGACTGTGGCACTGAAGAAAAGACAGGAGGCAGAGTTGGAGGAAGCAAAGATGAAGATGTTGAGGTTCTCTTTAGGAGTGACAAGGATGGATAGGATCAAGAATGAGTTCATCAGAGGGACAAAACAGGTTAAATGTTTTTTAGAGATAAAGACAGAGGTGCCAGATTGACGTGGTTTGGACATATTGTATTCAGAGCAGAGATTGTGAGCATATTGGTAGAAGGATTCTGAGGTTGGAACTGAGGTAGATGATTCGCTATGGCAACCCCTGAAAGGGAATCGCCGAAAGACAAAGAAGAAGTCAGTATTTCGCCATTGAGGGTGGTGTAGTCAGTAACCCTCTTCATAGATTTAAGCTTTTAGTTGTAGAGTAACTCGAACACTGTGTAGTGAGCAGGATCCGAAATTTTCACATTAACTTTTTTGTGTTTTTTGGCTGTACAATATTTCTTTGGTTGTGTTTTTTAGGGTGCATCAGCTATCTAGATGTTTATTTGTCAGTTGGGGATAAAACAGTGGCAGTTCTGTTTCGACAGAGCTACTTATTGTCTTTAAAAAATATAGCATTGCTGTATATTGTTTTGCAATTATGGGTTGCCCAGCTTCATGTGAAAAAATCGCTCTTCTTTAATGTTAATATGAGAATTGAAGTAGAGAATGGATAGAAGAGGTCCAGGCTGCTATGCTGATGTGTCATTTGTCAGTAGTGGACAAAGTCCTTTTCTTGTTTGATCACCTGGAGTGTGAGGAGAAAGAGGGGATTAAATTCTACTCTAGTATTGAATGTAGTAACCCACAGAAACTAAAGTCAGTTCTTTGAGAATTGTACAATGATGTGCAATCACAAGTCTCCTTTCACTTGCATTGATTAACTTAATCAAATGTGTTAAAGAAAGGGTACCGCACTATATCACCAATGCTAAGGTATTACTATAGGATCAATCTGTCGAGCATGTGTCAGATTGTACCATGCAATAGGAGTTGAGATCATCGACAGTCTACTGCAACCCATCTAGAGTTTCGAGGGGATGCTACTGTATACACTGGGAGCGTGAAGGTATACTGTAGTATGCCAGGGTAGTATGGGCCCATAACTATTCTGACACTTCAACATGTGGGGAACAGCACAAGGGGGCCACAGGAAGTGCTGAGTTTGATAAGTAAATGTTCGCAAGAGCCAACAGGAACAAATTTACCAGCTCAATCAATGTGTAGAATGGGCAATGATCTATCAGGGTGTCTGGGCCAGTAGCCGTAATCTATCGATACTGTTTACTATGGAACGATATCGCGGACAATATTCAAATGCAATTGCAAATTGCATTTGCAATTGCGTTTCCCATATGTGGACGCACAAAGTGTGCCATAATTCAAATGCAATTGCAAACTTTGCATTACCGTTTGCTGTTTCGCCTTCGCGAGCGCACACTGACTGTCAAATTTCAAATGACAAAGAAAAGTCCATTTGCATTTGTATTTCCCAGGTCTTACACGTCATGAACCTGTCATATTTAAACAGCAAAATCAATTACCACATTTGCTTTTTCACTTTCTCTGCGCCGCGCGTCAAGCCGGCCAAAATTCAAACGCAATCGCTAATCCATTTGCAATTGCATTTCCAACACGTTACACAGAAACCTGTCAATCAGCGTCAGGGGCGGGTCTATACTGTGGGGCGGGATTGTATGGGGTGTGATGTCACTCGCAGTCACCGACCAAGAGGGGGATATTTGAGCACTGGAGGTGAACCGAGATTATCTCATTTGTTTATCAAGAAATAAACACACAAAAATGACAAATCGCATATTTCCTTGCTCCGGAGTGGACAGAGAAGTTTTTACAAATAAAAATATTTTTAGATCTTCTCCTGTTACAGCCTGCTGGAGCTAAATATTTCAGAAACGCTGCGTCGGTATGTGTTATGCGCTAAAATGCCTCCCTGCCACGGATTGCAATTGCAATTTACACCAAATTACACCAAACGAATTTTATTATAAAATAATCTATATAAAAAAACACATGTAGTATAGGGGGAAAATATATTAATTATATATTTTTTTCATATACAACCCCTGGCAAAAATTGTGGAATCACCCCTCTCAGAAGATGTTCATTCAAATGTTTAATTGTGTAGAAAAAAAAACAAGCACATACATGCCACAAAACTATTTTCACTCAACAATCCAATCTTATTTGGATATTATTACTGCTGTATAAAGCACTTAAAAAAAAAACAAAGAAAGATAACTATAGTCAATGACAACTGTTTTGACAACTCAAACAGAGGAAAAAAATATGGAATCACACAAATCTGAGGAAAAAAATATGGAATCACCAAATAAAAACACTACTTGTACTTTGTTGCAGCACCTCTGGCTTTTATAACAGCTTGAATTCTCTGAGGCATGTATTTAACTAATGTCAAACTGTATACTTCATCAGTCTGTCTCCAGCTTTGTCTTATTGCAGTTGCCAGATCAGCTTTGCAGGTTGGAGGCTTGTCGTGGACCATTTTCTTTAATTTCCACCACAGATTTTCAATTGGATTAAGGTCCAGACTATTTGCAGGCCATGCCATTGACATTATATGTATTTCCTGTAGGAATGTTTTCACAGATTTTGCCCTATGGCACGATGCATTATCATCCTGAAAAATGATGCTACCATCACCAAACATCCTTTCAATTGATGGAATAAGAAAAGTGTCCAAAATCTCAACATAAACTTGTGCATTTATAGAAGATGTAATGACTGTCATGTCTCCCATACCTTTACCTGACATACAACCCCATATCAATAATGATTGTGGAAATTTGCATGTTTTCTTCAGGCAATTGTCTTAAATTTAAATATAAATTTATATAAATAAATTTCATTTATTATAAATTTCATATAAATATAAATTTCATTGGAATTGCATCAAACAAAAGTTCCAGCATCATCACCCTGCGCAATGCAGATTCGTGATTCATCACTGAATCTAACTCTCATCCAGTCATCCGCAGTCCAAGATTGTCTTTCTTTAGCCCACTGAAACCTTGTTTTTTTTCTGTTTAGATGTTAATGATGGTTTTCTTTTGGCTTTTCTGTATGTAAATCCCATTTCTTTTAGGCGATTTCTTACTGTCCGGTCACAGACATTGACTCCACTTTCTGCCCATTTGTTCCTCATTTGTTTTGTTGTGCATCTTCTGTTTTCAAGGCATATTGCTTTAAGTTTTCTGTCTTGGCGCCTTTATGTCTTTCTTGGTCTACCAGTACGCTTCCCTTTTACAACCTTTCCATTTGATTTTGTACTTGGTCCAGATTTTAGACACAGCTGACTGGGAACAACCAACATCTTTTGCAACATTGCATGAAGATTTACCTTCTTCAAGAAGTTTGATAATCCTCTCCTTTGTTTCACCTGACATCTCTCGTGTTGGAGCTATGAGTTATGTCAATCATCTTGGTTCAACACATCCCTAATGTGTGCAAGCACTCTTTTTTAACTGTAGACTAATTAGCAGTTGTAATCAGATATAGGTATTTGTTTTAGAAATGCAAAGTACATGGTGATTCCATATATTTTTCCTCAGATTTGTGTGATTCCATATTTTTTTCCTCTGTTTGAGTTGTCAAAACAGTTGTCATTGACTATAGTTACAGTGGTGTGAAAAACTATTTGCCCCCTTCCTGATTTCTTATTCTTTTGCATGTTTGTCACACAAAATGTTTCTGATCATCAAACACATTTAACTATTAGTCAAAGATAACACAAGTAAACACAAAATGCAGTTTTTAAATGAGGGGTTTTATTATTTAGGGAGAAAAAAAATCCAAACCTACATGGCCCTGTGTGAAAAAGTAATTGCCCCCTGAACCTAATAACTGGTTGGGCCACCCTTAGCAGCAATAACTGCAATCAAGCATTTGCGATAACTTACAATGAGTCTTTTACAGCGCTCTGGAGGAATTTTGGCCCACTCATCTTTGCAGAATTGTTGTAATTCAGCTTTATTTGAGGGTTTTCTAGTATGAACCGCCTTTTTAAGGTCATGCCACAACATCTCAATAGGATTCAGGTCAGGACTTTGACTCGGCCACTCCAAAGTCTTCATTTTCTTTTTCTTCAGCCATTCAGAGGTGGATTTGCTGGTGTGTTTTGGGTCATTGTCCTGCTGCAGCACCCAAGATCGCTTCAGCTTGAGTTGACGAACAGATGGCCGGACATTCTCCTTCAGGATTTTTTGGTAGACAGTAGAATTCATGGTTCCATCTATCACAGCAAGCCTTCCAGGTCCTGAAGCAGCAAAACAACCCCAGACCATCACACTACCACCACCATATTTTACTGTTGGTATGATGTTCTTTTTCTGAAATGCTGTGTTACTTTTACGCCAGATGTAACGGGACACGCACCTTCCAAAAAGTTCAACTTTTGTCTCGTCGGTCCACAAGGTATTTTCCCAAAAGTCTTGGCAATCATTGAGATGTTTTTTAGCAAAATTGAGACGAGCCTTAATGTTCTTTTTGCTTAAAAGTGGTTTGCGCCTTGGAAATCTGCCATGCAGGCCATTTTTGCCCAGTCTATTTCTTATGGTGGAGTCGTGAACACTGACCTTAATTGAGGCAAGTGAGGCCTGCAGTTCTTTAGATGTTGTCCTGGGGTCTTTTGTGGCCTCTCGGATGAGTTGTCTCTGCGCTCTTGGGGTAATTTTGGTCGGCCGGGCACTCCTGGGAAGGTTCACCACTGTTCCATGTTTTTGCCATTTGTGGATAATGGCTCTCACTGTGGTTCGCTGGAGTCCCAAAGCTTTAGAAATGGCTTTATAACCTTTACCAGACTGATAGATCTCAATTACTTTTGTTCTCATTTGTTCCTGAATTTCTTTGGATCTTGGCATGATGTCTAGATTTTGAGGTGCTTTTGGTCTACTTCTCTGTGTCAGGTAGCTCCTATTTAAGTAATTTCTTGATTGAAACAGGTGTGGCAGTAATCAGGCCTGGGGGTGACTACAGAAATTGAACTCAGGTGTGATAAACCACAGTTAAGTTATTTTTTTAACAAGGGGGGCAATCACTTTTTCACACAGGGCCATGTAGACTTGGAGTTTTTTTCTCCCTTAATAACGTAAACCTTCATTTAAAAACTGCATTTTGTGTTCAATTATGTTATCTTTGACTAATAGTTAACGGTTTTTGATGAGCAGAAACATTTAAGTGTGACAAACATGCAAAAGAATAAGAAATCAGGAAGGGGGCAAATAGTTTTTCACACCACTGTATCTTGCTTTGTGTTTTTTTAAGTGTTTTATACAGCCAGAAGTTTGGGTTGTTGAGTGAAAATAGTTTTGTGGCATGTATGTGCTTGTTTTATATTGTATACATAATTAAACATTTGAATGAATATCTTCTGAGAGTGATTCCATAATTTTTGCCAGGGGTTGTACATGTATATTTTTATATTTCTTATTTATAATAAAAATCGCTTCGTGTAATTTTTCATCATAAACAATATTTGTTTAGTGTAAACATTTTTGTATTACAGTACATGACAAACCCCCGCAAAATAAATGTGCCACAAAATAAACATTACAGTATATGAGAATTTGTATTATGTGTCTTAATTTCCATGTCACGTGCTTAGGGTTAATTATAATAGTAATAATATATTTGAGTAATAATATATTTGTGTTGGAAATGCAATTGCAAATGGATTAGCGATTGCGTTTGAATTTTGGCCGGCTTGACGCGCGGCGCAGAGAAAGTGAAAAAGCAAACGTGGTGATTGATTTTGATATTTAAATATGACAGGTTCATGACGTGTAAGACCTGGGAAATACAAATGCAAATGGACTTTTCTTTGTCATTTGAAATTTGGCAGTCAGTGTGCGCTCGCGAAGGCAAAACAGCAAACGGTAATGCAAAGTTTGCAATTGCATTTGAATTATGGCACACTTTGTGCGTCCACATATGGGAAACGCAATTGCAAATGCAATTTGCAATTGCATTTGAATATTGTCCGTGATATCGCTCCATAGTTGACAGCCATTTAATTATGACATTTTCTGATTGACCCACTCTGCAACAGCACAAAAACCCAAACAACACTAACCATACTCCAGAGCCACAAAATTAAAGGTTTTTCTTACGCTTGCCAGTGGTTAAAACTGCCACAAAATTGTCTGAATATTTCATATTTTAGGTATTTGCAATTTCAACTGGAACTTTGTGGTTGAGTGGTCAGGTAATACTAAGTGGAATATTTGTGATCTGAGATTCCCTTGGTGGCACTTAGTCCTTGGCCCCTGTGGTGCTGAGAAGGAATTTTATTAGAAAGCGCTTTATTTAATGCACCATCTATTTTAAGACCCATCATGCACTGCAATGGTTTGATCAGAGTAGTTTCCAACTTGCCACAGTTGTTCCTCTTTATGTTAAGTTCTGGGTCCCTCAGGATTCCTTTGCCTAGGCTCTACTACTTCTTCTCTGCAATACTCTGATAGTGGTGTTTGGTTTTAACCATTGGCATCTGGTTTACCTGCAAGGCTATTGGCTTCCTCTGCTACAGTACAAGTGTCTCAGGGTACGACTTACAGTGCATCCCTGTTGCTAATGTGTGGTTTATGGATGCGCTATTGTATCACTGTTCATAAAATGATTTGGCATTCCAGTGCATCAACATTACCGGTACAACTCTCTGTCAGATTATGAGGCTGTCAAGGTCTATATCAACTAACTTTTTGATTCCCAGATAATTAGGAAGTGATGTACTGTAGTTTGCATGCCTCTCCAATAGTTCTAGTTAAAAAGAAAGCTGGTACTTTGAGGATGTGTGTGTGATTGTAAGTTTTGAATATCAAGACACGAAAGGAGGCTTCCCTCTGCCCCGTTGTATATTCAATACATACATTCTTTGAATCATTTTTATCATATTTTAGTTAAGGGCCCTTTGTTTATTCAGTACCCTCTTTGTATAGTAACTCTTTTTTACTGTATAAAAACATCACCATCACCACATGACACTGTGTGATACCATACATACTGTTGTGCTAATGAACAATGACATAAAATTGTAAAGATCTATAATATGGGAAATCATCAAGAGGCATACTACAGTGTCATCCGACACAGAGGTAACCTGATAGACATCTTATGGCACTTAAATAATATCTTTAATAAAGAGTATGATGGCAGCTAACTTGATAGTCATTAAAACTGAGATCAGTTTCCCATGTGCAGAATTTGTGGTTTAAGAAGTGTGGAGCTGTGATAGTGCAGAGAAAACCGAGTACTGAGTGTCTACACTTTTCATAGAATCAAGGTTCAATTCATAGCACCTTGTGCTCATGAAATAAGCCTAATTTGTCAGCCTTTTCAGCAAACACTATATTGCCAGTCACATGTACAGCACAGTACGGTAATGATGGTATTTTCAAACGTGAAAATTCTCAGTTTTATGTGTGTCCTGAAAAAAGCTCAACTCCCACATTACCTACTGTACACATTGGAGTAATTGTAAGGAATCTGTCGATAGCTTTGCAACATTGTGGCATGACAATGATGCATCCTTTTAATAGAAGCTCATGCAACACTTTGCATGTGAAAGATTTTGTCTGTGAGACAAAATATGGGTTGTGTGTAAAGTGCCATAACATCTACAACATCTTAAATTCACTGCTCATCATTAGTGATGTGTGACATTCGCAATACTAAGTAATCATTTCCCTATCTATGAGCATCTTTGAATACCAAAGACATGGATTTCTCCAACGTTTAGAAAAAAGTTCCTTTGCATATGTCTGAACTTTCATCTCCCACTTTGTCCAAAGTGCTAAAAAGAGTGGTAATCTGTTAGCTGAAGTTACTTTGCCATTGACCGCAGCTTTGAACCTCTGCTTTGTGTGCACTATATAGAATTGAGACAGCTCTTTTTAGAGGCTTTAATGATCTTCAATCTACTCACTCTGTTGCCTTTAAGAGACTTAGTCCACTGGACCTAAGAGCGGCCTTTAACACAGTGAATCATGACATTCATCTTTCTTGTCTGCTTTTTTTTTTTTTTTTGCAGTCCTGCAACTCTGTGGAAAACCATAATTGTTTTTGATGCATACAGTCAAGTATTTAAACAGTGGCATATTTTTTATTACCACCACAATAGACTCCAAAGGAAGCAATCAAGACGTGTTTGGCATGCAGTCTTTTATTTAGCTTGTTCCAAATCCTGGATAGCTCAGTCAGTAGAGCATCAGACTTTTATTCTGACTGTTCAGGGTTCAAGTCCCTGTTCAGTTTCAGTGATTACTGCACCTTATCTTAAATTTCCCTTGGGGAAATTATCTCATCTTATCATTTTACTTTTAATTTTTATCATTAGATCACTAGAAACAATACAGCTAGATAAGAGCAGCAAGAAAAGCTGGCATCTGCACTAAATACTGTATACTCTTAAGTGGCTCTGATCCATTGGTATTATTTAAGAGAAGTTAAACCTATTCTATATCTTTAAACATATATTTTCAAAGTCTGAGTTAGTAGAAGTAATATACCGTATATACAGTACTCTGCAGTATCATATTTAGCATCCTGTGCTTAATCAAATAAAATAGCATAGCCAGATAAGTAAGGAGAAGAGGTGAGCTCTGGACAGCAGATGAACCCGAAGCAGCTTCTAATTTGCATCTTTATGCATATTCAAAGATCTTTCTTTATCTTTTCTTTATAAGGAAAAAGGTATAAAGATGCTCCTATGCTGATTTTGTAATTTTTTTTTTTGCAAAGTTTTAGTGCTACTTTTTAAT
This sequence comes from Channallabes apus, assembly GCA_030522415.1. Lineage (NCBI taxonomy): Eukaryota > Metazoa > Chordata > Actinopteri > Siluriformes > Clariidae > Channallabes > Channallabes apus. The sequence continues at coordinate 20,009,796 of CM060108.1, read as the reverse complement.
TATGATTATAAATTCTTCAAAAAGGGAACATTATAAAACCTGAACACAAAGTGTACTATGAATCTAAAGTTTTTCCACTGTACTCCGTAGGTTTTCACTGTAGCCAATGGCGGCATTCCCTTACTGATGTGGGCTGCTAGTAGAAACTATGGAAACGGTTGGCGTTACAGTAATGTGGTGCTATCAAACCCTCATCCCTTCAGAGTGAGTTTTCAGGCTGAGATTGGAAAAAATAAGTGGACAGACATTGCCATTGATGACCTCTCATTTACCCAGGAGTGCGCTATTGGAGGTACAACACTCACACTAACTTAGTTACTCTTTATTTGCAATTAAAAAGCAAAAACATATAAGATACTTATTAGGGCTGTAAAGGTAAACCTATGCAGCCATATATGGTTTTATTATGTGCATGACAGCATTATGTGCATGACAAATTTATTTAGGAGGGATTGCTCATGTTACATAATTTGTTTAAACTAATTCTTGAACTAATTGTTTGGATATTCAGCCATTAAAAATGATTATGCAGGCTCTGACTGGCGCAGTTGTAAAGTGCTCGCCCTATCATCCAGAGATCGCTGGTTCGGTTCCCGGGTGATGCTGTAACCTCTCACAGCCGGAGGTCTAGAGAGAGCTGATTGGGCGAGCTCTCTCAGAGGGGAGTGATGAGAGGTACTTAGTGTTCCCACATTAGTCACGGCTCTACAGCCAATCAGGAGCGTCTGTGAGCTCGCGCAATCGGTTGGAGCAGACAGCGCTGTCCTCCGAGTGTGTTTTGCCGTCCCCAACGGTTCGTGAGCGAGCAGTTCGAAAAGATTTGCTCGGCTGGCGTCAAGTGGTCCGGAAGAAACACATGATAGTCTTCAGCCCTACCAACTGAGTGGTAGTAGTAGCCATAATATGGGAGCCCCCTAGTGACGGGGAGGAAATGGATACGACTAAATTAGGGAGAAAATCGGGGGGGAAATCCGCCCAAAAAAAGGAAAAAAACAATTATGTATTGTGATTCTATAATGCAAAATGTTTTTTTAAGATTGTAATAGGCACTAAATATATAAAATATGAACAATATATTATTTTACGAAGATTGTACTCTGTTCAGCTCTGTAAGAGGTGAAAGAAATAAATTGAAAAATAATTTTGTATTTTACTGTTTTCTCAGCTCCTGTCACTCCTGTCCCGCCAACGTGTGATTCAGGAAACTTCCAGTGTTTGTACTTGATGGCATGTGTCCCCCAGAGCTGGCGCTGTGATGGAGAAGCAGACTGTGTGGATGGTTCAGATGAGGAAGACTGTGGAAGTTTGGTACCCGGGACCGTTCCACCACAAACAGGCTGTGAGGATGCGCAGTACAGATGTGCTAAAAACATGTGCATTCCAACATTGTTGCGCTGTGACAGCATACCTGACTGCCCCAATGGCGAGGACGAATATGGATGTCGTAAGACGTACACACACACAAACACACACATACAAAGTGTAAAGTACCTAATTTCTGTTTTCCTGTTAAATGAAGTTGTGTAGATAAAAATTTTTTAAAATTATTATTATTTTGGATTTTTTTTTCCACAATTTTCTCCCTAATTTAGTCGTGTCCAATTCCCCTCCCCGTCACTAGGGGGCTCCCACATTAAGGCTACTACTACCACTCAGCTGGGAGGGCTGAAGACTATCACGTGTTTCCTCTGAACCACGTGACGCCAGCCGACCGCATCTTTTCGAACTGCTCACTCACGCACCGTTAGGGGCGGCGTAACACACTCGGTGAGCTCACAGATGCTCCTGATTGGCTGTAGAGCCGTTATCAATGTGGGAGCACCTCTCATCCCTCCCCTCTGAGAGAGCTCGGCCAATCAGCTCTCTCTAGACCTCGGGCTGTGAGAGGTTACAGCATCACCCAGGAACCGAAACAGCGATCTCCGGATGATAGATTAGATTACATTTTAAATTTTAAATGCAACAGCCTGCAAATTTGTTGTTTATGTAACCACCTATGCAGCAACCTCATTTCCCCTTTCGTATGTTCCAACAACTCAGCATTCAGCTGTATCACCAGAATACTAATCACCTGATCATATGTCAACATTTGCACCTGTTCTGTTTCTCACTGGTTCTTGCCTTGTGTTATGTTTTTAAGCTTGAATGATTCATAATTTAAATTCATAATTCATAAATCACTGTGTGGCTTAATAAACAAAATATTCCTCTGAAACTGGTGAGGTATAGGCACTGAACTAAAAATCAGTGCCAAAAATAACAGCCAAAAAAATCCTTCAGGAAGCCTGGAGAACTATTCCTCAAGACTACATTAAAAATACAAGAATGTCTGGCTCTTTGAAAGCAAAATATAAAGAAATAAGGTATTTTTTATTTGTTTTCTGATAGGGTACAGGGGCTCTGAGAAACAGAAACACAATTGCTAAAGTCAGGAGTGCTACAAAATAAATGGTGGATTTATATGATAAAATGCTGACACTTCTTCTCGCTCTAAATGTAGCTGTGGTGCAGTGTAAGATCGGGGAGTTGGTGTGTGAAGGGAATGGTAGCTGTATACCTCACAGCAAGCGATGTGATCACACTGTAGACTGTCCTGCGTTTAACTCTGACGAGTCCAGCTGCAATGGTAAAACTGGTTTTAATATTTTTCTGTTGCTCTCTCTCTCTCTCTCTCTCTCTCTCTCTCTCTCTCTTACCTATGCATACAGTACATGTGCAGGTTCATACAGAAAATGTTTATTTGTGTGAAATGTGTCTGTGAATCTTGTTAAAGATCTTAATTGTGATTACTCCTAATTGCGATTAAGCCTCTCTTCTAAATCAGGGCTCCTACTATTTCTGAATTTATGAAGAAATGAGTTTAAATCAAGCCTTATGACCAGACCTAGTGTGAAGCCTTCGCCTTAAACTAATTAGTAATAATTTAATAAGTTATCCCTGTTCATTTCCTCTTTTTACCTGATTTAATTACCAGCTCACAGAGAGCTCGGCAGCTCACCATTGAGCTGTCGGAGTCGGGTTCGTGCTCGGTACCTTATTTGCAGCTGTGCACAGCATGTGTGCTTATAGAATTACGGCGTTATGACGACCCGGCTCAATTTAGCATTCGACTAATGGAAGAAATATGCAAGGCCATTTACGCTCCATTCTCATACATGCTGATCGCTATAATGAACATATTAAAAAGTTACAAATTTCTCACTGCACTTCACTACTTCAGTACTGTATATTTGCTCAATCAGCCTAATGAGGTAAATTTTTTTTTACAAACTGCTGTGTCACTTATTAGTCAGTAGCACAAGCTGAGGAATTGAGTTTGAAATGTGAAGCTCGAGTAGGAAGGTTTAATTCCAGAGAAATTACTTGGAGAATGATTTTGAGACAAAGGAGATCTGACATAACTTCCCACTCTCCAGTCGCTGTTTTCCAGAGTTTATAAAACCTCATCTGTTCCTCTTCAAGCCTCAGTGATTTGTAATCTTTGCAAGTATCGCCATGAAAATTTCTTAGAAACTGTTTGTAATAAAATATTACTGAATATGTAAAACACGAATCATGAAAGTTTTAGAAAATATTTTGTGTATATATATATATATATATATATATATATATATATATGCATGTGTGTGTGTGTCTTTTTAATATATTTGCCTGTGGTTAACAGAATGCCCCTCTGGTTACTGCCTCAATAATGGAGCGTGCATTGTGGGGAATCGTGGGCCTATGTGTATGTAAGTAACACACAAACACACACAAACTCACACTGCAAACATATTGTAGTGAAAAAAATGTAAAAAAATGCTTCAGACTCAATGAGCTTTATTTATACATTTGTGAAAATGCTTGCAATTTATATTAGAGTCAATGTATGTTACAGTGTATTGTCATGGTGCTTGTAGAAAGATATGTCAATTTGGTCGACACAAAACTGACACATACTGTACTGGAAACACTACAGTACATGATATTTCTGAAAATAGTGGCTGAAAAGAGTTGGCTTGTTTCGAAACTGTGTAAAAGTCTTGAGCGACACCTCATTTCTTCATTTTGTGTAGACTTTCTTGTATTTTTTTTTCAATATAGACTTGAGTTACTGTATACTGTAGTTCTCCAGGCTTTTTTCAGTCCAGTTCCTGTACCTGACGCATTTCAGAGGAATATATTTTTCTTGGTAATCTACACCTATTATATATCCACAATATAGTGACCTATGATTCATTCATGCATTAAAAACATCAAAATTATCTAACTTCTAGCATTAACCAATGAGAAACAGGTGCCAATGATGACAGATCATCAGGCCGGTGATTAGTATACTAGTGATGCCGAATGTTGTGTGGTTGGAACACATGAGAGGGGAAATGAGGTTGCTGCTGAGGTGGTTCCATAAACAACCAATTTTTTAATTGTATCTTTAGGTACTTTTCACGTTGTGTCACGTTGTGTTACTTTGCTGTAACCCTGCTCCCTGAAAAGGCGGGAACGAGATGCTGCGTGAAAACGCTATGGAAACATCTTGTCATGTTGCCGGTTGTGAAGCATGTGTGTATCAAACATGACAAATTTTGGCTTATATAACAAAAACCGTTAAATTTACCTTGTGCCGATGAAAATAAATTAATAATGATACGAACAAACGCACGCGATGATGCAGCTTCAGCCGTTAATTCAAACTAGAAGTGGAGGACTGGCGAGCCAATCAGAGAATGGACAGTCCGAATCTGTCCGCCTCCAGTCTGTGATTGGCTAGTGGGGCGCAGATTCTAGTCTCCGGTTGGCTGGAATAGTTGCAGAGTTCACAACGCTGCTGCAGGTTGTGTAAGTGTCGCTTTATGACAGTGAGCAGACAGAAGAGTGAGAGAGTGCACACATAAATTATCTTGAACGGCAAAAGTGATTTTCAGCGCGCAAGAACGAGTTTGAGATCGCGCGCGCGAGGGAGAGAGATTCAGCGTGCAAAAACGAGTCTAAAAGCGCGCACGCACGAGGGAGTAGTGCACTAAATATAAGTACATATTAATAAGTACATTTAAATTTAACTGATAATATACTGAGACTACCATATATTAAAATTGTATTCTAATGTATACTTTCTGTACATTTGTACAATGATTATTTCGAGCATGTATTTTTTAAATATACCAAAAATACATTGAAAAACAAGTTTAAATAAGCATACTTTGGAAATTAGACCAACCTTTCACTTAAAGTATATTTTCCAATAATATATTTTTAGAAAGTGTATTATAATACAATTATATTAAAGTATATCTAAAGTTTAATTCCAAAATTTGGTAAAAGCATGATGTTAGTACTGTATACTTTTTATATATTAACTGATGGTACAATTTTTTGTTAGTATATTTACAATGTATTATCAAGGATGTCAATATATTTGTAAAACACTAAAGTGTATTTTTTTTCACTGGGGAAAGCTCGGGCCGGGGATGAAATATCGTCCCCTGCACCTGAGACAGTAGATCCCCACCTCATTGGAATCACCCATGGTGAGCCGTTGAAGAGGGATACTAGATCCAGAGTCAGAGAGTGACAAAGGGGACATTTGCTGATCTTGCGAGGCAAAGAGGTCCACCTCTGCTACATGAAATCTCTCCCAGATTGACTGACTACTTCGGGGTGGGGTTACCATTCCCCATGTATCAGAGATTGACTGGACAGTACAACTGCTCTCACATTCATATGCCCTGGCGAGCACAGTCCGCCCTGGCGATTAATATATGAGACTGCCATAGTGTTGTCCCCCCGCACTAGGACATGGTAGCCTCTCAACTGCTGGAGGAAGTGCTTTAGGGCCAGAAATAGAGCCATCATTCCGAGGCAATTGATGTGCCGCGCGAGAAGAAGGCCTCTCCAGCTCCCTTGGGCTGGACGGTCTTCTAAGACTGCACCCTAGCCCGTGAGGGAAGCGTCTATCGAACTTAGAGTGGGACCCAGAGTCAGAAACCGGGGTCTGAACCACATTAGGGTACGAAGCACCTGGCGTGTAACCCTTATTGGGGATTGGCCCTGGAGTGAAATCCCCTGTCTTAGCCACAACTGAAATGCTCTCATGTGCAGAAGGCCCAAAGGTGTCACCGTGGATATAGCTGCCATGAGGGCTAAGATTTCTGAAAGTGATGGTCACTTTCTGGTCCAGCTTGATTTCTTTGAGGGTGTTGAGAATAGATTTGACATGAGCAGGAGACAACCGTGCCTGCTTACGGCATTGGGTCTCTATCCTCAGAAACAAAGATGAGCTAGGACGACATGCTGATGTCGAAGCGCTAGCTAATGAGACTGGGCCAGCCAGTCGTCTATGTAATTAAAATACGGATGCCCTGGAGTCGTAAGAGCCAGAACTACATCCATGCATTTTATATATGTGCGGGTGAGAGAGCTAGACCAAATGGAAGGACCCGATACTGGTAAGCTTCGCACCCGAAAGCGAACCTCAGGAACATCCTGTGTTGTGGCAATATTTCTATATGAAAGTAAGCGTTCTTCAATCGATTGTCAGAAATCAATCGCTTGGTAGGATTTTAAAGCAATCACTTTGACAGTCAACATTTTGAAGCTGTATTTATTCATTTCAGATAGCGGTACAGAAAATCTAAAAATTGGACGCAGCCCCCCCTTCCTCTTGGGAACCAAGAAATACCGACTGTAATAGCCTGACTCACTGTCTAGTACATGTTCCATGGCCCCATTCCCAGCAACTTCTGTCAGCAGATGCGCACTTTCCGGTTTCATGGAAGTGGAGACCACGCCATTGAAACGCGGAGGGTGATGTGATTACTGAATACTGTAGTTTCTCTCTACAGTGCTTAGTACCCAAGGAGATCTACTTGGCAGTAGCTTCCACGCTACCAGTTTCTCAGAAAGGGCAAAAGTCTCGGCGGCTTGGTTAAATGGGGGGGATGTTAGATGTTCGGCATCCTGAAGAACTAACACTTTATTGGAGACTGGTGTTGCCCGAAACACCAGTGGTGGCGGAGCAAAACACCGACCTCCTGGGGGTGTCAGGGAGAACACTTCATTCTTGAAAGGAATTCTGCATGCTTCTCCCCATTGGGGGGCCACCCCCATGGTCCTGGGCACATGAACCTCAGGGCTTCTTTGCAAAGAAGACAATATGCTAGTCTGACCTCTTTTGAGGTGGATTGTGAGGCGCGTCGCACCCCAATCTTTACGAGGGGGTAGGCAGCTCAAAAACACTGTCCTTGTGTTTTTTACGCCTCGCAAGAGTCAGACCCGGTTGAGACTGGGTGGCTGACAGTCCCGACTCTTGAGCACGGCAGGGAAGGAATTTCCCGAAGGCTTGTTCATATACTATAACTTCGCCTCATGAACCTAGTGGCAACCGAGTTAACCATATCGCCAAACAGGCCAGAAGGCAAGATAGGGGCATCAAGGAGGAATATCACAATCCTTATCCTTGATGTGGCTGAGATTCAGCCACAAGTGCCTCCCCGCGAAAACCATTGCAGCCATAAAACGGCCAATAACACGAACCGTCTGCTTTGTTGCACGTAGAGACAAGTCTGTGGCCCGGCGTAATTCCAATACGCCCTATCTGAAGAGCCCCGGCAGTGCTCAATGGAGCACCAACCTGACCTGCTGCCTGAAAAGCTTTTCCCTCCAGGAAAGATGAAAGTCTACTCAGCTTGAAAGGAAGTATTAGCTTTTCAGGAAGGATGATGTCCCAGGAGAGAGATAGCCTGGAAGCTTCTCTTCTATCTGGGCGTCATCATATACAGTAACTCCGGACTTCCAACTATATTTAAACAAATAAATAAGTTGATGGCAGGAAAAGCCGGGCTTAATACAGCTTACTCCATGAAAGGTTTACTCTTATGGAGATAGCTAAGGAGGGGGAGAGAGTGTCGTTGAGGCTCCACCCCCCAGCCACCAGACAGGAACTGCCTGTTTTCCATTTTTCCAAATGCTTGGAGGCTATTTCCATCTTCGCGGAAACAAGAGAGGATGTTTATCCTTGCCCATTCACAAGAAGCGCAGGGTGCGCTTGAGAGATAGGAGTTTTAAATCCGTCTCTCACAGCTCTGCCGGATACATTTTAAGCCAGGAATGCGCTGCGGCCGGGAGCTTCTCAAGGAATGCGGGGCACGCGCGAGCACTTTAATCGAAGCAGTAAAGTGTAAAGATCACCCTCCGATATGGATTATACACACGGAGGGACATCTCGTTTAAAACTCTGCATATCGGTGAGTTAAACACTTCTTATTTTGCTGGTTTAAACACAGACACGCTCAACACAACTAGGTGAAGACAAAGAATCTGAGGAATGTTTCCGGTTCACTCCTATTTATAACCTGCAGGTTCGTCTCATCAGATGACATCACCCGACCAAGGTTATATAAGCCAAAATTTGGGGTGTTTGATTCACACATGCTTCACAACCGGCAACATGACAAGATGTTCACATAGCGTTTTCATGCAGCATCGAGTGTAGCCTTTGAAAGGGAACATTTGATCCCATTTCTATGATTAAATCTCACTCACTAACTCACTCATCTTCTATACCACTTTATCCTGTATTCAGGGTCACGGGAACCTGGAGCCTATGCCAGGAGGCTTAGAGCACGAGGCAGGGTATACCCCGGACAGGGTGCCAATCCATCGCAGGGCACACACACATTCACACACTTATGATTAAATCTACATAATTTAATTTGATTTAACATAACAAAATCAGGGTCAAGACGTTTGCACAGAATTGTATATTACATGTATATGAATATGAATACTGGAAGGTTATGAGTAGTTTAGTATTAGCTTACTGAAGATGTGACACCTGATAATATATGTACATACTCATAAGCCATCTAAGTGCAAGCTCACAGTAGAAAAGTTTCCTAAAGACCAGAGGTGGAAAGTAATTAATTACATTTACTCACATTACTGTAATTCAGTAGATTTTTTGTGTACTTATACTTTTTAAAGTAGTTTTTAAAAACTGTAATTTTACTTTTACTTAAGTATGTTTTGTATAAAGTATTGTACTTCACTACATTTTATGTAAATCATATTTGCTACTGAGTAAAAAATATATGAATGAAAGTGAACAATAATAAAAAAGAATACAACGGGGAAGGAAAAAAAATTGCACCCCGGAAACCACTGCACTGTTTGAGTGATGGGCGTGGAGAATTGATGGGCGTTCAAGTGTGTCCCACCTCCGCTGTTAAAAAAAAACTCAGTAACTTTTACTCTGAGTAAATTTTTAATGAGCTACTTTTTACTTTTACTTGAGTAGATTTTTATAAGGGTAACTTTACTTGTACTTCAGTAACTAACTAAAGTAACAGTACTTTTACTTGAGTACAACATTTTATTACTCTTTCCACCTCTGCTAAAGACCACAGTACAGGTGCACACACAGATTTTTTAAGGGGAAATTTTAAAACAGTGGTTAGCCTAAAACACGTTTGTGGCTTGTGAGAAGGAGCAAAAGTACACAGATGAAACCCTTCACAAGCTCCACCATCACAAACCAAGGGCGAGATTCGAACCAGCAGCCCAGGAGGTAAGAGGTGACAGTGATAACCACTAAGCCACTGTACCACCTCAACCTCTCTGGCTAATGATTTTGTGTATGATCACTAAACGCTGATGATAGCGATTGCAAGTACTGTAGGTAGGCAGGATATCTACAGAATTTCTATAGTGATTCATTTTGTTTGGCACCATAGTTAGTTTTGACTGGTTATTTCAAGCCAACAACTCAGACTCTATTGTTTAAATGATGCAGCATAATCCATCATTTCCTAAAATCAAAGCAGTAAAACTATAACACTAGCTTACTACTCTGAAATGTCTCATGCCCTGTGAATTCTTTGTATTGTTATCCATTAAGCTACTGTATGTGCATGATACACTGCAATAGTACATCAGCAGCAGACACAATCTCTGGATACAAAACAATAGCTTAAACATGACTGCCAAAATATATAAATAGAAAGTTCAGGTGCAGATAGTATAGGTGTGTTTAAAGGCTATAATTCTACAGTGCTCACAAACAAGTGGTTGTTTGATGCAAGCAGAAGCCAGTGGTCAAATATGATGCTTGTGGGACAAAAAAGCCAAGGTTTATTAACATGTAAGTCAGAGACATAGCTACAGGATAGGCAATAGAGGCAATTCTTTGATGCCCCGAAGGTTTGGCCTTTGATGGCTGAAACTAAGTTTTGTGATGAATTTAGAGGGTTGGAGCTTACTGCCATCATGGCAGTGAACACATGATCCTTGATAATCAACAGATAATCTGCCGCCAACTTGCAGAAGAGATGCATCTGTGTATGGGAACTATACACACAACCATTCACCAACCAACGATACAGAAACTCGACTGGGAATTACTGCCACATCTCCCAGACAGTCCTAACCTTGCTCCAAGATATTTTAATATGTTTGGGCAAACATTAAAGGAGTTCCTGGGAGGCCAGCATTTCAGACATGAAGCAGGCAGATAGATCATGGCTCAGGTGTACTGAGAGAACGTCTCGGGTTAATTTGCTGTAACCCTGTTCCTGTGAAAAAGCGGGAACGAGATGCTGCATGAAAACGCTATGGGAACATCTTTCCGGTTGTGAAGCATGTGTGTATCAAACACGCCAAATTTTGGCATATATAACCTCGGTCAGGTGACGTCATCTGATGAAGCGCACCTGCAGGTTATAAATAGGAGTGAACCGGAAACATTCCTCAGATCAATTTTGTCTGAAAGGATGTCCTGTCATGCAAGCAGTGTGGCATTGGAGCGCAGCATCTCATTCCCGCTTTTTCAGGGAACAGGATTACAGCAAAAGTAACCCGAGACGTTCCCTTTCAAAAGTAGAAGGAACATCCAGAATATAAAATCTGACAAATGTGTGGAGAGGACCAACCTGCCACATGACACACTTGCTGCAGAGGGACACCTCTTGCCAGCGCAATAGATGAGGCAATTCCCCTGGTCAAATGAGCCCTAGAGGCAAAGTGAGACCACGCGCTTCCTAGGCTAGGGCAATAGCATCTCTCACCAAATGTGACAACTTGTAGTGGTGGCCGCCCCGGGTTGCGGTCTCAGTAGCATATGAAAGACTGCTCTGACTTATGCAACTGGCTAGGGCGGTGGACGTAAATCTGAAGAGCACGTACTGGGCACAGTAAGTGAAGTCTTTGCTGCTCCGGAGCTGTAAAAGGCGGAGGACAGAATGCTTCGAGAACAACTGGGTGCATGGTTGAGAATGGAACTTTCAGAAGATAGTTCTGGTGAGGACGCAGAATAGCTTTGACCAGCCCAGGGGGAAAGTCTAGGCAAGATGGAAAAACTGACAAAGTCTGCAGATCTCCAGTTCTCTTCAGAGAAGTAACGGCCATGAGAAAAACCATCTTAAGAGTCAGAAACCTAACAGGTGCTGACTCTAGTGATTCAAAAGAGGTGTCGATCAGACCTTCGAGCACAAGATAAGACCCCAGAAGGGACAGTGGCTCTAGTGGACGGCCTTTACCATTTAGTTACATGAATAAAACAGGCAACTAAAGGGTGCTTTCCCACAGAAACCCCGTCAGTCAGAACATGACAAGACGAAATAGCGGCTACGTACATTCTGAGAGAAGTAGGGCATAATCCCGGGGACAATTTTCTTGCAGAAACTCCAGCACTGGGCCTCTGAGTGGTGCAGTAGGTAAAAGCGCTCGCCCTATCACCCGGAGATCGCAGGTTCGAGCCCCAGGGTGATGCTGTTTTCCTCTCACAGCCGGAGGCCTCGAGAGAGCTAAATAGGCCGAGCTCTCTCAGCGGGGAGGGATGAGAGGTATTAGTGCTCCCAAATTAATTGCACGGCTCTACGCCATTCGGGCGTCTGCGAGCTTGCGCATGCGGAGGGAGTGTGTTACGACGCCCCCAACGGTGCGTGAGCGAGCAGTTCGAAAAGATGCGGTTGGCTGGCGTCACGTGGTTCGGAGGAAATGCGTGATAGTCTTCGGCCCTCCCGGCTGAGTGGTAGTAGTAGCCTTAATGTGGGAGCCCCCTAGTGACGGGGAGGAATTGGACATGACTAAATTAGTGAGGAACAAGAATTGGACAGGACTAAATTTAAAAAAAAGAAAAAGAAACTCCATGTTTTGCCATGCACGAAACAGTTCTTCTAGAGGACGGAGCCCTGGCACTTACAATAGTTTCAATTACACTGGCAGGTTAAGACCAGTATCTCCTAATTGGTCCCGATCAGGGGCCAGATGTGAAGGTTCCAGAGCCCGCAAAAATCTAACTTTGGACGCAGCCCCCCATTCCTCTTTGGATTCGGAGAAATACCGACTGTACTAGCCTGACTCTCTGTCTGGTAGGGGAACATGTTCTACAGTATGGCCCCTTTTCCTAGCAACGTCTGTACCTCCAGAGGCAGCAGATTTCCCGGTTTCCCTTTCCCGGTTTCATGGAAGTGGAGACCACGCCATTGAAACCCGGATGGCGATGTGATAAATAAATCCTGTAGCTTCTCTCTACAGTACATAGTACCCAAGGAGATATACTTGGCATTAGCTTCCACACTGCCAGTTTCCCCGAAAGCGGTAAAAGCCTTAGCACCTTGGTCAGACACGGGGAGGGAGTTGTGTAAACACCAGTGGTGGTGGAGCATGAACACCGAACTCCTGGGGGCACCAGGGAGAACACTTCATTCTCGAAAGGAATTCTACGTGCCTCTCCTCGTTGGGGGGCCACCCCCACGGTCCTGGGCACATGAGCCTCAGGACTTCTTTGTGAAGAAGACAGTATGCCAATCCGACTTCTTTGTGGTGGATTGCGAAGCGCAGCACGCCGCACCCCAATCTTTACGAAGCTTTTGAAAGGGAACTTTATATCTTGATGATATCTAAGCACTAGTGAAACACTGGGATAAGGGCATTAGTGTCATAGTGGATTATATGGAGAAATAAACACATACTGTAAATGTGTTCTGTTATTAACGGAGACATACAGTCTCAATTTTGCATAGGTTAATATGATTCTTTAGGGTCCTAATGAAAAGTTTGTAATATACTTTCATTAAAAATTCTCAATTGTTGTGTAAAAAAAACATTACTTTTACCTGGTAAAAAGTAGCTCTGTTCTCAGCAACCTGTTTCAGTACATGCTCCTTTAAATGTTAATGACCTCTACTGAACCCGCCCCCCAGTTCTGTGGGGCGTGTCTTCACAATACAAGTGGGGTATAGCTTTGACAACAGTTAAAAATATTTAAAAAACAGTTAAAAATAATTTTACATGATGTTAGAATTATTTTATATGTAAAGGAGTTATTTCTACTCTCTTGCTCTCTTCCTCATAGATCTGATATTAACGTGTTAAATCTTCCCTGCTGCTATCTTCCTGTCTCCTCTTGCATCTGTTCATTCACGCTCACCTTCCCATACTCTGTCTCTCTCTCCCTCTCTCTCTCTCCCTCTGTCTCCTTCCACCTATCTTCCTCTCCTTTGATTCAAATTCAAATTTTATTTGTCACATACACAGTCATACACAGTATGATATGCAGTGAAATGCTTATACGACAGCCAGTGACCTTAAAAAGAAAATAAAAGCTTATACATAAGGAATAAATATCAATAAAAAGAAATACTAAAGAAAATAAATGTAACTAGTAAAATAGTTGTACAAATATACAATGTACAAATGAGGGCATAATAAAAATCTTACAAAATATAGGGGAGATATATATATATATATATATATATATATATATATATATATATATATATATATTTCCCCTATATTTTGTAAGATTTTTATTATGCCCTCATATATATATATTTCCCCTATATTTTGTAAGATTTTTATTATGCACTCATATTTATATATATATATATATATATATATGTGTGTAAATACAATTTTACATGTTAATCTGGTTGTAAAACTTTTTTGACTTCCCAGACCGGGAATCGAACTCGAGTTGCTGCGCTGAGAGCGCCGTATCCTAACCACTAGACCACGAAGGATTAATGGCTGCCGTTTTTGAAATGCCGGCTATTCAACCCGCAACCTTATACACGCGAAGCATTGTTTTTTTTCTGGATCTCACCAGGACAGTTACAATGGTTAATTTGTAGTAACATATGTCTATAGCACAGGCGTTTAGTCAAACATATTTATACCCATCTTTTGCTGTTAATAAACAGAGACCTTTCTGACAGACAACGTGTGTGTGTGTGTGTGTGTGTGTGTGTGTGTTTGTGTGTGTGTGTGACTGAGTCATATAGATGCCGGGAATAGGACATCATACACGCGAAGCATTGTGTGTGTGTGTGTGTGTGTGTGTGTGTGTGTTTGACTGAGTCTCTCCTTATGTCAGAAAAGCTTACCGAAGCATAGCGCACTCGCCTCGTTACTAAACGAACTTTAGAAAAACTTTATAAATATGTAGTGCAAAAAAAACCATGTACCTTGAGCAGGAATTTAACCTGGGTCTCCCACGTGAAAGCGCCGAATCCTAACCACTAGACTGCCGCACTACAGCAACAAACTGCACACTACACTCATGTAGGCGCCATTTTGCTCCAGTGTAGAAAAACAATGGCCGACGGCTCTTTTTTCACTCTGGGCGGGTCTTTGCTAAAAGACCAGTGTCAATCAACTATAGTAGGAGCGGCCTCTGTCGGTGTGACTTCACACCGACAGGCTTTTGAAAACGGCCTGATTTCAGAAGGGGCATCTTATATTATTAAATTAAAAGAAAATCGCTGGGCGGCTCTTTATCATTGTAGAGTGGTTGTGTACACACTCTCCTAACACACAATGCAGTCCAAACAGCTTGAAAAAGTCCTTTAAATTAAATCGCATCTTGCTTTTCAAAATGAAGTGAACTTACCTGTCCAGAAGCCAAGAAGAACTAGAAAAGAGGAAGCTGACCTGTCATAGGTGGTGGAGAAACTAATTTCTCATACAGTATAATATAAATGCATTTGAGTAACACAGTGGCAAAAAGAACAAAAGTACCAGGAAAGCCTTGCATTTTCCTGCTTGGGGTTTCAAAGTCCCTAGCATTACCTTTGATGGAAGCTGATTGCATTCTAGTATAGCATTGGGAAATGTTTCATTCTGGTCTGTGTCCTGCAGTTTTAAATGATTAATTAGTTTAGGTTTTGGGAAATGAAGCCAACTACGTTTCATGAGAATTTTAGGTGAGCAGGTGGAAAGGAAATGCAGACTTGGTTAGAATTCATTAAAGGAATGCTTATGGTATGCAGTAATGTTGGTGCCAGTTCATGACTAATTATAGACTACACAAATCCCAGAAACATTTACTGCTGATCAGGAGCAGATGTGGACCAACAGGAAGAATTTACCTTTGTTTACTGGGGTCAGAGTTTCAGTAAGCAGATGTTATGAGTGTGTGTATGAGTCAGTTGTTTGTTTATTTCCTGTCCAGCTGTAAATCAACATGGACTGGCAACCGCTGCCATGTGCAGCAAAAACCAACCCCTCCCACATCTTCAATTGTGATTGCTGACACCAAACCAGGTATACTGTATGTGTGCTTGTGTATGTTGGTTCATGAGTGATAAATCTATATAAATAAATGAAAGGTTTTGTCTGTACATTGGTCAGAACTCTCTTTTTCAATTATTTTTTTACATTTCATATATTGGAGTCAGAAATCTGGTTTCGGGTCCTCCAATATACTGTACAAACCTGCGCCATAAATGAAATCAAAATGTTGAATACAAAAAAAGTTGTGAGCAGTTATATACTAGTTATGGACTATGAACCACAAGTTTTAACTGCGTACTGCACATGACGGTGCTTAATCTTAAATAGACCGCTGGATGAGAATTTAATAGAATGCTTGCAATACTTGGATATCTGCCTATAGTTTAACATGCACCATAAGTGAAATCCAAGCACTTGCTCAATGTAAACAAAAACCTGCACCAATAAATATTAGTTAGAAAAGCTAAACTGAATATTTTTACTGGGATTAGTTCATATTTTCACCACTGAAATAACAGCGCCTGTGGTATAAGAGGGTTTTAATATGCTGCATCCATTTTAAGATAAAACTTTATCTTTATCCAATCTCCTTTTTCGATTTCTCACCTGTGATTCACTCTCCGATTACTGAACAGAGAGTGTATTTGGTTGACGACAAAATTAGTACAACTTAGCGTAAACAAGTCCTATACTCAACCTTACAAAATTTTAGTTTAAGTTTTTTATTTTAATAAGTTTTTATTTTTATAAGTTGAGTAGAGAGTTCTGCTATACAGAAAGACAAGCAGGCATGTACGTGGGCTTCAACCTGAAATAATAATAACACTCATTACATTAAAGCTGATCAGTTTATATTTCAAGCTATTATTTATATAACTGTCAACAACGGGTATTTACGTAAGTATGTCATAATTGCCTGTGTGTTTCAGTGACAGTGTACATTGCCATAACTGTAGCAGTGTTCCTGATAATGGCTGTTGTTCTTGGAGCTGGTATACTCTACCTTGTAAAAAGAAAGTGCACAGCTAAGTAAGTGTTGCACAATTTGCACCTGCTGAATTTCATATGCATTGTACCGTACTTTGCCCTAATCATGCTAATCATACTTCTTGAATTAAATGTAAAATTTTGTTTTGTTTTGTTTATTTGTTTCTGTAATTGTTTGCTCTGCTTAGGGATTCCAGGTTGGTTGCTAATGATGAACTGGACAATTACGCTGCTGAGTGTAGAGGACAGGTCAGTCACACACGTTTCAACATATTCATGAATCACACAGAGCGCACTTCTTTGTTTGTTTATTTTTTTATATACTGTACAAGTTTGTCTTAGATGTTTATGTACTCCGCATTACTAGGTCAGAGAAAAGTTTCGAAAGAAATGTTACAGCAAATAATATATACATGTAACTTTTTTAATGAAAAAAAACTATAATGTTTCTTACAAAAACTGCAAATTGTACTGCAAAGTGCTGTCACACCAAATATTAATACAGCAGGATACATATTGAATACATATTTTTGTAGAAAAATTATTCCATTATTCTGAAGTTGTTTATACACACACACACACACACACATATATATATATATATATATATATATATATATATATATATATATATATATATATATATATATATATATATATATATATATATATATATATATATATATAGATATTTTCACAGTGTTGTGCTATTGTGCTATACAGTATAAAATTATACGCTGTTAATGAAATATCATTAAACACAACACTTATTCACTGTATAACATAAGAGATGGGTTCAGTATTCAATTTCAGGGCATAGACAGAATATGATGAAGCATGCTGTTTACTTATCCCTGACCAAGTAAGTGTGACCTGGGTGTGATGCATCTTGACATGTACTGTAGCAGACATTGATTATATTTTATGAAAAAATAATGTACAGTATTCCTCTTATACCACAGCTATTTTTAAAGACTTTTAAAATCGATTCCGTACAACATACGTGACTTCTTCATCATTCCCTAGTTACGTTTAGACATAAAGCTACCACTTTCTAACGTTATAACACCTACAAAATATGGTCGCTCATCAGCCTTTTATTAGTCTCTCTCGTAAAGTTAATAAGACAGAAAAACTGCAGTGCCCTCCATCCTGTGCCATAGATACAGCCTTCCCTCAGACTGTTAAAAAAGTGCTGACACTTGAGATTTCTTTCTGCAGGACATAGGAAGATGTCTGCACAGTGCTGTGAAAAAGTAAATGCCCCCATTCATAAACGATGCATAAAAGATTAAAATAAACAAACCATTTTTAATATTAATCCAAGATAAACCAAGTAAGTACAAAATGCAGTTTTTAAATGATTGATTATGGGGAAAAAGGTATCGAATCCTATGTAAAAAGTAATTGCCCCTAAACCAAACAACTGCAACCAAGCATTTGCAGTAACTGAAAATTGCGATAAATGTTGTCCCACTCTTTTTGGCAGAATTGTTTTAATTCAGTCACTCTGGATGGATTTTGAGCATGAACGGCCTGTTTAAGTTCATGCCACAGCATCTCAAACGGATTTTGAGCCACACAGAGGTGGACTTACTGGTGTGTTTCAGCTCAATGTCCTTTGCTCAAAGTATAGTTATTGCTGTTTAGCCATGAGGCATTTCATTTATTGTATCAATGTCTAATAGAGTATATGTCATTATTCAGCTTCCAGATGTGAGGTGCAGAGAATCAACTGTCTTTAGGGTGAAATGGAGTAAACTCCACAAACTGGCTATCAGTGTTTATCCATGGAGAGATGAACCAGAGGTACATGCAATAACACACACGAACACACACATTTACCGTACATGTGCTGGAGCTAGCAGGACATTCACTTTTATGATAAAACACATTTATTTAATTCCATATGCATAAATGAATTTAGTTTATTGTTGATCACATTGCTTTTTAGTCGCTTATGTGTTTCACAATTGACACCTCAAAAAGGATTAAATGTCCAATTTCAGTATACGATCATTTACCTTTTTTATTTTCTGGACTACAGCGAATGAGATGAGTAATGACTTGGCATGAAACTAAAAGTATCCCATTTGCAGCTTAGAACAGATTTTGTTTAGATGCCATACAGTTACTTCCAACCACAATGTACAGTAGTGGGAGTGAATATTGAGCAGTACTGTATATGAGTGCAACTAGAGCGTATACACACACTTTAAATGTACAGTAAATAACCATAGCTCTTTACTCAACATCTACAATTTAAAATAAAGTACTGAGTACAAGAGTGCTTGAATCTATTAGTTCTTTCACATACTCCTAATTACAGTGTAATTAGAGCGCTGTGTTTTGTTTGCACTGCACAAATTTACATAGGAAAAGGCTGGAATGCAGAAATCTGGAATACAGAATAGATTATAGGTTCTGCAGCAAATGTTGGTATAACAATAATGCACACAATGTTTAAATCGCTTCCTGGAGTTTGTTCAAATATAAGGGTGAATCATGTTTTCACTTCAATCCTACAGTAAGCAGACAACGATCCATAACATAATAGCTTAAAGACACGAAGTGAAAGTGGCCGCAATCAAAAGCTTGATCTGAATACCACAGAAAATGTGGGAGATGAACTAAAACAAACAAGTCCGAGTGTGCAGGATAACTAACCCGACGGTGTTACACCAGTTCAGTCAAAAAGAACGGGCTGAAATTTGGCAAAGTATTATGGGAAGTATTAACTTTCGGAAGGTCTCTAAGAGGTTGTTCTGAAAGTTAAAAAGCAGTGGCACGAAAAACAATCAAAATGTTTGTTGCACTGAAAAAACTGATAAATAGTATTTAAAAGCAGCAATAAATTTGTCCTTCTTCAATTATTTTGATAAGACTGTTTATGGAAATTAAGTAGATGCCCTTACTGAGAATTGTGTAGAGTTGTGCAAAGGTACAGTAAGTTTGTACACCTTTAACCTACTGTAGGTGTGTGTAAACTTTTGGCCACAAATACCTGTAAATAGCGCATGGTCCACCCATTAATGCTGTGTGTACTTAATGTTAACATTCCAACAGAAATGTAGTCAACCCTTTGACTCAGGTTTTGTCTTAGTTGATGTGCATACTCAGTATGGAAGTGACTGACTCATCCAGACATTATTATTCCTCACTGTTAGAACTAAATCACTCCAAAGTTGCTGTAATGGCACATTGTTCAGTGGTAAGATAAAGCACTTGAGTCATAAGTGACAAATGTTGAATTATATATTTGTCTTAAAATATAAAAAATGGCCTATTTTGCAAAAGCTCTTAAAATGGTGTTTAATGCTTGGTTCAGTCAGTATCAGAATAGAATGACTCAAGCTTGACCTAAAGCTGATATTTTACTCTTATCATTGTCAGTTTTCATTGTCAATTAAATCCGAACCAACAAAGGATGTCTCTTTGACCAGGAACACCAAAAGTCTTGAACTGTCCCTTTACCATCATCCAAAGAAATTAAAACATAATGCGAATGATATGAGGAAAACTTTATGAAATGAATAAACTGCGAGGGACGTTCACGTCAAACTGGGACTTGTGATGAAATGAAAAAAAAAAAAACAATCAACATTTTTCAGAACACATCACATGAGACTCTGAAACATTTGAATGGTGCAGATGTTTTAAAGAACATCACCACATTTCTGGGTGATTAAAGGAGGACCTGGGAGGCCAGCATTTGAAACAGACATGAAGCAGCCTGTCTGATCATGGAGAACTTATTACTTGATGGTATCCAAGCACTAGTAAAAAACTGTGATAAGTGCATTAGGCTTATATAGAGAAATAAAGTTGTTTTTAATCTCCTAAATGCGTTCTGTTATTTATTCTGCACAATCAAAGGTCCTGGTTTGAAACACCCCTCGTATTTTCTACTATCATTTGAACTGTTGTAAAAAGCTACTGTACTTTAAACCCTACATATTCCTGTGTGTTGTTTTTAGGTTCCTGCCAAGCTGTCTTTTTCCAACCCACTCTACAAGGAACCTAAAAGCTCTGAAGCCTGAGGACAGACACACACACACACACACACACACACACAATGGCACTACAAAACCCCTATGGATGTACTTTTGTAATTTGAACCATATCAGCTTACATGACTGTACTTGTACAAAGGCGAAAGCCTTAGAAAATATATATCTATGAAAATTTAATTTATTTAACTCTTCTGGGAAAAACACTGAGAACAACTGCAAATTACCAGCTCATTACGTTGGTCCTGAGACGGTGTAGCCTACATTTACAGTTTTCAAAGTGGAGGAAGTTGTAGCATTAAGCAGCAAAAGACAAACTCATTATACTGTATCTCCATCCTCTTTCAATTAACAAGACAAATTTCCTACTTGTTTTTATTTCCTGTATTGTTTAGAGTACAACTATGTGTGGTTTTCTTCATTATTTATATAATATGGAATAGACCACAATACTATTATAAAATATGGGCTTTGTTTAAAATTTGAATCATGAAATGGTTTTCCTGTGGGATCACAGTGTGCCCCAATAAATGTGGACAGTTTACCAAAACCAATATAAAGATGACAGCATGACTTTTCATCTCTCTCTCTCTCTCTCTCTCTCTCTCTCTCTCCTTTAACTTAAAGACAAAAGAAATGACAGATAGTTTGCCCTGCGCCGATACTGTTTTGGAACAGCTCTAAATTACACCAAATAACATGAAAATATTCAAAACGTTCCATATTTTACTTCAGAGAAAGCATTTTTATATCTCAACCTTCCTCTGTTTCACTCCCCCTCCAGACACACTGTTTCAGTGTCTACGTACAGTAATTGAGCCATGTCCCAGCAGATAATTTCAGAGCTGAGGGGGAGGGTTTTCTTTATATCAGGTCACATTAGGGCAAAGTCAAATTGACTTGCTTAAGTCCCAGTCAATACAAAAACAGGGAAATGTTTCAATACATATACTAGACACCTAGTACTTGATATCTAAATGTCAAGAAATTACTAAAAAGTGAATTTTGCATTTACAACGAGGATGCTTTAACACCTCAAAATTAAGTTTTTGCAGAAGTGTGAGAATTGTGCGCGAGAAATGTGCGGACGTGCAATGTCATGTGAGATCACAAGGTCCTTGGATAGCAGTTCTCTGTGTTTAATCCAAAGTTTAGGCTTCGACTCTTCAATAAGCATCTCACTGTAACGAGCAATGCTGATTGTTGAATCTTTTTCCTGATAAGGTTTTCTTGGTCGGCTATGGAGAATGATTCCATTCTATACTCTGCTGTTTACTCTCAGGCTGGTAGTTATAAATCTATGTCTCGTCACCAGTAATGATTCTCTTTAAGAAACTAAAGAGAGTAAATTTTATTTGTTTGCAGATAGCCAAACAAATAATAATAAATTGGATAATATAATGAATGTATATATACTGTATTATAAGTACTTTACAGTATATGAAATAGGAAATATAGGAAAATATATGGAATTTATAATATAACAAGCAAATGAACTCACAAGATCACAGAGCTGTTAAAAACCCAAAGTTCATTTTTGTCAATGCATCACTAGGAAACTCTTGTTACTGCCCTATACTGTAGGTTATCCTACTGTATTTTGATCACCAGATGAACTGAGTTCATTTGGGCATTGATCCAAACATGTCCAGGCTATATTTAAAGGGTATTTAAGGCACACATATTAATAAGAAGAAGGACTAGATTTGTTGGCAGCAAAGGCAACCCCACAGACATTGACTCATTTATTTAAAATCTGTCAAGTTTTATCATGTAGAAACTCCACATTTGAATAACAACAAGTGGAGTTAATTCCTCTTTATAG
Source organism: Channallabes apus (assembly GCA_030522415.1). Lineage (NCBI taxonomy): Eukaryota > Metazoa > Chordata > Actinopteri > Siluriformes > Clariidae > Channallabes > Channallabes apus. The sequence goes on along the minus strand of CM060108.1, from coordinate 19,987,485 downwards.
TGCAAGACAAGCCAAGTGCATCAGAGCAGGGTGCATCAGACTGACAGCCTGTGTACTGTATGCGTCTATAATAAAAGTGTAACACAATATTCATATTTGTATAAATATTTTAGTAACAGTATCAATTATACTGTATTTGTCTTTAAAAATATTTGATAATAATCTGAGAGTGTTCATGGTCAAAACCAGAACCATTCTTAAATAGTGTGATGCATTGAAATTTTCTCACTCATGCAATTGTTGTTTTTTTATGTACTGTACCTGCAAGAAACATTTTCTTAATTTTGATTTCTTGTGCATTTTGATAAAAAAACTAAAAATCCTAAAACATTTTGTTTTGTAGAACAGTGCTGGACGATGTATTTCAAGGTGATCTGTTATATGCTCCTGGAATTTACAAAAATGATGGAATTCCTTCTTCCATCAATGAAGGAAAGCCTTAACATGAAGAGTATGATATACAAAATCTGTCACAAGGAGTGTGCGTACAATGTTAAATACCTGTTGACTTACAATTACGACACATGTGTCGTGTTTATTATATTCTGTAACAGATGCTTACTGTATGTGAGTAATCCTAGTTGATGTAAAGATGTGTAATGTACTCTGGGTGTAGTAATAGTGAATGGTGATGGGATTGATTTTCAGGAAACACAATAAGTTCAAGCACTGTACCATCATTGATTGGTCCATAATCAAACCGAAGGTTAATTATAGAATGGTTACGGACTCCCTTAATACTACCAGCTGTAAGTGTAGAAGGTGTACCCCTAGTGGTTTTGTACGTACAGAAAAGTAAAACTGTTTAAGTATCAGGTTGCTGTGGTTTGTATAGTACAGCAGCCTCAGCCTCAATGGGCGATCAATGGAAGGGTCATTTATTTGATAGATTGTTCCATTCCACCTCATCCACTCAATAAATTGTGCTCTGAAGTTAAGTAGCACAAGGACAGACAGCAATACCATGGCAAAGAAAAATAACAGGTGCTAACAATATTTTAACCATTTTAAGTTTTATTTTCTTAAACTATACAGTGGTGTGAAAAACTATTTGCCCCCCTCCTGATTTCTTATTCTTTTGCATGTTTGTCACACAAAATGTTTCTGATCATCAAACACATTTAACTATTAGTCAAAGATAACACAAGTAAACACAAAATGCAGTTTTTAAATGAGGGGTTTTATTATTTAGGGAGAAAAAAAATCCAAACCTACATGGCCCTGTGTGAAAAAGTAATTGCCCCCTGAAACTAATAACTGGTTGGGCCACCCTTAGCAGCAATAACTGCAATCAAGCGTTTGCGATAACTTGCAACGAGTCTTTTACAGCGCTCTGGAGGAATTTCGGCCCACTCATCTTTGCAGAATTGTTGTAATTCAGCTTTATTTGAGGGTTTTCTAGCATGAACCGCCTTTTTAAGGTCATGCCACAACATCTCAATAGGATTCAGGTCAGGACTTTGACTAGGCCACTCCAAAGTCTTCATTTTGTTTTTCTTCAGCCATTCAGAGGTGGATTTGCTGGTGTGTTTTGGGTCATTGTCCTGCTGCAGCACCCAAGATCGCTTCAGCTTGAGTTGACGAACAGATGGCCGGACATTCTCCTTCAGGATTTTTTGGTAGCCAGTAGAATTCATGGTTCCATCTATCACAGCAAGCCTTCCAGGTCCTGAAGCAGCAAAACAATCCCAGACCATCACACTACCACCACCATATTTTACTGTTGGTATGATGTTCTTTTTCTGAAATGCTGTGTTACTTTTACGCCAGATGTAACGGGACACGCACCTTCCAAAAAGTTCAACTTTTGTCTCGTCGGTCCACAAGGTATTTTCCCAAATGTCTTGGCAATCATTGAGATGTTTTTTAGCAAAATTGAGACGAGACTTAATGTTCTTTTTGCTTAAAAGTGGTTTGCGCCTTGGAAATCTGCCATGCAGGCCGTTTTTGCCCAGTCTCTTTCTTATGGTGGAGTCGTGAACACTGACCTTAATTGAGGCAAGTGAGGCCTGCAGTTCTTTAGATGTTGTCCTGGGGTCTTTTGTGGCCTCTCGGATGAGTTGTCTCTGCGCTCTTGGGGTAATTTTGGTCGGCCGGCCACTCCTGGGAAGGTTCACCACTGTTCCATGTTTTTGCCATTTGTGGATAATGGCTCTCACTGTGGTTCACTGGAGTCCCGAAGCTTTAGAAATGGCTTTATAACCTTTACCAGACTGATAGATCTCAATTACTTTTGTTCTCATTTGTTCCTGAATTTCTTTGGATCTTGGCATGATGTCTAGCTTTTGAGGTGCTTTTGGTCTACTTCTCTGTGTCAGGTAGCTCCTATTTAAGTGATTTCTTGATTGAAACAGGTGTGGCAGTAATCAGGCCTGGTGGTGACTACAGAAATTGAACTCAGGTGTGATAAACCACAGTTAAGTTATTTTTTAACAAGGGGGGCAATCACTTTTTCACACAGGGCCATGTAGATTTGGAGTTTTTTTTCTCCCTTAATAACGTAAACCTTCATTTAAAAACTGCATTTTGTATTCAATTATGTTATCTTTGACTAATAGTTAACGGTTTTTGATGAGCAGAAACATTTAAGTGTGACAAACATGCAAAAGAATAAGAAATCAGGAAGGGGGCAAATAGTTTTTCACACCACTGTATATACTGTATATATTTATATTCAGTTGTTATCTGGAATAATGTTTTAAGCATTATAGGGTTTGCACATGACTTGACATCCATTCTCACTCACCTCATGTCTGCCCACAAACATGTGACATTCAGCTGACTGAAAAAGTGCTTAGACCGTGATTGTCATTCCTCTCTTCCCTTTCTTTCATTCTGTTTGTTTCATTCTGTTCTCTGCCATTGTGCTCTGGGACACTGGTTTTTTCACTGATAGACAATGAGGGAAATGAGGGTGTGTATAAGTGGAATCAGTATTTTATGTGCAGATTGTCCATTATTTTGTCCTTTTAATTTTGCCCTTATTTTGGCACGACTCTGATTTACAGTACAGAATGTCCTAGACTTAACAGGACAGCCCCAAATTTGAGAAAGGTCCTATATAATTCATACCTCATTCATTCATCTCCAGAAACTGCTTTATTCTAGTCAGGTTCATGTTCTTGCTGGTTCTCACTCACACCCTGTTCCTCATCACATTCTCTCATTAACACCTTGTTTCTTCTTGAGTCTCTAGAGAGGCTCAGATGAGCTGTGTGCAGAGCCTATAATTATAATGTCCACATGGGTACCTGGCCATTTTTATGCACAGTCATCATTGGTAACTTAACTATAAAAGCTCCATGATCATAATCATGCAAGCATTTGAATAGATTTTCAGTCTTCAGTGCACTCTCATTACTGAATCTATCTTTTCAACATTCTCATCTAGTCCTTTTTGTTTTACATGTACATACAGTATGAAAGTCAAAAAGCTCCAAGAAAGTGGAGCGATTTTCATATGAATAAAAGTCAAAGATTGTCCATTCAGCCTTACACAATGGTAAAATGACTGAGATCATCTACATCTATATCACTATCATTCACTCCATATCTCTGAATTCGTCACTCAAAATGTGCCCAGATGCATCTCCACATAATGTCAATGATAGCACTGCCACTTGTTCACAACTCAGTAGCCTATTACCCTCTCATGGGTTCTGCATGGATTTAATATAGCTTACAAGTTGAAAATCATTTATAACGTCTTTCATGTGTCCTCAAACAGAAACTAATATCTAAGTATATTTAAGTTTTTTCCAGTAATGCTAACAGTTCAAATGACATACATTGTTACTGTCATCTCAATTCTGAACACTTGAACAAAATGATTTTGGCTCTACAGTATGTAGCTTTTTTTCATAATGATAGTATGTCTATATTATGTATTAAAATTTTTACCATTATTTACAATTATACAACAAGTAATTAAACTTGTATCACTTTCAGCAAAAAAAAAACAAAACACATCTAACAACTTTATGTAATCTTAAACAACGCTATTCTCAGTAATTACATTCTGAATTGCTTCTGAAACGTGTTGTATTGTTCATATAGACATTTTCCACAATAAGTGGAAATATAAAGTAAAGTTTTGCAGGACTGCCTATTTCTTTGGTTGCCAGCTTAACACTAGTTCCACTAGTCGTGGAAGGATACAGTGGTGTGAAAAACTATTTGCCCCCTTCCTGATTTCTTATTCTTTTGCATGTTTGTCACACTTAAATGTTTCTGCTCATCAAAAACCGTTAACTATTAGTCAAAGATAACATAATTGAACACAAAATGCAGTTTTTAAATGAAGGTTTACGTTATTAAGGGAGAAAAAAAACTCCAAATCTACATGGCCCTGTGTGAAAAAGTGATTGCCCCCCCTTGTTAAAAAATAACTTAACTGTGGTTTATCACACCTGAGTTAAATTTCTGTAGTCACCCCCAGGCCTGATTACTGCCACACCTGTTTCAATCAAGAAATCACTTAAATAGGAGCTACCTGACACAGAGAAGTAGACCAAAAGCACCTCAAAAGCTAGACATCATGCCAAGATCCAAAGAAATTCAGGAACAAATGAGAACACAAGTAATTGAGATCTATCAGTCTGGTAAAGGTTATAAAGCCATTTCTAAAGCTTTGGGACTCCAGCGAACCACAGTGAGAGCCATTATCCACAAATGGCAAAAACATGGAACAGTGGTGAACCTTCCCAGGAGTGGCCGGCCAACCAAAATTACCCCAAGAGCGCAGAGACAACTCATCCGAGAGGCCACAAAAGACCCCAGGACAACATCTAAAGAACTGCAGGCCTCACTTGCCTCAATTAAGGTCAGTGTTCACGACTCCACCATTTACATTTACATTTAGGCATTTGGCAGACGCTCTTATCCAGAGCGACTTACATTTTTATCTCATTATACATCTATATAAATATATATAAATATATATATATATATATATATATATATATATATATATATATATATATATATAGTTTATCTATATATAAAAAACATCTATATACCATAAGAAAGAGGCTGGGCAAAAATGGCCTGTATGGCAGATTTCCAAGGCGCAAACCACTTTTAAGCAAAAAGAACATTAAGGCTCGTCTCAATTTTGCTAAAAAACATCTCAATGATTGCCAAGACTTTTGGGAAAATACCTTGTGGACCGACGAGACAAAAGTTGAACTTTTTGGAAGGTGCGTGTCCCGTTACATCTGCCGTAAAAGTAACACAGCATTTCAGAAAAAGAACATCATACCAACAGTAAAATATGGTGGTGGTAGTGTGATGGTCTGGGGTTGTTTTGCTGCTTCAGGACCTGGAAGGCTTGCTGTGATAGATGGAACCATGAATTCTACTGTCTACCAAAAAATCCTGAAGGAGAATGTCCGGCCATCTGTTCGTCAACTCAAGCGATCTTGGGTGCTGCAGCAGGACAATGACCCAAAACACACTAGCAAATCCACCTCTGAATGGCTGAAGAAAAACTAAATGAAGACTTTGGAGTGGCCTAGTCAAAGTCCTGACCTGAATCCTATTGAGATGTTGTGGCATGACCTTAAAAAGGCGGTTCATGCTAGAAAACCCTCAAATAAAGCTGAATTACAACAATTCTGCAAAGATGAGTGGGCCAAAATTCCTCCAGAGCGCTGTAAAAGACTCGTTGCAAGTTATCACAAACGCTTGATTGCAGTTATTGCTGCTAAGGGTGGCCCAACCAGTTATTAGGTTCAGGGGGCAATTACTTTTTCACACAGGGCCATGTAGGTTTGGATTTTTTTTCTCCCTAAATAATAAAACCCCTCATTTAAAAACTGCATTTTGTGTTCACTTGTGTTATCTTTGACTAATAGTTAAATGTGTTTGATGATCAGAAACATTTTGTGGGACAAACATGCAAAAGAATAAGAAATCAGGAGGGGGCAAATAGTTTTTCACACCACTGTATATGCTAGTAGGTCAAAATACCTGATATCAAATTAACAAACAAACTATACCTGCTGATAATATAAGATGTTTGTATAACTGTTGTATAATAGCATTATCACACTCAATGTCTTGTTGTACTGAATATCAGCACGTTTGTGATGCCTTATTTTTATTCAACTTACATCTTTTACATGAGGCTCTTAATTTAAATATTTTGATAAATAAACATTTATTTCACTGTATACTACTGTACATAGGATCCTGTTTAAAAAATGATGGTGTAATAATGAAAGTGCAAACCCTGAAGACAGTAAGCCAAGTAAAATATATACATATACATTACAGCACAGTGAAATTCTTCACATATCTCAGCTTTTTTTGTTAGTAGCCAAAGCTCAGAGTGCAGAGTCAGCCATTTTACATCGCCCCTGAAGCAGACTGAGTTAAGGCCCTTGCTTAAGGTTCCAACAGTATCAACCTACAGTAGAGAACTTCTGAGTTTTAACAGGCTTAAAACACAGGGCTGTGGGTCAGGGTAATGCATACAAGGCATATTTGTTAGACAGCTAACAACGCCACTAGATACACTATATGGTTTAAAGTATTTGGCCAAACCTGCAATTAATCTGTATCCAAATGCATAGACTTCAACATGGAGTTGGTCCCCCATTTTGCAGCTATGACAATTTCCACTCTTCTTGGAAGGCTGTCCACACGATTTTGTGAGAGTGTTTCTGTGGCAATTCATGCCCATTCATTCTGTAGAGCATTTATGAGGTCAGGCACTGATTGGACGAGAAGGCCTGGCTCCCAGTTCATCACAAAGATGATACCCCAACATCATTTGGCTATGTTAGCTAACCCGCTAATGTTACTCTTACTTACATATTGTTAATGTGGTGTTTATATAAGTAATAACCTGAAGGATGGTTAGGGGTGTTGTGAAACCACACTGAATAGTGAATTAATGCTCAGCACTAATCAAGTTCAGTACCCAAGTCAGTGTTAGGACTCTTTGCACAGATATCATAGGTGCTTTTTTGTTTCAATATTTAAATAGTAATCTAGTTTGTTTAGTTCTGTCTATGTGGGTGTTGAGGGGCAGCAGTGTGTTAAGAGCATGACTGCCTAGGGGAAGAAGATGATGTACAGTCTGGCAGTTACAGCCTGGATATTCTGCTAACTTCTGCCAGGCAGCAGTGGTGCAAAAAGTACATGGGAGGGTCATTTAAAATGTGGGTGGTTTAGAGGATGCCCCCTGAGTCCTTCCAAAGTCAACATTCCTCTCATTTATTTTAATGATATTACCATCTCTAGTAGCGCCACAGTGGAGGCCCTCTGCATGTAGCTCACTTTGCTGATTCATGTCTGTGCTGCTGCGCACAGCTCGAATCACATCGTTAAGTTTACTGATGAGACAATAGTGCTAGGCCTCATCGGCACTTACATCACCATACAGAAAAGTGGTGGAGTGCTCAGAGATTGTTTGATTTTTAATTGTCTAAACTATATGTAAACGGTGCTGCTATCTACTGTACATTATTGATCCAGACTCATAACCAGTATTGAGATGGCAAATACATACACATGAGATCTTTACCAGTAGGGAGGTGGTGGTGTGCAATAAGAGATCTCACTTCAGCCTGAGTGCTGTGCGTTAGCATTTAGCACAAGAAGATGGCAATATTTACCATCTCTGACGGGGCATACGCTATACGGTGCTCCAGACATTGTGATCATACTAGAGACACATGACAGTTACTGTGATGCCCAAAACAACTGGTTGATTCTGACATGCTCAGCCGTACCAAACAACCTGGGAGACCAGTGAAGACCACAATACCGGATGACTGAAGAATACATTTAAACATAATTAAAAAAATAAAACATGACATTGAACATTTAAATAGACTCAATACAACAGGTGGAGTTATGTTTAAGACTTCCCTCAAGGGAAAAAGATTTATCATAAACATAGGGTTGATGTGTCTTATGGTCACAGATTCCAGTCACTCATTGATTGGAACAGCACTAAACATGTCATTATGATAATTTGATGAATTACTCTTGATATAATAAAATGCCTGGATTGTGTGTAAATACACGTGAGCTATAATAATTCATCTTTTTTTTTGGAGATTGAATTTAAAAACAGACAGCCTTGAGAGTTATTGATTTATCCATGAGCTGAAGTTCTGTGCCAGAAGGAAAAGATATTTTTTAAATAATTTACAGTGCATAGTTTAGTGTACTGTAGTCTGAATTCCTGACGGATAACAACACAAATATGCGCCCCCAAGACAAACATTTCTCCTGGGTATGGATAAAAACCTATGTCATGTTTGATTTATGTCATGTAATAAATAAAAGCACCCCCCCCCTCAATGTTTTTGGCTTTACAACAGTTGACTAATTGTTCTCAAAATCTTCTGACGGTCTTGAAAGCAATGATTGACTCGTTGTGTTTAGTGCATGTAGAGCTGTGGTTTGTACTTCATAGGGAATGCTGGAGGGGACTATGAGAACTTGGCGCAGTGAGACAAATAACACAGACACACATATCTCCTTCTAGGCTCACAAGCCACTTTCAAAGGCTTTTGCTTGTAAAAGCTATAACACCAGAATCCAAATTCAATTTACACAAGATGGTTGCTTTTACATGCCATTTTAATGTGGCCTGGCCTTTTCACAGCTGCACCGTGAGGGTGTTTGAATTGGAGCCACTACGGCATCTCTAAGCAATTTTTTCCCCAACAGGCTTGTCCCGGCCTGCACAAATGAGGGGTACGAAGGAGTGGTTAGTGCTCAGAAGTGCCTTACTAATTTCCAGAGCCCCTGAGGGTCTTGGGCTCGAGCTATCTGGCACACAGAAAGAACAGACCTGGCAACATACAGTATCTGCCAACTACTAATGACCCTCCTCCACACATTAGTCTGCCTGAGGAGGAGAAGTGGAGTGAGCTACTGTTTCTACAGTAAGTCACTTCAGTCTCTACTCAGTACTGTTGGAACCGTACCATTTAAAGGGATTCATGGAAGAAGAAAAAAGACCTGAAGGCACAGCCTATTTTCATCACACACATCATTTATAGCACTTCATATCAACTGCATTTTGATGAGTTTAAAACAGGTCTGGTAGATTATAAAAACATGGTAAATTATACACTTTTTGACTAGTCTAGAACAATCCTTGGCTATACTGGTTCAAAAATTAATGGATGAAGTTGAGATGAGATGAGATGAGATGAGATGAGATGGTAAGGTACTGTAAAGTAAGGGAATTACAATAGCTCACAGAGGTAGAAAAAAGCAGGTAGGAACAATATGGAAATAAAATACAAAATAGAGCAACAACACATAGGAAAATACACTGCTTGGGCCAAAAAAAAAATCTTTAATACTCTAATATTCTAATACACTATAATAATTCAATGCCTCTTGCTTTGATTGTGCAGTGGTATCATGTTGATAAGCTTATGCAACATTTATTTCCTTGTCAGTGTCACAACATTTATTTCCATCCCAAGTCATATTGATTCCTCGCCAAGATTTTGTATTGATGATGGGAGAGTCAGAACACCGTCTTCTCCAGCACATCCCAAAGATTCTCATTGAGGTTAAGGAAAATGAAGTGATGCCTTGTGCTCACTGAATCACTGTGCCACAATTTGAGCCTGATGAATCCTAGCATTGCCATCTTGGAATATGCCTGTGATGAAAAAAAAACCTTTATATTCTTGTATATTGAGGTTGGCAGCTGATCTCATTTTTTGGTACATGGAACCAACCGACTGAGGTAACCCCGGATCATAAAACTGCCTCCACGGAATTCTATGGAAGGCACTCGGCATGATGATCCACCTCTCTCCTTACCCTTGCGTACTGTACCCATCACTCTAGAATAGGGTCAATCTGGACTCATCCAACAACATTTCTTCCTCAAAGATGATGGTTCACCACTATCCTTCCAGATTTAATAATGCAGTTCTTAACCCAATTTTAGTAGTTTTAGCAAAATCTCCTCAGTTGTTCTCTTTGCTTGATGCAGGCCACTAATTTGACCCTTTTGAAACAGAGTAACATCTTTGCCATGACAACAGGATACGTCTGCTGACATGGATGTTTAAGAAATGAGAAGCTACTCACTGCATTACTTAGGCTTAAATTATTATTTTTCCCAGCTGAAACATATCAATCACTGCAAATCGTTATCCAATGGAAGGCTTTTGCCTATTTGCTTAGTTAAAACAAGTTTGTTGCTTTGATTTGTCCAGGCAGTGTATTTTATATCCTATGAGTGATGACAAAGTATGTTGGTTCAGAAACAGTTTATTAAATGTTGTGTAGTCTGACTGCCATCAGAATTAAAGACCTGCGGTAGCGTTCCTTCCTACACTGTGGGTGTAACTGCTGCTGAAGGAACTGCAAAGGCCCTTCACAGTCTCATGCCAGGAATAGGAGGTATTATCCATACAGTAACTGATGTCAGCTTTACCAGCTTCCTCCTTTGTGCCATCCCCTCTAAGGAGTCCAGAAAAATGCACAATGAAGTTTTAAGTGATGATTTCACTTACAGTATAAGGTGAAAACATGCTGTTCTTACTGTACAGTATGTAAAAATGTAATCCCACCCCTTGCTAAATCATGAATGAATTGTAATTTTTGGAAAGCTGAGTTAAGTTTCACTTATCACACACTGACTTAATTACTGGCAGATCTGTTGAATCAAGAAATAATTTAAATAGAACCTGTCTGACAAAATAAAGTGCTGTCATGAACTAACCCGGGATGATCAGAAGACTTAGCGATTAGCGGTTAGCCCTTTGTAGCATGGATGGTAAACCCAAACGAGGAAGCAAGCGAGTAGGCAGGATAACCACACGGAATTAGTCTAAGGACTCTCACAGAAGGGTAGCAAGGGAAAAACACAAATTTAACCACGTCCTATAAACACACACTTGAATCAGAAAGTAAACCAAAGAAAGTGAGTACCATAGGAGAAGTGGTGAAGGGTTTCAGCTGAGAGGTGTGGAAAACCGGATGGATTTGGAGCGCCGCATGCAGCTGGAGCCGGTACAGTAGGTGACAGGGTTGATGCAGAGTGTAATGCAGTAAGGACTGATGAACCTGGGTGATAACTCCTTTGACTCTGTGTGGAGATGCAGATTTTTTGTGGACAGCCATACTTTGTCACCTACGTTGTGCCACTTCCGTCCCGGTGGGTGTCGACGGGCGATGTTGGGTGGTGTAGCGGTTGTTAGTAGGGTTGTTCAGATTCCGATACTGGTATTGGAAATGCTGCCGATACCACAAAAAAAGCTGCCATCGGAATCGGCGAGTACTTGAGTCCACGTACCGATCCGATACCATTTTCCTAAACATAACCTATTTATGCCCGCTAGCTTTGCTAGCTTAGCTTACTTACAGAGTGTCACGGCATGCGCCTGTGATGGGCGTGCGCCTAAATTGATATCGCTCCTCGCTCACTAGTTAGGCGGCCTCCCCCCCCTTTAGGTATGTGAAGTAGCAGGGCCGCAGAATCAGGCAACGGCCCATGAGCTATCGCCGCTAATGATCCCGGAGCTATAAAACACAGCGGGGAGTGTAGTTTGGGGTCTGACTGTTGGGAAGCTGGACTTTGCGACGCGGTGGATTTTATGAGAGACAGTGGCACAAGAGTGATGCGCCCCAGAGACTTCAAAAAGGGGGGGCGCCTTTGATCTCCGCGAGAGGAGCGCATGAATGAGCTGCGCGAGCTCCCGCGGCACCTTCACTTCCGCGTAGAGCCCGCCTTCGCATCCCTGCCGCCGAAGTGGAAAAGGCCGCAGAGAACCTTTAACCCTTTCCTTACCCATTTTTCTAAATAAATTACCCTTTTTCCTGTAAGACCTCGCCTCATGTCCGTGTTTCATGGTGTCGCCCGTGCACTTGGGGTTGAACCCGTTACACAGGGCTTGTAGTATTTTACTTTAAAAAAAATGCTATATATATATATACACTGTACAGATACACACCCTGGTATCGGATCAGTATTCGGTATCGGCCGATACCCTGAGCCCAAGTATCGGAATCGGTATCAGGAGGGGAAAAATGGTATCGGAACATCTCTAGTGACAAGTGCTCTAAAAGATCTCAAAAAGCAACACATTATGTCGGAATCTCGAAATTCAAGAACTACTTTTGTCCCAGCACTTTAGACCCAAGCAGAAACATGAACATTAACTTTGTACTTTTGAACCTACAGTAAAACCATGATTTTGTCACTAATAATTGAAGTTGATTTTAAAAAAGATTTCCATTTGAAAAAAGGTTTCCATTTGAAAGCTCTTGGGGAGCATCAGTTAGGCTATAACACTTTTCCAACATGGCACCAGTTTGAACTTGAAGGAGATTTGTCCTGGAATTTAAACATATGGAAATAATCAGACTGGTTCCAAATTCACACAGTTACATTACTAAATCGCATGTCAAAGCAGAGACACCTTACTAAGTTATAATACGTCATCATGTTTATTGTCTGGATCTGTTGTCCGCGGTTATGAGTAAAGTATAAACTTGGGTATGATACTAAGATCCAAGAACAACAAACTCAGCGGGTCAAACATTATTCTGTTGAGGCCAGAGGCTTTCAGTTTTCAACCGAGCTGTCAAGCAAGCCTCTCTCTCTTTCTCTTTTTCTCTCTACTGTCACTACACACACTACACATGCATACACTTTATCTTGCTATCCTTATATAGTGGTAACACAATTATTAATAATATGCCTCCACTTAAGCCGAACCATACTCTGAATCTCAGTAAGTAACCTTTGGTTGTTTTTCTGGTTGAATAAAATCTACATTTTTGTCTTTGGGTCAAAGCTGTCAATAATCTGGTTGGCATTAAACATATACACCAATCAGCCATAGCATTATAACCACCTGTCTAATATTGAGTATTGAGTACCCCATTTTTGCCACCATAACAGTAATGCACTGTGTTTTGACACCTTTCTATCACAACCAGCATTTTCTACCAGCGCTTCTATTGGATCAGACTACATGAGCCAGCCTTCACTCCCCATGTGCATCATTGAGCCTTGGCCACCCATGACCCTGTCACCTGTTCACCGTTTTGTCTCCATTGGACCACTTTTGGTATGTCCTGATGACTGCGGCATGGGAACATCCCAAAAGAGCTGCAAGTTTGGAATAGCTCTGACCCAGTACTCTAGCCTTCACAATTCGGCCCTTATCGAAGTTACTTGCCCATTTTTTCTGCTTCCAACACGTCAACTTCAGGAAAACAAGGTTCACTTGCTGCCTAATACTGTATATCCCGCCCACTTCCATCAGCAACTGTAACGAGATATTGAAAATGTAGCTACTGTGAGAAGGGCCTAATTGTAGACAACTGGGTCAGCAGCAGTATTTCGTTAAAATGACATTACTGTTATGGTGGTAAAGCGGGGACCTACTCAAAATTAGGCAGGTGGTCATAATGTTATAGCTGATCAGTGTGGAAACGTACACGCACGCGCGCACACACAGAGAAAAAGAGAATTCTGAGCAGCAGTGGTGTGTGCGCGTGCGTGCTCTGTTGTTTGATGACACAACTGTTTATAAGTGGGTTTCGTTCGAAAAATCCTACACACACTCAGACACACGCTGTGTGAGTGAGCGAGTGTGTGTGTGTGTGTGTGTGTGAGAGAGAGAGAGAGAGAGAGCGCGATACAAGCGCGCGCACATCCAGGTCCGTTCGAGCAGTGTGGAGTTGTGGAGCTGAGCGGAGAGAGCGCGCGCCGGAGAGAAGAGAGCGCGAGGAGGTGCTCGGATTCACGCGCTTGCTTTCAGTCTCGACTTCGCTCGCGTTTAAAGAGGATCGCATTAGATCTGATCAGATCACACGCAGATCCTCTCGGTCATGGCGGGGGCGAAGGCGCTCGACCTCATGCTTGGAGTTGTGTTACTTCTGCACGCTTTCGGGAGTCTGTTCCAGGTCACACGCGGGGAATTAACCACGGATGGTAGGTACACGCGGGGCACTTACTTTATTAGTTTATTTTTTTAACTGCAGTGGAGGGGGGGGGGGGGGGGATCGAGATTGAGACATGGGATCGGATTTAAACCTTTCATTTTCACTCTTCTCTTTGTTTAGATCTATGATTTGTCCTGTTCATCGCATCATGTTTACAGACATGCATGCGAATAATCGAATAATCTGAGTTCTATAAGATGCAAGTCTGTACAAATAGGCAGTCTTTCTGCAAAGCAAAAACAAACAAACAAAAAACATCTGTTGGGTTTGTACATTCTACAAGTCCAGATGCATGTAAACATCTGCAGCACACAATCAGGGGTATTTATTTATTTATTTTTATATTTAAGGATCGTTTTAGATTTGTCTTTACCAAGCCCGAATATATGTAGAATGTTGGAAATATTCTTAGGATTAAACTTTGATTGCTACTGCATAAAATCATTGCCTGCATCCAGATCAGATCACAGGGCATTGTACAGTATAATGGGATTTGCTGGTGGTGCACTTGTGCGCGTGCCTATGTGTGTGTGTGTGTGTGTGTGTGTGTGTATTTGGGTGCATGCATGGAAACGGTGTTTATCAATATAGCTGTTTCTGTAGCTTCCTCATCCATGATGGTTTTGCCAAATTAGTGTACCATTGACTCTATCCACTCAGAGTATAAACACACACACACACACACACACAAGCTTAAGTATAGCACCCTAAAATGTTTATTCCCATGGAAACCCTGAAAAATATATAGTGTATTGTAGAACCCTGTTCATGCCCCCTGTATCAGCCTTATTAGGTGGGGGATCATCCTCATCTTTCTCATCAACCTCTTATCTACAACCTGCTCTGAGCTGCCAACTGTGTGTCAGTGTGAGTGCGTGTTTGTGAGTGTTTGTGTGTTCCTCTGTTACATTCCACTAACACACCAGGTGGTTGATTTTGCTCTTATTTGAAACACCCATCATCGCATCTGATGCTTCAGTAACATGGTTGATGCTTCAGCACCCAGAGGATCGATTAAAATAAATGAATTCCAAATGTTCTCATTAAAGTGTTTGGGTATGTTCTGGAGCATTTAGCATTGTCCATAACTACTACTGTGCTACAGACATCCACCACAAAAAAAAAAAATCATGGGAAGTAAAGAGCATAAGCAATTTTCTCTGAAGTTTAAACAGGCAGGTGTGTTCATTCATGCCTGGAGCTACCTGGAACACAGAGTCATACATTTATTTGAATAAACCCAGTTTGTTGCGTTGTTATTATCCCAGGGATGCGTTGTTATTATCAGGTTTTTATTGTCATTCGATACAGTGTCATCAATCAACACTACACTTTTTCATGGCTGGTTTTTTAATCTGCTCCCAAATCAGCTTCAGAAATTTGGCGCGCATACCTTTGTATTAAGTGCTTTCATACCCTGTATGTATTTCCTTCTCGACTAGAAAAAACGCACAGTTAGTTCCATCTGAGAAAAACATGGCTGATATCTTGTGTCTGTTGTAGTTGTGATCATGTGTTTACGGTATATGCTGAATGTGCATTCTATCACATGATGATAGGGCGAGCAGTTTACCACTGCGCGTACGGTATATATACCTAATACTTAAAGCATGCTGCTCTTAGATAGATGGTCAAGGACAATTATATAGCAGTGTTTGTGCTCTTTATCTAAAATGGTTTATCGTGGGTTCTTTGAATCCTGAAATCCGAAAAGCATCCCAAAGAGTATTTATTAAGGGTTTCTCCAGAAGGATAAACCAAACAACCCTTTAGGGTGCTGGATTTAACTTGTTGAAGTGTAAAACATATAGTATCGTTCATGAGCATTTAGTTGGGTTTCGGGCAAAAACATGATTTTGGAATACTGTCTGTTTAAATCCAGTTCTGTTGATGTGTGTATTAAATGCATGTTCCTTGTAACACATTCTGGTTATAACCTAGTAATGGTTTTGTGTGGTTACGTATTATATGAGTTCTGTTAGTTATACAGGAACTATGCTTGTACAGTATTATAATCTATATCAATAAATAAAACAATCATTAACCTCTTTGTGAGCTCTGACAAGGTGCTAGTGCAGTGAAACACTTCATAAGTGAACTAACGGTAAATCTACATCTGCACTTTCCTTTTGCATGCCTCGTAATTTTTTGGATTAGATGCAGATGGATGAGGAAGTGGGGCTGAATCAGTAAAAATCCTGCAACTGGTGATGGGAATGGGTGAATGGCTCTGGAGGACTATATTGTTCTGTGTGTATTCAGCTCCAGGGTCTGGACTTGGTAGACATTATCGCTGAGTTGATTTCATGTGCATCTCAAGCTCTCGATTATGAAAAACACCAATTGAATTAAATTGTTAAAAATTATTTTTTACGGGCACCCATTCAACTGGTGTGTGGTAGAAATATGCAAAAAAAACTTATTTGTATGAAAGCACATGCATATACAGTAAATACCTCAATACAGTGTAACTGACAAAAGATCAGCTAAGATTTAAAAGAAGCCTCTACAGTCTCTCTGAGCTAAATCAGGTTGGAATATTTTACAGTGTATTATACAGTGTATTCAGTACAAATTTAACTCTTTTATTTACCTGGAAAAATATTTCCACAGCTTTGTGTACCACAGAATTATTTGGACTTTTCAGAATTATCTCCCCTAATACTTAGTTGTACCCAATTCTCTGCAACCACCATCCAGGCTATCGGAGGCTATCACATGTTTGATGCCAACCAACCACATCTTTTAGAACCGCAGTGAGTGGTGTAATCCATGCAGAGGATAGCTCCATCCGCTCCTTTCGCTTATGAGAGCTCACAGACACCCATGATTGGCCAGCGTCATGATTATTGCTGTGAGAGTGATAATATGCCACCCATCCCTTCCCACATCCAATCAGTTGATTGGCCAAGCTCATTCTAGATTCCCCAGATGCCGGATTCTACAGCATCATTCAGGATTCAACTTGAGGGACCAGGGGTAGCTCAGTGGTTAAGGCATTGGACTACAGTTCGGAAGATCCCAGGTTCAAACCCAACAACCACCAAATTGCCACTGTTGGGCTCTTAATCCTCAACTGCTGAGATGTGTAATGAGATAAAAATGTAAGTCGCTCTGGAAAAGAGTACTGTATCTGCCAAATGCCTTAAATGTAAACTTGCGATCTCCGGATGATAGGGCGAACTTGTTACTGCTGAGCCACTCTAAGGATTTTAAACAGGTTATTAATCAAATATCAATTGATTTTCTCAAACAGACTATCGATTATAGAATGGTAACAACTCCTAAAACTCCCAAAGGTCTGTATAATGGAACAGAACACAGTCACCTACTGTATATGAGACATGTTAAACATTCCTTGAGTCACGTCATCTAAACTGCCTTTCCATCAATCATGGAAAAAAGCTGTATAACTTTTTTGTTGTGACAGCAGTATTGATTGATGATACTCACTTTAAATGTACAACCTTGTTATGTACAGTACGAAGATATTTAAGTTCACTCTTATTACTAGCATAGATACTGGTTCACCACTTTTTGTATATCTGCAAATTCTAAAAGCTTTCAAAGCTTTACTACCATACACATTATTTGAGTACAGAAGTGTACAGAAGAAATGTGGGTTTTCTCCTATGTAAGATCTTCTCAGGCATCGGTGTTTGACATGATTATCTACAGTATAGTGTATGCCAGTTAATAGAGAAAATTGTAGCAGTAGTGAGATTATAGTTGTCTTGCTACTGTAGGTTCACTCACTCACTCCTATACCGCTACTGTATATCCAGTATACAGTGTCACAGGGGACCTGGAGCCTATACCAGGGTACGAGTCTTGGTGCACCATGAATGGGGTGGCAGTCTATCAGTGGGCACACACACTGACATGTTTATTCCTACATCATGGGCAATTTGGGAACGTCAGTTAGCCTAATCTGCATGAAACCCACCAAGGACAGGGCGAATATGCAATCTTCATGCACACAGACCAGAGGCAGGAAATGAACCCAGATCCTGGAGGTGCTTGGCGACTGTGCTAACCACTAAGCCACTGTGCTACATTAACTAGGTTCAGTATCTACAAATTTCTAGTAAAAAACCTTACAGTATATTAGCTAACTACGATAGCTAGTAGGGATGTAAGGACGAATCAGGTTGTGCCAATGTGTGCCGTGGAAACTTGCGAAGGTCCCAATCTATACATCCCACTCAGTTAAAATATAGAGAAAGCACACTGGTCACATGGTCACAATACTTTCATTGACAGGGTGCTCTAATGCTAGGAAATCAACATACTGAAAATAGAAAAAGAAAAAAAAAACTACTTCACAGGCTTTCAAATGACATCATTGTTCGCTATGATGCCTGATAACAAGGCTGTTGAACTCAGGCAATTATCTGACTTTGAAGCAATGATTCTGGGTAAAATGTGCCCCAGGCATTGCTACACAGCACATGTTTCAATCGATCATTTTCCCCCTGTCAGAGACATTGTTTATTCAATCAAATCTTAAGGAGAGAATGCATTTTAGAAATTTCTCTCTCTCTCTCTCTCTCTCTCTCTCTCTCTCTCTCTCTCTCTCTCTTTTTTTCACATATGGTGAACCAGAGGATTGTTTTGTTTAACATATTAAACCTTGGTTGTTGTCGCTCTTTTTTATTCTTCTTCTTCTTATTAGCTTCATACGGAGAGAAATGCACATGAATCAGTAACAAAACAAAATTTATTTTACTTTATTCAGATTCTGATCAAAATATTATAAGAATATTATAAGATTCATCACCAGAGTATATTATGCCGCTACTAGCTAGCTGGCTAAAGGTCTCATAAAGCAGTCCAACTAACAAAATGAAGACAGAAGTATTTAGAAAAGGATCCATCCACAGTCTGGTAGAACTGGTTTTGCTTTTCAAAGCTAAGCAGAAAAAAAAAGGTGCCTGTAATGACTGCTAGACTACTTAGTGGTATATTGCTTTTTGATGTTACCTGCTGAGGGTAGGGGGCACTGACTGATGCACACAGATCTCTGTGTTTACTGTTGCTGATGTTCGACCCATACAAACAGTAGTAGGAATATTTTCATGTTAACAACATATGATGTAACAGATATGCATTTGAGGTTTATTTTTGTTATTATGACTTTCCTTTTAACCAAACCTGACCTGGCTAATCATTTGCGTCTCTTAGTGAATTCAAACTCAGAAAGCATTTATGAGAGGGAAAAAGTACAGTACCTTTATTTCTCTATATAATGCATTAATGCACTTATCCCAGAGTTTCACTAGTGCTTGGATACCATCAAGGTAGAAGGTTTTCTCAGTATGCTTTATATCTGAAGCGCTGGTCTCCCAGGAATTCCAAAACATTAGGAAAAGGCTTGGAGTCAGCACTGTACAGTGTACAGTATGTGGCAGCCGAGTTCCTATAATGTGCAAGTGGATGGCTGAGTGTACAGTTCTTACAGACGGATGTTTCTCTTACGCAAGCTGGCGTCAAGTTATCTTTTGATTTTCAAAGATCACTGAATGTTTACGGTAACAATTGCGGTGGGCTCATGGATGTACGGCCTTCATTAAAATGTTTGCATTGTTTAAATGTTTTACTGCGGCTAAAAGTCTCACCACACATTCAGTTTCACTTCAATCAAGAGAAATCTCATGGCAAGTCCCGCTTTGATTTGAACACCCTTTGTCACTGAGCTTTAGAACGTTTTCTGTACGCAGTGCCTTTAAACATGGAGCTATCAAATAATTCCGCATATGTTAAACCACCTGATTGTATAAAGTAGGCTATATGAGTCTATGTTTATAATGTCTAGGCTTAGGCTCTTTCTCTTGGTTATCATTAATCCCTATATTATGAATTGCTCATGCTACGCAAAGGCAACCTAGAAATTATTAATTTTGAAGAAATGGCAAGAAGTCATCACAGGAAGGTTGTTCCTACTGATGGCTTTGTTGTTCTTTCATTTAGGCATCGCAGTGACAGAAGGCAATTTATGAGACAGAAATTTGCATAATAAGAGCTCTTTTCTGCTCTGTCACATAATGGAATATGACAGAAATATGCACCTGCGGTTTCGCAGCTAGGCAGTCATCGAGTTATACATTTCATGCGTATGGAGTATTATTGGACATGCTATGAACACAGCTGTTCTGTTCAGGTCTGTCATTTTGTCTGCTGTATGTTGTTGTATGCAAAATGCCCCTATTGCTTATCTTTTGAAGTTTACAGTTTAGAGTGCAAGAATTTGCATACCCATATGACAAATATGACAATTTCACAAGAATGTGAATTTATATTAACATGACATTGAGTTAGGTTTCATAGCTTATCAAAACGATCTGCTCAAATTGGATGTTAAAATGAATAGTGGGGGAGTAGAAGTACTGTAAGCTTTGACATCTCAGTACTCTAGAGACCTTGCTATGATCTTGAGCTCAGGTTGCAGTCTATATAGAGTGTTGTTTGTTTCTGACGAACTTCCAAAAACATGTCAGTAGTTATACTTGCTGCGGTTAATCGCCTTCACGTATGTACGTATGCATGTGTGAGTGGTGCCTTACAGTGCACTGCTATCCTGTTCCCACCTCATGCCCAGTGTTCATGGCAAAGGCACAAGAGCCAACTTTCTCCAGGTTTGTTCTTCTCTATGTGTTAAAGTGACATAAATTCAGTAATCTTAAAGTTTTAAAACCCTTTTTGCCTTTCTTTGTAACTCCCTCAAACATTTTTTTCCTGCTTCCTTCAAATCAGAACAGTTGATTTCTTTTTCGTCATGTTTATTTCGCTGCTTGTTTCTGATGGATGGCCTTAGCTGCACGATTCCATCAGGAAATCACTTTGTGATTATTTTGACAGATATAGTGATTGCGATTTAAACTGTGATATGTAACTATTAATCAAACCATTTTGTGTTCAAACATTTTAATCTAGACTAACACCATATAATGGTGAAAAATATATACGTACTGTACATACCAGAAATACAAAAATTATTGACAAATTTATAAATACAATACATGAATTCCTGACATTGCATATATTACCTGTAATAATTTGCAGCCTTTGCAATGAAATAATTTCACAACTCCATACTACAGTACATTGTCATGGGTATACAATGGACATGCCGATAATCATAGGTACTGTAGACTGTAGACTGTAGATTTTTGGCCAATTCGATTCAGTTGTACATTGTACCAATGTTTATTGTCTGTTTTGCCTCAAGCAGCTACAGTATATTTCCTAAAAAAAAAAAAAAAAGATAAAAATATTTACAAATTTTAAAGTATTCAATAAGCATTGAAATGCTGTATTACTTGTTTAGATTGTTTAAATGTCAGGTACTGTACAAAACAATTTTTTTTTTTTTTTAATTGTAAAAATTTTTCTTACAATATTCTGCACCATACTCTATTGCATGGAGCCACCAGCCACACAATATTGCACTTATATAAAAGAAGAAGAAAAGGCAAGGAGAGTATTGCAAAATGAGTATTTTGCAGACTATAAGTGGTTTGAATTTTCTGCCAAAGCTGTGGCATACATATGTTTAAAGAATTTGTCAATTTTAGATCATTTCACCAACCTTTATCAAACCAAACATCAAAAAACAAGACATTCACTTTTTTTTTCAAAACCAAAATAGACAAATACTGTGTGTACCTGCTCTGTTTTCCAATTTCCGATTTTGTGCTCAAGTGATGAGCAATATTCCACATCCCTTATTTTATCGAACACAAGTTGCAAACTTGGAAATCTTTATTTTTGCTGAATAACTGACATTTTATTTCATTTTGTATTCCCTGAAGATCATGAATGCAATGTAAGTGGGGTCCGTGTACCTTTTATTCATTCGTTTTTCAATATTAAACCGAACGGATAACAACTCATTCCGATTTCTGATTGTGTGCTCAAATCAAAACTGTAAAATAAAACAAATGCTTTTTTAAAAGTGGCATGACCCGGAGGTTTGTACTTGTTTTCTCACAACTTTTTTAATTGATTAATGAATTTTTATCTGAGATGTATTGCAATTCTCCTGACATTAACCCTAAGAAAGCGAAAAAATGTAACCATAAAACGCAGCTGCACTGCACAGATCGGCGGTTCGATCCCCAGCTCCACCAGGCTCTGCTCCAGGGGCGCTGTATCATGGCTGACCCTGCGCCCTGACCCCAGTTACGTGAAGAAGGAATTTCACTGTGCTGTAATGTATGTGTGACAAATAAAGGCTAAACTTAACTTAAGATGCAAACACAAAAATGGAAAGTAAGCACTTGTTATCCTTCTTTTCACTTGAACACTAAGAAAATGTGGTTTTGACTTTATAAATATTATTTTTGTTTTTACAATGGAAAACAAATGGACGGAAGGTTCATGGACCAAGTGGTTTGCAAGTTTTATTTATTTATCTATTTATTTTGTGTAAAAAAGCGAATGAACGAATGATACATGGATTATTTCACTTTTGCAAGTTTACCTACAGTAAATAAGTGTTAATTGATCTTGATTTAATAAATTCCCCAGTGAATCAGATCGACCTACAAATGATCAGTTGAATTGCATAATCAATTTAATCACTCACCTCTAGCTGAATTGTTGATACAGATATACCTGTGTTTCATTTAAAACCTAATGAGATTCTTGTTATTTGTGGATAAATAATAACTTGTATTAGTAACGTTATAAATAATAACATTGTCCCCTTCCCCTAGCCATTCAAGAGCCATGGCGTATGAAAACATTTGCACTTTCTCCATTTTCACTTTACAAAGCATGATTTCCTGGCATTCAATGCAGTCCCCACCACATTACAATCCATAACAGTATTTTGCTATAAACGACCCTGTGTATGAATACTTTTGGCTAAAGGACAAGTGATGGGTGGAGTAGGTTTCCATTACTTCCATTTCCTCTTGTGTTAATAATTAGTATAAGTGCAGTAACTGACCATATTTGATAGTGTGCATATACAGTACAGTAGTATATGTTCTTAGATATTCTTTACTCGGGTGATGTGTGTGAATCTTTACAAACAACTGTCGTTCAGTCCTGATGACATTATATCATGCATAAACTAAACTAATCCTGTCATGTTGTAAATCCTGTTGGTGCATTAATGGGAACTGTGTGTATGGCTTTGGAGAAATACAGTATGAAGATGGAAGATGCCTAGCCAAAAACATTTCAAAACGGTAAAATGATTGGGCTGCGTCAAGCAAAGTTACTGGAACTACAGTAGGTTATGAACCCTTCGACAGGTTATTAAACCCAAGAAGAATAGTACTGAACCATCAACTTTGTGGAAGAAATGTGGTCGGGAAAAAAATCATGAAAGGAGATCACTTAAACTCTTGATGAAGTTGCATGGTGAAAAAAAAAATCAACATTAAAACCATAGCCATGATTAAAAGTAAAAGTAAGCGCATGTCCATACTGTACATACATAGTGTGATGAGAACTCATAGGATAGGGACTAAACAGCTGTGTGGTCAGAAGAAAACCACTTGTTAGTGAGCCTAATCAGGAAAAAAGGCTTGAAGTACAGTAGATAGGGAGTATAAAGATTGGAATGGAAAAAGGTCATGCAGTTTGATGAGTTCAGTTCAGAGTGCCTACTGTACAATCCTCTGGAGGCAGTGTTACTGTATGATCTGGGGGAGCTTCAGGTCTAGACTTAGCAGTGTTATATGGCAATAAAATGAAGTCACCTGAATGTACTTAATGACCAGCGTACTGTATATCACATGAGTGGAGTTTTTCTTCACTGATTGCACAGGCATATTCCATGACTCCAAGTGTGAAAGCGTGGTCCTGGGAAAGCATGAGGAATTATTTTCACACATGAGCTCGATGCCACAGTGTGTGCTATAATTAAAGCTAAAGGTGATTAAATGAAATGTTAGAGTGCACAAATCCTTTTTTTGGCTAAGCAGTGTACTGTGTCTCTATATAGTATAGATGAAATACATTCTGAATTAACCTTCCTCTTCTATTATCACACTGCTTTAGATGTTTCACTAAGAGCTGCACCTACAGTATATGGATTTATGGTACTCCGCTTGATCTCAGCTGTCAATACTTACCCTCTCATTTATAGCATCTTCATTTGTACCTCTTCTCTGGCCTTGACCATCATATCATCATACTAACAGCCCATGAGTCAGACATTTTTCTCCTTAACCACACTTGGTATGAGTTCTGACGTTGTGCTTCTCTTATCCGTCAGGGTTTCTGTATTGGTGTGCATGGCCCAGATAGAGCAGTATTTATAGAGTGCTACAGAAGCTCCGCTCTTCCTGCTGTGTTGCCGTATCCACTGAGGAGTTTTAATAGGGTCATGATAAAGTTTGCCGAGCCAGGACTTGGTCAAGGATCTTCCCTGGGCACACACCTTGTACAGATGTAGACTCTTACACATGCACACTTCTAGAGAGATATATGATATCTCTTATACCTTTTGTAAAAGATAAAAGCAAAGGACTATCCCTGCGCAAATATTCTGGCTTTTCCCTCCTCGGTTATGTAAGACAAAGGTTATCAGCCATACTAGCTGTGTTTTTTGTATTTGTGTGTGTGTGTGTGTGTGTGTGTTCTAAAGCAAAAGCATGACTTAGATATGAGTCATCTTAAACTGCGAGACATGGTGCTTTGGTATGGCATGCACGCACACTGAGTGGGTCATTGGGTTGACAGCAATGGCTGTGATACACAGTCTGGTTCTAGGGGAGAGTTTCCCATTCATCATAATGCCACACAACACATACACCAACGTGCACACACACTTAAAGCAGCAGAGGCAACCACTGGAACTTTCATTGACCTTCATGTCTCTGAAAGCTGACCTGGAGCGTCACTCGACAATCCAAACTAACCGAGAGAGAAAGAGTTAGATAGAATGAATATTGGAAAAGAAAAGGGAAAAAACGATATATGGTATTATGGAAGGTAGCACAAGAGTGTTCTGGCTGTTTTTTAATGCTGAATTTATGATTCTTTTCTCCTTGTTCTCCCGTGGGTGTAGGAAGAAAATGCGCCAGGGGTTTATCTGCTCTTAAATGACTTCCCTGGAAGCGTTATGAATAAAGCAATGAAGAAAATAATGGGTCTATTTCTGTACCTCAGTGTGTGTGTGTGTGTGTATATGTCATGGCAGGTGCATCATCACACCACAGTTATAGCCCATTTAAAGTGTGGTTGATCAATCCTTCAGACCTTTGATCGGTCCTTCAGTCTGACCCACCACACTATAAATGTAACACATCTGTAACATACAGGAAAACTGGGTTATTCCACAAGACTGGGAACTTCACTGACTACCCATGGGGTCAAAGCTCAAAGTAGGGTTTCCATGACGACCGGAACAATGCATGACGCAGTGGAAGGAGGAGTAAGAGAGAGTTACTTCATGAAAGTCGTCGCAGATGCTGTCTCGGAGCTCCTTTGTGATTCATGTGCTTCAAATCCTCTTTCCGTCTCTGGCAGTGCTTTTGTTCGCTTTCGCCCTTTCTCTCATTGTCTTTATCTCTCCTTCACAGTGCAGGTTGGAATAATGCAGCCCGGTATGAGGTCTTTGACCTAATACTCGAGTTCATTATGTATCCACAGCTGTTAATTACACTGCCTTTAGAAGTTTAAAGTGCTTATTACTCGCGTTAAGAAATTCAGCACTTTGTTTTTATGTGTAGTCTTTATTAGCACGAGGAATATAAAAGAATCATTTGCCGTAGGCATATAAGGGCTGCTTTAAGGTCCGCACCTGCTTGATGAAACATGTAGTGTACCCAAGGAGTTGTTTACATCTGAACACGATGGTGATTTGCTGGTGAGTAATCAAATATTACACTTTTAATCCTAACAAAATTAATCTCTACCAGCTGAAACACAGCCAATTTCCTGCAAGACCAAAGTCAAGTGGGATTTTATCCCAATTTCTGCTGTATACCTTCTGTAAACATAATAATAATTCATTTTTCTTCAGAACTGCAGCACAGCACCTAATGATGCAGCATCACTTTATACAGTACAACACTGCATAATACAAGTGCAAAATAAACTGATTATCCAGTACATTAACACCACAAAACATTAACTTATTTACACTAATTATCAGTTATATTCTAGTGATGGGAAGTTTGGATCATTTTAGTGACTCAGTTCTTTTGACTCTCATTTATCAAAATGAACGAATCTTTTTTTGAGTTATTTGGTTCATTTTGTTCTTTTGATCAGAAATAAAATAAAATGTTACATTTGCAATAAACAAACCCCCAACACCTCTATATACACACATTTTGGCTATAGTTCCAGTAATAGAAATATTACAATGCAGCTAAGGACATATTATGATAAACAGTATGAGCAGCTCACTTCTTATACCTTCTGGTTTGAATCGTTCGTTCTTTTGACTTGTAGCATTACACAGGAAACAGAATTAAACGGTTCTTTTCATGAGTCTTCTAGTTTGAGTCATTCGGTCTTTTGAATTTATTGCACTGTATAGCATCTATGGGAGTCACGTGACAAAAGATCGAACGACTCGGACTAGAAGACTCGTTGAGAAGAACCACTCAATTCTGTTTCCCCAGGTGTCAGGTCTATATTGCCCAGAGCAAAGATGGAACCTCCACAATATTGGGCATAATGATTTGCATTGTAGCATTATGGCTGATCAGTGTATGTAATAAATACTTCATGAAACTGATAGAAAAAAACAGTGCAAACATTTTTTTCTAAACTGTAAGCTATAGTCTACGCAAAAAATCCAGACTGTCTTTTGGATGTTTTACATCTTTTATAAAAAAGGTACTTACAAAGAATCTTATCTTACTAATAAGACCTCCAGTGAATAGCATGAAAAGTTCAGAAATATGAGTTTCTTCTTAAAAAAAAACTGTTCATGGGACCAAAAAAAAAAACTTTGGCTACATAATTACTAATCTTTGTGAAATGATAAACAGCATTATGCATGCTATTCCAGCTTACCCCTAGGTATGAATAAGTGTCTTTATCATGGTTTATTCCCACCACATGCCCAGAGGGACCGAAATTGACTCCAGATCCACCATGACCCTTTTCTAGCTTAACCTCCTGAGAGCCAGTCTCTACTGTTCAGACAATTTCTCTTCATAGTTTCTCTTTATTATCTATTACAACAACTATACTGTAGCAATAATTAAACATAACAGTCCTACTTGAGCATTGCACATGATGTACACTGATCGGCTAGAACGTTAAATCTATTAGCATTAAAACCACCTAGGTTTTAGGTTCCCGAAACGGCTCTGATTTCTTGAGGCATGACTCCATTAGACATCTTCAGGTGTGCTGTGGTGTCTAGCAAAAGGTCCTTTAAGACCTATAAGTTGCAAAGAGGGGCTTCCATGGATCAGACTTGTTCACATGGATGCTCGATTAGATCTGGGGAATTTGGGGGCGGATTAACAACCTTGAACTCTTTTCTTGCTAAGCCCTGTACACAGCAACCTAAGATGCCCAGAGTGTTCTGATACCTTGTTCTTTTGTGGTCAGTGGTAACGTTTTTCAGTAATTTGTGCTACATTGGCTTTTTCCACCAATCATAGTCATTATATTTGATTAATTCACACATGTGAATTTGACTAACTTGGAAAATCTCTTTAAAAACATTTGTGATTGGGTTTCATTGACTTGGGATTCCTTGGACTAAGTTTTTGTAGGTTTAAGAGCAGCACTATTATTATTAGTGAACTGTTCATGAACAGGAAAAAGATGAGGCGTTTTACTGTTTCGATTAGCATGGCTACGTTTAACTTTTTGACTCTTTGTGAATATAGCCCCTGGTTTAAGGCTCATAAAATGAAAATATAGATGATACATTGCATTACTGGAGAAAGAAATCCCATAATTTTAATGGGACAGGTTCAAACTAGTTTAAACCGCAAGTCTTGGAGTGAGGACTGAGGGTGTTTGACGGTGTGGGGATGGTGTGTCTGTGGGACTGATGGTACGTGTGTGTGTGTGGGGGCGTGGGGGCTTTGTCTGTCAGGGGAATAGAAAAGGGTAGCACTTGGGGAGTGGAGGGTTTTCAGGCCACTCAAGCATTCTGAATAAAAAACAAAGGACCAGTGGGAATTATATGTGTGTGTGTGTGTGTGTGTTTCCATCTCTCCTTTCTTTTCTGTTTCCTTGTCTGTCTATCTTTTTCCATCTCTCAGGTTCAGCTTCTACTTTGTTCTAGAAAAGTTGTTTCATTTGAAGCTTTGCCAGACTGTTAGAAGAGCGGGTGGCCTATTCCTAGTCATTACCATTAAAACATATTCACACTGTCCAGATCCTCTGGGGCAATGTTCTTACATTTACCACACTGTTGTTCTTTGTGGTTTCGTTAGACATTTGCATCAAGCAACTATAAAATCAATCAGTGTGTAATATCTGCATACTCTCTTCTCTACATTGCTTGTCTGCAATGAACTGTGTGAACTCAGACTCAGAAAAAAATCTGACTTAATGTAGCTGCTATTGTGTTCTCCATCCTGTAGTTATACAGTAACAACATCAAACGCCTCAAAACTGTAAACATTAAAAACACACAAATTCATTTCTGATTTTAATTAAAGAAACCAGTGTGGATAAGCGGCTGCCTCTAGATAGTAAAGATGTGAGGCTTAAGTCCATATTTCATGGGAACTCAGACTACTTTGTCTGTTCATAATGTATTTTCTTTTATTGTGACTTTTTCATGTGCAAAAGTCAACAGAGAAATTTTGAATTCTTCCAAAACCCAGAGGCTGAGACATGCAACATCATAATAAAGAATATTGTATAACAGAAAGTTTTGCTATTTAAATTTAGGGGGAAAAAAAGGTTGACTGAAGAGACACTCTGCTTTGAGCTTCGTCTGTGCTTAAAGCAAATGTTTTTGTTTTCCAGTAAAATGTCAGGACTATACTTCTCCTGCACAGACTTGCACACAGTCTTACCAACTGTCAACTGTCTGCGAGTCTTAACAGGACCCTGCGGGCTCTTACCCACCCCAAACTTAATAATGGAGCTTTGTGTTTCCCCCTCCTCTCTCTCTCTCTCGCTCTCTTGCTCTCTCTCTCTCTCTCTCTCTCTCTCTCTCTCTCTCTCTCTCTCTCTCGCTCTCTCTCTCTCTCTCTCGCTCTCTCTCTCTCTCTCTCTCTCTGTTCTCTTTCTCTCTTTCTGTGTGTGTATATGGGAAAGAAATTTAGTATACGGAAAGGCAATCCCAAAACAACCATACAGTGCAGCTACAGGATAATGTCAGCCAGATCGAAGCCAAGATTTTCTCTTTTGGTCTGAAAGGTTTTTGTCACTGGAAATAAACACATCAGCAATGCATTTCATTTGCTCTCATAAATGCTACTTTGCCTAAATTACCCAGGCTGTTTGTGTTTTAATGAAATGGAACTTTTGACCAAGGCTTTTGCTTTAGCCTTTCAGAAAACATTCAACATATGTCCCGCCTCAACAGTCATTTATGGGATTTTAAAATCAGTCATAATATTACCACCACATTACCATAACATTAACACATTAACACTGATTAACAATTATATAGCAGTATATCTCGTGGAGTCATGCCCCGAGGTGCCAATCAGGCACAATCAGGGCATGGAACAATCAGGGCCTTGCTGAAGGGCCCAACATCAGAAATTTGGTTGAGGGTTGAACCAGAGACCTTCCGATTAGTAAATCCGATGTGATAACGCATGTGGTCAGAATAGCACCAGTTGCACAGCACCCGGTGTACATAGGACGATGTTTTTTGGCACACTGACTTACTGTATGAAGGTCAGGCTCCCTGTGGCTGTGCGTGCAGCTTTGTGTTGCCATCTGTTGGCATGTTACAAAACTATTCTCTACTTTTTGATAGCATCTCGTAATTACATCCAGATGCATTAAACAACATTGAGGATGTGACATTTTAGATGCACCATCTATCAAATGATCAAAAATGTAGGAACGTGTGCAGACAGTGGATGTTTTTCATGTTTAAAGAAGGTGCCCTTCAATAACTGTGACAGGTTATAGTTATACCCTTGGGTTGTACCCTGGGTTTTGCATGTGAAGACAGCATTTGTTATTAAAATGGCATAAACAATTATGAAGACCAAGGAGCAGATTCAACAGGTGCTCTTTATACAAGTTTACATCTAACTCATTTCCTCCATCCTTGAGTATCCTGACCCTAGTATTCTTCATGAGGTGCCAGTTGCAGGTTTTATCCTGGTGCATTAAAAATAGATCATAGCCATCATATTATAGCATAATGCGCATTTACACAACATTACTTTTACGTTTATTTATTTGACAGATATATGCGAAGCAAATTGCAAGTGCAATGAAATATAATTCAGGCATTCAGCTGTTTAAGAACCTAAGTGCTGCAATCAGCATTTAGTCAGTAATAATACTTATCTGTGTTACTCTCCTAGCCCATGGAAAATTGTCTTTTATTATTTCCTGTGTTATCATTGCTAAATAATATGATTACATGATTTCTGTTAAAGTATTTTTAACTATCTAACTCATCCAATAATATTACGATACCGCTGAAGCATGTACTGTACACAATTAATTCATTGAAAATGTCTGTGATAATAGAGCACACAAAATTTTGTTACCTTAAATACAGTATGTGTATTAGTACACTTTTGCAATTTTTGCACTTTAACATAAGTCTCCATGTTTTAGTCTTTCTTTTAGACGTTCACTCAAGAAATTGAAGTTTATTTAATACCTCTTTTGGCCAGAATGACGACTGACTTTTCACCAAACCATTACTTTATACTTCATATGTTTGACAGACATACCAGATCATATAACAAGCTTGTACCTGACCAACCTGTTAATTTATCTTTTCTCTATCACTGAAAGGTATATTTTTTCCCATGTCCACTCAGGGCATGTTGATGATACTATCTACTATTAATATCCCCATTAATGATAGTATCAGGTGTACAGGGTTTTATTGAACTTAGCAAACAAGGCAAATACCTGGATCAGGAACAACATCAATAAACAAAGTGAATAGGAGCAGGAGCAGGTTGAGAAAACCAGAGACAGGAGACGAAACTGAGGGACACTTAACAGTCAAAGTCTTGGCAACAACTGGTATAAATAACACAAAGAGCACATTGTGCAGTAAGTAAATGTGCAGAGGGGCCTTAAGTACAGTACTGCGACTGAGTGACTGAGTTCAGGTCAGTGTGCAAGAGAATGGATGTGAGCTGTAGTTGCCATGCTTGTGTATTATTGTACTGTACTTTAATGTTGATTATCGTGTATACATGACAAAATACCCTCTTGACTGATGAACATAGTACTTGTTCTCTAGGAGCTGTGCAAGAACGTATTTGACATGATGTGTTCCTTTGAAAAGGAAGTAGAGGAACATCATTACATGGCATTCGGTGGTCCATAGGAGGCATTGAAGATCGTTTTCCACTAGTTCTAGAATAAGGACAGCAAGGAACACTACCCACATGTGACCTGATTTAATCAATACCTTGGGTTTCTTTGGCCAAATGTTCTTGAGGTCATGATAGTCTAGGGGTATTTGTGTGAGTTGGCTTCAGGGATCTCAACTGCAGTTAATGCCACTAGAAGCATAGGGCCCTGCATACTATGGTTGTATCAGTGTGGAGACCAGTGGAGGATTTCTTGCTTGGACCAGAAGACCTGTCATCAGTGTGCTATGCCAGCATGATGGGTAAGTTCTTGATGACTGTAATGAGAATTAATGTTGTTCTTGATTACCCAAGTGGGAGGGGTAATAGACCCCCCCCCCTCCAACTGATCGTTTGTCAATGGCTTAGTCATGCAGAGGATTGCAGAGTGGTTAGGTTGGTACTGTAGGTTCCCTCTCATTGCTGAAGTTGTTGGCTGTCCCAGAATCAATCAGAGATCTAAAAGTATAAAAACCTTCTCAGTAGCCTCTTTGTGCAGGTACAGTATGCCAGACATTTGATGAGTAATAATATGGGCACTTAGCAGGTGGGAGCAAGTTTGTTCTGGTTTGGAGAAAGCTTGTGTTTAGGGCAGACTGGGCATGTTGCCACAGCTTAAGCTTATGATTTGTTTGGTGTTAGATGTTTGTGAACATTAGTTGTCTGAGTGGCATGGGTTCAAGCTCTGGGATTTCTCTCACAGAATCATCTGTGGTTTTGCCCCTCTGTTCTTCAGCAAGCAGTGGAGACAGATGGAGAGGTCAATAAGGGAGTTGAGGGATGCTGGGCATTATCAGAGCATGCCAACTACGTTCTAAGCGTTCAGTCCCTGTCAGCGACTATGGTGCAATTACTAATGCAAACTGAGTGTATTAATGCAAACAAAGGTTGTTTTGTCGGAGTGTGAGGAGGTGCTCTTCCTCTTCCTTGCTTTCTGATATAATTGCGTTGGCTGGACATTGGTCCTAGCAATCTGTTGTAGCAATCACAGATGAGGCAGCCTAGGAAGGCCAGGACCTGTTGCTATTCTTGAGAACATGCAGCCCAAGTATTCCACCAGGCAACAAAGTGAAAGACATGTTCAAGGTAATACAGGATATGGGAAGAACTCAAATGATGTGCAAACAGTAAACTGGTCATGACTTAAGTCTGGGTGTTTCATTCTGACAATTAAACTTTCCCATGTTAACATCATGTATATACACATTCATGTGCATTAAGGTGTATTATGTTGCTTTGTGTGCTTCCCTTCTGGGCATCAGTGGGTTGTTTCTATTCCAATTTTATCGCTAAAAAGTCCCAGACTTATAATGAAAAGACTATTTTTTTGCAGCGACACTAATGAGATGAGTAAGAAATTAGTTCTGACAGGCCAATTATGAATAAATTATCCAAGTCATTACCCAACAGGCTTTGTTGCCACGCATCCTTGAAAAACTGGTCAGAGTTCATGTGAGTGTATAAGTAAAATCTTTGAAGGAGGAATCTAATAAGATATCAATGGAAGTAAACTGAACCAGCATTGCTAACTTTTAAAATCATTTATATCAGCGAGTGTTATAAATGTTTGTGGTGACTTAATTCTTGTAGATGTTTGACTCTGTGCTTTACAGTCCAAAATAAAAATGCTTTCATTTGCATAAGTATCATCCCAACCATGTGCCCTTGATTTTCCCTGTTCTAATTTTCCCATTTGAAAGTGTCATTTCATTTTGACATCCTTTTTTATGCTTGTCAGGTGGTCAGTTTTCATTATTATTTTAATAGTTTTCTATTATTTTGCATAACATGCCATGACTAATTTTAATGACATTTGCTTTATCCACCTACCCTTTGACACTGTAGAAATGTGAATAATTAATTCAATTAAATTTTATTTGTATAGCGCTTTTAACAATTGACATTGTCTCAAAGCAGCTTTACACAATGAAAAGAATTATTTAAGTTTGAATGGAATGTGAATGTGTATGTATCAAAATGGTCATATAGTGCCGGTGTGCAATAGAATTAAGTGCAATAGAAGCTAATTACATGCTTTCATTATCCGTTGGCAAATCCATTCAGATTTATTTGGCATTTGCTATCCAAATATCCTGATATCAGATCTTTTTTTTCTTTTTTTACTTTTACCATCTTTTAACATCTACTAAATATGGTGATATTGTCAGTGGCTACAATTATGTTGGCCTATTTTGCAATTATTAATTAATTTATTTTTATTGCTGCATCACACGCTACCTGCCTTTATCAACATTCATAAGCTCACTTACACGTACAGTATGATTAACCATTGATGAGTTATGCAACATCACTGCAATTCATATGTGCAGTCTGCCCAAGAGTATATACAGTATGTATGTATATATATATATATATATATATATATATATATATATATATATATATATATATATGGAAGTGGTGCCATTATATTTGAAGTGCCTGTATCCCAAATTATTGTATTACAGGCAGTAATTGAAGCTATGTTCTGGGACCTATTCCCTCACTGGCTTACATGGACAATATTTCTTCAATCCGATTAAAGTAATTTTTCTTAGAGATCCTGACTTGATCCAATAGGATAAGGATTACCATATACAGGGCATTTGATCAATATATAATATTTTCTGACATGTTCACAGTGGGGCGGCGCGGTGGTGTAGTGGTTAGCACTTGCACCTCCAGGGTCTGGGTTCGATTCCCGTCTCTGTGTGCATGGAGTTTGCATGTACTCCCTGTGCTTGGTGGGTTTCCTCCGGGTACTCCGGTTTCCTCCCAAAGATATGCAGGTTAGGCTAATTGGCGTTCCTAAATTGCCCGTAGTGTGTGATTGGGTGTGTGAGTGTGTGTATGTGTGTGTGCCCTGCGATGGATTGGCACCCTGTCCAGGGTGTACCCTGCCTAGTGCCCGAAGTCTCCTGGGACAGGCTCCAGGTCCCCCGCGACCCTGAACACAGGATTAAGCTGTATAGAAAATGAATGAATGAATGAATGTTCAAAGTGGTTTCATTCAATGTAAAGTGTCTAATCTGCCGAAAATATAACAGAGACAGAAAAGGTTTATTTTGAGAACAGTGTTGCCAGATAGGGTGGCTGTCTATGTTATGCCATCCTTGGCTGAGAAATGTGTCATGGGAAGGCAATAAATGATTAGGGTTCATTTTAGTGAAACTGTTGGAACAATTTTTCAGAGTGGGTAGGTTTTCATAAAATGCTTAGGTAGGATTTTAATTCAATTAATTAAATAGATGGACCCAAGATGGACCCACATTGTACCATGGGAACCATATTTCCACTTCTGCTGTCAGTTTGGTCTGCATGATGCTGTCAGTGCACTCTTAGACCAGCAATAGCACACTTTGGAGTTTAGTGACATTATAGAAATCATGACTACTATTGTGTGTTGATTAGCCATTATTCCTTTCAGTCTAACTATTTCATATGGTACAGAGACAAAATAAGCCCCATCCATTACAGCACACATCCCTGTGGACCTGATTTATAAAGTTATATCAACAAGATGTAGCATGGAGAGCATTTACTTATTGACAAGATTGACAAGCATTTAATCGAAAATGCCCACCAGACGATGGTTGGATGTTGAATCAAAGCAAATATTATCCAATGTGAAAAACAATACTGACATCCAAAAACCTTACACATTTTTTCTCCACATCTTTAACCATTCACACAAAATCTTGCTCACAGATCATACTTTATGTCGATGGGTCCTGTTTCCCTTTGCAATATTTATGCGGTCATCGGGTTAAGTGTTCTGCCCAGTGGCAACCCGGCAGCAGTGCGGCCCAAACCTCTGTCACTCCAATCAGCAAAGCCAAAGCCTCAACCGCCTGAGCCACCACAGCCCTGCTTCCTGGCTTTGTGTGTGTGTGTGTGTGTGTGTGTGTGTGTGTGTGTGTGTGTAATGAAGAAGCATGATTCAAGTTAAGAAGCTTTAATGTTTGAATAACTGAATGTAGACTCCAGCAACAAAGACGGAACACAAACAGTACGAGTAAACAGTAAACATCACAGTCTGGCTGGGACCGCATTCAGTCCATATTCTGTTCCTGACAGCCTGCAAGAGGGAGCAAAAGCAATGAGGACATTACTTTAAGAAACGATTAATAAGTCACTTTAAACCATAATTTCCATCTTTTTATTCCATCGTTTATTTTACGAATTTAGTCGTTGGATGTCTGGATTCTGCTATAGAGAAATAGCTAACATTTACCAAGGCTTTTCTTCAGTTTATGTATACGGAACTGTTCACTATGGATGCAACTATGGATGTTTATTGTATTACTCTTTATTGCTCTTTATAGATGCTATAGAGAAATTTGCATATTTTTGTTTGTGCCCAAGACTTACTATGCAAATGAAGACAGGATAAACATACAGTATATAACAAAATTGGTACAGCATATAATATGGTGCCTAAGACTTTTGCACAGTAGTATATATATGTATGTATGTATAAATGCATTTTTAAGTGCATGAAGTGCTGAATTATGCAGTATGAATATACTGTACATGAATTACAATGGAATTTTGATTATGTAACAGAATTCTTTCCCCCATCTCTACTGCTCACCCTGAGCCTCCCATGTGGTGAACTGTTCTAAAAATTCAAATTCCTCTCAAAATACCTCAAATGCAAATACAGTGAAACCTTGGCATAAAAATTAATTTTCTCCTTAAGAATTAAAATTTTGCAAGAAATTTGCATCTTATAGAATATTTGTACTGCAAAATTTTCACATTAAGAACTCACCTCCAGAACTATTTAAATTTGTAAATGTGGGTCCAGGTTCGTTTCCTGGCCAGGCTCTGAAATGGAATAACGTTTTTACTGTAATTCGTGATATCATGTGTGCATTACGGTATTTGATTTCTGCTCAAATTATTTCTGAATAATTTAAATGAAGCCGACTTTGTGGCTTCGAATACCATGAGGGTGAGATTGGTGTTTAAGTCACTGTTCACAGTTCCTTTGTTTACTCATACTGTTTGTGTTCCTGCTTGTGCTGGAATTAAGTTTTGATTGCATTCAGTTTCATAACTTGACTCATGTCTCTTTATTATACACACACACAGAACAAGCAGGTGGGGCAGTGGAGGCTCACGTGGTTGAGGCTCTGGACTGCTGATCAGAGGCTTAGGGATTTGAGCCCTATCAATGCCAGGTTGCCACTGGGCAGGGACCTTAATCCGATGCCAATATAAACATTGTAAAGGGAAGTGGGACTGACCAACATACTTGTATGGGATGTGAGAAAGATGTAGAGTGGATGGTGAAAGGAAAAATTAGGAAGGTGTCCTTGGATGTCAACATAGTTTTTCACATTGGATAGTATTAGCTTTGATTCATCATTCAAATATAGTTTGGTGAGCATCTTCAATTAAATGCTGATGTCTCGTGACATATTGCCAAATAGCAAACACTATCCATGCCAATCTAACATTCTACATATATATTATATATATCGGGTCAAACCGCCTTGCTACGTAGATGTGTATGCTCTAGTCCACAGAGGAAGTTTTTTTTTTTTATCTCACAAACCTATAAAGGAGACTCATCCAGTCTCAGGTCAGTAAGAGAGCATGTATTGATTCTGTGCCAAAGTGACAGTATTATCACCCAGGGATTTGCTCTATCGATTCTAATTCTCCAAAATCTTTTTCTGCCTGACATTAGACATTTATTTGCCCTTCTGTTCCGTTCCCAAATGGTGGAGGAGTACAGCTTGATTTGGATGCAACTGGAGAAATCTATTCATCCAATAAGATATTCTTTTCACATTTTCCTTCTATCAGCATTCATTGTTTAAGTGGGTCATGTACTGTATTGTGTGCGATCTGTTATGGGTTGCGGCCCATGTTGACTTTTCCAGAAGATAATAAGGCATCAACATTCCAATTCCACCTCCTGGCAGCATGTTATCTTGGGAATATTGATCTCCAGCAGTAATAATAGTGCAACATAGAGACATGAACAGATCATGTACCAAATAAATGTTTTGCTTTAAAAGTTATCATTTATGATCAAAACATATGAAAGATCATCCTAAAGATGAAAAATTATATTTTGTCTGTAGTACTAAATGATTTTTAGAATTGTTTTTATAATTCCATAAACAAGTTTACTTTCGGTCGAATAAAATGATCTTACCATACATTTAAGTATATGGTGCTGTATGATATGAATTTCATTGTGAGGCAGAATTAAAAAATCTTAGTCGTGACATTTAACAAAGCATTTAACAGAGGCAATGAAAATATTACAGACTTATTATAGAGACAAATATCAGTCAAATTAATTGTTTTAAACTGAATTATTTAAGCAAGTAAACCTTATTCTAATGACTCTAACGAAAATATGCATATGAAAATAAACATATTTTGTGTTGCCAAATAAATGTAGAAAATATTTAGAGATGTTACACATCTGAAACTTGTCTATGGATAAAATTTAAATATGTGTACTGTACATATTTGTCTAAATCCTTCTAGCATATTATGTCTATCATATCATATCTATCATTTTTTCTTTGTAGAAAATTGATAGATTTTTTGGAAATTGCTATATTTTGCCCTCTCTTTTTGATGTCAAAGCAAAAACAAACCAACAGGCTAAAAAAGCTCACAGTACGTCACATTCTGACTTGTACAGTAACACAGGAGATGCATACTGTAGCGCACACTCTTACAATCAAAACATAATGTAAAATCTGTTCTTTATTAACTCTGTTCTTCTCAGTGTGTGATTTAGTTTGTATATTACCTCAGGTGCAAATTGTGACATTAGCATAATGTCCATATAATGGGAAGAGTTGCCTATTCTTTTATCCAGATACAGTACATGGTGTAATGGTAGGAAGGCAAATGAAAGGTTAATGAATACGATTTTAATGCTGCTAATAAATGTTTATAGATCTCCATAAACCTACAGTAGTTTTCTCACTTACACACTCAGCATCTACAGTATACCGCTTTATCCTGTGTACTGGGTCGCAGGGGGCTTGGGGCCTATCCCAGGAGACTTCGGGCATGAGGTGGGTCACAACCTGGATGGGGTGCCAATCAATTGCGGGGCAGACACGTATACACACTTACACACTATAGGCAATTTGGGGAAAGCACGGGGAGAACATGCAAACTCCATGCACACAGAGGCGGAAACATGGACCTTGGAGGTGTAAGGAGACAGTGCTGACCACATACAAAGACAAATAAAAATATACATCTAAACTTAGTCTGGAAAATACTTGAGACTATAGTTGGGGTGCAACATGCTTGTAAGAAGTGTAAACTCACACCCACTTTTGGTTATTAAAAAAAAAACATATATAAATGCAGATAATGATTGTAAAGTTCTTTATAATATGATGTGAACCTTCCCATGCCTCTATGCACGACATTACAATCTTAGTAAAATGATGTAGACTACTGAAACACTCATCAAAATAAAAAAGTCAATTTAAAACTCATTACTCTGATGATTTGGTTCTAATACACCTGTCTGATAATCAAACCTCTCCATTGCTGCATGTTTGAGAACGCTTGTTTTAGTGCAGAGGCTCAAAAGTGCCAGGCTGCACATTTGGGGGCGAGTTAGTCGAGGCTGTACCAAGTGTGTGCAAGACTGTGGGCAGGCTGTGGCAAATGTAACACATTTTTTCACAGACTACTACTCTAACCACAAAGATAAAAAATTGTGTGTGTGTGTGTGTGTGTGTGTGTGCACGTGTGTTGTGTTTATTTGTCTGTGATGAGAAATGGCATGGTTTTACTTTATAAAGTCGTAATGTAGTACAAACTGCTCCAAAGACTGATCGGTGCTGGGTGTTTCAACAATTCTGTGAGTGTGTCTGTGTATGTACGCACAATCATTAGTAAGATCATTTGCTGGGGGGGATTATAGTCTCCGATTGGTTGGAATAGTTGCCGAGTTCACAACGCTGCTGCAGTTTGTGTAAGTGTAGCTTTATGACAGTGAGCGGGCAGAAGAGTGAGAGTGCAAAAATTTATTTTCTTGAACGGCAAAAGTGATTTTTCTGCGCGCAAGAACGAGTTTGAGATCACGCACGCGAGGGAGAGCGATTCAGCGTGCAATAACGAGTCTAAAAGCGCGCACGCACGCACAAGAGAGTAGTGCACTACATATACTGTAAGTACATATTAAAAAGTACATTTAATTTTAACTGATAATATACTGAGACTACTGTATATTAAAAATTGTATTCAAATGCACAGCGTGGGCCATTTATATGGATACACCTTAATAAAATGGGAATGGTTGGTGATATTAACTTCCAGTTTGTGGCACATTAGTATATGTGAGGGGGAAAACTTTTCAAGATGGGTGGTGACCATGGTGGCCATTTTGAAGTTGGCCATTTTGGATCCAACTTTAGTTTTTTCAATAGGAAGAGAGTCATGTGACACATCAAACGTATTGGGAATTTCACAAGAAAAACAATGGTGTGCTTGGTTTTAACGTAACTTTATTCTTTCATGAGTTATTTACAAGTTTCTGACCATTTATAAAATGTGTTCAATGTGCTGCACATTGTGTTGGATTGTCAATGCAACCCTCTTCTCCCACTCTTCACACACTGATAGCTACACCGCAGGAGAAATGCTAGTGCAGGCTTCCTGTATCCGTAGTTTCAGGTGCTGCACATCTCGTATCTTCACAGCATAGACAATTGCCTTCAGATGAATCCAAAGATAAAAGTCTAAGGGGGTCAGATCGGGAGACCTTGGGGGCCATTCAACTGGCCCACGACGACCAATCCACTTTCCAGGAAACTGTTCATCTAGGAATGCTCGAACCTGACACCCATAATGTGGTGGTGCATCATCTTGCTGGAAAAACTCAGGGAACGTGCCAGCTTCAGTGCATAAAGAGGGAAACACATCATCATGTAGCAGTTTCGCATATCCAGTGTCCTTGAGGTTTCCATTGATGATGAATGGCCCTACTATCTTTGTACCCCATATACAGTACCACACCATACTTTAATTTTTTTTGTTCCAACAGTCTTGGAGGGATCTATCCAATGTGGGTTAGTGTCAGCCCAATAGCGGTGGTTTTGTTTGTTAACTTCACCATTCACATAAAAGTTTGCCTCTTCACTGAACAAAATCTTCTGCGTAAACTGAGGGTCCTGTTCCAATTTTTGTTTTGCCCATTCTGCAAATTCAGTGCACCAATCTGGGTCGTCCTCGTTGAGATGCTGCAGTAGCTGGAGTTTGTAAGGGTGCCATTTGTGAGTAGCTAATATCCGCCGAAGGGATGTTCGACTAATGCCACTCTCCAGTGACATGCGGCGAGTGCTACGCTGTGGGCTCTTGCTGAAGCTAGGACAGCCACTGATGTTTCTTCATTAGTGACAGTTTTCATGCGTCCACATTTTGGCAAATCCAACACTGAACCAGTTTCACGAAACTTAGCAAGCAGTTTGCTAACTGTAGCATGGGAGATGGGTGGTCTCGTAGGGTGTCTTACATTGAAATCTGCTGCAATGACCCGGTTACTGCGTTCACCAGACATCAACACAATATCTATCCGCTCCTCACGTGTTAACCTCTGCGACATGTCAATGGCTGTAAACAAAGAGAAACTTGTAAATAACTCATGAAAGAATAAAGTTACGTTAAAACCAAGTACATCATTGTTTTTCTTGTGAAATTCCCAATAAGTTTGATGTGTCACATGACCCTCTTCCTATTGAAAAAAACAAGTTGGATCCAAAATGGCCGACTTCAAAATGGCCACCATGGTCACCACCCATCTTGAAAAGTTTTCCCCCTCACATATACTAATGTGCCACAAACAGGAAGTTAATATCACCAACCATTCCCATTTTATTAAGGTGTATCCATATAAATGACCCACCCTGTATACTTTCTGTACATTTGTACAATGGTTATTTCGAGCATATTTTTAAAAAATATACCAAAAATAAATAGAAAAACAAGTTTAAATAAGTATACTTTGGGAATTAGACCAACCTTTCACTTAAAGTATATTTTCCAATAATATATTTTTGGAAAGTGTACTATAATACAATTATTTTTAAATATATTTAAAGTTTAATTCCAAAATTTGTAAAAGCATGATGTTAGTATACTTTTTATATATTAACTGATGGTAGAATTTTTTGTTAGTATATTTACAGTGTACTATCGAGGATTTCAATATATTTGTAATACACTAACGTCTATTTTTTTTTCACTGGGGAGTAGCTACTGTAGGTGCACTATGACCTCCGGGGTCCGGGTTCGATTCGCGCCTCGGGTCTGTGTGAATAGAGTCCACGTGTTCTCGTTGCCTGTAACAAGACAGAATAGAGAGATATCACCTCTCACCCTTCTGGTCATATTGCTGTCTAGTCACAGTGCAGAATAACTTTTGTCACACCATCGTCTTCCAGCTCATTTTTTAACCACACTTCCATAACCGTGACTTGGACTTACGAGTGACATAATGAACAGTTTGAAATTATTTTGAATGGATAGAGCATCTTTTAGAATCTGATTTCAAAACACCTTTCAATCACTTTAGCAAAAAGCTGATTCAGTGTGGTTTTTTTATTGTTCAAATTATGTGAAAGGGAATTGATTCTAAACTGTATATGACAAAGAATCAGATTTGGGCTGGGAGTCTGAACAAGACCAAAGTATTTAATATACAGTGCTCAATACAGTGTTCAGTTCATTTTTTCGTATCCTGTACACTACTGTATTCTGTACATTCAGTAACATGTTTCAATGTATATTGCCCTTCATTAGTCTATGCACTTTAAGTATTGCATAACACTTTAATGTGGATTCTATATATTTAAGCATCCTTTACACTTACACACTTCTATGTTCCATATTATTTTGAATACTTCAGTATTATTTACACTTCAGCACTCTTGACCCTTACCCATGAGCAAAAAAAGCAAAATAATAAATTATATTTGTTGGATAGGAATGAATTATAAACTGGTGGTGCTGTTATTTATTCATTTTTTCCATCAAAACACTTTTATGGCCCTGCGCACTGTGACTAACCCTGAGATGGAAATCGACAGACACATGGACATGAAAGGAAATGAAAATGATGTGTGTGAAAGCGCTAGAGATGCTAATGTCATGGCGTAACTTCTGCCCTGACTCATCACTGTACAAGTTTACTTCTAAATATGAGGAAATGTAGAACAAATAGAAGTTATTTACATAGAGCACACAACATGTTGTATTGTGTTAGATATGAAAGGAAGATGACAATACATTTGTTATAAAGAATTAGTCAATCCAAAAATATACTTTTTGCGTACTGTAGAAAGCTATATGTACTGAAGATGATTAGGGCTCAGAATTCTGACTTTGCACACACATACTGCATGTCTTTGGACCGTTGGTGGAAACCGGAGTACTCAAAGGAAATCATTCTAAATCACATCATTCTGCTGTTTTCCGAAAACGGAATGAGACCTACAAAGGAAAGAACATAGTACCTACCGTCAAATATGGTGGAGGGTAAAAAAAAAAAAATAGTTTTGTCGCCTCTGGCTCTGGGCACCTTGACTGTGTGCAAGGCATCATGAAATCTGAGGATTACCAAAGGATTGAGTCGCACTGTAGGGCTCAGTGTCAGAAAGCTGGGTTTGCATCCGAGATCTTGCGTCTTCCAGCAGTAAAATGACCCCAAACATACTTCAAAAAGCACCCAGAACTGGAAGGCAACAAAGTGCTGGAGAGTTATGAAGTGGCCATGTCTACACACAAAGAGAATAAACATGTGTATAGCAAAACATGTGTCAATGCAATACTTTTCTGTGAGAAATACTTGATTTTCTGGAAAAATTTCAGGGGTGCCAACAATTTTGGCCATGAATGAAAAGACACTATCCATGGCCATAA
This sequence comes from Channallabes apus, assembly GCA_030522415.1. Taxonomy (NCBI): domain Eukaryota; kingdom Metazoa; phylum Chordata; class Actinopteri; order Siluriformes; family Clariidae; genus Channallabes; species Channallabes apus. Next base: position 19,944,163 of record CM060108.1, on the reverse strand, counting down.
AAAAACAACTACTGAAAAAGGGCTGAAAAACTTCATTGAATCATCTGTTTTTATCAAAACATAACCAGACAATATTTTAAGATGACTTTAAGACGACTTCTAAACAAATGTAGCGACACACTTGAATGGTGTCTATATTATGACAGAAACAGTAGATAGGTCAGAAACACTTTAATGTGTCAGGGACAATGTTAAGGATTTAGTTAAGCTTTTTAAAGTGCTGTTCAGCTAGCATGTGCCACTCTCACCCTCATAGCGCTGTGTTCAATATCCAACTCCAGCGACTAGTCAGGCATAAACGTACTAGCTAGTACACTGCTAATTACAAGAAATGTTTAACTTTTTTCATCCCACTACCTCAACAACTCACTACCTTAAAATGGGTCATGTTGTCACTCTTGTTTACACATTTGCCTGTGCACTTTACTGCATGGTGTCTTTTTTGTATAGGACGTAGGTAGTTTTCTGTTAATGTATAATGTTAATGTCTCTGCTAGTCAAATTCGGTTTCTTAGTTAGCTAGTTAGTTTCAATTTAGTTCAATTTATGTTGTAAATTTATGTTCTATGTAGCATCTTGGTCCTGGAGGAACGTTGTTTTGTTTCACTGTGTACTGAACAGTATACAGTTGAAATGACAATATAAGCCTACTTGACTTGACTTGACTTGACTTGACTTGACTAGTGCAGGAACCGAGCCGGGATAAATTAGGCAGATTGTGTCTGGAATAGCACCCAGGGTAAAACCTATGCCGCATCAAAAATGATCGGACTTGGTCATCCTGTCAGAAGAGGTACAGCTACAGCATCGATGGTACTGTTCCTACACTTCCAAAACTTAGTAAAACCCTGGGTAAATTTGGATTTATAAAATGGCAACCTGAGTTCATTTAGAATTTTCAACTGATGCAGCACGCGCACACACACACACACACACACACACACACACACACACACACACACACACACACACACACTCACACACTCATCGTCTATACCACTTTATCCTGTACACAGGGTCGCAGGGGGCCTGGAGTCTATGCCAGAAACTCAGGGCACGAGGTGGGGTACACCATGGACAATTTAGGAACCCCAGTTAATCTAATCTGCATGTTTTTCCGACTGTGAGAGGAAACCCACCAAGCACATGGAGAATATGCAAATTCCATGCACACAGACTTGAGGCAGGAATCGAACGTGAACCCTAGAGGTGCAATGCGGCAGTGCTAGCCACTAAGCCACCGTCCCACCCAGCACACACGTACACACTTTTAAAGTTTCTTGAAAAGCTTAGTATCTTCAACTGCATCAGTTCAACTGCAACTGTGTTCTGAATATTTTTTTCATTTCCTTGCATTTTTCTTATCTCCACCCACTCCATCTGTTCTTCTGCTTTACCATTCCCTCACTCTCTCCTCATGTTCCTGTTTTCACCCTCGTCCTGGAACATCTGCAATCTTTCCTTCAATCTCCAATTGTCTGGAAGGCGGAAACGTTTCCTTAAAGTCAACTGTCATGACAGCAAGGCTACAGTTCCAAGACGTTCTGAGTGCTGACCCAGTTCTGCTTGTGCTTTTACTGCCACGCTGATACAATCGCTATTCAGTCATGTTCTCTGGCAGCCACCGCTTAGACCACTGGGGTGATGATTATCTAGTTTGTTTGTGAGCGCTGTCTAGAACGATGCAATTAGCGACTTATTTATGAGGCATATCGCGTGTGTTAGGAAAGTATAGTTTATTCACTATAGCTAACGTATTGTGAGTGTTCACCTTTGCAAAATGTGCAAGCATATAAAGCTGTTTTTGAGTTTCTGACAAAAACCTAAGACATAAAACATTTGCAAGAGATGGTTTGATAGTTTAATAGATTTTTTTACTTTTTCGACACATGCGAAGTATCAAAACAAAATAGTTTTCTGCTACATATCATGGATGATGATGAAGAAAAATGTAGAACATGGAGAGAGAAAAAAAGATCATGAGTTCGCGGTGGGTTTGAGGATTCTGAAACTAATTTGGATTTTAATTTTGTGCCCACATGCTTACCAACAGAAGCAGTGTGTATGAACTAGGGTGACCTAGTTTCCCCTCCATCAGGGAGGTAGAAGATGTGCAAGAAGAGCTTAACTTTGAGAGCATCTGTGTGTGTTTTTTTGTTTAAATGACCTCATTTCTCATTACATCATTAAATTACTTAAAATTTGTAAACCTGACCAAGGAACATAGTTGTATAAAAGTCTAAGTGAAATGAGCAATGTCACAGATGCCAAATGCTCTATTTTTCATGCTCTTGGTCGTGTCTTCTCACCTCATTTTGCCATCCATCTGTTTTGTGTTAGATGTCGATTAGTTTGTTCATTCATTAGCTATTGTGTCTCATATTTTTGCCAAACCATGCTTTCTGTATTAACCTCCGGAGATCCAGACCCAGACATTGCATTTTGTTCTCACTGTTTCTCTTTATAAGCCCCTGATAACTACTGTATGTCTACAGATATAAAGTTTGGTAAAAGAATTACCCCTAATGGTCTGCATATGATGATCATACAAGAACATATAGACACTGTAGTTGGGAGAGAATTTCATGTCCTCATATACGTATGCATATTCACGTCTCAAGAGGCTGGGGTAAACCCAATAGAGAGATATGGGGATAAAAAGATAAAGCGAGTTTATAGTCATGGTCGTTATTCTATTTCTACTTTCCTGTTTCCACTTAGTGAAAAGGTAGTTGTGTTCTGCAGCTGTTGTTGGAAATGGGTTTCTCGACCGATTCATAGCTAAGTATTATTTCCGCTCATACGAAAGTGGTCGTGAATGGTGACCGAGTTTGAAAAAGGTGGCAGAACAATTCCGAGAGAGATTTAATAAGATGCGATCTTATTAAGTAACACAGTTATGCTGTCTATTGTTATGAAATTTCGCCATTCGGGTAGCATACCATGTCAACTTTGCCTCAGCAAATCAAATTCATTTCAGTACTGTATATTTTGGTGCATTCTATAGTTCCTGTTCCACCTTGCATTGGCATGCATCAGATCATTAGTGAACAGTGCTAAGGTCAGGTGTGAATGGGGTCCAGTGTGTCTCAGAAACGCGATGTGAGTTGATAGACCGCATTCAGAGGTGGTCAGAGACGCATATGACCAGATCACACTTGTAGTGTGAATACGTTGATGTGTTTCAGACAGCGGTGAAGGATTGGCAAAACTCTATCCCACGGAGCACAAGGTTGGGTACACCCTGGATAGGGTGATTCTTTTACGAATTATGGTTGCTTTGAACACATCATAGGGCACAGGGCACATCACATACTGTATGCACTCACACACCTAAATAATACACTACAGGCAATTTGGATACACCAGTCATCTCACACCAGATTTGAACCCCTAACCCTGGAATCATGATGCAACAGTGCTAACCAGTGTGCCACCATGCAGTACTCTTTAGAAAGGCATTAAGGCTTTAATCATGTATCTGATATCAGGATTTGCAAATTATCAGTAAGGTTCGTGTGTGAACAGAAGTCAAGACGTTGCGAGAAAATACACATCTCATGATCACAAAAACAAATAGGATCATTCATAATCAAAATTATGAAAACATGGTTAAACCAGGAAGTATAAGGAACAAAGCACAAGGAATGCACAATCAAGAGACAAGACTCAAGATTCACAAGATTCGATGTATGATGAGATGAGGCTAAATGTTTCTCAGGGAATGTTCCACATGTGTGGGTATAAGCCAAAACATTATGCAGAAAGAAATACAGACATCTTATGAGCACAGAGAAGAGGGACAATAAATTAGGGATTTATCTGGAAACGTGTTATTCATGCTGAAAACTAAAATTCATGAGCAGATTGAAAGCAGGCTGTAAGAACATGACTGAAAACACAGGTGCAGTCTTTTTCCTGTGGAACCACTGGTTTGGTACACATCATGAGATTTGTCGTGTAGAAGAGGATTTTCACAGTGCAAATGTGTGCATCCTGTTAAAATCATCACAGTAAGTTGAATGAAAATGAAGCTTACGAAACCCTTACTTAGCGGCTGCCACACACACACACACACACACACAACTGTATGTGTGATCAGGTACTAAAGAAACACTTCTCATCTCACTCAGATATCTTGGCAAAGTTGTGTGTGTGAACATTTTCACAGTAATGAGCCTTTTTAAAAGAGTAAAGCGAGTGTGAGCGAATGTGTGTGAAAGAGAATGAATTATACCAGGGCTACCAGGAGTAGACAGTTTAATGTGGAAGAATGCATCTTAATGAGAATTTCTCTAAATGTAATGAATGTCATATAGTGTAGTGTATTATCGCTTATTTTCAGAGGTGTCAAGTAACGAAGTGTCATGTCTCTAGGGGTGGTGAAAGGACGCACAGAATGCAGGTTTTCAAGTTCAAGTGGGTTTTTCCCAAACTTTATTTTAAACTCGTCTTTTTAGAATTTTCGTTCAACTTAAATCTTCCACAAAGAAAACAAAACAAAACACAAACACCACAGCTCGCCGTCTGGGCTCGCTCCGTCTGGCTCCTCTCCTGGTTCTAGTATAATGTTTACTCATACACACACACAAAGCAGGCGTTTCCCACTTAACAGAATTCCAGTGTCTCTCCTCGTCATGGAGGGCGCTTCCCACGCTCAAAACGCAGCGTCTGCTGCAGATGCCGGTTTTGCCGGCCTTACCCCAAATCTGGGCGACTAAGTCAGTGCTGGAGAGGAGAACAAGGAGATCCAGAATGAGCTGAGTTCGTGAAGCAACATTAAATGTGACAAACAGTGAACGGACAAACTGCCTCGGGCTCGGCTGGCTTATATAATGACACACAGGGGATTGACACAGGTGCACATAGTTAGTGAAGGGGAGACATACCTACGTAGACACACTAGGGGGCGACAAGGCTCAGTAATCCGGTGACCCCGACCTCACCTCTCTGGGCCGTGGTGTTGCGGATGTTATATTACCCCCCCCTCCAGGACTGACCTCCTGCCGGAGGCGAGGGCGACCCCGACGCTTGCCCCGAAGGGGTTGGGGTTTGTTTGTCGGCTGGGTTGGCCGTTGTGGGGGGCGACCCGGGGGGCGCGGAGCGGGGCGATCCGGCCTTTCGTGATGAAAGGTCGTAACGAGTTCAGGGCTCAGGATGTCTCGGGCCGGGACCCAGCTCCTCTCCTCCGGGCCGTAACCCTCCCACTCGACCAGATATTGGAGGCCCCCTTTTCTCCTTCGAGAATCTAGCAGTTTGGTTACCTTAAACGCCGGGGTGCCCTCTATTTCTATGGCTCCAGGGAGAGAGGGTTCGGTCATGCCCTCGTCGAGGGGTCCCCGAATCACTGGCCTGAGGAGGGAAACATGAAACACAGGGTGAATGCGCATATGAGAAGGGAGTTTTAGTTTAAATGATACCGGGTTTATTTGTGAAATAATGGGAAAGGGACCGATGTACTTGGGGGATAGTTTACGACAGGGGAGGTGTAGGTGGAGGTCCCGTGTCGAGAGCCATACTCGATCGCCTACCTGGAGCGGAGGACTTTCCTTCCTTCGCCTATCGGCATATTTTTTAAACCGGGAAACTGCTTGGGAGATTTGCGCATGCGCATCTCCCCATACTTTCTCCGCGTCTTTGAACCACTGATCCACCACTGGTACTTCGGTGGGAGTGGCATCCCAGGGACAAAGCGGAGGTTGGTAACCTAGGAGACATTGGAACGGCGTTAGACCTGTTGAGGAGTGCACAATCGAATTTTGGGCATATTCTGCCCAGAGTAGCCAGTTCGCCCATTCATGTTGCCTGCTACTACAGTATGCCCGAAGATATTTTCCGAGTTCTTGGACAGTCCGCTCAGCCTGGCCGTTAGACTCGGGGTGATAACCTGACGTTAGGCTCACGGTGGTCCCCAATTTCTGGAAGAACGCTTTCCAGACCTGTGCGATAAATTGGGGACCACGATCGGACACAATATCTTCCGGTATGCCATAGTAACGAAACACGGATTCAAATAGGGCTTCGGCTACCTGCAGTGCTGACGGGAGGGAGGCAAATGGGAGAAATCGGCACCCCTTCGAAAACCGATCAACGACCACTAAGATGGTGGTGTACCCTTTCGACACCGGCAGATCCGTGAGGAAGTCCACTGCGAGGTGGGACCACGGTCGGTTCGGTGTCGGTAGGGGCATTAATTTCCCAACCGGAAGGCTGCGAGGTGTTTTGGCCATCGCACACACTGTACAGGATAGCACGACTGTCTTTACCGTTTCCCTCATTCTCGGCCACCAGTATTTTTTCTCTAATGTTTTTACTGTGCGCGTCACCCCGGGATGCCCTGACGAGGCGTTAGTGTGAGCTGTGATTATTAAGCGTTGCCGACAATTTTCAGGCACATAAATCTTGGTTGGGGGGCACTCGGGGGGTACCGGATGGTCTTGCCCCCCCTGTGTGATCTCCGCGTCTATCTCCCAAGTGATGGGAGCGACGATGAGAGGTGCGGGGAGAATAGTCTCGGGGTGCATCACCGGGGTGGGGTTTGGGTAGTAGCGCGAGAGCGCATCTGCTTTCTTATTTTTAGAGCCAGGCCGGTAGGTAATTTGAAACTGGAAACGTGTAAAGAACAGCGCCCAACGAGCTTGTCTCGGGTTTAACCTTCTCGCCTGTTGGATGTATTCTAAATTTTTGTGGTCAGTTAACACGATGAAGGGGTGTTTGGCTCCCTCGAGCCAGTGCCGCCATTCTTCTAACGCCGCTTTAACTGCTAACAGTTCCCTATTGCCGATATCGTAATTTTGTTCAGCAGGTGTCAGTTTCCGAGAGAAGAATGCGCAAGGATAAAGTTTTTCGGGCTGGCCCTGGCGTTGTGACAGCACCGCCCCGATCCCCACCTCTGACGCGTCCACTTCTACTAGGAACGGCTTCTCGGGGTCAGGAAGCCGCAGGATGGGAGCCGTAGTGAACGCTGCCTTTAGTTTTTGGAAAGCCTTCTCCGCATCGGCCGAGAAAGCTTTCAGTTTTGTTGGTTTTCCCTTAAGCAGGGACGTGAGGGGCGCTGCCACCGAACTATAGTTGCGTATAAACCGCCTATAAAAATTGGCGAAACCCAAGAAACTTTGTAGCGCCTTAACTGACCGTGGTACCGGCCATTTCGTTACCGCCTCCACCTTGGATTTCTCCATCTCGACCCCCTGTGGCCCTATGCGGTAGCCGAGGAATGTCACTTCCGTTTTGTGAAACTCACATTTCTCCGCCTTCGCATAGAGCCCGTGTGCGCGCAGACGCCGAAGGACGGCGGTTACATGCCTGACGTGCTCGGAATACGACCTTGAGTATATTAGAATGTCGTCTAAATACACTATGACACAACGGTTAAACATATCCCTCAGCACGTCATTCATAAACCCCTGAAACACCGCAGGAGCATTTACCAGCCCATAGGGCATCACATTGTACTGATAGTGTCCCGATGAGGTGCTAAATGCTGTCTTCCACTCGTCGCCTTTACGCACACGAACGAGGTTGTACGCGCTGCGGAGATCGAGTTTGGTATATATGGAGGCACCTCGGAGTTGGTCGATAGCGGCTGGCACCAGTGGCAGAGGGTGCTTATACTTTATTGTCACTGCATTTAACCCTCTGAAGTCTATGCAGGGTCGTAAGCCTCCGCCTTTTTTCTCAATAAAAAAGAAACCTGCTGAAGCGGGAGACGTGGAACGGCTAATGAGTCCCTGCCTAAGAGCCTCCTCCACGTATTCCTCCATCGCCCGAGTTTCCTCCCGGGACAGTGGATAAATACGCGAAAAAGGTGGTGCTTTCCCAGGCAAAAGCTCAATAGCACAATCCCACGGGCGATGAGGAGGAAGTCGCGCTGCTTCCCTAATACTAAACACTTCCTGTAAACACGCATACTCTGGTGGCACTTTCATGGACAGGTGTTCTCGCGGGCTTTCAATAGTCGTGGCTTGGACCCCCAATGTTAGGGGTTTACAGGTTTTTGAGCATCGGGGGGACCAGGATTGGATGCTACTGTTCGCCCAATCGAAATTAGGATTGTGAAAGCTTAGCCAGGGCAAGCCAAGCACGACGGAATGGTCCAGCTGAGGAAGCACAAAGAATTTTATTTCCTCAGAGTGACCGGGGAAAGTTAACCGTAGGGGCACTGAAATTACTGTAAGCGGCGAATGGTTTAGGACATGGCCATCCAGAGCCTTTGCTGATATCGGGGATGGAAGCTTCGACACGGGAGCCCGAAGGGCGGAAAGGAGAGATTGGGAGACGAAGTTGCCAGCCGACCCGGAATCTATTAAAGGAAAAACAGAAATAGTGTTATTCTTAAAAGACAGGTGAGCAGGTAAACAAAAAGGTGAATGAGTGCGGGGGGGTGTGTGCTGCGTTACTTTTAGTAACGGACACGAGCTGACTCGGTGTCGTTCGCCTCCACAGTATAAACAGAGGCCCGCGGATAACCTCCTGGTTCGCTCGGCTTCGGTGAGGTGGGAGGAGCCCATGTCCATGGGCTCGGCAGGCTCACGTACCATGGGCTGTGATCGAGGTGGGCTGGAGCGGGGACGCGGTTCTGGACGTCTCGCCTGACGTGAAAGGGGGCGTCGCTGTTGATTTCGCAGGTGTTGATCCAGTTTGATCGATAGCGCGATGCATTCCTCTAGTGAAAGCTCGGCGTCTCGGCAGGCCAGCTCGAGCTGGATGTCGGGGTGGAGCCCATCGCGGAACCGCGCCAGCAAACTCCTCTCGCACCAGCCACTTTCTGCCGCCAGAACCTGGAAGGTGATAGCATACTCAGCCACGGGCATGTTTCCCTGCTTAATCCTCAGGAGCTGTTGTTCGCCGGTCTTTCCCTGGTCGGGGTGATCAAACACAGCTCGCATGGCCTCCATGAATCGCGAGTACCGTGTGATGGTGGCGCCTCCAGTGCTCCACACGGCTGTCGCCCAGTCCAGAGCTTTTCCCGTGAGGTGTTGGGTGATGAAGCTCACCTTTTGTGTCTCCGTCATATTCGGGAATTCTGTAAAATATAGTTCACATGTGAGCAAAAATCGCCGGCATCCCTCGGGATCCCCTCCATACCTTTCGGGGGGGGCAGGCCGTGGAGCTACTGGAGCGCTGGCTGGTGAACTCGCCACAGGTGGCACCTTGGAGGCCGCGAGCTGGCTCACGCTGCACGCGAGATCGTGGACGGCTCTCGCCAGGCTGCCGATCTCTCGCTGCTGATCTCGCAGGTAACTGTGGAGGCGGGCGTTTTCATCTGGCAGGGGGACTCCTGCTGCGTCCATAAAGGTCCGTTCATCTGTCATGTCTCTAGGGGTGGTGAAAGGACGCACAGAATGCAGGTTTTCAAGTTCAAGTGGGTTTTTCCCAAACTTTATTTTAAACTCGTCTTTTTAGAATTTTCGTTCAACTTAAATCTTCCACAAAGAAAACAAAACAAAACACAAACACCACAGCTCGCCGTCTGGGCTCGCTCCGTCTGGCTCCTCTCCTGGTTCTAGTATAATGTTTACTCATACACACACACAAAGCAGGCGTTTCCCACTTAACAGAATTCCAGTGTCTCTCCTCGTCATGGAGGGCGCTTCCCACGCTCAAAACGCAGCGTCTGCTGCAGATGCCGGTTTTGCCGGCCTTACCCCAAATCTGGGCGACTAAGTCAGTGCTGGAGAGGAGAACAAGGAGATCCAGAATGAGCTGAGTTCGTGAAGCAACATTAAATGTGACAAACAGTGAACGGACAAACTGCCTCGGGCTCGGCTGGCTTATATAATGACACACAGGGGATTGACACAGGTGCACATAGTTAGTGAAGGGGAGACATACCTACGTAGACACACTAGGGGGCGACAAGGCTCAGTAATCCGGTGACCCCGACCTCACCTCTCTGGGCCGTGGTGTTGCGGATGTTATACGAAGTACAAATACTTCGTTACCTTACTTAAGTAGAAATTTTGGGTATCTATACTTTACTGGAGTAATTATTTTTCAGCCGACTTTTTACTTCTACTCCTTACATTTTTAAGCAATTATCTGTACTTTCTACTCCTTACATTTTAAAAAGAGCCTCGTTACTCTATTTTTATGATCAGAACACGCATCCACCTCTAACCCCCCCCCTCCCCTCCGGTCGCATGACAAGAACGCACACAACGCCCATAACCCCCCTCCGCCATCCCCCCCCCCAGTCTCATGATAAAAACGCGCACTTTCATCCGACCCATTTGCGTGTTCATGGATTAACCGGAGAGTAGTGTGGTTTCAGCTCTTGCCAAGATGTTGATGACCAGATCCCCCACAGATGAGCTTCAGAAATGCTTATAAGAAAAATTATAGGTGACATCACGGAGGGTTTGTCTAGCTCTTTCGTTATACAGTCTGTGGTCAGATCATTCAATATGCAAATTATCATCACAGGGGTTTTATACTGGACACCGCCGCTGCAGCAACCAAACCATTTCTCCAGGCTAGGGACTGGCACTGAGGATACCTGATATCTCGTGCGGCTGGATATTTTATATGCAAACCCCAAAAAGTCATGAAAAAAAAAAAATGAAGTAAAATGTAAAAAGTATGAAAATAACCTGACTTGGTCACATGACTATGTAGTCCAAACTTACGTAGTCAATTCCTAGCCAGGTATGTTTTATACATCGTTGGGACTGTAGTCAATTGCTCTTTTACATAATGCATTGTGTGTGTGTGTGTGTGTTTCTCATTTGGAATAGTTGCACATAGTTTGACAGTGTGCCAGTGAGATATATGATGTGAAAATCTCAAGCAAAATCTGGATTTAGTTAAGATCCCTAATTATGTACCAGCACTCTCAGTTCATTACACTCATTTAATTAGCAGCAAAACCTAAATTAGTGAAGCAGGGTTGGATAAGTCTCATACCAGATCCAACAAAGTGACAGAGCAAGACAAAAGTTAGTCTTAGAAACTTCTAGAAACATTTACAAATGGATCTGATGCCTTGACACACACTTTTGATGTCTTCAATGAATCAACTTTAATGTCTATAATTTATTAATCTATATAGAAATATGACTTACTACGATATGTCATAACACCACAGCGGCCTGCCTCTTTTTAAGTATTGTAGTGATGGAACTAATCATCGTTAATTTCTCAATCCATCCCCTCTCACAAAGTTTTATCCTAGCCAGGTGTGGTTTAGGATGTCATAGGCAGGAACCGACACAGGGGACTCCTTCCTGACTACAACACACGTAAACTAATACTGTCATCTCTTAAGCCAACAAAGGCAAAAATAAAACCGTGGACATTACCGTATACTGTACACCCATCAGCTATAACATTAAAAACTTTAACATTAAAACCACCTAGGTTTTGGGTCTCACTTGGGCTACTGGGGCGGCTCTGGTCCCTCGGGATGTGGCTCCACAATGCCTCTGGTGTAGTGTGTTATGTGTCTGACACCAGGACGTTGGCAGCTGATTCTTTGGGGGCTGTGGCGTTGGTGCGTCAGTGGATCGTGGGAGCATTGGTGGAAGGTTCAGTGGTAGGTTTCTCGCCTATCACGTGGAAGGCCGGGGTCGATTCCCAGCCATTGCCCAAACCCCAGCCACTGGATGTAGTGCTGGTCCCAAGCCCAGATAAAAATGCGAAGGTTGTGTCAGGAAGCGCATCCGGCGTAAAACTTGTGCCAAGATGTGCAACCTTGTGGCAACCTCGTGGTGGGAGCAGCCAAAAGACTAACAAGAAATGTTAATGTGCTAATGTTGTCTGGTGTTAATGCTATGGATTATCTATGCAATGTAGAAGGCAAACTTCCACTGAAGTGTTACAGTCCAGCTCTTTAACAAGCTTTGACTCAGTGACAGCATGTTCATTTCAATTAAATTCAACTTTTCTGTATAGCGTTTTAACAATAAACAATGTTGCAAACCATCTTTAAGAAAAATAGAAATTCTGAAGGCTGCATGGTGGTGTAGTGGTTAGCACCGTCGCCTTGCACCTCCAGGGTCCGGGTTTGTTTCCTGGCCCGACTCAATTGCCATCTCTGTGTGCATGGAGTTTGCATGTTCTCCCCGTGCTTGGTGGGTTTCCTCCGGGTACTCCAGTTTCCTCCCACAGTCCAAAGATATGCAGGTTAGGCAAATTGGTGTTCCCAAAATTGCCTGTAGTGTGTGAATGAGTGTGTGTATGTGTGTGTACCCTATGATGGATCGGCTCCCTGTCCAGGGTGTACCCTGCCTCGTGCTCGAAGCCTCCTGGGATAGGCTCCAGGTCCCAGTGACGCTGAATTCAGGATAAAGCGGTATAGAAGATGATATAGGAGATAGTAAATTAAAAACTCTATGGCTTTATTAGTTTGTCAGTTGATAGAGGCAAGGAAAAACTCCCTTAAGGAAGAAACCAGACTCAAAAGTGAATCCATCCTCATATGGGGGATTCCAGATACCAGCAGGACCATAAACAAATCCCTTGTATAGTGGTGTGCTACTGTACATGCTTAAAACGCTAACAGTCTTTAACAGGAAATGTGTGTTAGTTAACATAAAGTCCACTTTTGTTGAGGTTACCAACTGTATCCTTTTTATTGTATTTCTCTTCTATGCAAAAAACTTTATTTATTTTTAAGCTTTCCTTTCATTGATTCATTTAGTGTGGGTTTTAGTTATCTGTGGTTTATTTCCATTCACTTATTTATCTCCATCTCTTGTGATTAATACCAATGCTATTACCGTGGAGACATCCTGTCCACCGACTACTGGTTTTTGTGGTCTTTTTTTTTATATATATATTCCAACTAGAATTTCCTAGTTAACTAAACTGCCACCTACGTACATACCTCTCATACAAGTTATTGCGTGATTATATGGTGTATCAGCAGAAAAAATAATCCACCAAATTGAATTGACCATTCATTACTCACTTTGGTCATAATCATTAATACTGTGAAATGTATGACAAGACATAATCTCCATGGTCGTACCACATTCCTGCAGCGGTTTAGAAACATCTTGTTGCACATTATTCATGCTCTTCACGAGTTCAGGGCAGTTTGACTTTGTTATGGGTGGGTGACTAGGCAAGCCTTAACATAATCAAACTTTTCAGGGGGAATTTGGATGGAAATGTTCACATGTGTGGGTGAGAGAGAGCGAGAGAAAGAGAGAGAGAGAGAGAGAGAGGGAGATTTGTTCAACCAGCTACAGAGCATGTCTAAGAAATAATGAAAAAACACACTGTTAATATGAAGGAATTGTATGTGGCACATGTAGCTACTGTATACAGTAAAGGAGGGATTTTGCTGTTTGTTTGTTGTTGTTGTTGTTGTTATAAGCGACTACAAATGGTTTTATTCCTTCTTTTATTGGAAATTTCACCACAAGTCCTAGTTTGACTTAAACATCTCTTGTATATTATTTGTTCATTCTACAGTACAGTGGTAGTTGGTAAGTGGTAACCACTTGAGTATTACGAAATGCACTTTCCCATGGTAAATAATGTAAATAATGTAAATGCAGATAATCGCTTCCAGTCACTTAAAAATATTACCAATATTGCCAATTACCAACACTTTAATCATATTTTTTGCACTTGAAAAACAATCAAACATTTAGAAAAGACATATAAATGAAGTAAAATATGAAATAAATAGACATTGAACCACACTACTTTTTCTTCTTGCTACCGTCCTTAATAACATACCATGAAGATATGTTAGAACCATGTATCACACTGTAGTGCATGTAGTGTTATACCAAGGTAGAACTGTAGCAGCAAATAAATACCTAGGGTTCTATCCACCAATGGACCACCATAATACCTACACCATGGTAACGTTTCTTATGGGAGAAAACAACGGTCTGGTTGTCACAGATCTGTCAAACGAAGTGCCAACGATACGGTGGATTAGTGGTAGCACTTTCACTTCGTACCTCCTGGTACATCCCACAGACATGCATTGTTGGTCGACTGGCTCCAAATTGCCTGTAGCCTACAGTACAGTATGAGTGTGTGTGCAATTGTGGGTTGCGTGAGGTCGGGGTCCCCAGCACAGCAGTGTTCCCCATACAGCAGAGAACTCTAATCACAATGACTTTGAATAAATAGAATAGTTTGAATAGTGCCAAATAAAAATTTTAGGTAACAATTCTGTCCGTTGCATTGCATAGGGTTTAGATATAATACATATACATGCACTGTTTAAATACAGTTTTAGTGAGGAAATTCCTTGATTGGCATCATGAACAAAGTAAGAACAAATGATTTTTTTTCTCCCCCTTACATACTGTATAGGAAAGCAATGAGCATCACATAGTTCTGTTTGCTGCCACAAGTTTGTAATAATTGGAAAGGGAAGACTTGTTTATCTGGTGGAAGAAAAACCAAACCCACGTCTTATTAATATCTGGAACAAATAGGTCAGTTCAAAATAAGTAAGCTGGCTGACCCTGCACTCTGACCCCAGTTTCCTAATTGGGATATGCGAAGAAGACATTTCACTGTGCTGTACAGTATATGTGACAAATAATTGAATATTCATCTTCTTCTAATGGATGTTGGGCAACATTGGTATTAAGTTTTTCATAGTTAGAATTAATTTGGTGAAATGGCATCAGAACCACGTTGGCTAGATCTGTGGTTCTCAACCTGCCCTGCACATTTTAGTGTTTTTCTTTTCTTTTAGCTCCCATCAAACCTGATTTAACTAATCAGCTGATTATCAGTCTTTTTTTAATTGAATACAGTTTGATAGAACAGAGAAAACACAAAAGTGAGTAGAGCAGGTGATAACCAGTGGACCAGTATATGACAATGGGAGAACATTGAACACATACAGTACCCCTAACCCAATGTTGCAAAAACTAATTCAAAATAATATTAATATCTGCAGTAAGGGTATTACAAGTGCCACAAAAAACTCCAGACAACAACAATTTACTCCATGGCAGCCTGGTGACCTAGCGGTTAGCACTGTGGCCTCGAGGGTTTGATTCTCGCCTTGGGGCTCTGTGCGTGGAGTTTGCATTGGGAAGCAGCCAAAGGGTAAAAGAAAAAAATCTGTCCTGTGAAAGTGTACGTGATGTATTATGAATGCAGTGCAAACACTATGTTTCAATACAGTATTTTGGGAGCTTAGATGCACCTCGTGGTAATCTACCCAAAATAAGATTAAACAAAAAGTAACATTACATCACAAAGGCATGTGTGACGTGAGACACACACTTTTGAAGCTGCTGTGTTCGTCCCAATCTCTGATTCTGAATCCTTTTGGAAACTTGAGGGACCATGGATGTGGTCGGACATTGTGCGGATGAATGATAATCTACGTAGATGATCCAAATAAAGGTTAAGATGTCGTTGGTTGTATTTGCAGTTGTGTGTTTGGATCAGTCATTCAATGTTATTTTAACATCATTTCATCAAAGTCATGCGAACGTTCGAAAATGTTATTCCGCCAATGCACGTCATCACAACGTCATTACCACTATATTACAGCACTCATCCAGTAATACAGCACTTGTTTTACATAGATTTGATGGCAGATAACTGTGTTATTTTTATTTTTTTTTAATCCTATACTTCTTTCACTATATTCTGGGTGTCTAAAGACACATTTTGTTGAGGTCAACATTATTATTTTAAATTCTGAATACCTGTTTTCAGTATACAGTAGTTTCTCCACCGTCCAGTTTTATGGATGTTCTCTGGAGGTACCAGCAGATATCCAGTAAATAAATGTAGACATGCTCAATAATAAAACAAAACTTAATATGATTTTAATGTGCAGAATTCATTTAGCTCCAGCCCTGATGAATTCTGGACAATTACATATTCACACCACTCTAACATGCTTTATTACACTTCTCAGGAAATGTTCAAGCCTTTTGTATGCTGTAATAGTTCAAAAATCACATTGAGCTAAGAAGAAATCATAATGCATACTGGTGCATTGGCTTTTATTCAATAGGACTTGATTTTGGTAAAAAATGTATAAGTGTTAGAGGTCATTTTTGAGTCCAACATTGCAAATTACTGTATAAAGAAACTGTACAAAACTAGGGCGGCACGTTGGTGTGCTGATTAGCACTGTAGCCTCACTTGTCCAGGGTTTGATGTCCGACTTGTGTCTTTGCACATGGAGTTTGCATGTTCTTCCCATGCTTACTGGGTTTCCTCCGCGTACCCTGGTGTCCTCCCATAGTCCACTGGGATAAGCACCAGGCCTAGCAAAGCCCTATACAGGCAAAGCGAAATAAGTATATAAGGAGTGCAAGAATGTACAAAACAGTTACTCACAGTGCTATACACACACACACACACACGTGCATAACGTCTCACATTACTTGGAAGTGAGAAATTTATTTAAGCTTTGTTTGCAGTGCTTACAATTGATTTAGATTTGTTAGTTATTGTTCATTTTCTGATCGTTATCTCACTTTAGAACATTATTCTATTAGACGATATGGTCTATCTCATTACAATGTGGTCAGGAATAGATCAGACAAGACACGGTGGTGATTCAATTATTGGCTTATTGCTCTGTTTGCAATCGTTATTTTATTTAATGATCTCATTGACATTATCATTGTGTTTTATCACTCGCACCACTCGCATCAGAATGTTATTTCAATACCAGTGTCTTTCGATTCCTGGATCTTAGACGTTAATGCTTGTCATGAAGAAAGGGTTTTAGAGAAGATGAACGAATTAACAAATAAAGGCTGCAACTTGTAAGAGCATGCACAAGAGCTTGATGTTTGTACAGTAGGTGAACATGATTAGTTATTTTATTAGTTTTGCTTTTGATGTTCATAATCAAGAGCATCTGTTGGACCGAAATTGTGTTTTGATGCCTTAATGAAATGTGGAAGTGTGTGCAGCATGGGAACTCGCATATACTAGTTTTCGCAGATAAACTTGCTCAGGTTTTACCTGCATACCCACCGCAGCAAAGTTTGTGCCAAAATGTTTGGGCTAAAGACCAAACTGGCAGCAAAGATGAAGTGAAAGCAATATGAACACAAAGATTTTTGGCCCATGTTGGAATATTGAGGTGTCAATGATTATTTCATTATCATTTGGGTGAATTGTCTGATTAGAAGGTGCTGCATAATTTTCTCTAATGGCACACTCTAACAGGATGCTCCACATAATGTAAGTAATAATAAAAAGGTTTGTTGTTATTAAATCCCATATTTGTATTTATTTGTACTTTACAGAATGAATCTTGTTAGCACTGTCGCCTTGCACCTCCAGGGTCCGGGTTCGATTCCCCGGCCAGGCTCGATTCCCGTCTCTGTGTGCATGGAGTTTGCATGTTCTCCCCGTGCTTGGTGGGTTTCCTCCGGGTATTGAAAGTTGAATTTTTTTCTTGTATTACCTTCAAAAAAAGAGATCAAAGAGGCAATACTGAGTTAATGTCTGTTTTTGGCTGATGGTTTGGCTGTAAGCTCCCAGTTAAATCTTTGAACACACCTTCTAAATTAGTGGTCTTTCCTGGTTTTAATTTCTTTCTACATTAGAAAATAATGCTAAAGGTATCCAAAATGTGCAATAATCTCCTTTGAACAGTTGATATTGAGATGCACCTGCTACTTATGATCTGTAAAGCCTTGAAAGCAGCTCTAATCTGAAGTGCTGTTTGTTAAATTGGTGATTTCTGAGGCTGGTAACTCTAAACGAACTTCTCCTGTGCAGCAGAGGTAGGTCATGGTCTTGTTTTCCTGGGATGGCCTTCATGAGAGCCAGTTTCATTATGGTGCTTGATGGATTTTGCAAATGCACTTGACAATACTGTTCTTGCAAGAACTTTTACAGAACAACTGACCTTCATGTCTCAAAACAACTACTGTCTGTTGCTGTTTTTGATACTTAATCACCTAATTTCATATGTGTTATTTCATAGTTTTTAAAAAATCCAGTACAGTGGATTAGTGGTTAACACTGTCTCATTGCACCTCCAGGGTCTGGGTTTGATTCTCGCCTTGTGTCTGTGTACATGGAGTTTGCTTGGTAGGTCTCTTCCTGAAACTCTGGTTTCCTCCCACAGGCCAAAGACATGCTGATTAGGCTAATTCCCCAATTGCCCGTAGTGTGTGTGTGTGTGTGTGTGTGTGTGTGTGTATGTGTGTGTGTGTACATGTGTGTGTGTGTGTGTGTGTGTGTGTGTGTGTGTGTGTGTGTGTGTGTGTGTGTGTGTGTGTGTGTGTGCCATGCAATGGATTGGTACCCTGTCCAGGATGTACCCCGCCTTGTGCCCTGTGTCCAATTACCCTGTATACGGGATAAAGCGCTATAGACGATGAATAAGTGAATGAGTTTGGGTGTTCTAGAATGTAAAAAAAATGATCCAAACTTATCTCCACACTAAATGTACCTTTATATGGCTAAATCATTGTTAATCATGTCATGTCTATCGCTAAATAAATAAAAATTTAATCATCTTAAAATTGCTGTGACATAAGAGAAATATGATACTTGATAATATGCTTTTAAAAACATTTTAAAGTAATTTGGGGTTGATATGGCTTTTGGCAATACATGAGTATGCCAACTAATTATACTATATTATGACAGACTGACATTAATCTGAGAACACATTTTTTTGCACATGCAAATTTTACTTATCTTAAATGTGGCCAAGAAAGTGTCTCAGTTTCAATTTATTTTCAATTGATCTATTAGGAGTCAGAAGCTTTGTCATGCATCCTTGTGTAGTACCCTTCCTTATTATGTAATTTTAATAGTATTGTCTGGCCTGAGCTTATCGAAACCCTGTGCCTACTTCAAAGAACGCTAGCGCAGCCAGTCAAAGATGCGGGAATTATTTTGTACGTTTGTGCTGGATAGCTGATAAGTTTGTTCTCATTTCACAAAGCAAACAACAATATGAGACCAGTCCATGGCGGAACATTAAAACGCATGCAACAGCCTGTACTGTGTACTTCAGATGAGGCCAATCTGTATTTAATGATAAGACTTCTAGAAATATTGTAGAAATCCCAATAACTCAAGTACACTACTTTTACTATTTAGTCTTACAGGTTTTCTAAAGTTTTTAGTGTGATTTTGAATTAGGGCTGGGCAACCAATCGAAAATTAATTGAAACAGACTTCCAGTATCTACAGTATAATTTACATAATATTGCCCTATTGTTCTGTTAAGATTTTCATCACTGTGTGTTCATGTACTGTAATGTACCCTTAAAACATACTACCACATGTGTACTCACATGACTTTGCCCCTGCAGTATGGAATA
Organism: Channallabes apus; assembly: GCA_030522415.1. NCBI lineage: Eukaryota > Metazoa > Chordata > Actinopteri > Siluriformes > Clariidae > Channallabes > Channallabes apus. The sequence goes on along the minus strand of CM060108.1, from coordinate 19,924,916 downwards.
TTCTATATAGTTGAGCATATTTACAGTGTAAACCTTCTCAGGAAACTGTGAGGGCAAAAAAAAAAAACTAAATAATAATTTATTAACTGTAGTCATGCCCTGAGATGGATTGACGTCCTGTCCAGGGTGTAACCCGCCTCATGCCCTAAGTCTATTGGGATAGGAGTCTCCAGGCCCCCGCGACCATAAAAGGATAAAGCAGTATATCAAATCAAATCATTATTATTGTCACATCACGTTACTGGTACACTGGTACAGTACATGTGAGTGAAATTCTTATGTGCTAGCTACACAAGCAATAGTGGTGTACAATTATAAGAATAAATATGTATATGAATAAATACAGTAGTACTGTGCAAGTACTGTATAAAAAAAATACAAATGAATGTGAATACAAGTATATACAGTACTTACTCTACCATCCTCCTAAAGCCCTGTCCAGCTTTTTTTCTGAACTCAGTGAACTGTTAATCCTTGCCTGCTCATTGTCATTTCCTATTCTTCTGCTAGGTGACTTCAATATTCATGTTGATACAGTTTGCCCCAACACTACCCAATTACTGTCTGTTTTTGAATGTTTTAATTTGACACAGCATGTTCGCGTCCCTACCCATACTCGTGGTCATACCCTTGATCTAATACTGTATGTACTTCAAGGGGGGATATCACTTCTATTTCTGCCTCTGACACCGGTATTTCTGACCATAAACTTCTTGACTTTAGCCTTAATCTGCCTATGCACTCTGAATGCCTTAAAACTGTTATTTCATACCATATTTTGAAAGCAATTGATACTGTATCATTTTGTACTTCTATTGTCTCTTCGAATCTCTCTGATGCATTGATATTTCTTCTCCATCTGTGATACTATATAATTACTGTACAACTCTACAATTTCTGAAATCCTACAGCAGCATGCTCCTATAAAGTCCAGAAATGTCCCCGCCACTCACTCTTGTCCTTGGTATACCCCTGAGCTCTGTATTCTTAAGGCTACCGGCAGACGGCTTGAACGTCTTTACAGGAAAACCGGTCTTACTGTTCATTATTTGGCTTTTCTAGGTCATGTTAAATGTTATAAATCCGCTCTCTTTTCAGCCCGCTCTAACTTTATCTCTGCCACAATTAATAAATCGAGCAACAGGCCAAAAGCATTATTTAATACGATAAACAAACTTTAAGCATCCCACCTCAGGATGCTCTAGTATCCAATGAGTTTTGCTGCTCTTTTTTGGATTATTTGCTTGAGAAGACTAATGCTGTCCACCAATGTTTCCCTACTGATACAGAGCTCAGCCATCCTACAAATCTATCCAGTCTCTGTCTTGTTTGTCTCTCATGACCCCAGATTCTGTCTCTAAGCTAATCCTGAAATCCAACTCTTCATCCTGTCACCTTGATCCTGCTCCTACTTCTCTCCTGAAACTTTGTCACTCTGCCATTTCTGTACCTATTTCTCATTTTATTAACGCATCTCTTACCTCTGCTTCATTTCCTCTGCCACTAAAAACTGCTGTAGTTACACTTGTGCTCAAGAAACCCAACCTTGACTCCTCAGTTTTATCTAACTATCGTCCCATTTCTAATTTACCTTTCATATCCAAATTACTGGAAAGTACTGTTGCTGCCCAACTCCAGTCTTTTCTAGTTGATAATAATCTCTTCGACCATTTTCAGTCTGGTTTTCGCCCCCTCCATAGTACTGAAACTGCACTTGTAAAGGTAGTGAACGATCTACTGCTTTCTGGTGATTCTGGTTCCATGTCTATACTGCTGCTACTTGATCTCAGCTCTGCCTTCGATACTGTCTCCCATGATTTGCTTATTTCTCGTCTCTCTGCTCTGGGTATCCCTGGTACTGCTCTTTCTTGGTTTTCTTCCTATCTCTCAGATAGACAATTTTATATTTCTGTTAAGGATTTTCGATTGCCCACCATCCCCCTGAAGTGTGGTGTTCCCCAGGGATCTGTTCTTGGCCCACTATTATTCACAATTTACATAATCCCACTCGGTCTGATCCTTCAACGTCATGGTCTTAACTATCACTTTTATGCAGACGACATTCAACTCTATTAAATCTGTACACCTACTCCATCTGCCCAAATTGACAAAATCTCTGCTTGCGTGAAGGACATTAGAGATGAAACTTAACTACTTTCTGAAACTTAACATAGACAAAACTGAAATAATTTTCATTGGAACCGCAGCACTTCCACCACAACATTTCCACCAATTTCACCTGTGAGATTGCTGGCTCTCACATCAAAACATCTACTTCTGTCAATAAATCTGCATTCTTTCATCTACGCCGCATTGCCCAACTGCGCCTTTCATCAGTACCAAAGATGCTGAAACTGTCATCCATGCATTCGTCTCATCACGCCCCCTACATGGCTTTTTTGTTGTCCCTCGGTACCGCTTCTCTTCAATGGGCGGCAGATCATTCAGTGTTATTGCTCACAAACTTTGGAACTCTCTACCACACTCTCTCCGGTCTGTTAACATCTCCATATTTAAATCTTTACTCAAAACCCACTTGTTTTCCGAATGTTACACCTGAATCCACGTGTCCTCTGCATGTCTGTATTACAATATCTACTCATTGTAAAGTGTCCTTGAGCTCTGGAAAGGCGCTATACAGTAAAAATACAATTATTATTATTATTATTACGTACACACATACACACATATGCATGCAGTACATGTATATACATATACGTTTGTGAGAGTGTGTCTACTTGTGTATAAATGTATAGAGAATGTCCGCAATGAATGTTGTGCAAAAGGCAATTATGTGCAGTATGGAGTGTATGACGATGAGTTTTTAAAATTATATTTGCCATTGTAATATTTTTATTATTATCTTTGTGCAGCATTAATATTTCTATTTGTATTAATATTTAAATTATTATATTTAGTTAAAAAACAAAGGGAGCTTGATATTTAAGTATGTTATCTAATACATTACAGACTAGCAGTCTAACACTGAGTGTACAACATCGAGTTAAACAGATGAGAAACACATTGTAAGCTAGCTGGACACCCTTAAAAATAATTAACATTAAGTTTAGTCATTAACATTGATTATCATTTAGAAATCAGAAACCCATGCCCGTAAGGACCAAATTCCAACCCTTCCAGGCGAATCCAACAGTTAAGCCAATACAATTGGCTTACAACACCATAAACTTGACTGGCCACCATGGAAAGTCACCAGAACACTTAGTGCATCACAGCTCATTACGCACGGGGTCCAGCAGGCAAAGAGCCCAAGGCCACCAACATGGCCTCCAACTCCCCAGTTCCCAAACCAATCAAGCACCCATTTGTTGCGCCGGACAAACAAGGGATATCCGTGGAGGCCTCACCCCTGCAACCCACAGCACTCAAAGGATCCTGGTGGCAGACACCACAGCACACTTCCAGAAGTCTTTCGGAGCCACAACCTGAGGTGTCAGAGCTGCCCCATGGCACAATGTTAATATTAATGTCATGGCTGATTGGTGTATACAATGGGTAAAATGTCCAGTTTCAGACAAAAACCAAATCTCCAGAGGGTGGAACTAAATGCATTTCAACACTTTCTGTGAGTCTAACCCTTAACCCTAGCCCAAACCATTGTGCACAGAATGAAAACAAAACAATTTAACACATTTATCCAGTCTGTAACACATCTGGAGGGGGGGTGCCTTAATGACCCTGAGTTAGTCTGGATCTTGGATAATGCCAACAGTGTGCATTAGGGTATTTTATTTGAGTCATACATTCGCTATTAAATAGAAATCTTTTATTTCTTTAAAAAACTAATTCCACTGGTTGACTGTAAGATACAGTAACTGAGATAATCATTGCTGGAATACATGTATACAAAACAAGCCCAAATAACATTATAAGCAGGAATGAGTTGGGTTGATATACTGCATTTCTCTTGTACTCTTATTCACTCATGGATAGATAAGAGCTTCTCCTAAGCATAAACACAAATGTAAATGCACTTGAGTGCGTGTGACATTTACATTTATAGCGTTTGGACTGACTTACAGTAATGCTTTATCTCCATTTACACAAATCCTCATGTAAGTACAAATAGATCAGGGTTTAAGAATACCATCAGATTATCAGATGTTCATTCTGAAGCTTATCATGCTTAAAAGTACGTCTTCAGTCTTCACTTGAAGACAGTGGGTGGTTCATTGGAATTTAATTTTTCCTTCTGGATGCCTGTGCAAAGAAATTGATATCTGCCTTTGTATCACTGTGTATGAAATGAAGCTAAATGTAAGCTACACTTTTAATTATGAATGGCCGTGTGCTGTGAAAACTCCCTTAATAGCTTCTGGGTCTTCTTTGTCTGTTTTAATTACTGCGAGGCTCAGCCTGGTGTCTGTAATAAACACCAGCAATTAGATTGAAGTTATTTCATATCTTTATTTTATTTTTTATTTTACCTTCCTTGTTCAGTTGTTCCATGCTCTGAGAAAAGTACATATATTGCAGTCATTCATTTGAGGCAGTAATTTTTTCCTCCATTTGGATCACAGTGGAATAGAATAGAACTTCCAATTCATTAATGTATGCATTTTAAAATAAATACCGAAATCTCAAAAAGGAATTGTGCGCTTGTTTACAAAAGAGTACAATTTATTACAGGCAATACAGAGTATTTGTTTTTTCCAAATAATTTTGAGCTGAAAAAAAATTATAATTACAAATTTTTTTTTTTTTTTTATGAGATTATTTGTTCAGTTATTTGGTGTTAGCCTCGATAAATATTTTTGAATACAAAATGGTATATTTGATAGTTAGACATACAGTCTAAATTGCAGAACAGTGAGAAGTTTAAATTGCAATCACATTATGTGCCAAAATAATCACATTATGATTTTTTATTACTGCCAAAACCAAAACTGGTGCTTAAAAGTGTCTCACCTACTGTATGTGAAAAAGTTCATTTTCAGATAGGATCATATAACAATGTTTTTATACTTAATGCTTCTTATCCCCCAATCCATGCTTCGCTTTTTTTGTTTTATAAACATGCATACACATGTATATTTCGATTAGATAAAAAGAACCACATTTGCTGAAACAATTTCATGTCCTTTTCTGTAACTTTTTAAAATTCTAATCTTTCAATGATCTTAAATGTCATTTAGATGAGATTTTACATGAAAAGACATAAACCTGAAAAAAGTATATTATTCTAAAATGCTAAATTGTTAAGATATTGCATTAACATGATTACGGACACTACAGATTTTGGAGGGAAAATCCTTAATTTTGCATGGAATGCGTACATTTAGGCAACAGTTCTTACAGGTTATATGCTTCAAGAAGCTTACACCAATTTTAGTATCAATACTCAAAGAAATATTAATAATTTGCATTTAAAATTATTATTGTTTAAAGCTGAAAAATGGCCATTTTTGGGGCACATACAGTGGCTTGCAAAAGTATTCGGCCCCCTTGAACTTTTCCACAATTTGTCACATTACAGCCACAAACATGAATCAATTTTATTGGAATTCCATGTGAGAGACCAATACAAAGTGGTGTACATGTGAGAAGTGGAACGAAAATCATACATGATACCAAAAATTTTTTTGCAAATAAATAACTGCAAAGTGGGGTGTGCGTAATTATTCAGCCCCCTTTGGTCTGAGTGCAGTCAGTTGCCCATAGACATTGCCTGATGAGTGCTAATGACTAAATAGAGTGTACCTGTGTGTAATCTAATGTCAGTACAAATACAGCTGCTCTGTGACGGCCTCAGAGGTTTTCTAAGAGAATATTGGGAGCAGCAACACCATGAAGTCCAAAGAACACACAACAGGTCAGGGATAAACTTATTGAGAAATTTAAAGCAGGCTTGGGCTACAAAAAGATTTCCAAAGCCTTGAACATCCCATTCATTCATCCCATCCCGATCATTCAGAAATGGAAGGAGTATGGCACAACTGTAAACCTACCAAGACAAGACCGTCCACCTAAACTCACAGGCCGAACAAGGAGAGCGCTGATCAGAAATGCAGCCAAGAGGCCCATGGTGACTCTGGACGAGCTGCAGAGATCTACAGCGCAGGTGGGGGAATCTGTCCATAGGACAACTATTAGTCGTGCACTGCACAAAGTTGGCCTTTATGGAAGAGTGGCAAGAAGAAAGCCATTGTTAACAGAAAACCATAAGAAGTCCCGTTTGCAGTTTGCCACAAGCCATGTGGGGGACACAGCAAACATGTGGAAGAAGGTGCTCTGGTCAGATGAGACCAAAATTTAACTTTGTGGCCAAAATGCAAAACGCTTTGTGTTGTGGAAAACTAAGACTGCACATCACTCTGAACACACCATCCCCACTGTCAAATATGGTGGTGGCAGCATCATGCTCTGGGGGTGCTTCTCTTCAGCAGGGACCGGGAAGCTGGTCAGAGTTGATGGGAAGATGGATGGAGCCAAATACAGGGCAATCTTTGAAGAAAACCTCTTGGAGTCTGCAAAAGACTTGAGATTGGGGCGGAGGTTCACCTTCCAGCAGGACAACGACCCTAAACATAAAGCCAGGGCAACAATGGAATGGTTTAAAACAAAACATATCCATGTGTTAGAATGGCCCAGTCAAAGTCCAGATCTAAATCCAATCGAGAATCTGAGGCAAGATCTGAAAACTGCTGTTCACAAACGCTGTCCATCTAATCTGACTGAGCTGGAGCTGTTTTGCAAAGAAGAATGGACAAGGATTTCAGTCTCTAGATGTGCAAAGCTGGTAGAGACATACCCTAAAAGACTGGCAGCTGTAATTGCAGCAAAAGGTGGTTCTACAAAGTATTGACTCACGGGGCTGAATAATTACGCACACCCCACTTTGCAGTTATTTATTTGTAAAAAAATGTTTGGAATCATGTATGATTTTCATTCCACTTCTCACGTGTACACCACTTTGTATTGGTCTTTCACGTGGAATTCCAATAAAATTGATTCATGTTTGTGGCTGTAATGTGACAAAATGTGGAAAAGTTCAAGGTGGCCAAATACTTTTGCAAACCACTGAAGCTGTATAAAAACAGCTGAAGTTAGCAACTTGAAATTTTTAGGGAAGCAAGATTGGTCACTTCCATGTTGCCTAAACTTCAGAAGTAGCTTCTTTGGCACACGCATTTTCTGTGTTATACCGTATAACGGACACCAATACTGTTTTTTGGCCGTTATCATATTGTGCAGCTCAAGTGCTGAATAAGACTGTAGACACTGGTTTGGAGTCATAGACAAACCTCTAGCAGGACATAAAGAGAAAAACATAGCATATAGACCCTGGGGCAAAATCAGTAACTGACATAGAGACAAGGACAGGACTAGGGCCCATGACTGATCCAGTATTTACTCAAGGAACGGCTGAGAAATAAACAAGCCCAGGGGCTGAATGTGACCTTGTGGAAAGCTGAAGCATCACGAATGGCACTAAAACGTTTAAATCTGATACAGGAAAATTCTCAGAGGATAAGCAAGATGCTGGAGGGGACTCAAAGGTGATGCATTACAATGTGTATACTGTAAGCCTTACATAAAGTAAAACTCTGTGCTACTGTACACATGAACTGGAGAAAAAATTGATATGCCTCCTTTTATAAGAGAAAACACAGACAGCCTCGGCCTGACATTTGGGATTTGAAAGGACATGCAGCTGACAATTGCGATTTAAGAAATGGCCTGAGATTTAGTCAAGGGGAGATTTAAGTCTCAGAGTAACTGATGGATGTTCTCTGGGTCTGATTTAGGATAACTCCCAGAGCTTGAAAGAGATTCAGCAAAGGTCAGGGCTGGTAATTGTCTAAGGATTTACAAAGACGAAGTCTTGGAAACAAAATCTGACAGAGGAAAATTCTTGGGAACAATGCCAGGAAAAGCTCCTGGGTCGGGGAGGTTGATAAAGACAACAGATCAGATACAGGCTCAGACATGGAGCCAGAAACAGTTTATCAGTGTTAATTCCCATGGCTGTAGAGGAGGGCTAGACTTTTTTTTTTTGGGGGGGGGGGGGGTGTCAGCTTCTGCTCATTTGGACTGGTATGAAAAGAACAACAACTCTTTAAGTGATCTGAATCAGCCATTGAAAAAAAAGTAATGTGGTTTGAATTTAGTTATATAAAGGGACTCAGACGACCTCTTGGAAAGGAACAGGCAAACGAGAACTACAGGAAGGCTGAGGTGAGAGAGTGCAGGCGAGAGAAAGTAATCACTGGAGCAGTGTAGGAGTCAGAGAACGTCGTATATATCATATACAACACTGTAAAAAATACACCTTAGCAAGTACTGTAGAAGTATCTTTAGTCAGAGTTACCTGTTTCTTATTATAAGAAATTATAAAGAAGCAACAAACAAAATATAGGATACATATACTGTACCTATTGCAGAAATATTAAAAAACGAACATGTGACAGATAATTTAGCTTATTTTTAAAACAATTTGATTAAAATTAGAAAAATGATCTTCCAACGGAACAGGAAAGTGTTCATGCTTAAAAATGTGTAAAATATGTCTGGAAATAGGGTCGCAGGGGGCCTGGAGCCTATCACAGGACACACCAGATGGGGTTCACCCTGGACAGGGTGCTGATCCATCGCAGGGAGCACACATACATAATTTGGAAACGCCAGTTAGCCTAATTGGCATGTTTTTGGACTGTAGGAGGAAACTGAAACACTGTACCTGGAAGAAACCCACCAAGCATGGGGAGAACATGCAAACTCCACTCACACAGAGAGGCAAGAATTGAACTTGTCAGGAAATTGAACCCAGGCCCTTGAGGTGCAAGGTGACCGTGCTAAACACTAAGCCACCATGCTGCCACATTCAATTCTAGACTCAACTAGATTCATAAACTTCTCGGTTATGGCAGCGAGAAATATTACTGTGAGGTGCCTCTTGGATCCCAAACGACTGTACTGTAATATGGTGTTGCACAGCAACTACATCATGTCTGGTTTCACAGAACAGATGTCAGAAGCCAAGAGAGTTTTCCAGACAGGGGTTTGAGTCCTTCTCAGGCTATTGATTTGGTATTAATATTGTTTTGAGATTATTCTGTCTTAAGGGCAGGGCGGCGCGGTGGTGTAGTGGTTAGCACTGTCGCCTTGCACCTCCAGGGTCTGGGTTCGATTGACGGCCAGGCTCGATTTCCGTCTCTATGTGCATGACGTTTGCATGTTCTCCCCGTGCTTGGTGGGTTTCCTCCGGGTACTCCGGTTTCCTCCCACAGTCCAAAGATATGCAGGTTAGGCTAACTGGCCGTAGTGTGTGAATGAGAGTGTGAGTGTGTGTACTGTATGTGCCCTGCGATGGATTAGTACCCTGTCCAGGGTGTACCCCGGCTCGTGTCCTAAGCCTCCTGGGATATACTCCAGGCCCCCTGCGACCCTGAATACAGGATAAAGAGGTATAGACGATGAGTGAGAGTGTCTTAAAGGCATTCGTTCAACGTTATCCCAACCGTATTCCAACGTCAACTTTCAAACGCAACCAAATACTAAGAATTTCCCAATATCCATGATGTTTCGTCATATAAGCTGAATAAAAGGGCACTGAACAATACTTAATTAGAACTGACATTGTTACAATACATGCAAAGATGATTTCCTTCTTTAGTGCAGGGATTGTTCTGGGCGGATTCTGACTGACTACAGATGGCCAACACAGTAAAAATGTCACGTGGTGTTCGGTCTGATTCTAATCGATTTTCTATTGTTTATTCCGAAACCATCTTGGCTCTGGAACAAAAAGAAAAACATCAAATAATATTTAAGGAAACACTTCAATGTATCCTGACGTTTGGACCACCCTTTATAGACCTAAAATACTTTATTTATAAAAGGAAAATGCAGTACAGTCCTTGATGTTGTTAAGTATTCAAGATTACTGTAGGCTTCCAGTGGAGGTTGTGAAACAAATTATACTGCTGAAGTTACATTGATTTCACTACACTATTATGCAAAGTACTATTTTAAATGCATCAGGAATATGCCATGTTTTTACACATGATGGTTATTGGGTTTGTGAAGTAAAAGGAAGTTGTGAAGGAATTTAAAAATCAATCTCACTTTAGTTCATGAGAAATGGAGAAGGAGAGAAGATGAGGCAAAAAGAGAGAAGGACAAGCAAGTGTTCAGGTCTGACAGCTTGACACATTGCAGCCTGACACATTTGTCTATTTATTTCACTGCCACACACACACACACACACACACACATGCATATGTGCTAGGGATGTGTCTAAATGCTAATGCATTATTCAGGCAGAGCAGCTCCAAATACAGATAAATATAGCCAGCATTCTACTTATAGTGGGTGGTTTTTTTTGCCCAAAGAAAGCTCGGCAGAATGACATTTGCTTGATTTCACTTTCATGCATGTATGAGTGAGCAGGCAGATATGAAGCTTGCTGGATAATGACGAACCTGAGCAATGCAAATATAGCATTCACAGTCACTGGATTTGAATTACGGTCTCAGTTTGTTTAAATTTAGGGGAAATTGAAATAACCAACTTTGTTAGAAAATATTGTAGGCAAGTTGTTTTTTTTTTTTTCGGCTGCTCCCGACAAGGGGTCGCCACAGCCGAATATCCAGTCCGCACTACAACTTGGCACAGGTTTTACGCCGGATGCCCTTACTGACGCAACCCTCCCATTTTTATCCGGGCTTGGGATCGGAGTGGCTGGGGTTGGGGCACTGGCTGGGAATCGAACCCGGGCCTTCCGCATGGCAGGCAAAACACCTACCACTGAGCCACCAGTGCCCAAAATATTGCAGGCAAGTACAAACCCAAAACAGTACGTCTCTGAGGATTAACAAAAAGACCTACAGTATTTTGAACTCGAGTGATGTAGCTGAGGTTGAGGACGTGTCGTGTTATACGCTACGCTGACAGGACTTTGTTTAAAGTGTTAGAACAAGGGGCCCGGGTCGCCTGGCTGATTAAGGCCATGGCCACTTCAAATTCAATCTGAATAGAAAGACCGCTACAGATATTTGGAGAAGTAAACAGATTTAGATAAAGACCGTTTCATTGCGTTACACTCCTAATGTGCACACACTCTTTCAATTTAGCTGTGGTTATTATGGAAATGTGTTGTCAATGTCAACAGCATCACAGTTGTTTCTATGTTGTGCTTACATTATTAGCCTTATTAGCTGTGTAAGGATTTTCCCAGCATGACTCATTGTGTTTACCGGCGGAATTAGTTAATATAAAACCACAAAACCAAAGAAGACAAAAAGGCGGCATAGAACAAGAGAATTACCAAATCAAAAGAAGAGAGAAAGAGGCTTACTTTCATATGAAAGGAGAAAAGAGTGAGACACTGTGTGGTAGGAAATGAGAGGGAAGCAATAAATCCTTTCCCGCTGTGGGGCCTTTCACAGCATGGCATCTGAAAACTGCGATTGTTGTTGCACTTCAATTGGAGTCAGTGACAGTCACCTCTGCAAGTCCTATTTCACCTTCAGCTTCGCTTTTAAAGTAATAGGCTTTGGAAGAAGCCTTTGGCACCGGGGCCATTTCCTCACATTCTTAGTCATCCTAGACTTTAAAAGAGTAACCGGGAAAGAAAAACAAAAAACCTCTGGAAATGAGTAGCAGGAGTCTTTTTGGGGCTTTGAATGAATGAATGAATGAATGAATGTACAAATGTATAAAGGAACAAGTGAAGCAAATCTAATTAGATATCGCTTTTAGGGAAAGTTTCTTTTTTTCCCCCTGAATTCAAAACATGTAATTAACGTGCAGAATACTGCATGACTGGTCATTATGAACTTTTATGAATTGCATTTATTCTTGTATATCACACATTTTAGAGAGCTACACTATATAACATTTTGTAAATAGCTAATTTTGATGAGCGAAAAAATGTAAAGTGGTAGACTGACCTTTTCCAAGAACATCTTACCATTATTTCGGTCTCATTTATTGTATCCTGTACTACGTTTTTTAATATGCGGTACATGTGTGGTACATTATTTTATTTAGGAAGGAAAACATTTGTCTTGTGCTTAATCTTAATTTCCTGAGAAGCAACATGACTAGAAGCAGATGTAGAACTGTTCTCCTGTTCAATTAGACCATACTGTATCACCTCATTAGTCATTGTAGTAGCTAACAGTTAATAATGGCAGTGCAGTTGTCCTGCTGATGCTGTAACAATTTCAGATTTTTGAAGTCTGACCATTTTGCCCATTAATGAATGTACAATGCACACACTACAGCAATTTAGGAATTCCAATTAGGCTAATCTGCATGTGTTTGGATTGTGGGAGCAAACTGGAGTACCTGGAGGAAACCCAGCAAGCATGTGGGGAACATGCACAAACTCCATGCACACAGACCCAAATGGGGAATCGAACATGCACCCTGGAGTTGCGGGGCAACACTGGTAACCACTAAGCCTGATCAGCGATTTTTTTGTACAAATAAAAGCTCTTTGAACTTCTTCTCATTCACCATTAGGACACAGAAATAAAGTGTAGACACACATGATTGATGTGTGAGAGCACCCACGGCCAATCTGCTCACTACACTCTCCATGACAGATGGTTATTATGGGATTCAAACCTGCAATATCTGAATTTGTGCATGAGCGACAGGGAATCGTTATATGATGCTTAAAACTGGTACTAAAAAACTGTTTTAGTTACTATGTAATTCAGTGCACGGATCCCTTTTGCAGTCACATGACTAGCATGATGTCAATCACGCTATGGCAGAAGTAATGTTAACCGACATTAGTCTACTATTTATTTTCGTTGAAAATTAGGTTTGAGGTGTATTTCAGAGAAATATTACTTGCTTTGATAAACAGATAAAAGAGTAATGAAGCAATTGATATCATCAGTTCCGCTGATTATTTTCTTATGCAGTTTGTTGTGGTGGAAATAACTTATTCAAAAGAGAAACAAGTGTGTGAAAATGGGTGAAGAAGGTAATAAGGATATTATTTTTCAGAAGTTTGATTTGTTGTCATAACGTTATTTCCTCAGACGGTGTACAAATATATGCAATATTGTATAATTACAATATAGTGCAAATGAGACGATGTTGTGGAATATGCTGTGTGCTACACTTCATAAAATGATGTAAGGTTTACATTAACTAATACTGGCATTTTAAGCTTTTTACAGTAATTAATAGCTAACTGACTGTTCTATTGTTGAATGTCAAATAGCGTAAAAATGGAAAGCTAGTGCGCTATGCAGAGTGTACAGGCCCTTGTTTTACACACTATAGACGTTAATAAGCTTTGTAGCTGATGTTGGCGTGAAACACAACGACTTGGAACGACTTAGAAGCAATTATCATAAAAGTGTTGTTTAAAATGACAATGTTATCAGATGTGTTTCATTGCTGAAAGTGCTTATGTGACTGTTTATTTTAATGTGGGTTTGGCACTGGCATCCAATAATAACATCCCTTTTGCCATCCAGAAGTGGGTTCGGGAAAATCGTTGACACATGTTTTGACGCCAGGTGCAAAAGATTTATATAATTACCCTACATACTGTATATAAGGTAAAAACAGAAACACTAAAAGCATTAGTTTGTTAAATCCGCTTAAAGTCTAAATCTGTTAGAAACCAGTGACACGGAGAAACAACGCTACAACAGCAAATCACAGCTTTTCGTTCTGGTCGCTTACCAATTTATCTCTTGCTAATGTGAGCTTAGCCGAAGACTAAAGGCAAAATAAAGTGTTGGGTGTGAAATGATGGAGTGGACCTTTAATGTCACGGGCATAAATGAGGCCCAGTCAAGTGCTCGATTCCCACACTTTCTCATTACGCTGCAAAGAAGCTAGGAAAGGCATGAACGGATGAGTGGAGCCAGTTTATCTTAGTGTGTTGTAAAATGGAGTACATTAAAAAAAAGTAGATTGCAGTGGAGGGACAGATCTATGAGCTTGAACAATGTTTTGCACAGAGAACCAGAACAAATTCAGTTCCATTTAGGTATAGAAATCAATTGAATGACTAAGAGTGAATGTTTGGCGTCAGGCACGGCTTCAGACACCTATAAACAACGAAGGCACGGTAATTGGCAACATGCAAATCTAGTACGTGTTCTGCACGCTGACAAGTTAATTACAAGCAAAAGAAGTGTCGTGCTACTTACTAAAGAAAGAACTTTTTTTTGTGAACAGTTAAATACACCTAAGTGCGTTTATCCGGTGAGAAATGGCTTATGATATGCGTAGTGGAACTGAATATTTCCTGTGGCCAAAAAATTCTAGGCAGCTATTGAACTACAGATACAGTATGAACTGTAAAAAAAAAAAAAAAAAAAAAGAAGAAGAAGCTGGTGATATCCGTGCATGTTTTTACAATAAAAGCTTGACCTTTATGGGGTTATCGCGCAAAAATCCGAGTGTGGTAATGACAACTAAATGGAACTGAAGAAGATAGTCAATGTGTGTGATAACGTCTTGTGTTTAAAGAGATGTGTGTAACAACCAAGTTACAGTCTGATGATCTGAGAAAAAGAGAGAGTGAGCAAAGTCTGAGCATCACGTATTAACTAAACCTAGGCCTTGTGTGAAGAGTGACTTGTGAGAAAAAGGCAGTTTTTTGTTCATATGGTGACTTTATTAGCATATACCCATCTGGCCTGGAGAGGGAAAGACGGGAAGCTGTGAAGAACAAGATGGACAACAGGGAGCAAGCGAAGGAGGAAAAAGCATTTAGTCAAAAACAGCCAGAGGAGAAAAGGGAGAAAGGATCGTTTTAGAGAGATTTACTCTTCCAAACATGAGTCAGAGTTTTTATTCAGGGTAACATGTCTGTCTGTTCAAGCACCTGTGTTTTGTGCATGGACTCCTTTGAAATGAAGCTAAACCAAATAATATATACTTCCTCCTGTGATTTGGCCAATGTAAAGGGATACAATGTACAACAGTATGAGATTTTCATGGTATGATAACCGTCTTACAAAATATAACACATTAACAATATCACGGTAAAATATATTACACATTGATAATAATAATACAAACCGGATTCCAAAAAAGTTGGGACACTAAACAAATTGTGAATAAAAGCTGAATGCAATGATGTGGAGATGGCAAATGTTAATATTTTATTCAGAATAGAACATAAATCACGGAACAAAAGTTTAAACTGAGAAAATTTATCATTTTAAGGGAAAAATATGGTGAATCAAAATGTCATGGTGTCAACAAATCCCAAAAAAGTTGGAACAAGGCCATTTTCACCACTGTGTGGCATCTCCCCTTCTTCTTACAACACTCAACAGACGTCTGGGGACCGAGGAGACCAGTTTCTCAAGTTTAGAAATAGGAATTCTCTCCCATTCTTGTCTAATACAGGCCTCCAACTGTTCAATCGTCTTGGGCCTTCTTTGTCGCACCTTCCTCTTTATGATGCGCCAAATGTTCTCTATAGGGGAAAGATCTGGACTGCAGACTGGCCATTTCAGTACCCGGATCCTTCTCCTACGCAGCCATGATGTTGTGATTGATGCAGAATGTGGTCTGGCATTATCTTGTTGAAAAATGCAGGGTCTTCCCTGAAAGAGATGACGTCTGGATGGGAGCATATGTTGTTCTAGAACCTGAATATATTTTTCTGCATTGATGGTGCCTTTCCAGACATGCAAGCTGCCCATGCCACAGCCACTCATGCAACCCCATACCATCAGAGATGCAGGCTTCTGAACTGAGAGTTGATAACAACTTGGGTTGTCCTTGTCCTCTTTGGTCCGGATGACATGGCGTTCCACATTTCCAACAAGAAGTTCGAATCGTGACTCGTCTGACCACAGAACAGTCTTCCATTTTGCCACACTCCATTTTAAATGATCCCTGGCCCAATGAAAACACCTGTGCTTGTGGATCTTGCTTAGAAATGGCTTCTTCTTTGCACTGTAGAGTTTCAGCTGGCAACGGCGGATGGCACGGTGGATTGTGTTCACTGACGATGGTTTCTGGAAGTATTCCTGAGCCCATTCTGTGATTTCCTTTACAGTAGCATTCCTGTTTGTGGTGCAGTGTCGTTTAAGGGCCCGGAGATCACGGGCATCCACTATGGTTTTACGCCCTTGACCCTTACGCACAGAGATTGTTCCAGATTTTCTGAATCTTCGGATGGCATTATGCACAGTTGATGATGATAACTGCAAAGTCTTTGCAATTTTTTGCTGGGTAACACCTTTCTGATATTGCTCCACTATCTTTCTGCGCAACATTGTGGGAATTGGTGATCCTCTACCCATCTTGGCTTCTGAGAGACACTGCCACTCTGAGAAGCTCTTTTTATACCCAATCATGTTGCCAATTAACCTAATTACTGTTAATTGGTCTTCCAGCTCTTCGTTATGCTCAAATTTACTTTTTCCAGCCTCTTATTGCTACTTGTCCCAACTTTTTTGGGATTTGTTGACACAGTGAAATTTGGAATCAATGTATTTTTCCTTTAAAATGATACATTTTCTCGGATTAAACTTTTGATCTGTCATCTATGTTCTATTCTGAATAAAATATTGACATTTGCCATCTCCACATCATTGCATTCAGTTTTTATTCACAATTTGTTTAGTGTCCCAACTTTTTTGGAATCCGGTTTGTAATAATAATAATAATAATAATACAATGACCCTTAAAGAAATAAAAACAGAGGTTTAACAAGTACTTTTTACAGTGGATGCACGGTTGTGTTGTGGTTACTGTAGCACTGTGGCCTCACGCCTTCAGCGCATTAAATTAAATAGACAAAACCTCATATTTCAAGAAATTAATAGGAGGATCTTTTAAGAAAGAAATCTCATATTTCAGAAGAAAATACTACATAAAAAAAAATGTTAATGTTTGCCTGAGAACAAACTGTTATAGCAGCATGTCTTTCTTGATTTCTTTTCAGTTCAGGTTATGACAAAGGAATGTAAGCCTGTTGAGACTTTCAGGGCTCAGTATTAACTACTCATTTGACAGAGGTGAAGAGTGCTCTATATGAGTGCAATACATGCTTGCTAATGCTTGCTTCAAACTTATTTCAGCTGTAGGGTCTTTATGTACGTGAAATCTGGACCGTGTTGACCGTGTCACTGGAACTGTTCAAATAAAACTTAGACTGAGGACAAATCATGTGTCTAGTCCTTATTAAATAGTATTGTTTAATCGACTACGGATCAGATAATGGATAGAAATTTTCAACAGATAGACAAGGGGATGTGGAAAATTATTGCAAAAGCACATTATAATCATTCCCATTTTTTCATTATGTAATAAAGGGGGGTAGGGGACGGTGAGGGGGATTATATAGTTTTATAACCATCAATTTTCATACCACGGTATACCGTGAAACCAGTACAGTATACCACTGCAACCCTAGAAAAGGGTCAACATGTTGACTTCATTTTACCTCAAAGAATACAGAATGTTTCCCACCACACATAATTATTATGTGTTTAATGTAATTCATTAAACTCATAACAATTAGCCCCTGAATAACGGCATTTGTCCATATTGTGAGAATCCTGTGAGGCATTTGTGTCTAAATGTGTTTCACCCGTACAGTATATGTATGGTCTTTTTTTATTTTTTATTTTTAGATGAAATTATTGGTACACATGTTGAAATTATTTTCATTAATCTAATGCCTCAATCAGTCCTAAAGCAAGACAAACAAGTTTCAGTGTGAGATTTCTGTGGCTCTCATGGTTTCTTAATTGATCAGTAGTTAAAAAAATGATTCGAACTGGCCTAAAGTCACCTAATTAACAATCCAATTAAATTGATTACATATTTGCGGTTTGTAATTTTTTTTACATCCTTGACTAGTTTTCTCCCAAGTAGGTCATTTACTTTCCTATTTAATTTGAGTGGAATTGGACCAGAAAAATCAATTGGCAGTGGTTCATTACGATTTGCTGGTGTGCAACGAACGAGGATCCTGATAATGTGAGGCATAAGACGTACTTGGGTAAATCGGTGGTTTGCTGACTCATATTTAAAATAATGAGCCTCAGACGCACTTCTGATTACGACGATGAGAACATTAATGAGGACAAATACAAATGGACAGCTAAAGATCAAGTGTGTGTGTACAGTATGTATGAGGTTGTGTGTTTTGCTGGTGACTGTGGCTTTGTACCTTGAGGATTGAGTTGTGCCTACAGATCACTCGAGTTTGCATGGAGTTTGCGCGTTCTCCTCGTGCTTCGTGGGTTTCCTCTGGTGACTGTAGTTTCCTCCTTCAGTCCAAAGACATGCAGCTTAGGCTACTTGGCTTTTCCAGAAGTGTGGAAATGTGTGCATGTGCGCCCTGTGATGGATTGGCACCCTGTCTAGAGTCTACCTTGTGCTCTTCTCTGATATGCTCTAGTCATCCTGTGACCTTGTACAGGATAAGCAATATAGATAATGAATGCATGTGCATTAATGCAAATTTTGTTCCATTAGTGGTGAACAAACTGCTAACACAGGCACTCCTGGACATACAGAACACTTACCCAGGCTATTCATTTTTCTTTTTGCTATGGTTCAGTAAGCTGTCTACAGTATATTACCGAACAAGTTATTTTTATCATTATTTTGTAATTATTATTTCACTCATTGAGCATCAGTTAATTAATTTCCCTGCTATTTGCTTATCCTATATACGGGCACCTGGAGCCTGCCCTACACTACAGGAAATCTGGAAACGGGAGTCAGCCTACAGTACAACCTGTATGGAGATGGACCCACAAAGCACTGGGGAGAACATGCAAACTGCATGCACACAGACTGGAGGCTGGATGTTACTTAAGTCTGTGTGACATCTAGCTAAAGACTACAGCATTTACAAAATGTGTTAGAGTGTGTTAGAACAGTGACTAAACTGATACAGTATATACAGTAGACAGTACAGAGCATAACACTTAAACATAACATTTAAAGATTTCATGATAGCATCTTGTGCAAGAGAAAACCTCAGGCAAGACTTTGTGCCTTTTTGTCAAGGGAACAACCACAATATGCTTCGTCAGGATTAAAGAGTCCCAGGGATTCAAGTATTAACTTATTTCCCATAGCTTACAGTACATTCATGAATTTTGTATTCATCCATTCAAAAGCATGTTAGACGTGATGAAAATGGAAGATTTTTTATTTTTTTTTAGGATGTTCCTATACCATGCTTCAGAGCCCGGCACAAGATGACGACATCGCAGTGGAAGTACTCAGGAAGAGGCGGTGGCTGTCTGAGCCGAGAATGACCAGCAACAAAGCCAGTCAGGATACCTCAGAGGCGGAATCGCAGGATTTACCTGGACCACTGACAGATGCTGACGCAGATAACAGCTCCCAGATAGCAGTAAGATTTTATTTTAGTTATTTATTTAGAAACTTTTTTTATGGTTTGTTGAGGAATTGAAAAAGTACCTTAGCACAAAATACAGTAGTTGCAATAAAGCAGGGCTTCCCGATATCTTTTTGCGGTAGGGACCCTTTTAAATTGTTACTCTACAGCTCAGTCTGAATGTATTTAACAGAACACATTCGGTCCAAGGTGTTGGCATTGTTTATAGGCTACTCGTGTTTCAGTTATTGGGATTTGGATTAAACCCATTTGATTCAAGGGTCTAGTCAAACCGGCCAATAACTATAAAAACTTAATAATAAATGTAATAACTTTTCAAACTGCTTTCCACAAGTGTAACAAAATATAACAAAATGCTTCATATATCTCAAGAGTCCCTGCAACATTAGCATGTACTCTCCTAATAATACCGTACTTTATTATCATCCTGTTTTTACCCATCCTTTATTGCACTGGTTCTCATAGTGGACCAGTGCAATAAAGGATTGTAAAAAAAACAAAAAAAAAAACAGGTAGATAGGAATATGATGGTGCTTATAGCAGAGATTCATTGGCTTTGTTCAAGAGAACACAGCAACAGACAACTACGTAGTATTTCATGTACACTCCTTATATTAATCATCAAACACATTGAATGTTCTTTTCATTTTTTTTTTTTATATTATTAGTATAATGACATGGTTTGTTATTAGCCTAGAGACAAATCAGCCACAAAGGAAAGCAAACTACAAACCTGTTAAAAAGCTACATGATGGATTGTTTGGCCTGAGGTCAGCCAGCTACTTAATGATCAAATTATTGACCGTGATCAAATTATTGCAGATTTTTAGCACATTTACTGCATGTTAGTCTATATAAATAAAAGAAAAGTTTTGTCTGAACATTGGTCAGAACTCGCACTTTCAGTTATATCTTTACGTTCCACACATTGAAGGACCCGAAACCTGTAAAATTTTTGTCTGTACGTCTGTACGTCTGTCCAGCCAGATTTTGTCACAGCATTACGCAAAACTGGCTTGACCGATTTTAATGATACTTTGGCAGTACTTAGTTATTTGGCTGAAGTTAAACCTGCACCAGAAATTAAATCAAAATGTTAAATAGAGATGAAGTTATGAGCAGTTATGCGCCAGATTATGACACAACATCACGCAAAATTAGCTGAACCGAATTTGATGAAACTTTGGCAGTATTTAGAGATCTGCTTGAAGTTTAACTTGCGCCAAAACTGAAATCAAAATGTTGAGTAAAAGTAAAATGTTATGAACAGTTATTTAATACTTTAAAATAAGATACTAATAAGCATACTTGCTGTATGCTAATGTTAAAAGTGCTTACAGTGCTGCAGCCCTGCCCCCGCTGGGGAAATCAGACCACAACCTGGTTCATCTCCAGCCAATATACAAACCCCTGGTGCAGAGGCAGCCTGCTACAGTGAGAAATGTGAGGAGGTGGTCAGAAGAGGCCACTAATACCCTGCAGAATTGTTTTGAGGCTACAAACCGGGAAGTTCTCTGTGAGCCACATAAAGAGGACATTGATGGTATGACAGATTGCATTACAAAGTACATAAACTTCTGTGTGGACACCTGTGTTCCTATGAGAAATATTCGCTGTTTCCCCAACAGCAAACCCTGGGTCACTAAGGACATTAAAGCCTCCTTAAATGAGAAAAAAAGGGCTTTTAGGTCTGGTGATAAGGAAGCGGCAAAGAAGGCTCAAAGAATGTTGGCTGTCAAAATCAGAGAGGGGAAAGAGTCTTACCGGAAAAAAATGGAACAAAGACTGAAGGACAACAACATGAGAGAGGTGTGGAGAGGCATGAGGAGCATTACTGGCTACAAGAAGAGTGGACAAGCTATTGAGGGCGATGTAGAACGTGCTAACGATCTCAACACCTTCTTTAACAGATTTGATGTCCCTCTGTCTCACACCACCCTAAACCTCAACTTCAGCCCTAACATAGGCTCCACTGCCCCCTCATCCACCCCCACACAGAAAACGGCCACTAATTCTGCTGCAATCCCATCAATCAACATCTCAGATGACCAGGTAAAACACAGTCTGAGCAGACTCTGCCCTACAAAAGCTACAGGTCCGGACAACATTAACCCAAGAGTCCTGAAATCCTGTGCTCCTCAACTGTGTGGGGTCCTACGGCACCTCTTCAGCCTAAGTCTGTCTCTACAGAAAGTCCCAGCCCTGTGGAAAACATCCTGCATTGTTCCTGTCCCCAAGATACCACGACCCTCTGCCCAGAATGATTACAGGCCTGTCGCTCTAACATCACATATTATGAATGTGTTTGAGAGACTTATCCTGGATACACTTCATCCCCAGGTGAAGTCTTCTCTTGACACTCTTCAGTTTGCCTATCAGCCACTCCTGGGAGTAGATGACGCCTTCATATACCTGCTCCACCGTATGTACTCCCACCTCGACAATCCTGGGACCAGTGTGAGGATTATGTTCTTTGACTTCTCCAGTGCCTTCAACACCATACGACCAGCGGTACTGGGGGAGAACCTGAGAATCATGGAAATTGACACTCCCTTGGTCTCCTGGATAATGACCTGATCTGCCGTCCCCAGTATGTTCGTATACAAAACTGTGTGTCTGACACCGTGATCTGCAGCACTGGTGCTCCTCAGGAGACTGTTCTGTCTCCATTTCTTTTCACCCTAGATACATCGGACTTTAAGTATAATTCAGGATCATGCCATCTACAGAAGTTCTCCGACGACTCTGTGGTGGTGGGATGTATTAAGGGCGGTGACATCTCCGAGTACCAGTCTGTGGTGGAGGACTTTGTTTTCTGGTGTGAGCGCAACCACCTTCAACTTAACGTCAAGAAAACGATGGAGCTGGTGGTCGACTTTAGGAAAGGTGGAACCCCTGTGACTCCTATATCTGTCCAAGGAGAGACACTGGACATGGTCTCTGAGTACAAATACCTAGGAGTCTATTTGGATAATAAACTGGACTGGACAGTTAACACAATGGCCCTCTACAAGAAAGGACAGAGCAAGTTGTACTTTCTGAGAAGGCTCAGGTCTTTCAACATCTGTAATACCATTCTTCGGATGTTTTACGAATCTGTGGTGGCGAGTGTCATCTTCTTTGCCGTGGTCTGCTGGGGATGTAACATAAAAGCGGCAGACAGAAACAGACTGGACAAGGTCATTAAAAGGGCCGGATCTGTCCTGGGTTTGGATCTGGACTCTGTTGATGTTGTGGCAAAGAGGAGGATTCTGTCCAAAATACGAACAATCTTGAACAATCCTTCTCACCCGCAATACGGAGTTCTCACTGACCAGAGGAGCAACTTCAGCCAGAGATTAATTATGACCAGGTATTCTACGGAGCGCCACAGGAGATCTTTTCTCCCTACGGCCATAAAATTATATAACTCTTCTCTATAGCATGTTTACTACAGATCAGGGACTGTCAGTAGTTCCTGGTTAATAACTAATAACATTTTACACTTTTGACACTTTTTGTTCACACAACTCAATGTTCTAAGTGCAATATCTGATAATAATACACTTGTGCAATACTTCTTTTCACTTACACTAAGTTTTAGTGCAATAGGTAACGAAAGTATGTGCCAGAGCTAATTACTATTCTATTCTATTTTACTTCTATTTATTGTTATTTTTCATTGAATTTTACATTTCTGTTTCTTTAATTTTATTTTCCTGTCTAATATATATCCCCCCCTCCCCCCAACTTAACTTTTCTTCCTTCCCGGTAAATTAATCTGATTAATCTGAGCAACTGTATAACCAAGAGCAATTTCCCTCTAGAATTAATAAAGTTCTTTGAATCTTGAATCTTTTTTTAATAGATATTAATTAGATCTAGCATAGTGGTAAAGTGCTCGCCCTATCATCTGGAGATCGCTAGTTTGATTCCCGGGTGATGCTGTAAACTCTCGCAGCTGGAGGTCTAGAGAGAGCTGATTCGCTGAGCTCTCTCAGAGGGGAGGGATGAGAGGTACTCACGCAAGCGGAGGGAGCGCTTAGCGCTGTCCTCCAAGTGTGTTACGCCGCACCCAATGGTGCGTAAGCGAGCAGTTCAAAAAGATGCGGTAGGCTGGCATCATGTGGTTTGGAGGAAACATGAAAGTCGTCGACTCTACTGACTGAGTGGTAGTAGTAGCCTTAATGTGGAGCCCCCTAGTGACATGGAGGAATTGGACATCCGACATTTTTACGTACACACAATTATTTATACAAAGCAGTCGCACTGACTAATAAAATGATTTCATAAAGCAGGTTTATTCTACAGAAATACTCGGTTTACTGTTTCCTTGTTGGTTTCGTTTATTAGCTAATTTATCCGGATATGTAGGATTTCCTTCACAACTGCCCAGGATTTATTCTCTGAATGGTAAAAACTGCTGTAAATACAGGATTTTTAAGAGAATTAATTAAACAGCTGGCACACTGTGAACGAAATGCTCAAAACCTGGCATCACTGGCTGCACATTTTCAAATTGAGGATGATGTAGGGCTTTAGAACTGATGGACAAATGGAGCAGCAGAGCCAGACGGAACAGTAGACCGACAGAGACCGGCTATAGACAGATTAGGGAAAATGGAGCTTGATAAGAAAAGAGCTATAAAGCAGTTTAATCTGATTTAATGAGTCTGTTTCATCAGGATAGATGGCAAAGAGCCTCCGCACCTAAAGCAATTTGCACTGCTGCATTATGGCCCTTTTTAATGCTTCTGTTTTAATGTTTCCGTTTCATTTGTGTGTGCGTGTACGTGTGTGATTTAGCACAGAAAGCGCTCATTATCTCACGTTATTATAAATATGACTTTGAAAAGAGCCAGGAGGTGTAGAGGGAAAGCTGTTGCTTTCCATGCATTCATGCTTATTATTAAACCTTGTGTGGTCAGAGGTGTTTGTGAATGTTTGAATGTTTACCTAGGTAGAAAGAGTTTTCTAGCTCACCGGAGGATAAATCAGACAGACTTTACTGTGTGTGTGTGTGTGTGTGTGTGTGTGCATGGATCACAGACGGAATGTGAAGGTGGGAAATGATTGTGTAATACTGCATGTGTATATGTGTGTGTGTGTGTGTGTGTGTGTGGGTTGGTTGGTTTTGTGCACACACACCGGTGAATTCATGTAATTCTGATTTATTCTTCCTTATAATAAGAACCTTAGAGTATCTTTGGATCGTGTGCTTCAGTACACACACATTTTGTACATTTTAAAAATGAAAGTTTTTCCAAGCATAAACCAGACAGGCTGCTGAATCCACCAGGTCTGTCATCACCGCTCAAATATTTTCAAGCCTATACAGTATTGTTCAAAATATAATAGTATAAAATTTTGTCATCATATGAGTGAGTGTAGAGAAATTAGATTTGAGTCTTCTGCTGTTCAATTAAAATAGTGAAATGATAAAACTATTGAAATACTTTACATACTTGTATGAAATGTGGGTTATATTATAGTGTAGGTTATCAAAGCAAAGAATATTTTGTGTTGTAATAATCAGGATAATTTTGCTCGCTAGCAGGTGTGCTGTTGAATTCTGCCGTTGAGTTACTCTGATAAAAAAAAAATGTATAACTAAACTGTTGGACTTTTATTATTCTCGTCCACACGACGTTGTCGTTAACAATGTTTAATTAGAAAAAATTTTTAAGTTTTTAAAACACGTCATGGCTGTATTTTGGATCAAAAGCCGACACATTTGAACAAGCCAATCGCATCACTTCCTACTGTCACATGATCAGTAAAACAAACTACAGTACGAGCTCCGCAACACAGTGGTTACGGTAATTGAACTAAATGGATTTTTGGAGAATGTTGAAGGGGAAAAAAAGGACTTTACGCTGTTACTGTCACTTATTGTCCGTGATCCCTTCTGTTAAATAAGAAATTATGAATTTTGGATTTTATTATATACTTGTTATATACTTGACAAAGCAATAATCACTGTGGCAAAGTTAGTTTGTAGTCTAGATGTCAGTTTTGTCACGAACTAACCGGGATGACCAGAACAATGATCGTGCTATCTGTCACGAACAAACCGGGATGAACAGATAGCTTTAGCAGTTAGCCCTGTAGCGTGAATGGTAAACCCAAACGCGGATAAACACGAGCAGGCAGGATAATCACGCGATTTACTATAAGGACTCTCACACTCAATGAGCACAGGAAAGACACAATCTAACCCTAGTCCTATAAACACACACTCAGTCTGAAAAGATAGCCAAGAAAGTGAGTACTCACATATACTGGAACGATTCCGAACAGACATGGGCTTAACTCAATGACAGAGCGATGTGCGGCGCCATCTTGTTTCCTTTTATGCTTTCAGCTTCGCGACCGCCTTACTTCCGGGTCCTGGTGCCGGTCGCGGCTGAGTGTGCATGACAGTACCCCCCCGTCCAGGACCGACTCCAGACGGTCCAGGGGTGGAGGATACCCGGTGACGGTAGTCCCTAATGAGCCCGGAGTCGAGGATGAAGCGAGCCGGAACCCAGGACCGCTCCTCGGGGCCGTAGCCCTCCCAGTCGACCAGATACTGGGTGCCCCTGCCCCGAGGGCGCGAGTCGAGGATCCGTCGCACGGTGTAGGCGGGACCGCCGTCAATGATTCGGGGAGGAGGAGCAGGGGGGGTGGGTGGAACCATGGGTGAGGTGGTGAATGGTTTCAACTGTGAGGTGTGGAAGACGGGGTGGATCCGGAGCGCCGCAGGCAGCTGGAGCCGGTAGGTGACAGGGTTGATCCTGAGTGTGATGCGGTATGGCCCGATGAATCTTGGTGATAATTTTTTGGATTCGGTGTGCAGGTGGAGGTTTCTGGTTGATAGCCACACTTTGTCACCTACGTGGTACAATCGTCCCGGGGGGTGCCGGCGGCGGTGTTGGGCCACATAGTTGGCATTGGTGCGTCGGATGGCGAGGTTGGCTTGGTGCCATAGCCGCCGGCACCGGCGAACCAACTGTTGGGCCGATGGTACGTCAACCTCCGGTTCCTGGTGGGTGAACATTGGAGGCTGGAAACCATAGCACACCTCAAATGGGCTCAGGTTGGTGGCTGAGGAGACATGGAGGTTATGGGATAACTCGGCCCACTTGAGGTAGCGGGCCCAGGAGCGCTGGCGGTCCGACACAAAACATCTCAGGTAGCGCTCCAGCTGTTGGTTGGTTCGCTCCGTCTGACCGTTCGTCTGAGGGTGGTAGCCGGAAGACAAACTGCAGGACGAATCGATCAGACGGCAGAAGGCCTTCCAGAACCGGGCGGTGAACTGGGGACCTCTGTCCGAGACGATGTCCTTTGGGAACCCATGCAATCGGACTACGTGTTCCAAAATCAGCTCGGCTGTCTCCTTCGCTGACGGGAGTCCGGCGAGGGCCACCAGGTGCACTGCCTTGGAGAAGCGATCCACTATGGTCAGGATGACGTCTCTTCCATCTGAATCCGGCAGGCCCGTGATGAAATCCACGGCAATGTGGGACCAGGGTCGACGGGGAACTGGGAGTGGTTGGAGTTCCCCTGGAGTTGGTTGATTAATGTCCTTTGCCCTGGCACACATTGGGCACGCCCGAACGAACTCGGTGATTTCCCTCCTCATGGAGGGCCACCAGAAAGCCCGGCCGATGAAGGTGGTGGTTCTCCGGCTTCCCTGGTGCCCTGCGACGGGTGACGAATGGCCCCACTGGAGGACCTCCGTTCGGAGTCGTTCGGGGACGAAGAGCCGTCCGGGCGGCACACCTGCCGGCGCTGGGTCCTTGGTCAGTGCCTGGCGGACCCTTGTTTCCAGGTTCCACTGCAGGGGTGCGATGATGCGGGTAGGTGGAAGGACAGGCACGGGGTCCGCCCGGGGCGTCTCTCGCTCATGTTGCCGAGAGAGGGCGTCAGCCTTGGTGTTCTTCGACCCCGGGCGGTACGAGAGGTGGAAGTTGAATTGTTCGAAGAACAGTGCCCACCGTGCCTGTCGTGGGTTTAACTGCTTTAAACTTCGGATGGTGATCAAGTTTTGGTGGTCCGTCCAGACGATGAATGGCTCACTGGCGCCCTGGAGCCAGTGACGCCACTCCTCCAAGGCCCACTTTATGCCCAGCAGTTCGCGGTCCCCCACACCGTATCGCTGCTGAGTGGGGTTAAATTTTTTGGAGTAGAAGCCACATGGGTGCAGCTTCTGGTCTGGACCTCGTTGGGAGAGAACAGCGCCGGCGCCCACCTCCGACGCGTCCACCTCCACAACGAATGGTTGGCTGGCATCTGGATGAAGCAGGATGGGTGCGGTGGTGAACAGATGACAGAGTTGATGAAAAGCTGAGATGGCGGTAGGGTTGAGTCGAAAAGAACTGTTGGAGAGCCTGGTAAGTGCAGTGAGCGGTGCTGCAACTGTACTGTAGCCCCGGATAAAGCGACGATAAAAGTTCGCAAACCCGAGAAAGCGTTGGAGCTGTTTGAGTGTCCTGGGTAGGGGCCAGTGACGTACAACCTCCAGCTTCTGCGGGTCCATGGCCACACCCTGGGGCGAGATGACAAAACCCAGGAACGTGGTGGAGTGCTCGTGAAAAGCACACTTTTCCAGCTTACAGTACAGCTGGTGGGCGAGCAATCTCTTAAGGACCGCTCGAACGTGTTTGGTGTGTTCAGTGGGGGTGCGTGAATAAATTAAAATGTCATCCAGATAAACAAACACCCATCGGCCTAGCATGTCCCGGAGGACATCGTTGATGAAGGCTTGGAAGGCCGAGGGTGCGTTGCAGAGACCAAATGGAATGACCAGGCTCTCATAGTGTCCGGTAGGGGTGATGAAGGCTGTCTTCCACTCATCACCCTCTCTGATGCGCACCAAGTTGTAGGCGCTCCGGAGGTCCAACTTAGTGAACATGGTGGCACCAGAGAGGGCGTCCAGGGCTGAGTTGGTGAGAGGCAGAGGGTGACGATTCCGAATGGTGATCTTATTTAGCCCCCGATAGTCGACACATGGACGAAGTTCGCCCCCTTTCTTCTTTACGAAGAAGAATCCCGCGGCAGCCGGCGAAGAGGAGGGCCGGATGGTGCCGTTTCGCAGAGCGTTGGTGACATACTCCTCCATAGCCTTGGTCTCGTTGGTAGAGAGGGAGTAGAGATGGCCGCGGGGGGGGCTGGAGCCTGGCTGGAGTTCAATAGCTAGGTCGTAGGGTCGGTGAGGTGGAAGGTGGCTGGCCCGGCGTTTACAGAACACTTCAGCCAGGTCTCGATATGGTGGAGGAATGGCTTGGATGTCGACGTCGGGGGCCTCGGACTCCCTGGAACACGTCCCAGCCTGGGCCTGTAGGCATAAGTCGGTACAGGTCGGCCCCCATTGAAGGATCCGGTTCTGAGACCAGGAGATGAGTGGGTCGTGCTGTAAGAGCCAGGGATAGCCGAGGATGATGGGTGGAGATGATATGGGTGTGAGGTGAAATTGTATGGACTCCTGATGTTGGCCGAGGACGAGAGTGATGGGTAGAGTCTGCTGGGTGATGGGGCTGGATGAGAGGGGCCGCCCGTCGACTGAGATGATTCTCATTGGCTGGGATAACGCCTCAATCTTTACCCCCAATTCTCTGGCGTATGTTGAGTCAATGAAGTTACCCGCGGCACCGGAATCGATGAACGCGGCACTTCTGACCCGTCTGTGGCCAAGGTGGAGGGTTACCTGAACCGTGAGTCGAGTGTCGGTGTGATCGGTGGTGGCGGAGAGGTGGATGGTACCCGGGGAGTCTCTCCTATCTCTCACCGGGTCTGGGCGTTTCCCGGACGAGACGGGCAGGTGGCTCGGTGGTGCGCGGCTGAGCCGCAATAGGCGCACAGTCCCTCACGGTGACGTCTCTGGCGTTCCGCCACGGTCAGGGAGGCGCGCCCTAGTTGCATGGGTTCCCCGGCTCCGGTGTCAACCACGGCAGGGGGTGGAGATCCGACACGTCCAGGAAAAGCTGTGGTGACGGTGGGTGGTGGTCTTGGTGCAGTGTAGGTATAAGTGGATGGTGGCGGCAGGGTTCGAGGTACTGGCTTCGGACGAGAGAGGAGGCGCTGATCGATCCTGAGGGCTAGTTGGATTAACCCCTCCAGTGTGGCTGGGAGCTCTCGTCCGGCTAGTTCGTCTTTGATACGATTAGCCAGCCCCTCGAAGTAGGACGTCCGGAGAGCTGCGTCTCCCCAGGAGGTCTGGATAGCGAGGGTCCGGAACTCTGCGGTATATCTACTCACGGACAGTCCTCCCTGTCGCAGGTGGTAGAGCTTTGTGTCGGTCTCCACCTCGCCCGCGGGATGTTCAAATGTTAGCTTGAGCTGACGGGTGAATTCATTGTATGAATGCGCAGTGTCTGTGTCAGCGCGTAAGACTGCCGTGGCCCACTCTGCTGCCTGCCCTGATAGCAACGAGACGAGGAGTGCAATGCGCAGCCGGTCGGTGGAGTACTTGGTGGCATTGAACTCAAACACCAGTTCCAGCGATGTTAAAAACACACTGCATTTCCCATCCGTGCCATCCCATTTATCTGGAAGAGCTAAAAAAACGTCAGAAGGGGGGGGGGGGTGGTGCGGTGCCGCGACCGACGCGGCGGGCAGACCGCTAGCCAGCCCACTAACCGCCGCCCGAAGGCCCGCGTTCTCCTGCCTAAGCTCCGCGACCTCGCGGCGCAAGGCCGCGGTGTCTCGGACACTCCGGCGCAGAGAATCGAGCTCCGCGGTTAGCGCATTAATGAGCAAAGCATGCTGGTCAACCACACCGCGAAGGCGAGCGTAATCCGCTGGGTTTACTGCTGGCTCTGTCATTCTGTCACGAACTAACCGGGATGACCAGAACAATGATCGTGCTATCTGTCACGAACAAACCGGGATGAACAGATAGCTTTAGCAGTTAGCCCTGTAGCGTGAATGGTAAACCCAAACGCGGATAAACACGAGCAGGCAGGATAATCACGCGATTTACTATAAGGACTCTCACACTCAATGAGCACAGGAAAGACACAATCTAACCCTAGTCCTATAAACACACACTCAGTCTGAAAAGATAGCCAAGAAAGTGAGTACTCACATATACTGGAACGATTCCGAACAGACATGGGCTTAACTCAATGACAGAGCGATGTGCGGCGCCATCTTGTTTCCTTTTATGCTTTCAGCTTCGCGACCGCCTTACTGCCGGGTCCTGGTGCCGGTCGCGGCTGAGTGTGCATGACAAGTTTTACTTCCAGCTGAGTACTTATCTTTTTTTCCCGTCTTGCTCCTATCACTAACCCTGGTTTGGGGCATTTGAGAGCCGTGATGCACACATGGCAATATATACAATTTAAATTAAGCAGATTTATAATTTTACAGCACTCTGAAGACAAGCAAACTGAATACAAGAAACATGAGATACTGTATACTGTATATGTTCTGTCGGCTCGTTGCGGCTGCTTTAGGTTTTCTGACGACCGTATTGGACCACAGGCATCTGTGAAGTTGGTGGACGCAAAAACGGACATTAAATGGGACATACCTATACTAAGATAAGGTGCTGTCGTTAAATGAGACTTTAACATTCTGTGTAATTAAGAAGGTTTTCTGTGTAATAACACAACCAATTAGTAGTCAATGTACTGTAGTTGTTCCTACTTGTCAGATATACAGTACTTACTTAGGACGCTATAACTAACTGGCCAGGGGTAGCTCAGTGGCCAAGGCATTGGCCTATGGTTCGGAAGATCCCAGGTTCAAACCACACAACCACCAAGTTGCCACTGTTGGGCCCTAACCCTCAACTGATCAGATGTATAATGAGATAAAAATGTAAGTTGCTCTGGATAAGAGCGTCTGCTAACTGAAACTACTAATTTCTTAAAATTCACTCAACCCTTTTTTCGTCTTAAAACAAACTCATAATGATTAGATAGATGTACTTTTTTAGGAAGGTATAACTAACTTAAACCAGCAGTTTCAATTATCTTTTTAAATGATTTGGCACAACTTCAACCACTGAAGTTGAGTGAACATAAAATTGCTTTGCAACCGGTTGCCTTAACTTTTTACGTTAAGTCAACTTTTTATTTTTTACAGTGCAGACAGTACCTTGCTCAATGGCCCAACATTGGCAACTGAATGGTGGAGGGGTTTGAACCTGACCATTCAATTGGTAGTCCAAGGCCTTAACCACTGAGCTGTGAGCTACTATACCCCTTTTTATTACCATTTCAACCATATACAGTATAGTTCAGTACACAGTGAAACAACACTACATTGAACTGTCATTATAGTTCTATGTTCCATGCAGCAACAGCAACAAATTTGCTTTGCTACTTAAAATCTCTGGTCTGTGTGGTCTCATGGCTGATCAACCTCCAGTTTGCTGCTTGTGCAAATATAATTTCAGTTTAACATTTTTCTTTTAAAAATGTCTCTTTCAGTTAGAGCCACAACTCCATGTGCTGTGCAACATATTTCTGCTGAGGTTCATGTGAATTGTGCCCGTTTAGTGAAATGCAGCTTCATTCGTGTTTGTAATATATGCATTGTGCATAATGTGAAAGAAAATGCTCCGTTTATAGATAGGCCTAAATTACTTTTGGTCTAAATCGAAAAACGGCCACAGATCCAGATACAACAACAGACGATAATAAAACAGACGAGTATGCAACTCTAGGCTGTTCCGAACTGAGCATGTAGCTAAATCCATAGCTATATTCCATGGACTACAGATCACACGATGTCGGAGCCGAGGACAGGAAGACACAACTGGAAACTAGCAGTGGTTAGGCCATTAGCATTAGACGTAAAAATAAAAGGCAAGACAGGAAAGGAACTGGGTCAAAGTCATGGTGGCAATCAGACTCACAATAATGCTTGGTGTAAACTAGTTCAAACAACAGAGCATATACTTCACAATCAGTGAGCTTAAATACTGTGGCTCTGAGTAAGTGTGTGTGTGTGTGTGTGTGTGATAGGGCACAGGTGTGTGAATCAGTAGCCAGGATGAAGTTGAGTCGGTTTGTAACGCTTGGATTTTATTAACCGCTTGGTTTCAAAAGAACGGATTCGGGAATCTAAAAAGGGGCTTGAAAACCACACTTCCGGTATTGCGCAACCGTGGCAGGACAATATACGATGCGACACAAAACTATGATAATAAATTAAACCAAGTGTATTATACAGAATAAATAAATAAATAAACAAACACGGTGCACCACAAACCAATATATACAAATATAATACAAATAGAAATAGTGTGTGTGTGATGTATGCGGGTGTGTGAGTGAGTGTATGATAGTCCAGAGTCTGAAAAAACGGCAATTGGGGTGAAATGGTGAGTTGGAGAGATGGTTCAATCTCACCAGATAACGATGGTAGGTCTGGGAGATCGAGAAACGGAAGGAGCTGGGTACTGAATGAAATTAACAACGGGTAATCCACAAACAGGCTCTCAGCTTCCAAAACCATGCAGCGCGCTGTCCTCATCTCTCCGTGCCGGCTTCTACGCCGGTTCCGGCTTTATGCCGGCTCATGTGACCCACGTCACTTCCCTTGCATCGCGATCGCGCATGCGCGTGGGAACTTGCCCGGTGACCAAAACTCTGTCACAAGGGGAAACAGAAACCGCTAGGGCACACCTTCGGCCACAGGTGAGCAGCATTAGCTCTACAACCATTTCCCTGTTGTTGAAAGTGTCCCTTTTGTGTGGCTGCGCTACAGGTTAATTGGAGATGGAGTTGGTGTCGATTTCAGCCATGTTTGTAGGCTGCATCACACACAAACACACACACACACACACACACACACACACACTTCTATTCTGCCTTATTTTTATATAGTGTGGGAAATGCTTCAGCCCTGTGCCCCTCCCATGTGCTTTCATGATTAACAGCCCATGTATGCTTAATCCCACATGTTTAACGCAGCAGGCTACAGAGCCTGCAAACCTGCTTCATACTGTAGGACCACACACACATTTAATATGTTTTACCTGTCAAAGCTATCCGCTCATTCGGATAACACCCTATTCCTCTTCATAACACCAATAATCCTTGGAGGAAGCTGAAATGCTGCTCTCTGCCTCCTTTAACTAACACGTGAGTCACAGCTTGTAATCTCAGTTTCCGTGTCTGCGGTCTGTCTTCAAGTCACTACTGGATGTATCCATCACAGCAGGATCTCGCACTGTCTGTGTCCACATGACATGACTGTCATTTATAAGCTGTGTTTAAAGCCAGCACATAATTAACGTGTCAGCTTGCAGATGTCCATTAAGCAGCATATTATGTTGATGTGAAAATAATTTTGAACACATTTGTTGTGTATCGGAAAGTATTTATTAATGTATATGGAGATTTTGTCCATCATTCATTCATTTTCTACAGTATACCACTTATCCTGTACTGGGTCAGCACACTCACACACTACAGGCAATTTGGAAACACTGCATATCTTTGGACTGTAGGAGGAAACCAGAGTACCCGGAGAAAACCCACCAAGCACAGTGAGAACATGCTAACTCCACGTACACAGACTCAAAAGCGGTACTCGAACCCTTGACCCTGGAGGTGTGACTCGACAGTGCTAACCACTATACCGCTGGGATGATGGAGATTTTATCATTCACTCAAAATCCTTGTACTTGTCATTGTGTTTCAGAAAGACAACCAATGTAGAAAAGCAAGAGGTACAGCAGGAAGATTAAAAAAATGATAAATTCAGCAAACCATCTAATGTGATATTGATAGCAATGTCATAGCCAATCTTACATATACAGTACAAATGGATCTACGGTTTTCCGCGTCTCTATAGAGCTCAAATGCGGTTTCAGACAGCATTTCATTAGCGTTCTTTTGTTTCTCCTCCTGAGGCATCTCGACTGTAGTTTCCACCGCAGATACGTCTTCCTTTTTGGCCGAGCGCTACAGTATTTCCTCAGGCTCTCGAATGTTTCTCCAGTTTTCCTCTTCGCCGCCAGTTTTGTTCAGTTGACTTTAAATGACAATATTACCTTGTGATGTAGAGCCCACTATTAGACCTGGAATCACACATACACATTTTTGCCACATTTTTCTCTCTCTCGCTCTCTTTGCCTTCCAGTTTTCTATTTCCATTTTCTCTTCTTTTTTTTTTCATCCCAGCTCCATCATTCTATTTTCCAATTTTCCAATCAGACTGCATCTCCGTCTCTGTGCATATTGCAGAGGAGACACACGACTAACACACTCCAGCTGGCATCTCTGAGGTCTTGAAATTACCAACAAAACAGTGTTCAGACTAACCAGCTGTTGTTAATCAATGCCAGAGTCTTTTAGCATCATGTACAAGTCCTGATTAATGGAAATACAGAGATGAACGAGAGGAGTTTGTGTTTATCTTGGACCAAGAGAGAGAGTTTGAATGTCTGGTGATGTGTAGATTTATAGATAGTTACATAAATGGTATGACATTTCAGGACATGGAATTATAAACATGTAATATAAAAGGGTTGTTCAGGTCAAACTGGCACTCATGATTGTTCAAAATCACAGAATACAGTTATGAGAGTAATGTGCCTGGATACAATTAAAGTTTTTTCAGCCACAATCTGAATGCCTGCTTCTCGGGTGAAATGCTGGCCTCCCAGGAACTCCTTTAATAGCCCTTTCATTTTGTGAAAAGAAAGCAGCCTGGTTTTATCATCAATGGCGTTTTGTAGGACAATGCATATCTTCACACTTTCCAAAACACAATTTGCTCATCCCTCATACAGTCTCGACTTCACTTCAGGAGATTTCCACATGTCTGAGCCATTTAAGGAGTTCCTGGGAGGCCAGCATTACACACCGCAAGCAAGCAGATTTCCCAGAAATATTAGTCATTAAACAGTTTGATCTCCCGCACTGCTACACCCTTTTTAACCTTTTTCTTCACGGGGGCCGTTGTTGCAGCACAGTTACTAAAGAAGAGTCAGTAAAATGAAAAATTGCTTTGCGCATACAACTATGTGGTCACAATGTTATAGTAAACAGTACACGCTTGCATGGATGTTGACCATATGAGTGACGCACAGTTGTGATCACGTGGCGCTTGCCAGACAAAGTGGATACGTATCACTCTTATTTCAAGAACTTGCTCATTTGTCAAGTTAAAATGTATTAAAATGTTTTGCTCGTATTGCAAAACACCTACAAACCAAGTTACTTACAATCCAAGGTTTTACTGTATATGTATGTGCAGTATGTTCTGTCTATGTGCCGCCTGGCTCATTATGCGACAGATATATCTGTCATTTCTGTAGTTATTTACCTTATAGCGTGCTTAATGCCTGAGCAGTTGGGGATAAAGGACCTTGCTTTTTTTGCTCTTACTAGCAGCTGTGTTTATGAGACGATTGTAAAAACACTGAGCAAGAGTTCTCATAGTAACTGTTCTCACAGAAATATATACAGTATATTTTTGTACCGTTCAAGTTTGTTAAAGACCAGCTGGATTTTCATCAGCGCTACTGGAAACATGTTATGCTGACAGAATCAGTTTGTTAAATGGTCTCGGTTGGAGGGAGTATAAGGGTGTCTGATGTTTCTGCTTTATCAAGAATCAAAAAGTGAACGGAATGGCATTAAAATAAGGGACAAAGAGTCTTGGTTATTTTTTGAATATGTCAAGACTTATTTTTATGAAATGTATATTGTACTTTATACTTGATTCTAGGATGCATTTTATGTAAGTTGAGTTTCTAAAGGCTCTTACACTTAAGGTTTTAGGATCTACTGTACATCAGTATTGTTACGTCAATTTCTGCTTATGTGTACAGAATGCGCAGATATTAGCTGTCCCGATTCCCATGAACATATGCAAGTATGATGTTTATACAGTACATGATGTAAATTAGACTGGCTCTGATGTTGCCTCTCTCTATGCAGGAGGACACAGATCACAACTACTACACATCCAAGATGTACGGCTTTAACGATCCCATGAGCAAAGAATTATGGGTGGACATTGATCAGATGGACAAGGAGAAAGTGAAGATTCATGGGATCCTTTCTAATACACACAGACAAGCAGCGGTAAGTCTTTACACTCATACACAAGCAAAACAGCACAGTCATTTGGAGGTTACACAATCACAATGACCACACACACACACACACACATATATACACAAGTGCATTTGCTCGTAAAGCATATCGTCATTTTGTCGCTTTTAGCATGACTCGCTTGCTCTGTTGTTCTCCAACTGTGTAAATGTGGGAACAAATGGAGTGTGTAGAAAAGTACAGCAAGCTCTTGTGTCAACATTCTCTGTTTTATCCTAATGGGAAGTGATTTTAGTTCACATTATCCTTTCTAGAAAAAAGAAACCGCAATCCCAGTGACCGAGCTTAGATGCAACATTAAAGAATAAATTGCTCATTTACTTCAAGGAGAGTTTAATATGCACACGCCGACCACAGATTATAAGTCCACTAGTGTAGATTTACACTTAATTGCCCCTTTTGATCTTCATGCCACCTTCTGTCTAATATCAATGGCTCAGTGTGCAAGCAGACATACAGTACAGTAATGCTCTCACATTGATGATAAAGTGTGTGTGTTAATGAATATTGTTTGTTGTTGTTCACACAGCGGGTCAACCTGTCTTTTGATTTTCCATTTTATGGGCATTTTCTCAGAGAGATCACTGTGGCAACCGGCGGTAAGTGAACCTGTCTGTGTGTGTGTATGTTTGTGTGGGGGTTTTTTAGTGGTTGCGGCTGTTGTTGTTGTTGTTGTCATATACACTAGATGGACAAAGCTAATTTCTTAGTACCGTTCTTAAGAAACATTCATTCATTCATTCATTCATTTCTATACCGCTTAATCCTGTGTTCAGGGTCGCGGGGGGCCTGGAGCCTATCCCAGGAGACTTCGGGCACTAGGCGGGGTACACCCTGGACAGGGTGCCAATCCATCGCAGGGCACACACACATACTGTACACACACTCACACACCCAATCACACACTACGGGCAATTTTAGGAACGCCAATTAGCCTAACCTGCATATCTTTGGACTGTGGGAGGAAACCGGAGTACCCGGAGGAAACCCACCAAGCACGGGGAGAACATGCAAACTCCATGCACACAGAGACGGGAATCGAGCCTGGCCGGGGAATCGAACCCAGACCCTGGAGGTGCAAGGCGACAGTGCTAACCACTACACCACCGCGCCGCTCTTAAGAAACACACTTTGTAAAAAGATGGCTTCTCTTTGTTATTAACCATAATTAATAATCATCCACCTCTTATGTTTATCTAATTTCTAGACATTTGGTCTGATGTTGCAAATGCTCAGCTCTCGACTGTATCATCAAAAACCCTCTAACTTTTAAAGATGAAATCTAAAAATCGAATAATCTAATCTAATCTTCTCCAGTGGCTATATCTTGTTGTAAAACCCACCTCTCCCGGAAGACCCGGGAGCCTCTTGTATAAACTTGTGGCCAACTGAAGCGTACAAAAGATCCGGTGGTTGGCTTAAAGCTAGCAATGCGGCACTGTACAGAGTTAAAATTACACTCAACTGCCTCTCTAAGCCTTTTACTACAGACTACAAGATTTCGCACACTGGAAAAAATGACAACGTAGCAATTGAGAACACCTTAAATCTACCTTAAATCTAATCATACAGTATACATTTATCATGTTGGTTATCTCTGTTATCTAAATTTTCTTATAAAATAATATTATAGCAAAATAAATAAAATATTACTTTGCCTATTTCTATACATGTTTAACTAAATTAACTTTATAAGCATACATTTCTAGGGTGTGTCATTATCTGCTAATAGAACAAGACATTTTTGTTTACAAATGTAGTTAAATATGTCTAAAATAAGGGAAAATGTGATTTCTAGGGTCTATATTTAATACTTAGTATAGTATTGGGGTTAATTGGTGTTTATTCTTTCTTATAGCTAGATTGATACTTTATTGCAGACATCAAAGGTGCACAGACAGCATCAAACAACATTAACATACAACCCCCCTCCCCCACACACACTTCTTCCTAATGTTTCCAGTACCAAATGCATTTTATCAATGATCACTTTCTGACTAAATTTTTTAATCATCGACACGTGATCTTATGCATAACATTTCCCAGGACTGCATAAAACGTAGGAACATTTTCCATCACAAACATACAGTACGACTTTAAAGCCTTTAAAGAGGGCTATTCTCACACCATCTGGACACATATGAAATTTACGCAGGAGGATATTAGCCAGTGCATATAATTTACAACGGTAATGCAGCACATCATCATTTAGATCACTCCTAATAATGTGACACTAAATATAAACGATCCGGCAAAAGAAATCAGGAAAAAGATATGTTGGCTTCTGAACATCCTTAAATCGAGCAATAATTACGCACACTTTTTAGGATTGAATTTAACATCATACTGCACTCTTAAAGTTTAACAGACTTTGAAAAATTGCTGTAGTCCAGCACTAAAAGCAGACAAAACAACTAAGTCATCGGCATACATTAGATGATTAATAAGATACTCCCCCTGCATCCAGTTTTACACTGTTGTTGGAATCTAGAAAGAGTATCCATATACGAATTAACCCATGAGAGCCTTCATCTTTAAGGGACATTATGATGGAAAATATTTCAGACCAAATAGACCACATGGAGCACATTCTGAAAGACATCACATGCCATTTTCTCTAACAATTTTGGGGTGAAAAAACTTTATGTGAAATATGTCACAGTGATATTTTTTTATCAATTTGTTCATCAAAACAGGTTAAATATAAGATATTAAAGCATTAGAATTGTTTAATAGAAAGAAGCTTACTTTCAGTAACAAAAAAAAAACATGCTTTTTAAATTTAACTAGTGTCACATGTGCTACCCAGGCAACGACGTTGTCATCATTATCTCATCGTCTTTATCCTGTGTACTGAGTTGTGGTCGTTCACACACACAATTTGGAAACACCAACCTGCATGTTTTTGGACTTTTTAATTCAAATACTGTCCCACAGTCCAAAGCACAACCCAACGAGCACAGGGGGAACATGCAACCTCCATGCACACAGACCCTGGTTGTGCAAGAAATCCAACCAGGACCCTGGTGGTGCAACGCAACTAATCCACCATGTTGCCGGCAATTATGTCATGGGCACACAGATTCACAGATTGTCACATGACCGCACCAGTATGTTACTTAGGAACGTCATGAGTAAAGGATAAAGCCGAATAAGGAACTTACCAGAGCATTTAAAGCATTTGTGACTCCTGTGTCATTATGGATTCTTATGGGTTAAAGAGAACAGGGAACAATATCCTGCCACATTAGTCATCAAAAAATGTGAATACCAAAAGTGCAGGATCTTTATCAGATATGAAGGAATTCCTTGTTTTAGTAAATTTATAAATAATTTATCATGATTAATTCAATCAAATGCTTTTGACGCATCCATTTGAGATAAGAAATTTTAGACAACTTGACTAGATTCAGGATACTTTCATCTGTTAAGATGTCATTTTTTGTAGTGCACATCTGTGATATATTGAAGATAGAAAGGACCAGGTACTTTTTCCCCCCCTGTTCTGTTCTAACCCTAATGAAACCCAGTGTGGTCTCCACTGCAGGGTGGCTCTCGTGTTCTGAGATGATTTTCGGCTCACTACAGAAAGATAACATACTGTATCATTCCAGTCAGCTCAAGCCAGTCTGGACACTGACACGTCTCTCATCAACAAGGCATTTCCGTCTACATCACTCCTGCTCACTGGTTTCCTTTCTGTTAGTTTGTTTGCTTACTTCATGCCATTTTGTTAAAAACTCTGGAATGATCCCAGAAGATCAACAGTATCAGGCTATCTGGCGCCAACAAACACACAGTACAATGGTCAAAAGTTACAGATGACATTTTTTTTCCATGTTAATGTTCGATGTAAACATACCTCAACCTCCTGACCTCCATCTGCATGACTGTATGCATTGCACTCCTGCCACATGATTGGCAGATCAGATAACTGCATGAATGAAAGCATTATTACGAGCTCGTGTGGAGGATTGCAATCCTCATAATGAACAGCTGCTGAGTTAAATCCAGTACAGAATGCTAATGCTATCATTTATTAGAGCTTCCCTCAGTAGCAGCTATAAACGATATAGACTGCTGTAACACTGTCAGCTCCAGATCAAGTATAAAACAAGAAGATCATTTTTAGTCCATGCAAACAGTGATCACCTGCCAAGTAAAGGCACCTTATAACATTTCTATTCTGCCTCAGCTCTTCTGACAGCTCTGTCAACTATCTGTCTTTATTGCACTCTTCATCTTCGGTTCCGCTCTTTCTCTCTCTCTCTCTCTCTCTCTCTCTCTCTCTCTCTCGTTCTCGCTGCCTCTTCTTCTATAAGAGAAGTCAGTAGAGCTTGATGAAGTTTAATGTTTTTTTATATTGTATTGAAATAAGTCAGCGTTAATCTGTCATTGTGTTTTGGCTACAGGGCGAATCAGATTGCGCATGCTAATGTAACTTGGATGGATGAGAGGGCGAAAGTACAGAAAAAGAAAACAAGGTTATCATCCTCAGTTTGTAGGAAAGATACAGGACACGGTGAGGGAGATGATTTTTCTAACTCGCTTATGAAGAAAAATTATAATCAATATGCAATATACAATCTGTTTGAAAAGAATTATGAACTAGACTTTTTGATTTGACACATTATAGGCTGGACAGCTACTGTAATTATGATGGCATTCTGATGAGATTTTAATGAGAGACAGTCAGGGGGATATGATTAATTGCACTACCTGTGTACTGACTCATGAAGCTTTTGGTACTGTATTGACTTTTTTTGGAATTGTCATCACAAATGAGTATGGTCATTTTTCATAGTCCAATTTTGGAACAATGTGCTAAAAAAAATCTATAAGATTTCAGTAAATGCCTTTAGGGAGATGTAATGTTGTTTACCTCAAACAATGGTTACTTGCATCCTGATTCCTAGCTGCTCTTTGTCCATGTGGCTTCAGAACCTTACTGTATATTCCTAATCTTCTTTGTCTTTCGGCTGTTCCCTTTCAGGGGTCGCCACAGCGAATCATCTGCCTCCATCTAACCCTATCCTCTGCATCCTCTTCTCTCACACCAACTAACTTCATGTCCTCTCTCACTGCATCCATGAATCTCCTCTTTGGTCTTCCTCTAGACCTCCTGCCTGGCAGTTCCAACCTCAGCATCCTTCTACCGGTATATTCACACTCTCTCCTCTGAACATGTCCAAACCACCTCAATCTGGCCTCTCTGACTTTATCTCCAAAACATCTCACATGGGTTGTCCCTCTGATGAACTGATTCTTGATCCTATCCATCCTTGTCACTCCCAAAGAGAACCTCAACATCTTCAGCTCTGCTACCTCTAGCTCTGCCTCCTGTCTTTTCTTCAGTGCCACTGTCTTTAAGCCGTAGAGCATTGCTGGTCTCACCACTGTCCTGTACACCTTTCCTTTCATTCTCGCTGATGCTCTTTTATCGCACAACACACCTGACACTTTTCTCCACCCATTCCAACCTGCCTGTACTCGTCTCTTCACCTCCTTTGAACACTTTCCGTTGCTCTCGACCGTTGACCCTAAGTACTTAAAATCCTGCACCTTCTTTACCCCTGCTCCCTGTAGCCTCACTTAGGCCTTTTCCACTGCTCTGGTTCCCGTGCCGGTTCCCAATTTTGGAACCAGTGCCGCGCTTTTCCACAGAAAAAAATTGGTGCCGGTGCCCTAAAATAAGCACCGAACCGGCCCCTAAACTCTGCTGGTCTAGAACCGAGAACCCGTGACGTCACGAGCAGTGGGCGGAGTTATAGGGAGATTTTTCTAAAAATAAAATGGCGGCGACCCAAACGTGGAGTGCGGAGGAAGCTAAAGCGCTTTTAGCAATTTGGATATCCGCAGAGATTCAAGAGAAATTGCAAAGTACTTTAAAAAAAAAAAAAAGAAGTAAAAAAAAAAAGGGGCTGTGTAAAAGTGGCATTCTTAATAAAATGGATGAGACATCAGGTGCTATGCTGGGCCTTTTGGAACGAATGGTTAATGTTATGGAGAAAAACCAGACAACACACAGCTAATGTGTTTTTTTTATTTATTTATTTATTATTGTAATCACAGTTTAATTTACAAAAACATGCTTGCACTGTACTCGTTGCCACTTTTTAATTTATTTTTTACTTTGTTGCCTTTTGGCTAAATGTTCTCCAATTGTCTGCACTGTTGCATTTCAATAAAAAACTACAGATGTATTGGTCCTGTCTGTTGAAGTAGTCCATTAATGCCGCTCTTACATCAGCTCCTTGCCGTGATGGCAACATCCACATCACGGGCGATTTACGGCGCACACAAAGTTTTGAGGCGATCTGAAAATTTAAATGTTAAATGTTATTTACTGCATAAATTACATGTTGAAAAAGAAAAACAGTATAGTTAGATAGCATTACCATTAGCATTTGAGCTAATGCTAATCTCGGTAAAAAAAAAAAAAAAACACATTGTAAGTTAACGGGGTGTCAGAACTTACCAGTCGTCTTGCACGTAATCGTTGTCTATGTCGTTCTGTTTCAGCGGTTATAACACGTCGAATACGCTGCCTTTGGAGATACTGAAATACATTTTAATAGTCTGGAGAATAACCAGTAAACTGACTTCGGCCATGTTGGTTTTTGTTTAGTGGGCGTGGCCTGTGACGTATTATCATGCAGCTCCCGCTGAGCTCCTGTCTAGTGTAAATGCGGGCCGGTTCTCGGGTGGTTCCCAGTTCAGCACCGGCACCAGTGTAGTGGAAATGAGACAACTGTTCCTCTTGGGTCCCTCTCATTCACACACATGTATTCCGTCTTGCTGCGGCTAACCTTCATTCCTCTGCTTTCCAGAGCGTACCTCCACCTCTCCAAATTTTCCTCTGCCTGTTCCCTGCTCTCGCTACAAAGCACAATGTCATCTGCAAACATCATAGACCATGGAGACTCCTGTCTAACTTCATCTGTCATCTTGTCCATCACTAGAGCAAACAAAAAGGGGCTTAGAGCCAATCCTTGATGCAGACCCACCTCCACCTTGAACTCTTCTGTCACACCTGCAGCACATCTCACCACTGTCTTACAACTCTCGTACATGTCCTGCACCACTCTAACATACTTCTCTGCCACTCCAGACGTCCTCATACAACACCACAGCTCCTCTCTCGGCACCTTGTCGTACGCTTTCTCTAAATCTACAAAGACACAATGCAACTCTTTATTACCTTCTCTGTACTTCTCCATCAGCATCCTCAAAGCAAATACTGCATCTGATGTACTCTTTCTAGTCATAAAACCATATTGCTGCTCACAAATTCTCACCTCTGCCCTTAACCTAGCTTCCACTACTCTTTCCCACAGCTTCATTGTATGGATCATTAGCTTTATACCTCTGTAATTGCCACAGCTCTGCACATCTCCCTTGTTCTTAAAAATCGGCACCAATACACTTCTCCTCCATTCCTCTGGAATCCTCTCACTCTCCAAGATCTCGTTAAACAAACTAGTCAGAAACTCTACTGCCACCTCACCTAAGCACTTCCATACCTCCACAGGTATGTCATCAGGACCAACAGCCTTTCCACTCTTCATCCTCTTCAACGCCCTTCTCACCTCACTTTTACTAATATTTGCTACTTCCTGCTCCACAACAGTCACCTCTTCTACTCTTTGTTCTCTTTCGTTTTCCTCATTCATCAACTCCTCAAAGTACTCCTTCCATCTTCCCATCACCCTCCTGGCATCTGTCAGTACATTTCCATCTCTATCTTTAATCACCCTAACCTGCTGCACATCCTTCCCATCTCTATCTCTTTGCCTCGCCAACCTGTACAGATCCACCTCTCCCTCCTTACTGTCCAGCCTAGCATACAAGTCCTCATATGCTCTTTGTTTGGCCTTTGCCACTTCTACCTTCACCTTACGGTGCATCTCCCTGTACTCCTGTCTACTCTCTTCAGTCCTCTCAGAG
The DNA here is from genome assembly GCA_030522415.1 of Channallabes apus. Taxonomy (NCBI): domain Eukaryota; kingdom Metazoa; phylum Chordata; class Actinopteri; order Siluriformes; family Clariidae; genus Channallabes; species Channallabes apus. The sequence goes on along the minus strand of CM060108.1, from coordinate 19,880,579 downwards.
TCCCACTTCTTCCTAGCTAGCCTCTTTCCCTGTATACACTCCTGGACTTCCTCATTCCACCACCAAGTCTCCTTGTCTCCTTTTCCCTTACCTGATGATACACCAAGTACCCTCTTACCTGTCTCCCTGATCACATTGGCTATATTTGTCCAGTCAACTGAAAGCACCTCCTGACCACCCATAGCTTGTCCCAGCTCCTCCCTAAAGACTACACAACATTCTTCCTTTCTCAGCTTCCACCACTTTGTCCTCTGCTCTGCCTTTGTCCTCTTCACCTTCCTCAACACCAGGGTTATTTTACACACCACCATTCTGTGTTGTCTGGCTACACTCTCCCCTACCAACACCTTGCAGTCACTGATCTCTTTCAGATTACAATGTCGACACAAGATGTAGTCCACCAGAGTGCTTCTGCCTCCGCTCTTATATGTCACCCTATGTTCCTGCCTCTTCTGGAAGAAAGTATTTACTACTGCCATTTCCATCCTCTTTGCAAAGTCCACCACCATCTGTCCTTCTACATTCCTGTCCTGAAGACCAAACCTGCCCATCACATTTTCATCCCCTCTGTTCCCTTCCCCAACATGTCCATTGAAGTCTGCACCAATCACAACTCTCTCACCTCTGGGAATGCTCTGCATCACTTCATCTAACTCACTCCAGAATTTCTCCTTCTCTTCTAACACACATCCTACCTGTGGAGCATAACCACTAACAACATTGAACATCACACCATCAATTTCCAGCTTCAGACGCATCACCCTATCTGATACTCTCTTCACCTCTAGGACATTCCTTACAAACTCCTCTTTCAGAATAACTCCTACTCCATTTCTTTTCCTATCCACACCATGGTAAAACAATTTGAACCCTGATCCTAAGCTTCTAGCTTTGCTACCTTTCCACCTGGTCTCCTGGACACACAGTATATCTACCTTCCTCCTCTGCATCATATCAACCAACTCTGTTCCCTTCCCTGTCATGGTCCCAACATTCAAGGTCCCTACTTTCACTCCTAAACTCTTTCCTTTCCTCTTCTCTCTGCTTTTGAACACGCCTTCCTCCTCTCCTTCTTCGACCAACAGTAGCCCAATTTCCACCGGCACCCTGTAAGTCAACAGCACCAGTGGCGGTCGTTGTTAACCCGGGCCACGACCGATCCGGTATGGAAATCATATTTCTGATTCGCATCATTGATTTGGCAAATGTTTTACGTCGGATGCCCTTCCTGACACAACCCTCTGCATTTATCCAGACTTGGGACTGGCACAAGAAGACACTGGATTGCGCCCCCCCATGGTTGCATTTCTGTATATTCATAATCATGCAGGAAATTGTGAACTCTTGGTTTATTTATTTATGTAAAATAAATAATGTTCATTATTAGACTACACCTGGTATTGCGAAGTCAAAGTTTGGTAGTATATGAATATACCACTATACCATTCCCCTCGATAGCCCCTGAATAAAAGCTTTAATACACTGATGGTTGGAACGTCAGGCCTCAGAGGAACACTTAATAAAACAGACACACAAACAAGTAATATTTCAGGTAGTGAGGGCTCCCAAGTGGTGCAGCAGAAACGTGTTTGCCCTATCATCTGGAAAGTGAAAGCTTGAATCCTATTGATGCCCCAGCCATTCGTGCCCAGGAGTCCAAGGTAGCAAAATTGGCCACGCTCTCAGGGAGAAAGCACAGAAATACTATCTCTCTATCAAAATACTATACGATCTTAATTACAGTGACACTAGGTGATCATGAGCGTCTGTGAGCTCATGCAGGAAAAATTGGACAGATAATTCTTTCTTCCAAAACTTCCTGTCGTGATGCAGAACGTGGACTGTGAAAGTGGACCCAGTTGCAGGTAGAGAGCGAGAGATAAGAGCCGTGTGATCAGTCAGCGAGGGCGTCGAGCAAAAACGTGAAGCTGAGCCGTGGTCGAGGAGGAGAGCAAGAGATCAAAGCCGTGTGATCAGTCAGCGAGGGCGTCGAGCAAAAAACGTGAAGCTGAGCCGTGGTCGAGAAACGAAAGCGAAAGTTCAAAGCCGTTAAATCCAAGCGTGGCAATAATCCAAATCGGGAGGCGAGGGGGAAAACGAGAAGCAAGCGAAGTCGGCAACGTGAAAAGTCATGAACAGAAACGCGAGAAAACTATGGCCAAAAAAACACACAATAATCCAGCGCGAGGCATCGCGCTGCGCTTCCTTATAAGCTGGGTGAAATCAGCGCCAGATGAGAAACCGGTGTGCCGGCGGGGCGGTCCGGGAGGAGCGATGACAGCGTGGGAAAGCATGATCATGTGATGAGAGTCTGACAGCGTGGGAAAGGAAATGTCAAAAGGTTTCTGATCAGCGCGAAGGCACTGAGAGCGTGACAGTACCCCTCCTCTAACGAACGCCTCCAGGCGTTACGCGGGGTGCGTTGGGGCAGCGTCTGTAGAAGTCCGTGATCAGGGTTCGGTCGAGGATGAATCTGGCTGGGATCCAGCTTCTCTCCTCAGGGCCGTAGCCCTCCCAATCCACCAAAAACTGGATTCCTCTGCCTCGCCGGCGGGCCTTCAGGAGTTTTCTGACTGTGTACGCCTCACTGCCATCGATGATACGGGGAGGAGGATGAGGGTGGGAGGGTGGACTTAGAGAACAGTTTACAATGCGTCGTAGCTGGGACACATGGAAGGTGGGGTGGATGCGTCGCATAGACGATGGGAGTAGGAGACGGACAGCGCACGGGTTGATTATCCTGGTTATTGTGAAGGGTCCGATGAAACGGGGAGAGAGCTTGCGGGAAAGTGTCTTTAGGGGGATGTCTCTGGTGGCGAGCATGACTCTGTCTCCTATGTGATACCTGGGAGTCTTGGAGCGATGACGGTCCGCCTGTCTCTTGTATAAGCGGGATGCTTGCAGCAGGGATCGTCTGGCTCGTAACCATGTACTTTTGCAGCGGCGGATAAAGTGTTGTGCCGAGGGGACCTCTACCTCCTCCTCTTGAGTGGGGAACAGTGGTGGTTGGTAGCCCAGGCAGCACTGGAACGGAGAGAGGCCCGTTGAGGCAGATGGCAGGGAGTTGTGAGCGTACTCGACCCACGGGAGAAACTTACTCCAGGTGGTGGCATCACGAGTAGTCATACACCGGAGGGAGACTTCCATTGCTTGGTTTTTTCGTTCTGTTTGGCCGTTGGATTGGGGATGAAAACCAGAAGATAGGCTAGGAGAGGCTCCGATGAGTTTACAAAAGGCCCCCCAGAAGCGTGAGGTGAATTGAGGGCCACGGTCTGAAACTATGTCGGTGGGGAGGCCGTGAAGACGAAAAACATGAAATATCAATTGCTCTGCGGTCTCTTTGGCGGACGGGAGCTTGGGGAGCGGGACTAGGTGGACGGACTTGGAGAAGCGGTCAACAATGGTCAGGATGCAAGTGTTTCCGTCAGATGAGGGTAGCCCTGTTACAAAGTCCAGCGAAATATGCGACCAGGGACGGTGAGGTATGGGTAAGGGTCTGAGGAGGCCAGCCGGAGGACGGTTGTTGGGTTTGCAGCGGGTGCAAATGTCGCAGGCTGCCACAAAGCTGGAGACATCCCTCCCCATCGTGGACCACCAGAAACGCTGTTGTATGATAAATAGCGTTCGGGCAGAGCCTGGGTGACAGGACAGCTTGGATCCATGACCCCACTCCAGGACCTGCGGGCGCAGACCGGGGGGAACAAAGAGGCGATCTGGGGGGACATTGCTTGGGCCGGGCTCCTGAGTCAATGCCTGCTTGACTTTGGTCTCGATGTCTAGCTCTAAGGCGGCAACGAGACAACGAGATGGTAGAATGGGTTGGCATGGTGTGGGATCTTGTGGGAGGGAGAACTGACGTGAGAGGGCATCAGGCTTAGTGTTCTTAGAACCTGGGCGGTAGGACAGGGTGAAATTGAATCTTGAGAAGAACAGCGACCACCGAGCTTGGCGGGCATTGAGTCTTTTGGCGGTGCGCAGGTACTCTAAGTTCCTGTGATCGGTCCACACTATGAAGGGAAGCTCGGTCCCCTCCAGCCAATGTCTCCACTCCTCTAGTGCTAGCTTGATGGCCAGGAGCTCTCGGTCGCCTACGTCATAATTCCTCTCAGCTGGAGATAGACGGCGGGAGTAGAATGAGCAGGGGTGCAGCTTGTTGTCTCGCGGGGATCTTTGGGAGAGAATTCCCCCAACGCCAGTGTTGGAGGCGTCCACTTCTACCACAAACTGGCGAGATGGATCGGGTATGGTGAGTATGGGGGCTGAGGTGAACCGCTTCTTGAGGTCCGTGAAGGCCTTGTCTGCCTCGTTGTTCCAGCAGAACTGTGTCTTGGGGGAAGTCAGGGAGGTGAGGGGGGCGGCGACAGAACTGTAACCCCGGATGAAGCGGCGATAGAAGTTCGCGAACCCCAGGAACCGTTGGAGGTCACGTCGAGAGGCTGGCGTGGGCCAGTTGGAGACGGCCTGGACCTTGGCGGGTTCCATCTCCAGTCTGGAGGGAGAGATGACAAACCCTAGGAACGTTGTGGAAGTTGTATGGAACTCACATTTCTCGGCTTTAACAAAGAGATTGTTCTCTAGGAGCCTCTGCAGAACTTGGCGAACGTGGTGCCGGTGCTCCTCCAGGCCTCGAGAGAAAATCAAAATGTCGTCCAAATACACGAACACGAAGGAATTCAAGAAGTCACGGAGAACGTCATTAATGAGGGCCTGGAATACGGCAGGGGCGTTGGTCAGTCCGAACGGAACCACCAGATACTCGTAATGCCCAGTGGGTGTGTTGAAGGCAGTTTTCCACTCGTCGCCCTCCCGGATGCGGACGAGGTGATAAGCGTTTCGTAGGTCGAGCTTGGTGAAAATGTCCGCCCCTTGGAGAAGTTCGAAGGCGGTGGCCATGAGAGGTAACGGGTAGCGGTTCCTGACGGTTATCTCGTTAAGCCCTCTGTAATCAATGCATGGACGAAGGGACTTGTCTTTTTTCTTGACGAAGAAAAATCCTGCCCCAGCGGGCGAGGAGGATGGACGAATAATTCCGGCGGCGAGGGAATCTGTGATATACTTATTCATGGCCTCTCTTTCTTGGTGTGCCAGAGAGTAAAGTCTGCCTTTCGGAGGAGAGGTGCCCGGGAGAAGATCAATGGGACAGTCGTATGGTCGGTGCGGCGGAAGTGACATGGCTCGGGTCTTATTGAAGACCTGCCCAAGATCATGGTATTCGGTGGGTACGCTGGAGATGTCCGGGGTTTCATGGGGCGTGGCCAGGATAGGAGTTGGAGGGAGTGCTGAGTGCAGGCATGTCGTGGAGCATGAGGGACTCCAACCCGTGATGACTTGCTTGTTCCAATCGATCTGGGGTCCATGGAGGGCTAGCCAGGGAAGTCCGAGGACCAAGGCGGCGTGTGATTTCTCCATAATGAAGAGGGAGATCTCCTCAGAGTGGTTCCCTGACGTTCTTAAGGTTAACGGTGGGGTTCTAAGTATGATGGGTGGAAGCCGGCTCCCATCCAAGGCCTGAACGGCGAGCGGAGTGTCTAGTGGTAAGCCAGGGATCTTTAATGCTCTCACCGTATTCGCGCTGATCAAATTTCGATCGGAGCCGGAGTCAATTAGTGCCTGAATTGGGTGAGCCTGACCACCGATGATTAGGTTTACGGGAAGTAGGGGACGTGATTGTGGAAATCTATCAGGAGGGGAGCCTTCTAGTGTTCCCAGTCTGACTAGGGGGGGCCTCCCTTTTAATGAGCAGTCTTTAAGCCTGTGTCCTGAAGCTCCACAGTAAAAACAAGCCCCTTGTAGGCGGCGTCGGCGTCTCTCCTCGTCAGAGATGCGGGTCCTGCCTAGCTGCATGGGCTCCTCCTGATTGGTTTGCTGCAGGGCAGGAGGCGCGTGCCCTATTCTGGGGTGCCGTCTTAACTGGAGACGTGAGTCGACCCGCCCGGCGAGATCCATGAGTTCGTGGAGGTCCGTGGGGGTTTCGCGGGAGATGAGCTCATCCTTAAGAGCTTCTGATAGCCCTTCCAGAAAGACATCCGCTAGGGCTCTGTCATTCCATCCACTAGAAGCGGCTAGGGTGCGGAACTCGATGGCATAGTCGTAAGCAGAGCGGGATCCCTGATGAAGTCTTAATAACCTTGTTCCCGCCTCCCTGCCGGCGAATGAGCGATCAAAGACCCTCCTCATCTCCTTGGAGAAGTTGTCGAAGTTCTCGCAGCATGGGTCGCGAGCCTCCCAGAGGGCTGTACTCCACTCCCTGGCTCTATCAGTTAGTAGCGTGATGATGTAGGCCACCCGGGAACGTTCTGATGAGAAGGAGGAGGTTTGAAGCTCGAAAATCAGTGAGCATTGTGAGAGGAAGGACCTGCAAGTTCCTGGTTCTCCCCCATAGGTGGGAGGGGCTGGTAGGCGTGGCTCTCGTGGTGTTCCGGAGTGTGAGGTCTGAGCTGTAGGTACCTGGAGCCGTTGTATTTGGGAGATGACGTCAGCTAGAGTTTGTCTCGTGGCGATGAGTTCCTCCTGGTTCTTTCCGAGGAGCACACTTTGGGTCTCCAGTGCCCGTCGCATTCCGTCTAACCCTGCTGGGTCCATAGTGCTGGCTGGATTATTCTGTCGTGATGCAGAACGTGGACTGTGAAAGTGGACCCAGTTGCAGGTAGAGAGCGAGAGATAAGAGCCGTGTGATCAGTCAGCGAGGGCGTCGAGCAAAAACGTGAAGCTGAGCCGTGGTCGAGGAGGAGAGCAAGAGATCAAAGCCGTGTGATCAGTCAGCGAGGGCGTCGAGCAAAAAACGTGAAGCTGAGCCGTGGTCGAGAAACGAAAGCGAAAGTTCAAAGCCGTTAAATCCAAGCGTGGCAATAATCCAAATCGGGAGGCGAGGGGGAAAACGAGAAGCAAGCGAAGTCGGCAACGTGAAAAGTCATGAACAGAAACGCGAGAAAACTATGGCCAAAAAAACACACAATAATCCAGCGCGAGGCATCGCGCTGCGCTTCCTTATAAGCTGGGTGAAATCAGCGCCAGATGAGAAACCGGTGTGCCGGCGGGGCGGTCCGGGAGGAGCGATGACAGCGTGGGAAAGCATGATCATGTGATGAGAGTCTGACAGCGTGGGAAAGGAAATGTCAAAAGGTTTCTGATCAGCGCGAAGGCACTGAGAGCGTGACACTTCCAAACACTGCAGAGAATATGAGGCTGAGACTAGGGTTTCCACTAAGCACAAGAAATTAATAAGTAAGTAATTAAGTAACTAATGCGGATGTAACAACTTTGTTGAGTTTGCATCTAGCTTGATTTGATTTCTTTTCATTCTAGATCAATGATTTTATGCATACCACTCATACAAGCAGCATTGTGTTTTCTTTGTTAAAGGTTACTTTGGCCACTTTGGTTTAAGTAGACCTTTGCCTTGTTATTTGTTCTTGCTTCGGGAAAAAAAAATACATTTGCATTTTCAACGCAGAGATCAGATCCAGAGAGATCTTTGAAATTGATTCTGTTCTGTAGAAAGTGTTTAAGTGTGTTTTATATTATATTTGGGTGGTGCTGTAGTGGAATTATTGAGTTTCACAACTCTGATCTTTAGGACTGACTGTCCACCAGTGTTGGAGACGTTACGTTTTAAAGTAAATTAGAAAATTACTGTTATTAAAAAGTAATCAGTTACATTACAGCATTACTTTCTGATAAAAGTAACTAGTTCGAGTACTTTTCCATTGCAGAAAATGAAAACTTCTTTGTGATTCCTCATGCATGTTGTTTTAGTATTTTATAATTATATATAATTATATATAATTATTCTACCATCATCACTCAGTCAAGTTATCCCATAATTTGTTTACTACTAATACCCCTATGTCACCTACGCGGTTTCACACTGTGGCCGTAAGTATGGTTCATCATGATTCACCACGAGTTATTCCCGTACGTTTCCATCTTTCCGCGCGTCGGTCCTCACATAGTCAAACCGCATAGGTGAGATAGGGGTACAGTATAACAGCAGGAATAACAGAGCGGGGGCAGGGCTTGTAGGACGACTTTCACACACACATGCTAACAGATTGGGGATGACTGCTGTCTGACTCATGGATTACATAAATTGTCTGAATAACGGATTACATTTTTGAAAAAATAACTTAATAACTGAGTACTTTATGTTGGTGGACCTAACGCGTTAGATTACTCGTTACATCAAAAAAGTAATCCAAGTACTCTAAAGCTTCCTTACTTTGCAACGCGTTACACCCAACACTGCTGTCCACACTGCTGTTTCACATAAAAATTTTATTTGTTACATACATTACATAGCTGTACACAGACACAGTGAAATGCTTATGCGACCGCTTGCTGTAGATTGAGTGCAGGTCAGGGAACTCGGTGTGGATGATGTGCTCAGCTAATCGCACCACCCTCCATAGAGCTCGTCTGTCCTGCATGATGCTGTTCCCAAAACAGCTAGCGATATTTCCCATCAGGATGCTCTCTGTGGTGCAGGAGTAAAAGTTCCTACTTTCTATCTGACTTGGAGGGCAGTCTGAAGTCTCTCAAGAGCTTGAGTTGGTAGAGATGTTGCTGGGCCTATTTTACCATGGTGTTGATGTGATAGGACCATAATAGGTCTTGCGTGATGTGAACACTGAGGTATCTGAAGCTGTCCACTCTCTCCAGTGGGCTCTTGTTGATGATGGGGGACTGGTAGTTTTCTCCACCTTTGTCCACTATCAACTCCTTTGTCTTGCTGACATTAGGGAGAAGGTTGTTCCTCTGGCACCAGATCTCCTGATTTCTAATTTCCTCCAAGTAGGCCATCTCATTGTTGTCAGAAATCAGGCCCACTGCAACTGTATCATCAGCAAACTTGATGATGGTGGTGGAGTTGGTAGTGGCCACGCAGTCATATCTGCACAATCAGTACAGTAGGGGGCTCAATGCACAATCCTGAGGGGCTCCAGTGCATAGGGTAAGGGAGCCTGTGGTCTGCCAGTTAGGAAATTGGAGACCAACTGACACAGAGATAGGATGAGTCCAAGGTGCTTTAGCTTGGTGTTGAGTATGAAGGGAATAGTATAAATTTTTGGTCTGTAGTTGACAAACAGCATTTTAACATATTTCCTGTTCATACTGTAGTTTCCAGGTGAGTAAGTGATGCGTGAAGGAGGTGAGCGATTGCATCATCTGTTGAACAGTTCTGAATTATTTGGAATTGATCAGATGGGATTTCACTTTGTTCAGACTGACAGCCCAAATCTGACACAGTGGTGGCCTACAGTATCTCCATGGGTTTCTGTGATAACGACGCCAGCGGCTGCATGCAGCACAATATTTCCTAATATATCTCTCTGTTCCTGTACAGTCCCTCTAGCTTTGCCTGTACTAATGCATCCCCAAAGTGCTAGCAGACATTTCACTTTGTCATCTTCAGGGTTGCGAGTGACATACTAGACAGTTTGAACTCCGATTCGAGCAGATAGAGCATCCAGACTGAGACACATCATTAGGAATCTGACCTGAATCTGATTTTTGAAGTATACAAAACACCTCTGGAGGTCCAGATTGGATTTGCAAAAATTTGATTAGATTGTTTTTTACTGTTCAGACTACATAAAATCAATCTGATTCCAATTTGGGTAGAGCAAATATTGGATTTGGGTTGAATATATGACTTCTTTTAGTCCTGTTAATTATTAAAAATTTTAAAACATTAAATATTTAACTAAAATCAAGGTACATTTCAGTTTTATCCAAAAAGTGATTTTTTTTTTTTAAGGTCAAATTTCTCAGTGTAGTTGAGTGATGATTGCTGAAGCTCTGGTGAAAAGAATAATCGAAGAAGCAATGAGAGCAGACAGTTCTTTGAGAAAATGTCTTCAAAACATGTCATAACAGAGAAAAGAGTGTCAGCAGTTAAAGCATTGAGAATACCCAGACTAGCACAAACTCGGAACTGTTTTCTACCAAATCGAGAACTGCGGGCACTCAAGAAATAATAAAAAGGATGTTTTCTGAACGAAACTAATATTAAGTGATGTAGAATTGGGTTGAGTAGATACAGAAGAGGAGTGTACAGTAATAACTCTGACTACTTCTTCGTAAAGTATGAGTAGCTCCATGTCACAGGGCCTTTATGGAGTAATGATTTGGCTTCAGAATAAGTAGCTTGTCTGATATACAGTATTTTAAATGGGCACAAGGTTAAATATTCTATACCTCGAGCAGCATTTATTTTGTTTCGGCACAGGATTGTATAAAAGAGAGAGCAAACCGGCATCAGTAATACAGTGCATGTACATGAAGCGCTAATAACACCTTGTCCAAGCATGACTCAGAGTTCAGAGTTGTCTAGGGTTGTACAGAGGTGTGAACTCTGTGTTTAAGGTGTTGCTTAAGGTGGGAAAATATTCAGTGTGTCAGTCAGTTCCATGACCCCCCGCCACCCAAACCAACCCCCCCCCCTGTATTAAGCCTTACAATTGATTCTTTGATTTGCTCCTGTGTCTTAGATTACATTTCTTTTATGTTTGAAATGGTAGGGAAATTCCTTAAAAAGATTAATTGCCAAAAAACGATGAGTGTCCTTTGTTCACCTGATGAAAACCATCTTAAAATAAATCATAACTGGATAATGCTTTGAAGCTTATTCATATGCACAAGGCATTAAAGGTTAAACAGATGAATAAGTTGAAAGTCACCTTGTATGGTGAAGACTTCTCAATGCAGATGATTTCCAGGGTTTGCCTCCTGCAAGCTTATTCATCTATGACTTTCCTACACACTAGCTATAAAAAAAGGTAAAAAAAAAAAAATAATAATAATAATAATAATAGAAGTGAAATTCTGGCAGCACTAGTGCCAGAAAAAAAGCATATAAAAACAATAGAAAACTGTAGAGAAAACATTGAAAAAATTCAAAAGCCATAAAATAACAGGTATAGTATGTGCCACAAATATTATTTATAACTGTATAATTTTACAGTCAGAAAATAACCCTGCTGAGGAATTTTCTGTAATTTAACAGGACATAATGTACCGAAAAAGGGCAAACACTAGTATACAAAAAGTTACGTAACTAGTAACTGGTATAATACACATTATTATTATTATTATTATTCATTCATTCATTCATCTTCTGTACCGCTTTATCCTCTATTCAGGGTCGCGGGGTACCTGGAGCCTATCCCAGGAGACTTCGGGCACTAGGCGGGGTACACCCTGGACAGGGTGCCAATCCATCGCAGGGCACACACACATACGCACATTCACACACTCATTCACACACTACGGTCAATTTGGGAACGCCAATTAGCCTAACCTGCATATCTTTGGACTGTGGGAGGAAACCGGAGTACCCGGAGGAAACCCACCAAGCACGGGGAGAACATGCAAACTCCATGCACACAGAGACGGGAATCGAGCCTGGCCGGGGAATCGAACCCAGACCCTGGAGGTGCAAGGCGACGGTGCTAACCACTACACCACCGTGCTGCCGCGGCGGCGTGTGTGTGTGTGTCGGGGTGGGCGGGATCGCCCCCACGGCGAACGCGGGGGCATCCTCCCGAGGCATTATTATTATTATTATTATTATAAACATTCATTAATCAATTAACTAAGTTAAATAATTCAATTAAAAAAGTTAATCTCTTATACCACTTGTAGAGGGTCACGGGGGGGCCAGTGAGGCACATACCTCAGGGCACATTGTAGACACACACACACACACACACACACTACAGCCAATTAGGGAACACCAATTAGCCTAATCTGCATGTCTAATCTGAGGAGTATAACCACACTTCACCCTTATATTAAACATATAAATGTTTAATATGTTTATGTTATGTTTAAAAAATACAAGATTAATCTAATTAATCAAGACACACAATACTTCAGACTGAAACACGACTGCCCCCTACAGGTAATTAAGGGCGTTTTCACAGCCCGCCGCAGCAAGTCGCGGGATCCCTTTTCTCGAAACATGCATTTTTAATGGCCAGATCTGTATATAAATCTGTAAAATGTTGGGCTGCAAATTTCACATAAATTCTTATCGAATGACAGTGAATAACTTCTACTTCTTTTCCCTTGTTGTTTAACGGCGATTGGAATTCCGTATCTTGCATTACTGCCAACTCTACTGTAGGTCTCATTCTCGCTCGTCTCCCTTAAAAAATTACAAATACTTTTTTCTCCTGATCTTGTCTTGATCTGTCCTGTGTCTTGAACTCTTAATTTTCTTAAATTTATTGCATGAGGAATACCACTAAATATATATAATCATTAAATACTGTATAATAAATCATTCAGAAAATGCTTTGAAAAATTTAAGTACTGTACAAACAGCATGACCCTACAAATAAAATCACACGCACACACGCACACAAACAGCCTTCCCAAATATCCAGACCTACAAAACTGGATCATGTAGTGTCAGCATGTGTTTTGGATCAGGCCTCCTTAGGCCTGTGTGGAAGACAAGATAGAATGATCACTATTCAGGGAAGCATATTATCCTAAATAAGAACCAGACTTTGGAAGCACGGCTGGTCAATCACATGTAAGTGTGTGTGTACTCTCACAAAATTTCACTAACAAGCTTCTAGACATGTAGAGTCACCTGACCTTTTTTTTTTCGTTATTTTTACACTGTGTTACGGGTGATCATTTGTAACTGATATCATGATCAGTTACAGTAGATAATGAAACAGTGAATGAATAATCATTATCAGATCACCCAGTTGCAATTAAATGATTTCAACTGAATATTTGTTATTATAGATAATTTGTACCATTAGCAGTGTAGTTACCGTTATGGACAAATGCAAACTCATCACATCAGTATTACTACACTAGGACAAGAAGGTTAAAAGAATAAGTAGGACACTAATTAGGCTCAAACCAAAACTTTTTTACTGTGTGTTTGTATTTGTGTGTGCTGTCCAATAAATACGGGCTTTATAGTTATGAAAACCTGTGGCCTGTGAAAAGATTGGAATCACTTGTAGAGGTTTGCACATTTGTTCTGCATATTTCTTTAATTCATCGGGTCTCATCTAATTGCAGAACTAATAAAGCAGTAAGTGGTCAAAGATGAAAGTCATTCATAACGTCTTTTTGAGAACTTTATTAGGATTTTTTGTTAGAGCAATGGTAAATGAATGCAAACAGGTTTGGAGCCGATATTCATTTATAGCGGCGACACAGTGGCTTAGTGGCTTAGTTCTGTTCCCTTGCACCTCCAGAGTTTGGGTTTGATTCCCGCCTCGGGTCTGTGTGCATGGAGTTTGCATGTTCTCCCTGAGCAGATTAGGCTAATTGGCATTCCCAAATTACCTGTAGTGTGAAAAATACGCATGTGTACTGTATGTGTGTGCCCATCCAGAGTGTACCCCGCCTTGTCTCCTGGGATACAGGATACAGCGGTTTAGATAACGATGAGATTCATTTACAGCATTTAGCAGAGATCATTATTGAGAAAATCTATATAGGTATTCTGAGTAGGAAGCTGTTTCCATGCTTTCTACTGAACAGCTGACTAAATCCCACATGCACAGACACGTAATGGATAATCCACCTTTTATAAAGAACAATTTAAGCAATGGAACATGACCGCAGTTTTTTTTTTTTTTTATGTGCTTAAGGACAACACTAAAATGAAGTTGAGTAAAGTGGTCTCTCTAACTTCAGCCACTTTTTTAATGGATGATTGATTGATTGATTGATGGATTGATGGATTGATTGATTGAGTTTGTGGATCCTTCATGCCCATTGGTGGGTGGCAACAGTTTTGGAGTTGACATTTATTTAGAGCATCCTTTAGAGACATCCTTTAGAGACATTTATTTAGAGCTACTTAGAGAAGTGCTTTGTAGTCAAAGTGAAAAACATCTTCATGGTGGTACAAAATAGTTCAGGGTCTAATAATATTATCAAACTAAAACCTTCTTAAAGACGGCTTAGTACAACAGTTTAAACAGAACAAGCTTTGTAATTAGATCATACTCAAGTGTTTAGTGAAGAGGTGAGCTGGACAGTCAGTGACTCAGGAAAGGTTTATTCCAACCCCTTGGTGTTTGGACAAAGAGTCTTGATGCATGCCCTCTGTAGTTTACTCTAATGATGCCAAACAGCCTCTCTCTCTCTCTTTCTCTCTCTCTCTGGCCATGCTACAGTGATATAAATTTTTTTCCATCCTTACAATTTTCCCCCTTTGAGTTTTTCTTCATTATTTTGCTTGACTTCAAATATAAATTTCAAATCCTATACCCCAACACACTTTCTTTTCTACCACCAATTTGCAGTTTGCTTCTATATAAAACATTTATATTTTCCATGTTCTATTCCTTTTGTCAACCTAGGGTGTTTGTGGATTTGAGAAAAAGGGAATCACTATCTGAGGAAAAAATCAAAAGAAAGAACAGAGTGAATAATAGAGAAGGAGCGAATGAGATGAAGAGCAAAGGGAGCTAGATGATGAGCCTTGCACTAGAGAGAAATACTAGAGTGCAATGATGCTTTTGAAAAGGTACAAGAAAGTTAGGAAAGAAGAAATAGTTCCCTCTTGCCTTTAGTTGCATCAATTCATTATTCTATTCAGAATAGGAATTAGCATAAGAAGGTTATTCTATTTTTAAATTAATGAGCTGGACTAATAAGCAAGCACAACAACACTATTACCTGAATTTAAATACGAGAAACTTTTGATAATAACAGAACACAGTTATGAGAGTAAAAACTAAAAACTTTGCATAATCGCCTGCTTCACTTACAGTATGTGTCTCAACAGTGCTTGGACACCATCAAGGTAGAAAGTTTACTCAGTACACCAGCACTATTTCACGTCTGATACGCTGGCCTCCCAGGAACTCTTTAATGGCTTAAAATGGCTTGGAGCGAGGACAGGACGTTATGAGGGATGTGGCAATAACTCCCAGCCAAGTTCCTGTGATATGCAAATGGTGATCATGAACGATTGTGTGTACAGATCCCGCAGACACAGATGCATCTCATCCACTAGTTTTCAAGGATCAGAAGGTTCCACCTGCCGATTGTTCACTTCAGTGGGCTCCATGCCACCGCGTCGGGGTCATCACTCACAGACGTACAGTCATTTTTAAAACATTTGCACCATTCCAATGTTTTACTGCGGCTAAAAGTCTTAAAACTGTGATACTGTATGCTTGAAGTCTTCTGTAAATGTCAATTGGTTTTATGTCTTCATTCATGAGAAATCTCATCACAAGTCAGAGTTTGCCTCTCTTGAATTTCTCTCTCTTGTTTGGGCTTCTGTAGCAGTTTTACAGCTTTCCAGTAAATGCCAGACTAAAGACACTCATGCACACTGGAAGGATAATCCATTCACAAATTGCACAATGTGAGCAGTGATTTTTGACCATAATGTTCGGTCAATGTATAAGTGAAGTCAAAATGCCATTGCACTTGACTTATTTGGCGGCACAGTGGCGTAGTGGTTAACACTGTCGCTTTGCGCCTCCCAGGGTCCGGGTTCGATTCCTCCCTTGGTGTCTGTGAACATGCAGTTTGCAAGTTCTCTCCGTCCTTGGTGCTCCGGTTTTTCAGTCGAAAATATGCAGATTAGGCTAATTGACATTCCCAAATTGCCTGTAGTGTGTGAATGCGAGTGTGCATGTTGATAGGAGGTCCACCACGGTTGTAAAAATGGGAATAAATACATTGGTCACCATTGGCCTCCACGCCCCCTAGTTGGACTACAGAGGTTCCTAGATTGATGGATGGACGTGACTTGTGCCATAGGCTACTATCCGTTTATAAAGTCAATAACAAGTCATTGAGCATTCACTGTAGTAGCTCAACTGAGTAGTTTTAAACACATCCTTATTCAACAGTGATTCACACAGAAGATGCGTTTTCATTGCTAATATCCAGGGTTGTCAGGTTTTTAGCCTAAATTCTAGACGAACTACATTTCAACATCCACACAAATGTCTTAAACCTAGGAAGACATACTGTATTTCTTCATTTTGTTAGCCTTTGGATAAATAACTGTGGTTATTGTGGTGTAAGTAGTGGAAGGTAACTGAGTACAGTGGAACCTTGGATTGCGAGCATAATTCCCGTAGCACGCACGAAAGTAAGAGCCATTGGTTCAGTTGTGATCATTTGACACTCGGCAGACAAAACACATACATACTACTCTTATGTCAATACCTCGCTCGTTTAGAAAGTTAAAATTTATTTAAAAAATTTTGCTTGTCTTGCTGATCACTCACAAACCATTTATTATTTAGTATTGGATACGATTTACTGTATGTTTACTCCACTACATCCTACGACAAATATCTGTATTTTCTACTTCACTACATTTGTGCATGGCATGACATTACATAACTACAGTATAGTGATGTGTAGTATTTGAAGAGGTGATTTCCTGACAATAATGTATATGCATTATTTACCTTCTCTTCATGAAATACTTAATCATGTAGCAGGTGTTTAAAATCAGGGATGGAGACGGTTGCAGGCAGCAACGAAAAACACCATACACCATCTGAAAAGAGAAAAAAGAGAAGAGAGTATGATTTAAAGACTGCTTTGGTCTAATACAAGCTGAAAGTAGGAATCACCTTTTTGCTTCTCTCAAGGAGAATTGTAAATGGAGGACTTCTACTTAGTAATATTTTACCTAGGGCATCTCTACTTTTACTCAAGTAAAGGATTTGTGTACCACCTCTGCTGTGGTGAGCATACATTTGTGATAAACAGCCGGTACTCAATTCATTATTCCACTATTCCCTTTCAAAAATCTTTGCAATCTTTAAAGTAAAAAATGGTTTTGTACATCATAGACATA
The DNA here is from genome assembly GCA_030522415.1 of Channallabes apus. Classification (NCBI taxonomy): domain Eukaryota; kingdom Metazoa; phylum Chordata; class Actinopteri; order Siluriformes; family Clariidae; genus Channallabes; species Channallabes apus. Next base: position 19,863,763 of record CM060108.1, on the reverse strand, counting down.
CCCTCTGCACTTTTGTGTCTGCACTTATACTTTAATTTTGTGTGTAGAAATGTGTTGAATTTAATTGAGTTCATTCTGATAATTTGCCACCAGGCAAGATCTCATAATATTTAAACAACCCCAATTTGGTTTAAAGTCATTAGCTGTCTTGTTCAGTGCACATGCTGTCCCATAATTTTATACATGCAAATACAAACAAATTAGTGTAACATCTGTCCATCCATCTAGGAACCTCTGTAGTCCAACTAGGGACCGTGGAGACTAATGGTGACAATTGTACTTACAGTATTCCCATTTTATGACCATAGTGGGACCTCCATTAAACATTCACATGTACTGTGGGAGGAAACCAGAGCACCCGGAGGAAACCCACCAAGTACGGGAAGGACATGCAAACTGCATGTACACAGACCCAGAGGCAGGACTCGAACCTGGACCCTGTAGGTACCAGGCGACAGTGCTTAGTGGAACTGTGTGGAATATCGGCTTATATCAAACATCAACATACTGTAGAGACATGTGATCAATATGCAGTCAAGTCTAAAGTAGAGAATTACTCCTGTAACAGAATTTAAGTTCTGATTGAGGACATTATGATGAAGGTTTTAATGTAGTAACATAATGTAGGACAGTAATGTGTTGGTATTCAAAGCTTGACTCTCTAAGCCTTAGCTCTTTTGATTGAATGTTGAGATCTGACTCCCGAATATAGAGAGCATGTATGTGAGATAAATTTGGTGAAAATCAGCATTCTGTATTCATAGTCATCATTTTAATGATATATAGTACAACCGTAACCGAAATGCATCAAGTGAATCTCATCAGTGCTCAAGGTGTTTGGCACTGAATAATAATTTACAGCCAGTTCTTTGTGTGTGACTGAGGCAGCATGAACGTTCATCATATTCTGGTCATTTTCTCAGTAAAAGGCTTTGATCTATGAACTACTTGTAACTCAAATTTTCCATCAAAACAGTGAAGTATAGTGGAGAGCCTATTGCTAACGCGCAGTAGATATGAATATACAGTATATATAGGTGATGGGTTTATATATACTGTACAGTATTTAAGCTATTGTTTGTGTGTTTTCATATTAATTTATTTTTTTTACATTTTAATGGTTGGACATTTAATTTTTGTTGTTTTATTGTTGATAAATATGCATATGTTTCCATTATTGCACTACTATTTAGCATTTGATTAGTTCTAAGCTTGCATAATGAAGTTGTTAATTGCAACAATATGGATGGTAATTAATCAGGCAAAATTCCATAATCGCTTACGTACGAGTGCTTTACTGAATGATGAGGCAAATTTCCTGAAAGGAAATCAGAGATAGAGATTATACAGCTAATTAGTAACAGCAAATTAGTTGCCAGGGCTGAGACAAGGGAGAGAAGGCATACAGTAATTGGACAAATATAGTCTTTGTACTAGACATAGGTATTCTTCCAGAGGTGGGAGCTGTGGGCTGACATTTACACAAGTTCATGTACATGAATCAATAACTGTAACATGGGATTATCCGTTGCATAGTATTTGTTACAACAGAACTGAAATATTTTCTTTCTTTCTGCACCAATCGCTTTGGAAAATGGTCCGTCTGAACTCATCAGACCACATGACCTTTTTCCATCACTCAGAACTGCAATGTTTATGCTCCTTAGCAAAATGAAGCCTTTTTTCTGAATAGCCTAATAAACAAGTGATTTTCTCATGTCTTGTGCTATCACCATTCACAAGACCTGTGTGTCCATTCCATGTTGCAGAAGATCGCATTAAGTTCAAATTACATTTCTCTGGTGTTTACAAAGTGTGATATGCATGCAGGTTAGGTTATGCTACGTCATGTTCAGAGTATTTATCATAAATACTAGATCCAATTTTTAAAGTATGTGCATTAATACACATTTGGTTCAATTTGTCCCCATTCCAGCTGTTCTTTGATATTTTTAGGTTGCAGTGGGGAACTTCATGGTCTTTTTTCAGAGCGTGACAATCCCTTAGGGTTAAAATGATTGTGGTCATTTGAAACATGAAAGGAATTAACGTTAAGGTGGTAAATGTTTGTTTATTTAAATCCAACCAGCATCTTTTTGGCCAGGGTGTGAGTTTACTGCATAGACTGGTTTCTTATTAAGTGAAATTATCTTAAATCTATTCAAAGAAAAGAACAATGGTGTCTCAGGCCCTGGGTGACTTACAGTAACTAGAAAATGCAAACAGAAATCATTTCCACTTTGTTGTAAGGTACATGTGAAAAACAGGTATTTCTATAGCTAATGTTTTTCTAAATTTTATTTCATATTTGTCTTATTGATTCAAGGTCACAGGCCATCATATAAGCATTCTACTGCACTTCGTACTGTGTATGACTGTGTATATGACAAAGAAAATTTTAATTTGAAATTATTGTCTTAAATAATCACAATTTCTTAATATAAGATTAGAACAAACCAAATATGAGACGATTATGCAGATTTCAAGAAAAATGTAACACATTTTTTAAGAGTAATTTCTTGCTTTTTGAAAGATCATTTTGTTAGTTTTATTGTCACGGATGTGTCGGGTGTGTGTGCGAGGCATGATCGCGGAGGCGAGCTGACGGTTCAATAAAGCCTTTTATTTTCAAATAAACAAAAGCAAGTAACTCCAACACAAACTAAACTACAACAAATGCTAGACGCCTGACTGGAGTTCAGCCAGGCTATTTATAACAAACATAATCTAAACATAATTAGCTCTTCCTCGGTTCAGGTGAGCTTCTTACGTCACCTGACCGAGATGCAGACTGGGAAACGAAGTATAAACCAACATAACCAAAACTACAAACCAACATATAAACGGGCATTAGGCGCCCTCTAGAGGTTAACCGTCACTTTTATGTGTTAAATTCATAAAAGAAATCGCAAAAATGTTACACTTAAAACCTTAAATTGTATGTAGACTAGGGCTGCACGACATATCGAAAAAATATTGTTATCGCGATAATGGCATGCGCGATAACCATATCGCTGTCATGCACACGCAATCTGCGCCCGGCACTAGGACCCGGAAGTAAGACGGGCGCAAAACCAGGAAGTATAAAAGAGGTAAACAAACGATGGCTTACCGCTCAGTCATTGAGTTCGGCCCATGTCAGCTCCAGTTGTCGTTTCAGCAAACCGTGAGTACTCACATGTTGGTTCCGTTGTCTTTTGCTATTGTGTGTGTATTTCTAGGACGCGGGTTAAATTTGTGTTTTTCCCTTGCTCCGTTTTTGTGAGAGTCCTTAAACTAAATCGCGTGGTTATCCTGCCTGCTCGCTTCTTTCCGCGTTTGGGTTTATCCTCCACGCTACATTGGGCTAACCGCTAAAGCTACGTCTTCTGGTCACCTCAGGTTAGTCCATCTTGACAGAATGACTGAGCCCTCCGCGGTAAACCCAGCGGATTACGCGAGTCTCTGCGACGTTGTAGATCAGCATGCGGCGTTAATCAATCAGCTAACCGGGGATCTCGCTTCCCTCCGCCGCGAGATCGCTGAGCTCCGGCGGGAGAATACGAATCTCCGCGCGGCTGTTGATGACGTCACTGCTCGATCGCACGCCGCGGAGGCCGCGGCGCCGCATCCCCCCCCCCCCCTCCTTCTGATGTTTTTCTTTCTCTACCAGAGAAGTGGAACGGCACGGACGGGAAGTGCAGCGTATTTTTGACAGCTCTCGATCTGGTGTTTGAGTTTAATGCCACCAAATACTCCACCGATCGCCTTCGCATTGCTCTTCTCGTTTCGTTGCTAAAAGGGCAGGCAGCAGAGTGGGCCACGGCAGTTCTCCAGGCGGACACAGACACCGCCCACTCATACAATGAGTTCACCCACCAACTTAAACTAACTTTTGAACATCCAGCGGGCGAGGTGGAGACCGACACCAGACTTTACCATCTGAGGCAGGGAGGGCTGTCCGTGAGCCGCTATACGGCCGAGTTTCGCACCCTCGCCGTTCAAACAACATGGGGCGATGCAGCGCTCCGGACATCCTACTACGAGGGACTGGCTTCTCGAATCAAGGACGAACTAGCCGGGCGAGAGCTTCCTGCGACCCTGGAGGGTCTGATCCAGCTCGCTCTCCGGATCGACCAGCGCCTCCTCTCTCGCCCGAGGCCAGCCCCTCGCACCCTGCCACCTGCACCCCACTTCGCCGTCACCACTTCACGGCCCGCACCCGCCTTCACCGTCACCAGTCCACGTCCCGCAGACTCCGCCTCCTACGCCACCCCAGGACATGTCGGTTCTCCACCTCCTGCCGTGGTTGACACCGGAGCCGGGGAACCCATGCAACTAGGACGCGCCTCCTTGACCGCTGCAGAACGGGAGAGACGTTTCCGTGAAGGGCTCTGCGCCTATTGCGGGTCAGCCGCACATCACAGGGCGACCTGCCCTTTCAGGCCGGGAAACGCCCAGGCCCGGTGAGAGAAGAGAGATACTCGCCGGGTCACCTTCGTCTCTCCACCATCACCACCAATTCCTCCCGTCTCACGGTTCAGGTACACCTCCAGGTTGGCCACAAACGAGTCCGAAGTGCTGCATTCATCGACTCCGGGGCAGCAGGTAACTTCATTGACTCCGCATATGCCAAAACCCTGGGGGTTAAACTCGAGGCGTTATCCCAGCCCGTTCACATCACCTCTGTCGACGGTCGCCCCCTCTCCACCAGCCCAATAAACGCCCGAACCGAACCCATCACCATCTCCATCAACCAGCACCATGAAAAGCTAAACTTTTTCGTCACCTCCATCTCCTCACCTCCCATCATCCTTGGACATCCCTGGCTGCTCCAGCATGACCCTCTCATCTCCTGGACCCAGAATCGGATCCTCCAATGGGGCGCGACCTGCACCGAACTGTGCCTACGGGCAACGGCTGGGACGTGCTCTAGGGAGTCCGAGGCCCCCGACGTCGACACCAACGCCATCCCAGAGCCGTATCGGGACCTGGCGGAGGTCTTCTGCAAGAGACGAGCTACTCATCTTCCTCCGCATCGGCCCTACGACCTCACCATTGACCTCCAACCCGGTGCAGTTCCACCCCGCGGCCACCTCTACTCCCTCACACCTACAGAGACGCAGGTCATGGAGGAGTATGTGACCAACGCCCTTCGCCAAGGCACCATCAGACCCTCCTCCTCACCTGCCGCCGCGGGGTTCTTCTTCGTGAAGAAGCGGGGCGGTGAACTTCGTCCATGTGTCGACTATCGGGGGCTAAACAATATAACTATCAAAAACCGACACCCATTGCCTCTTACCAACTCAGCCCTGGACGCCCTCTCTGGCGCCACCATTTTCACTAAGTTGGACCTCCGGAGCGCCTACAACTTGGTGCGCATCAGAGAGGGCGATGAGTGGAAGACGGCCTTCATCACCCCTACTGGGCACTATGAGAATCTCGTCATCCCCTTTGGACTGTGCAATGCCCCCGCCGCCTTCCAACACCTCATTAATGACATCCTTCGCGACATGCTCGGGCGGTGGGCGTTCGCCTACCTGGACGACATCCTAATCTACTCACGCACCATGGAAGAACATACCCAGCACGTCAGGGCGGTTCTAAAGAGATTACTCGCCCATCAACTGTACTGTAAGTTGGAAAAGTGCGCTTTTCACGAGCGCTCCACCACGTTCCTGGGTTTTGTCATCTCGCCCCAGGGTGTGGCCATGGACCCGCAGAAGCTAGAGGTTGTGCGTCATTGGCCCCTACCCAAGACCCTCAAGCAACTTCAACGGTTTCTCGGGTTTGCGAATTTCTATCGTCGCTTTATCCGGGACTACAGTACAGTTGCCGCCCCCCTAACCGCTCTGACCCGCCCTTCACCTCTCCCTTTTCACCTCAACCCTGCAGCTGTCTCCGCTTTCAAGTCACTTTGTCACCGCTTCACCACAGCACCGATTCTCCTCCATCCAGATGTCAGAAAATCATTCGTTGTGGAGGTGGATGCTTCAGATGTGGGCGCTGGAGCTATCCTCTCACAACGAGGTCCAGATCAGAAACTACACCCATGTAGTTTCTTCTCCAGAAAATTTGACTCCACTCAGCAGCGATACGGGGTAGGGGACCGCGAACTGCTGGCCATAAAGTGGGCTCTGGAGGAGTGGCGTCACTGGCTCCAGGGCGCCAGTGAGCCATTCATAGTCTGGACGGACCACCAAAACCTCATAACCATCAAGAACCTGAAACAGTTAAACCCACGACAGGCGCGGTGGGCCTTATTTTTCGAAAATTATGATTTCCACCTCTCGTACCGCCCGGGCTCCAAGAACACAAAAGCGGACGCTCTCTCCCGACAGCTGGAAGTGGACATTCCCCGGGCGGACCCCGCGCCTGTCCTTCCATCATCCAGGATCATCGCCCCACTCCAACTAGACCTGGAAACGAGAGTTCGCCAGGCGCAGGCTACAGAGACCGAACCGGCAGGTGTGCCACCTGGACGACTCTTTGTGCCCGAGAGGATGCGATCAGAAGTCCTCCAGTGGGGTCATTCCTCTCCCATCTCAGGACACCCGGGCACTCGACGGACGCTCCAATTTCTCCAACGAGACTTCTGGTGGCCCTCCCTCACGAAAGACGTCCAAGAGTTCGTTCAGGCATGCCCAGTGTGCGCCAGGGCCAAAACCACCAATCAACCAACCCCCGGTGAACTGCAGCCACTCCCAGTTCCTCGACGGCCCTGGACGCACATTGCCGTCGACTTCATCACGGGCCTGCCGGCCTCCGAAGGAAAGGACACCATTCTCACCATCGTCGACCGGTTCTCTAAAGCCGTGCACCTGGTGGCTCTCGCCGGACTCCCGTCAGCCAAAGGAACAGCAGAGCTGATTTTAGAGCACGTAGTCCGTCTGCATGGGTTCCCCAAGGACATCGTCTCGGACAGAGGGCCCCAGTTCACAGCCCGGTTCTGGAAAGCCTTCTGCCGTCTGATCGACTCCACCTGCAGTCTCTCATCTGGATATCACCCACAGACTAACGGTCAGACGGAGCGGACCAACCAACAGCTGGAGCGCTACCTGAGATGTTTCGTAGCTGATCGACAGCGCTCCTGGGCGCACTATCTCATCTGGGCTGAACTGTCACACAACCTCCACACCTCCTCTGCCACCAACCTAAGCCCATTTGAGGTATGTTACGGTTTCCAACCTTCGATGTTCAACCACCCAGAACCGGAGGTTGATGTACCGTCCGCCCAACAGTTGGTCCGCAGATGTCGGCGGCTATGGATTACAACCAACCGGGCCATCCAACGCGCCAACGCCCGCTACACCCACCAACACCGCCGTCGACATCCTCCGGGACGATTGTACCATGTAGGTGACAAGGTATGGCTTTCTACAAAGAACCTCCACCTTCACATCGAATCAAAAAAACTCTCACCCAGATTTATCGGACCATACCGCATCACCCACAGGATTAACCCTGTCACCTACCGGCTCCAGCTGCCTGCGGCGCTCCGGATCCATCCAGTCTTCCACCTGTCTCAGTTCAAGCCCTTCATCACCTCACCCATGATTCCACCCACCCCCCCAGCTCCTCCTCCCCGGATCATCGACGGCGGTCCCGCCTACACCGTGCGCCGAATCCTCGACTCGCGCCCTCGGGGTAAAGGTACGCAATACCTGGTGGACTGGGAGGGCTATGGCCCCGAGGAGCGATCTTGGATCCCGGCCCGGTTCATTCTCGACCCGGAGCTAATTCGGGACTACCGTCACAGGGTATCCTCCGCCCCAGGACCGTCAGGAGCCAGTCCTGGACAGGGGGGTACTGTCATGCACACGCAATCTGCGCCCGGCACTAGGACCCGGAAGTAAGACGGGCGCAAAACCAGGAAGTATAAAAGAGGTAAACAAACGATGGCTTACCGCTCAGTCATTGAGTTCGGCCCATGTCAGCTCCAGTTGTCGTTTCAGCAAACCGTGAGTACTCACATGTTGGTTCCGTTGTCTTTTGCTATTGTGTGTGTATTTCTAGGACGCGGGTTAAATTTGTGTTTTTCCCTTGCTCCGTTTTTGTGAGAGTCCTTAAACTAAATCGCGTGGTTATCCTGCCTGCTCGCTTCTTTCCGCGTTTGGGTTTATCCTCCACGCTACATTGGGCTAACCGCTAAAGCTACGTCTTCTGGTCACCTCAGGTTAGTCCATCTTGACAATCGCAAGGAGTTGCGATAAATACTTTATTTTCCAAGCATTTGTGTGTCCAAATTTGACCAATCAGATGGGCCCTTACTATGTTTATACCCGCTTATATCTTTTATATATATATATTATTTATATCTTTATACTTCATTCTGTCGCGAACTAACCCCGGATGATCAGAAGATTTAGCGATTAGCCGTTAGCCCTTTATAGACGGTAAACCCAAACGCGGAAGCAAGCGAGTAGGCAGGATAACCACGCGAATTAGTTTAAGGACTCTCACAGAAGGGGAGCAAGGGGAGAAACACACATTTAACCCGCGTCCTATAAACACACACTCGAATCTGAACCGACATGGCGAACTCAGTGACTAAGCTGTATGCACTAGTTTGTTTACTCCTCTTATACTTCCGGGTTCGTGCCTGCATTACTTCCGGGTCCTAGTGCCGGTCGCGGAGCGTGCGTGCGCGCGCGTGTGTGTGTGTGTGACAAATAGTATTTTTTAATTACATTTTTGTTTAATAATATTTATTTTTATTTAAAAAAAACAGGCAAGCCAAAGAGAATATTTAGTTTAAAAGATGCTCTTGTTTTAAGACACTATTGATGAGTGTATGGTTACATGTAAATAAAAAGTAATGTTTGAAAATAATTCATATTGTGTTGGCAGGTTTATAGTAACAGCAAACCAGAAGTCAGAATATCTGCTGAGGGGTTTAAGTCATAGTGTTTTGAAGTCTAAATATTTGCAACTTCCTTGACATATAGTTTCTTTTTAGCCTGAATTAGATTTAATTACATCAGACGAATATCTATTACAAGCTAATGAGCCATACAATGAAGCTGTGGGAAAGAGTAGTGGAAGCTAGGTTAACGGCAGAGGTGAGAATTTGTGAGCAGCAATATGGTTTTATGCCTAGAAAGAGTACATCAGATGCAGTATTTGCTTTGAGGATGCTGATGGAGAAGTACAGAGAAGGTAATAAAGAGTTGCATTGTGTCTTTGTAGATTTAGAGAAAGCGTATGACAGGGTGCCGAGAGAGGAGCTGTGGTGTTATATGAGGACGTCTGGAGTGGCAGAGAAGTATGTAAGAGTGGTGCAGGACATGTATGAGAGTTGTAAGACAGTGGTGAGATGTGCTGCAGGTGTGACAGAAGAGTTCAAGGTGGAGGTGGGTCTGCATCAAGGATCGGCTCTAAGCCCCTTTTTGTTTGCTCTAGTGATGGACAGGATGACAGATGAAGTTAGACAGGAGTCTCCATGGTCTATGATGTTTGCAGATGACATTGTGCTTTGTAGCGAGAGCAGGGAACAGGTAGAGGAAAATTTGGAGAGGTGGAGGTATGCTCTGGAAAGCAGAGGAATGAAGGTTAGCCGCAGCAAGACGGAATACATGTGTGTGAATGAGAGGGACCCAAGAGGAACAGTGAGGCTACAGGGAGCAGAGGTAAAGAAGGTGCAGAATTTTAAGTACTTAGGGTCAACGGTCGAGAGCAACGGAGAGTGTTCAAAGGAGGTGAAGAGACGAGTACAGGCAGGTTGGAATGGGTGGAGAAAAGTGTCAGGTGTGTTGTGCGATAAAAGAGCATCAGCGAGAATGAAAGGAAAGGTGTACAGGACAGTGGTGAGACCAGCGATGCTCTACGGCTTAGAGACAGTGGCACTGAAGAAAAGACAGGAGGCAGAGCTAGAGGTAGCAGAGCTGAAGATGTTGAGGTTCTCTTTGGGAGTGACAAGGATGGATAGGATCAAGAATCAGTTCATCAGAGGGACAACCCATGTGAGATGTTTTGGAGATAAAGTCAAAGAGGCCAGATTGAGGTGGTTTGGACATGTTCAGAGGAGAGATTGTGAATATATCGGTAGAAGGATGCTGAGGCTGGAACTGCCAGGCAGGAGGTCTAGAGGAAGACCAAAGAGGAGATTCATGGATGCAGTGAGAGAGGACATGAAGTTAGTTGGTGTGAGAGAAGAGGATGCAGAGGATAGGGTTAGATGGAGGCAGATGATTCGCTGTGGCGACCCCTGAAAGGGAACAGCCGAAAGACAAAGAAGAAGAAGAAGACGAATATCTATTACCTGTTTATTTTAGTATGATCATTACATATAAATAAATAATTTTAAAAAATAGGCAATAATAATAATAGAAAAATGCATTTCTCTAGGGAAATGTTATATCGCAAGAAATATCGTTATCGCAGTATTCAACACCAATATCGCATATCGCATATTTTCCTAATATCGTGCAGCCCTAGTGTAGACATAGTCGTTTATTTTAATATTTGCTTTGTTTTAATCTTACATGAAAAACTGGTAATAGTGAAAGTAGTAGTAAAAGTAATAGTATTAGTTGTTATCTTATAGTGAAAGTACAGTTGAACCTCGGCATGTAAATGAGCTCAGAGCTCCGTTATGAATTTTTGCCTTAAGAATTGGAAATTTGCATACGCAGCATTTTCGGAATACAAAGATTTGAAAGCTGTGCGTGCATCCGGGAGCCGTGCAAAACGTATTTGCGATCCATGGAAAGCCAAATGAAGAGTTAAAAAATTGTACAAATATTTTTCAGTCAGCGAAAGCTGTTTTGAAAGAGTCAAGCCACAATATCAAAGTTGCCTTCGGTATACGTTTAAAAGGTTATGCGTTCTAGGTAGGTGATTTTTACATTTCAAATTTTTATATAATATTGGGGCACCCTGTGCCCTAAGTTTCCTGGTATAGGCTCCAGGCCCCCGCGACCCCGTATATAAGGATAAAGCGGTACAGAAAATGAATGAATGAATATAGTATTGGTAATATATGGTGATTGGAACAGATTACCTGCATTTACATTATTTCTTATAAGAAAATTTGTATTGCAATGCGAATTTTCAACTTAAGAAACGTCGAGGTTCCACTGTAATAGTAAAGACATTTGAAGTAGTGTTTGTTGTTGTACTGTAGTAGCAGCACCTGTGTACAGTAAGTTGTAGTAGCTGGTGTTGTTGTGGTACTAATAATAAAAGTAGTAATAGCTGTAGTTAATATTACTAATGATTAAAGTAGTACTGTAGGTAGTAGTTGTTGTTGTTTTGTTGTTGTTGTTGTTGTTGTTGCCATAGCAGCTGCAGTAATATTCATATAATATGGTGCTAGATATTTATTAGTTTCTAACCCACCGAAAAAGGAACATCCATATCTAGTCATCACTGTGAGGAATGACATCAGTATTTTCACAGTGCATTCCATATTTGCTGCATTGGCGTGAGGGACTGAATGCAGAGCTCACTGGCTTTTAGAGCTGCACATGGCTTTATCTGTTGTTCACGCACAAGCAGAACTGAAGCGCACAAAAGCACAGCTCTTAGATAAGCACTTTGTTGGACATGAGAAGAAAATAAATGTCTCTCAGCATTCAGAGTTGCCTCATGAGAAATGGAACAGTGTTTCGCTCCTTAATTGCAAAACACACATTTTGGTCCCTTAATGAAGGATCATTTATACTATTATAATTAAGATTTGACCTTTTGTCCTTTTATGTTGCAGGTTTTATTTACACAGGAGATGTGGTGCACAGAATGCTGACAGCCACACAGTACATCGCGCCCCTCATGGCAAACTTCGACCCCAGTCTATCCCGAAACTCAACTGTCATTTACTTTGACAATGGTAAGAGTCACGGCCTGTTGAGTTTGTAGTGTCCCTGAACAAAGAGAGGCACTACTCACACACACACACACACACACACAATCCTCTCGCTCACTAGTCCAAATAAAATAATGCATTAAATTATGGTAATGATTTCAGGTCTTAATCAAAACAGATAAATTTGCTCGTCATTGAATAACGTTATTTCTTAGTAACATAATTGGAGTAGAGAGGCATGCTGGAGCACTCTGCTGCTAAGACTTTAGTTACGTGACATGAATCCATTTATTAAATAAAGCAAAATGCACTACAAAATACAGGACTGTGAAAAAGTATTGAACCACCCATCATTTCTTTATATTAATTTAAAGTAAAAGGATTGAATGAAATAACTGGGAACAAACGTTTAACTATGATGGGCTGCAAAGTGCCTAAAGATACCATTTAAAAATTTATTGTTTATGTAACAACCTCAGCAGCAGCCTCATTTCCCCTCTTGTTTGTTCCAACCACTCAGCATCACCAGTAAACTTATCACCGGCCTGATCATCTGTCATCATCTGCACCTGTTTCTCACTGGTTCACCTGTTTCTCACAGGCCTTAAGTTGGATGTTTTTATGCTTGATAGGTCACTAAGAGGCTTAACAGACAAAACATTCCTCTGAAACTGGTCAGGTACCTGCCAAAAATGAGAGCCAAAAAAGTCCTTCAGAAACCCTGGAGAACCTGGCTCAAGACTTTTGCACAATACCGTCCTTGAATAACAATATGTGCTCTTCATCTCAAACCCATATTTTAAGCAGCAGAGAGAAAGTCTCTTAGTGACTGTTTTACTTTATATTAGGTATATTTCATGCACACCGTCCCACATTCTCACTGTATTCTGAGATGTTTGCATTGTACTGATATGATATCCACAGTTACTATAGTGTTTTAGTCTATAATACAGTAAGTTGTCCTTTTTTATTTATAGTACAATCTGTGATAGTCACCTTCGATCAAGGGTCATCTAACTAACATCTAATGTCTAACATCTAACTTGATTAAAAGCTCACCTTGTGATTAAAATCATACTGAGTTTGGGTTTTATACTGTAATGTTCAAATGTAATGTTTTTTTTGTGTAAATAACATCTGGTAGTAGTGGGTCTCAGTATTAGGCCAATACAACCTCAGACGAGCATCAACTAACTTAGTAAAAGTAATTTTAAAATGTAAAGTAATTGTTTCCTGTATCCGTCTTTCACATCATTTTGGTCCATTCTTTTTTACAACATTGCTTCAGTTCATTGAGGTTTTTGGGCATTCGCTTACGCACAGCTCTGTTAAGGTCCTGACACTGCATTTCAATTGGGTTGAGGTCTGGACTTTGACTGGGCCATTACCAAAACCTTGATTCTTTTATTTTTCAGCCATTCTGATGTAGATTTGCGTACCTAAGTCATGCTTCAGTGCTCTTTTTAGACAGAAGAGAGTTTTCTTCTGGCACTCTGCCAAACTAACTGTACTTGTTCTGCCTTTTTCTTATTGTGCTATAATGTGCTTTCAATTTTAACATGCTCAGTGAGGCCTGTAGGGTCTAAGATGTAGCTCTTGTTTTTTGTTGTTGTTTTTTTGTATTTGTCTGAGCATTGCATGATCTGATCTTGGAGTGCATGTACTGAGACACCCACTTCAGAGAAGACTGGCAATTGCCTTGAATGCTTTCCACTTATGAATAATCTTTCTCACTGTAGAATGTTGAACTCTAAATAGTTTGGAAATTGTTTTATAACCATTCCCTGTTCTCTAAAACCATTGCTTATGTCTTTCCTTCTTGGCCTTGTGTTAACACACACCTGAATGCTGCGGACCAGCAAACTGGCAAAATGTCTGAGTTCAGCACACCTGCTAATGATAAATTAATCAAGGGCTGATGATTAGCAGCACCTGACTGCAACTTAACCTTAATTTTTGTTGAATAAATAATGGAAAAATGCCAAATGTTATTTAGCAATAAATTTATAGCAATAAATACATCCAAGTATATGACACAGTTTCTTTTCATTTATAAAAAAAAAGGGAAAAGAAAATGTATAAATATTAATATATACCTTAAGGGTAAAAAAGGGGGTTTTCATTGTATTAAAATTGATATAATTAAAATAGTGGAAATGTTGTATACCCCAATAAACATTGAATAAAAAAATTAAATTATTATTAATAATATTAATAATAATAATAATAATAATAATAATAGTAATAATAATAATAATTCATTCATTTTTCATTTTCTATACCGCTTAATCCTGTGTTCAGGGTCGCGGGGGACCTGGAGCCTATCCCAGGAGACTTCGGGCACTAGGCGGGGTACACCCTGGACAGGGTGCCAATCCATCGCAGGGCACACACACATACACACACTCACACACCCAATCACACACTACGGGCAATTTGGGAACGCCAATTAGCCTAACCTGCATATCTTTGGACTGTGGGAGGAATAATAATAATAATAATAATAAAGGTACTAATACAGGTACTAATACAGAGACCTGCTACAACTGGATGATTTTTATTATGTAAAAAAAAACCTTAAAATTAAAAGAGGGAGTACTAACTTTTGAGCACTTTTACACAGATTGACTGCATTTATTGCTACATGTGTGTGTGTGTGTGTATGTGTATATGTGCAGGCACTGCACTGGTGGTTCAGTGGGATCACGTTCACCTCCAGGACTCGTACAATCTGGGCAGCTTCACGTTTCAGGCCACATTACACAGGGATGGCAGAATTATCTTCGCCTACAAGGAGGTCAGATGGCTTTCTCAATTTACTCTCTCTCTCTCTCTCTCTCTCTCTCTCTATCTTGGGGTTTTGTTTTGTATCTATGGTCTCTGCAATATGTATCACTCTTATCGTCATTTTGAGTACATTTCTTGTTCATACCTTAATCATTGTTAAATCCCCTCTCTAGTTCTCTTCCTCTCTCTCTCTCTCTCTCTCTCTCTCTCTCTCTCTCTCTCTCAGTCATGCTCTCTGACTCTTGCACTCGAAGAGAGCCTTGCTTCCCCCAAATTCTCATTCTGTCTTGTAATTACAAATTGCTCTCAGCAATAGCTGGTAAAGCAATAAAGTCACTGGTCTTATTCCTGTTATTACATCACATACAGCATGGCTGAAAATTAAATTTCTCCCCTGATTAACAAGGCTTCTGTAAATATGGCAGCATCACCCCATCTGCTCATTTTTTCCCATCATTCCATTCCATGTGCCTGTAGAATGTCTTTCCAGAGCAGACACCATACCTTTATTAGATGTGAATGCAAGGTCTGAATCCTGTTTTCAGCCGAAGGAAAGAAAATATATATGAATGAGTTTCCGCGGTTTCGACAGAACAGCTGCTAGAATTCTAAATTAGAAATAAATAAACCTAAGAGAGACAGATTTGACATAAGTAATTCATTAAATATGAATTACTTCTGTCATGTTGTATACAGCAATCACTCATTACATTAAACAGCTGACAGGCGAAGTGAATAACATTGATTATCTCATTACAGTGGCACCTGTGAAGGGGTGGGATTACTGTATCAGGCTGTTTTCAGCTGTTTTCGAACAGTTTGTTCCGCCGAAGAAGGAGGCCCGGGCAGGGCGCAGTGGTGTAGTGGTTGGCAATGTCGCCTTGCACCTCCATGGTCCGGGTACGATTTCCGGTTAGGTTGGATTTCCATCTGCATGGAGTTTGCATGTTCTCCCTGTGCTTGGTGGGTTTCCTCTGCAATTCTGGTTTTCTCCTACAGTCCAAAGACCTCCAGATTGCTAATCTGCTAATTGCCGTTCCGAAAATTGGCCAGAGTGTGTGAATGTGTATGTGCCCTGTGATGGATTGGCACCATGTCTTGTACCCAGCCTTGTAACCTCATGCCCCAGTCTTCTAGGATAGGCTCCAGGCTCCAGACCCTGAATAGGAGATAAGGCAGTATAGACGATGAGTGAGTGAGTGAGTGAGTGGATGGCCGGGCGCATGTGCGTCGCTTATCTGGGCAAGAAACGACACCAGAATGCACTATGGAAAGAAGGCAAGCCAGTGGAGGCAGTGTGATGATCTACAGTAGACCACGTTCTACCGGCAAACCTTGGGTCCTGGAATTCATGTGGATCTTATTTTGAAATACGCCTAAAAATTTTTGCTGACCATCTTCAACGCTTCATAGGAACCTTACAGTATGTTCCCTTATGACTGAGCTCTTTCAGCAGGATAATAAACCCTGCCACAGTGGTTTGGGGAACATGACAAAGAGGTGTTGACCTAACCTGCATCTTCACTAGATCTCAGTCTGATCGAGGAACTGTCGGATGTGCTGGACAAACAAGTTTGATCAATGGATGCCAACATCGTGGTGCCAGAATGCACAGCACTTTTCAGAGATGTTGTGACGTCCATGTCTTAGTGGGTCAGTGCTTTTTGTTGGCACAAGGGTGACCTACAATTGTGGTTGTTTAATCCTGGAGAGATTTCAATGTGTAGTTCCAAATATTACCTCAGTTAGCATGTTCTTTAAAATCTACCATTTTGGGACAATTAGGCTCATTATTAGTAATATTCATGTGATGATTAGAGGATTGACTTCCTTTGTTTAATCTCTGGCTACTTTATATGATTTTAAATAAAAATTTTGAATATGACATTTATTTCCTTACTAACCAGGCAAATGGTCTTGACTTTGCAAAAAGTGGCAGCTAACATTAAATAATAATGGTTAACGAGTTAATTAGCTACTTAAATGCATTAATACTGACATAGGATCTATGATACATGGTGTTCTTGCTGTACATTGCATTTAAGTTAATGTTTGAGTCTGCCTTTCTTTAATATGTTCAACCACAAATCGACAGGCTATGGTGATAGCAGAAGAGTTTTGTTTAAGACATTGACCCACCAGGTAGTTACGTATATACCATATGAAAACATTTCAGTAAGAACAATTCATTATTTATTTTCCATTCTTTAGTGGGTGAGCCTACTGTACTAGTGATGGGAAATTTGAATAATTTTAGTGACTCGGTTCTTTGAAACTCATGCATCAAAATGAACAAATCTTTTTTTGAGTCATTTAGCTCATTTAGTTCTTTTTATCAGAAATAAAATAAAATGTTTGGCTATACAGTAGTTACAGTAATGAAAATATTACAAGGTGCAGCTAAGGACATATCATAATAAACAGAATGTGTAGCTCACCTCTCAAATCTTCTAGTCTGAGTCGTTTATTCTTTTGAATCTATTGTACCGCATAGCGTCTATGGGAGTCACATAACAAAAGAACGATCGACTCAGGATTTGAAGATTTATTGAGAATCGTTCAATTCTGTTTCCTTTGTACTTGTAGTTGTTGTTGGTCTTTCGGCTGCTCCCGGCAAGGGGTCGCCACAGCGGAATATTCAGTCCGCACAACAACTTGGCACAGGTTTTACGCCGGATGCCCTTCCTGATGCAACCCTCCCATTTTATCCGGGCTTGGGACCGGCACTGCATCCTGTGGCTGGGGGTTTGTGGGCACTGGCTGGGAATCGAACCCGGGCCGTCCGCATGGCAGGCGAAACACCTACCACTGAGCCACCAGTGCCCCCACATAGCGTCTATGGGAGTCACGTGACAAAAGAACGAACGACTTGAAGTAGTCGAGTCATTGAGAAAGAATCACTCAATTCTGTTTCTTGTATATAACATACAGAGGTTTTGCGGTGCTTTGTGCATGCGCGCCCAGTAGAAAATGAACGAATCACTCTCCGAGACGACTCGTTCTTCTGAGTCACATTAAAGATTCGTTCAAAAGAGCGAATCGTTCATGAACGACCCATCACTAGAGCCTACTCATTTATGAATTAAAAAAAACTTGTGCAGACATAAATTTTGTTGCATATTTCATCCTCAAATGCAGGTTTCTGTTAGGTGTATTTACATGTATGCCTTTTTTTGTGTTCTGGTCTCAGGTTCCCATTCAGATCGCGCAAATCAGCTCTGTTAACCATCCAGTGAAAGTCGGCCTCTCGGACGCCTTTGTGGTGGTTCATAGGATCCAACAAATTCCTAGTAAGTCATACTACCCTAACAGCAGCATATTTATCACCCATCACACACAACCTGTGTAAAGTGGTGTATTCTTTCAGTGCTACGTCTTCAGTGGGAACAGAAACATGGGCTCATATTTAATTAGGTTAATTAAATTATCAGGTTTCACTAGTAAAATATTCATTGTAAGATTCTCAAAATAACATTACATAAGCCTAAATTTCCAATCCATACTGTATATTTATAGAGTAATATTATGGGTTTAATTAGGTTACATCGAATTCAGAGCAGGTACTAGAATTATTAAATGTTCTAAAGAATGTTTCAGGAAGCATGAGACATCATCACATGTATTGGCCATGTCCAGACTTTAACCCCGTTGAAAATCTTTGTGTTGTGCTGGAGAAGACTTTATGCAGCGGTCTGACTCTTAAATAAATGGTGTGACATATGGAAAGTTCCATACAGTCATGTTCAAAAGTTAGTACTCCCCCCCTTTTTTTTATTCTAAAGACAATAAAAATAATTTGATCATAGTACAGTATGCCTTAGTATTAGGCACAATACAACCTCAGATGTATAACTTTTTAGTTGAATCCAGACTCTGCAAATTTTTTGGCCTCAATTAATTTATCATCAGCAAGTGTGCAGCCCTCTATAAAAGCAGAGGTTTTGGCAGTTTGCTGTTCTGGAGCATTCAGGTGTGTATTAACACAATGAGAAAGGGGAAAGGGATCAGCAATTGTTTGCTGCACATCAATATTGAAACCATTATAAACCGTTTCCAAACAATTTGGAGTTTAGCGTTCTAGAACAATTATTTACAAGTACAAAGCATTCAAGACGATCATCAATGTGCCCAGCAGTGGACATCCCAGGGTATTCACCATGGTCAGACTGTGCAATGCTCACAGAAATACAAGAACAACAAAAAACACAAGCTACATCTCAGACCTTACAGGCCTCACTAAGTATGGTGAAGGCAAAATTCCATGACAGCATAATTAGAAGAAGACTGAACAAGTACAGTTAGTTTGGAAGGTTTACCCAGAAAAAGCCTTTGTCTAAAAAGAGCATAACTAGAGCAATGTCCTGAGGACACATAAGAGAAAAAGGAGTGTCTAGCCTTAATGCCCAGCGCCATGTTTGGGGAAAAACAAACAGCATTTCAACAGGAACACCGCATACACACTGTCAAGCATGCAGCAGTGGTGGGGTGATGATTTGAGCTTGTTTTGCAGCCAAGGGACCTGGGCACCTTACAGTCATTGAGTCAATCATGAACTCCTTCTGTATACCAGAGTATTCTAGAGGCAAATGTGATGCCATCAGTTTTCCAGCTGGTTGAAATTGGGACGATGATCTGAAACAGATCAGTAAACTTACACTACAATAGAATGGCTGAAAAATAAAAGAATCAAGGTTTGGGGGATGGCCTAATCAAAGTCAATTGAAATTATGTGGAAGGACTTTAAGAGAGCTGTACATAAGCAAATATCCAAAAACCTCAATGAACTGAAGCAATGTTGTAACGAAAAATTATTACTTCTATTGGCGCTTTTCCACTGCATAGTACGGCATGGAACGGTTCAGTACAACTCACTTTTGGGGGGGTTTCCACTGGGAACAGTACCTGGTACCTGGTCCTTTTTTTAGTACCACCTCAGCCGAGGTTCCAAGCGCGCTGAACCGTTACCAAAACGTGACGTGTAAACTCTGCTGGTCACTGATTGGCCGGAGAAAATCGTCATTACTGCGTCACTGAACTTGCGACACGAGACACAACAGAACCGCTATATTTAGAACAGCCAGAGAAGGATCGCACGCACCTTTTTGTATTAACCAAAAATGGCTGTTTCGTGGTCTATTACAGAAGTACAGATGTTCCTCTCGTTGGTAGCCGAGGAGTGGATCCAGCGAGAGCTTGATGGGGCGAAAAAGTTGAATGAAAAAGATTTTCAGGAGGTCGCTAAGCTCTTGGCCGCACACGGCTACCATCGGACTTACAAACAGTGTAGGGACAAGGTTAAAAAAAACTGAAGAGCGACTACAGAAGTATGTAGAAGTATTACGGTGATGTCACGGCAATAGAGGCGGTGCAACTATAACAACACGTGAATAATCCCGCCCACTCTAAAGCGGTACTAAACTGCAGTGGAAGCGCAAACCGAGCCGAACTGAGCCGAACCAAAGTGAGCTGTACTGAACCGTGCTGTGCCGTACTATGCAGTGGAAAAGCGCCATAAGTCATTTCTGCTAAAGGTGGATCTACAAGCTATTAAATCATGGGGTACTTAGAATTATTGACATGATTCTTACAGTATTTTCCTTTTTGGCTTCATTGTTAAAAAAATAATGGCACAGTAAAACAGTTACACATTGCTGTTTGTGGATAGATGTTTCTACAAGAAAAAAAGAATTAAATGAGGAGGGTTCTCATTCTTGATCATGACTGTACTCTATGCGCAGGGGCTGAAATGACGACAAATATCATTTCTGGGGGTTTTTTCCTGCCACTACATGTCAATATTTTGTTATCCAAAATTCACAGCTATTCAAAAACATTCAAAAATATAAAATATTTTAATAAGGAGACCAAGAGGCATTTAATAGACATTGTGCAGAGCATCAATGTTCAGCTTTTGGTCTTGGTGTGAGGTTGATTATAAAACTTGATAAACACCCAGCTTTACATGTGTGGGTTTTTTTTGTTGTTGTTATGTACAAATAGTATCATTGTGCACATGTACAATCATATTTATTGGTGTCTGATATCATTACACAGAGGATAAATGGTGTTTAATGGGTTGTTTAATGGTGTATAAAAAAGTAATAAATATGTTCCTGTTATTGAGAGCACATAATAAAATTGGCTGAACATGATGGATAGCTTTTTTTTCAACTGAAACTGGCAATAGAGCTCATACAATCTGTTTCATATGCATATGCTGTATATAGTGTGACCTCGATTATTGGGGGCGGGGACAGCTCTGTTCATGTGTAGACATTCCCATTTTTCATTGTTTTCTAAATAAACCTGAGGATTATGCACTCAGACATGACTTTAAGAAGTCGAGACTCTCCACCCGGATATTCTATTACTGTAATTAAAACTTATATACACTGGCATGCAAAATAGTAATTCCCAGGGTTTAAACTAATGAAACACAGAGACAAAAGCATGCTGTCTCGGCTCTTAAGCTGCAATTTTTGTACTTATCGCCCAGTTTGTTTTGGCGTAACCCGATCCCAAATGTTGCTTGCGTGGCTGATTTGCATGTGAAACCATGAAGTGATATTGGAAAGAATGCAGTACTGTTAAAAGTACTAAGAAAATGTGCTGTGTGCTCAGGCAGTACCATATGCTGTCTCAGGGGACCTGCTCTGCAAAAGAGCGAACTATAATAGTGCTGACATCAGCTTTTTTCTGCAAGGATATCTGATACTTATGCAAACCATATAGTAATACAGTGTGCAATTCATTTGTTGCACAAAAGAAAGAAGTGTGTACATAGTGCAGGCCATTTCGCGCCGTTGTACACAGTTCATGATGGTTTATAGACATAATTGCACATGTTTATTTAAACCTCTTGCTTGCACTTCATCAACTTCGTAGATGAGCAGAATGTGGTGGCATAATGTTTTTTTTGGCAGACACGCAGCAGCAATGCTGGAGACAGGACAGTGTAGCATAGCCAGCCATTAACACTTCATTGTTTCTCATTAAAATGTCATCTGGCTGTTGTAATGGCCTGTCATAATAGTGTAACGGAGACCTGTAATAGAGTAAGGCAATGCTAGGATGACAAGCACAATGCAGATGCAATGTTTTGAAAGACTTCAATGAGCATGCATCGAGACAATTCTGTCTTATGTTAACTGTGTCATGAAAATCATCAACTATTCATTGCGTAAATCACACCAGCCTTTTTTTTCTGCTGAGGTCTAAAGGGATTAGGCATCAGTTCAATTATTTGTACTGATCTTTTAATAATAAGTTTTCACGCAAACAAGCTTTTCAGAAATCCAGACGTTGGCGTATACTGTATTTAGATCCTTAATGAGCAAAGGAAAACTCTGTGAAACACAAGAAAAAAGCCTTAGAGAAACTCAAAAGGAAATGCATCCTCTTCTGGGTGACACCAGATTGCGAGATTATAAATAATACTCTTGTAAAGCAGTTCAACAATACAGTGGAAAAGGATGTTTAGGATAAGAATTTGCTCATTTTCATGGATGCACAAGAAATTTGGACCGTTTGAGAGAGTCTACGCCCACCACAACCATAGAATTCCTTTTGGATGGAACCCGATGTGATCGCCCGCTGATGTAGCCCATGCAGCTCACGGTTTGAGACCCAGATAGAATCAAGATTTAAGAGATTTTATTCACCATTTGTACACATACCAACAGTATGAGTGCATTGGAATTTTTTGTGCAGGAGATAGCACATAGCAGAAGACTCTGATCCAGATCTGTAGGGGTATGTGATGCTATAAATTCGTCCTACCCGCCAGTCTCACCTACCCATGCTTAACATGCATACGCATACCAAAAATATGTCAGGTTTCACTGCTTTAACACCCTGCCCATAAATCCATGCTACTATACTACCCCCTAGCAACTTGTTGGGCCGAAAGTTTTTTATTTTAGATTAATTTGTGTTTTTTTGTGATTTTTATCTATGGCTAATTTAAAAGGCGTAGAGCATTGTGGATTGAACAGTGGAATGAAGGATAACGTTAATTCAACTTGTCAGAAAGTGCTACCAGTTTAAAGCAATAGTGATGCTATTTCGATAACGTTGTCAAGCACTACCAGTATGTCAGGAAATGTGACCGCTGATGAAACCTTACTATATCTTTTGCAGTGCTACAAACATTCAAACCTATAGTTGGGAGATATTGAGAAAGTAGCACATACTGATTAAACTGTCATTTTTTGCTACTGGTTGGAAATTCTGGAAAGATTGCTGGAATATTGGAGGTAAAGTAAATCCGAGTCAGGGGTCTTCTCTGTTCTGAGGTGCTTTCCTGCTCATGACGGTTGTTAAGAGTGGTGATTTGAGTTACCATAACCTTCATGTCAGCTCAAAGCAGCATGACCGTTCTCCTTGAACTCCTCATCCCTCAGAATCTGTACACTGTTGTGTATGAAACCAACAACCATGCTACAGACACTGACACTGAGATCATGTTTTTTTCTCTCCGCCCTGATGCTTGTAGTAAACAATACCTGAAGCTTTTGACCTGTACAGTATCTGCATGGTTTTATGCGATTGTACTGTTGCCATATGAGTGGCTGGGGGGGAGGGGGTGGGAAGCAGAACTTATAGATATTGCTTTATGATTTAATCTCCCCTACTTCCAAATAGGATTTTCTGACGAAAGGATTGGGGGGATGTTAGATTCCCTCTAGCTCATAAGCTGTCTGTCTGTTTAAGGAGAAAAATCCTTTGATGATGCGGTTTAGCTCAGCAGGGACCCGGAGCTGAGCTTCACTGGAGAGAGCAGCTGACAATAAAGCTGTCTGGGGACAGATGACAAGAGGGGAGACACGTTACAATAGTATGAATCACAGATTCATATTTACCCTAATGATACCGTGTGTGTGTGTGTGTGTGTGTGTTTTGCCAGCTGTGAAAGGGCAGCATTTGCATCTTTCGATCTCACACTGTCTGTTTTCCGGCTTGTCACAATTGCACAGTTGAGAGAGAGAGAGAGAGAGATAGAGAGAGAGATATGAAGCGTGTAAGGTTCAGAGGTGTTGGAATAGAAGTGAAAGATAGACGGCTGCATAGATGTTTTGGTCTGACCTGCTATTGGTAATTACGGAAAAGAAACTCATTAAGCTGTACACCACTGATGGGGTAAACACACACACATCTGCACGCAGCATGCCACACAGGAGGTTTGGGACGCCACACAGGCAGGTCAGGTAATTACCTACCGGAAAAGCCTTTTAACCTACAGAACATTCTCCACTGAACAAGCCTCAATTTCCTGCACTAAAACGATCAGTGGGAGAAATGTATGTACACACACACACACACCAACACACATATACACATACACACACTTGCATACCAACCGAGTAACATGTTATTCAGGGCTCCCACTACACAATCCAATGAGTGACTGAGCAACTAATACAGTATGTACAGTATTCCGTGGCAATGTTCAGCTCGGTTATACTGTAGATATTAGAATACAGTAATTGAGACATTGTGAAGGTATGAGGGGGCAAAAGGAAGCAGCTCTCAGATTGCTTGTCTACAGTAAGAGCTATAAATGTAATGTGGTTTCACACTCCATAAATATTTTGTAACGAATCTGCTTCCTTTTACCATATTAGTATTGCATTTCCGGTTGACCTATTACGTCACAGACCAATAGAAGGAAGCTAGTGGCAAGCTGGTAGCATGATGCACAATGAAAACATGGCGAGTTCACAGCTCTATATTTCATACATGTCTAATTTTTTTATACCTTTATTTGTCATATATATACATACTGCATGGTGAAATTCTTTCTTCACATATCCTAGCATAAGGGCCCTATCATCCAGAGATGGCGAGTTCGAATCCCGGGTGATGCTGTAACCTCTCACATACAGTACATCCATTATTGGTGTAGTAGTACACAGACATGCAAGAAGTAAATAGACACCCATAGTTTAATAATAAAATGTACAGTATGGAACATAATCAGGTGCTTTTTTTAACCGAGTAAGGTTAAGCTCTTATTATATTATTACTACTCTGTTGACTTTCCTAGGTATAGAATGAACTGTGTCTCTTAATGATGTGTCTATTCCAGTCTAAAAAGAAAGAAACAAATAGTAGTCACAATAATGCCAAGTTTTGGTGTGTACAGCTCATATGTATACATATTCTCTCTATTTACTTTATTCACAATGTCAAATACCAGAAACGATGATAATTATTTAAAAACGCTTCCAAGCTCAAATAAAATGAAAAATCGAAGCAATTAACAACCATTCGAGATCACTGCAGTGAAGTGCCGATCTCTTCCTGTGTGTCGAGCCTTGTTCTGGATCCATGCTGTGTCTTGAGAGTTTTTTCTCTACAGGCAGGAAAGGAAACAATGATCCATGAGAAGTTGTAAGCCAGGAAGTGAATGTGTTGCTCAGTACTTTTGAAAAAGTGTTGTTGTTTTTTTTTTCTTCCAATATATAACTCATAATGTGTTTTTTCCAGGTTTCTTGGGTTTGGTATTATTTTCCTATTGGGAATTAGGGGAAATGAAATTAACATTAATTATGTACCACGCCAATATGCTGAAAATCCGGACAGATGCCAGATGGAAACCATTTCGCCCACACACACACACACACACACACACACACTTTTCTCGAATGATTTCAGGCCTAGTACAGTTAATTGGTATAAATATGAAAAATATATATATATATCTAGTTGGCAGGCATACACCCACAAATTTGTTTCCTCTTATTTGTTACACTTGACATTTGAATTCAACTTGCCTGATCGGTTCTTGAGCTCATTTTAACAGTGACTCACATACACTCATGTGTAACATAGTGATTTAACTCACTTCCCTTATAAACAGTGTTCTGATACAGTACATACAGTGGTTGGAACTTCTGTTTCTGATTAAAGATGAAAAGCAAAACTTTTATATGCTAAATTCCCTTCCCCTGGCAGATCATAAAATCATAAAATACGATACATTTTAAGAGAAGAATAAACAATGAATGGAAACGGTGGCGAGATATCTGAAAACCATTAAACTCTCTTCTAGTTGTGCTGTTGTGTTATGTCTTATTGTATTAACAATCTATGTGTGTGTGTGTGTGTAGATGTCCGGAGAAAGACCATCTATGAATATCACCGTGTGGAGTTGCTGAAGACCAAAATCACAAACAGAACAGCTGTTGAAATGATGCCGCTCCCTAGTAAGAAAACACAATAACACACAGAACAGCACACGTTAATAACAGGACAGCTGGATGCAGCTGGATGCCTTGTTTTTCTCCCAAGTGTAGTGGAATGTATCACACAGGCAACTTCTCTGCCAGCATAAAATCCCATTTTGGCTTCAGAGCATGTTTTCTAAGTGAAGGATGCATCTGCTTCGTTGCACTCCCTCTATTTCACTTTAATTAAAACGCTGGCTTAATTTACACTTTGGGAATTAACGAAGCCACTGCAAGTTCAGAACACAAGTCTAGTTCCTCATACTTACTGCTGTTAAACTGGAATGAATTGATGTGCCTTCAGCTGTTTTAGATCTGCATTAAAATCTTTCCATTCGTAATTTTCAGGCTGCAATAAAGTCTATAGCAGAATTCATGTTTTTCGAATCAGGCTCCGGTTGCACTTTCTGGCGTTCACCTTCCGAATCAATGTAATACTACTGTATGAGCTAATATATGCCAGCGGGATGAAAAATAATGCTAATGGAAAGTTATTAAAGTACTGTACCTCTTTGCCTGGAAAGAGTTGGTACTTGGTACTAGGTTACTGATGCAAATATTCCTGCCTTTTCAAATTCAATTAAGGGTCACGGAACCGAGTCTGAATTTGTTTTAAATTGTCTGTATAGTCAATATATTTACAAAGTACAATGCACCAAGACCAATGCTCCTTTATTAATATAAATTTTTATGCTGTCAATCGATTAAAACTTTTAATCTAGTTAATCGCGGCGGCGCGGTGGTGTAGTGGTTAGCACTGTCGCCTTGCACCTCCAGGGTCTGGGTTTGATTCCCCGGCCAGGCTCGATTCCCGTCTCTGTGTGCATGGAGTTTGCATGTTCTCCCCGTGCTTGGTGGGTTTCCTCCGGGTACTCCGGTTTCCTCCCACAGTCCAAAGATATGCAGGTTAGGCTAATTGGCGTTCCTAAATTGCCCGTAGTGTGTGATTGGGTGTGTGAGTGTGTGTATGTGTGTGTGCCCTGCGATGGATTGGCACCCTGTCCAGGGTGTACCCCGCCTAGTGCCCGAAGTCTCCTGGGATAGGCTCCAGGTCCCCCGCGACCCTGAACACAGGATTAAGCGGTATAGAAGATGAATGAATGAATGAATCTAGTTAATCGCAGTCTGTGATTAATCATGACTAATCACAATTTTAAAATGCAAAAATTTTTTATAAAGAAACGCATGACATTTATTTGCATAAAAAAAATAGTAATGCATTCAAATTTTTTATTAATCACACGCGTTAACATGTTAATATTGACAGCCCTAATTTATTTACACAATAATTTAATGATGAATTAAACAAAACTGGTTAAACACGGAACCATTTGGCAGTAATGGTCCAACCAAAATAAAAAAACACTGTAGGCAGGTTTAGGTTTCTATCTAAAGACATACTGTACTGTATGGGCAGCCAGTCTGATAAGGTTCATGAAACACGGGTTCAGTCTGAGGGCAACAGCGTATTTTTCCAGGTTCCTATTTTTTTATGGTTTTTCTGTCCCCTTTGTTGAGCCAAACACTACTTGCCAAACCCCGGCATTTATTAGATCATGTGTATGTAATAGGGGTGTAACAGTATAAAGTCACAGTTTTGAGGTCAGGGTTTGGTTCGATATTTTTGTTGCATTAAAGTAAATAAAAGACATGCAATTTCTTTTTAAACTCATTTCAGAGCACAATCAATAGCAAAGAATGTGCATAATGATTTAAATAAGGGATTTTATATATATATATATATATATTTGCACTATTTGCTGTAGTGCAACGCCCAACTGCTGTTTCTTTACAGAAGCAAATGAAAGAGTTAAAGTTGTATGAGTTCACTTTAGATTAATCACATCCGAATCACTAACTATATACTATAGTTCGTTGTTAGAGGAAGAAAATCAACCAGGACTAATTAAAGCTAGATACTGTAGTATTCACTCAAATTTACACGCATTACACACCTAATATGTAGCAAATAGGGCTTTCCTTTTGGTGTGTTTAGTTTAATGAGATTGTCGTATTTAAACAACAATTTATAAGGAT
The DNA here is from genome assembly GCA_030522415.1 of Channallabes apus. NCBI lineage: Eukaryota > Metazoa > Chordata > Actinopteri > Siluriformes > Clariidae > Channallabes > Channallabes apus. The sequence continues at coordinate 19,835,926 of CM060108.1, read as the reverse complement.
GCCCTAGCCTTACATGTAGCAAAGAAAGCATGAATTGTTCTTCAGGGCTCCATGCTAGTAGCTGCTGTATGATCTCTACAATCAGTCTGATCTCTCTGACTTGTGTGGTGGTTATTATCTGTCTCCACAGCATGTCTCCAGTTTAGAAGCTGTTCCGCCTGCATCGCTGCCGAGATCAACTTCAATTGCAGTTGGTGCCACCGACTTAACAGGTGAGAACAAACCAAAAAGACGTAAAGTAGAGAACTGAGGAGCGGTGGGGTTTGTTTCTATTCACTTTCACCCCAGCGTTCTGGGCTTTTTCACCTCACACCGGGTATGAAGTGTGAATAGAATATTTCACTTTGCTATTTTAGGAGAAGGGGGGGAAGGTGAAACTCATTTCCTGTTGACTCATGTGTGCTCCTTCACCTTTCTGCCCCAGACCTTTTCACAGTCTCTCCATCACAGGCCTGACATGAGAGCGGGGCAACACTGGGAGAATAGAAGCACTCAGTATCAAACAGACTGACTGAGAGGCTCTTGAGCTTTTATCTGGAGCATGTGTGTGTGTGTGTGTCTCTCCCCCGCTTTCTCTCAGTGTTTACTACCTTATCTTGTACTTTCTTCTCATCTCCTCTTATGTGTTTTCCGGCTCATTTCTTTCCTCGCATGTGTTCTCCTGTCTCTTTCTCTACCATTTTCCTGCTGTTCCTCTGTCTGTCACTGTCTCACACTTATCACTACTCCTGTGTTTGGCTCTCCTGGAATCATATTTCTGACTGGGTTTTTTGAAATATTCTCTTACTGTATTCCTGTACATCCCTGAATTTCCACTCTGTATGTAAGGCGTTTTAAAGGTTGCATTAATCCACACTAAATGCATCTCAGCTACTTTTCTGTCCATTGAGAGGTGTTCATACAGTAGGTTGTGGATTTCAGGATCTGAGAATCCGGGTTCGAGCCTGTTCATCAGTGGGTTGCCACACCCAGTGATACCCAACCATTGAATGCAATGCCAATCCCAAGCCTGGTTAGAAAAATGGAAGAGTTGCGTCAGGAAGGGCGTGTGGTGTAAAACCTGTGCCGGGTTGTACAGGTCCTTCTCAAAAAATTAGCATATTGTGATAAAGTTCATTATTTTCTGTAATGTACTGATAAACATTAGACTTTCATATATTTTAGATTCATTACACACAACTGAAGTAGTTCAAGCCTTTTATTGTTTTAATATTGATGATTGTAGCATACAGCTCATGAAAACCCAAAATTCCTATCTCAAATAATTAGCATATTTCATCCGACCAATAAAAGAAAAGTGTTTTTAATACAAACAAAGTCAACCTTCAAATAATTATGTTCAGTTATGCACTCAATACTTAGTCGGGAATCCTTTTGCAGAAATGACTGCTTCAATGCGGCGTGGCAATCAGCCTGTGGCACTGCTGAGGTGTTATGGAGGCCCAGGATGCTTCGATAGCGGCCTTAAGCTCATCCAGAGTGTTGTGTCTTGTGTCTCTCAACTTTCTCTTCACAATATCCCACAGATTCTCTATGTGGTTCAGGTCAGGAGAGTTGGCAGGCCAATTGAGCACAGTAATACCATGGTCAGTAAACCATTTACCAGTGGTTTTGGCACTGTGAGCAGGTGCCAGGTCGTGCTGAAAAATGAAATCTTCATCTCCATAAAGCTTTTCAGCAGATGGAAGCATGAAGTGCTCCAAAATCTCCTGATAGCTAGCTGCATTGACCCTGCCCTTGATAAAACACAGTGGACCAACACCAGCAGCTGACATGGCACCCCAGACCATCACTGACTGTGGGTACTTGACACTGGACTTCAGGCATTTTGGCATTTCCCTCTCCCCAGTCTTCCTCCAGACTCTGGCACCTTGATTACCGAATGACATGCAAAATTTGCAACCTGTAGCCCATTTCCTGCACACGCCTGTACACGGTGGCTCTGGATGTTTCTACTCCAGACTCAGTCCACTGCTTCCGCAGGTCCCCCAAGGTCTGGAATCGGTCCTTCTCCACAATCTTCCTCAGGGCCCGGTCACCTCTTCTCGTTGTGCAGCGTTTTCTGCCACACTTTTTCCTTCCCACAGACTTCCCACTGAGGTGCCTTGATACAGCACTCTGGGAACAGCCTATTCATTCAGAAATTTCTTTCTGTGTCTTACCCTCTTGCTTGAGGGTGTCAATGATGGCCTTCTGGACAGCAGTCAGGTCGGCAGTCTTACCCATGATTGCGGTTTTGAGTAATGAACCAGGCTGGGAGTTTTTAAAAGCCTCAGGAATCTTTTGCAGGTGTTTAGAGTTAATTAGTTGATTCAGATGATTAGGTTAATAGCTCGTTTAGAGAACCTTTTCATGATATGCAAATTTTTTGGGTTTTCATGAGCTGTATGCCAAAATCATCAATATTAAAACAATAAAAGGCTTGAACTACTTCAGTTTGTGTGTAATGAATCTAAAATATATGAAAGTCTAATGTTTATCAGTACATTACAGAAAATAATGAACTTTATCACAATATGCAAATTTTTTGAGAAGGACCTGTATGCGGATCGGGTGGTCTACTGTGGTGACCCCTTGACCGCAGCAGCTGAAAGGTTTATAGTGTCACAATCTTTGTGGCATGGTGGTTTAGGGGTTCAAATCTTACTTCTGCTCTACAGTATGTGCATGGAGTTGCAGCACGGTGCATGAGCTTTATTTTCGGCGTAAATTTAAAGCCCTTTCCAGACATGGGCTATGTATAATTTCAAGCTTCATCAATCCATAAAAATGTCATCTTTGTATCGTTCAGGCGTAACTCACATTTATGCAAATGTTCCTCATGGCTTCATTCAGATAAACAGAGCAATCGTGAAAGGAAGAGCCATGATATACTATGATATTCTCATTCTCATGAGATTCTACAGTACATCCGGTGATGTATAATGTAACCCAGGGTTGCCAGATTGACAACTTCCTAGGAATGAACGAGTGATTCGTGTAGAATGTGCTGTTATATCAAGTTTTTACTTGCACGTAACTACTGTACAAATCAGTCAGTGCTCCTGATTGTTGTGTGTTCTAGGTTTTTTTTTTTAATGCAAACATGCTCTCACAAATTTAACCAAATATGGAGCATTCTTTCATGACTAGGAAACTGTTGATCCATTTATTACTATTAATAGCTTTTTTTTCTTTTTTCTTTGAACCCGCAAGCTTTTCGACCACCACGCACCCAGACGTAGAAAGAAAGTGGATGATCTCGACTAATGAATACATGCTGTTGATTTTGCGCCGGATAATTCATGCTTGCCTTGTTTCTTTCATTTCGAACTGCTTTCGAATTTGCAGAACTGTCTATATTATTGTTTGAAAGTGTCACCACTTAAGCAACGCTACAGATGTCCACAGTGTGTGTTCGTTTCCTACTGTGCACTACAGCGCAGTTTCCCTCATTTAGATTCAGCTGCTGTTCTGCAGGACGGCTATTCTCACAGCGGTGTAATGAAACACAATTTGAAGTTCATTAAGGAAACCTTTAATGGAAAGTAAATTTTTGAGCTTTGTAGAGGGTTACATTTGTGCTTGAATCCTAATATACATTTAAAAAAAAAACAAAGGATGAAGATTTAGGACAGATTAGAGATTTTATTCAATTTGTTTCAGCAATGGTTTAATTAATGTTGTATTTTGCATCATGGCTTTAACGCTGTATGAGGTACAGTATAGCGGGAGGTCCCGAAAACAAAGGAGAATTCAAACAGTTAATTACAGAATTGTTTGGGGATTTTTTTTCTGGATGAAAGTAAATGTAAGCAAATTTTCGGTGCATTATTTTTTTTTATCCCCCCAAAGCGCCAGCTTCGTATTTAACTGCAGTATTTTAAAGCGTATTATTTGTTACCTGCTATGAATTATTCAGTAACTGTTCGGGAAGAAGTTTAGGTAGGACGCTAAGGAATGTGAGTCTCAGAGACGGCTCCTCAAAAACAACCTCAAGGTAATATTACGGTATTTATGCTTTTGCATAAATAATGTGTAAAAACAGCATAATCGTTTTTCCCCCTTTCTGTGCCACACAACAAATGTTGACATTTAATAAGAGCAAGTGCAATCGTAGCACCATGCCATACTGTATGAGGTACTGCAGAGGAGTTTCACTGGTCCCAACGTCTACACTACAGTAATTATGTGGAGTTTAACAGCAGGGTGACAGACTTCTCAAAATCTCTTTAATAAGCTGTTTCCAAAATATCTTGGTTGGATTTCCGAGGAGAGATCGGATAACCCGCAAACTTCGGTTAATTAGTCATTCCTGGCACGTCGATATTAATATTGAAAAACTGACACATGTGAAAACACTGTAGCATGTGTACAGTATATACATGTTGAAAATTAAAATAGCCACTCGGGTTCTACAAGTCATGGACAGATTCTGGGATTGTGGGACAGATAAAGCAGATATTTGTATTTGAGATCAAAAGATGAATCTGAAACCGTAGATGTGTTAAACAGTTTAGATCGTGCCAGTTTTTCCGAGCAGTAGTCAGCCATTTTTTAAAGCAATCAGAGACGTTGGAACTCATCACTGACAGGTGTTTGTTGTTGCCAAGGTTTCCCCCTGTTAGACTGATTGTTTAAACAATGATTAACTCTGAATGTTTAGTCTGGGTTTCAGCCAAAAGCATAAATCACACATAAAGCTGTGCTAAGTCAGCCTCAAAAATGTATTTTTCAGTTTAAAGCTATTCCTGGCTTCTTCTTCTTTGGCTTTCGGCTGTTCCCTGTCAGGAGTCGCCCCAGCAAATCATCTGCCTCCATCTAAGCCAACATCGGCCAACAGTAGCCCAATTTCTACCAGCACCCTGTAAGTCAACAGCATCGGTCGTTGTTAACCCGGGCCACTATGGAAGTCCTGTTAATGATTCACATCATTTGATTTGCCAGATGTTTTACATCGGATGCCCTTCCTGCCACAACCCTCTGTATTTATCCAGACTTGGGACTGGCACAAGAAGACACTGGATTGTGACCCCCATTTTCTAGGGTCTATCATTTGGACATGAACTCTAATCAGTGAACTATGGGATTGTATGAGTCCGGAAGTCTTAAGGGACCCGTTTTGGACACAACACCATTAAGATAAGTGTCATATGGTCAAAGTGAGTTGAGTGGTATTAACGCAAGTGCAAAAAGATTTAATGTCATAATCGTTCATTTCGAGTTAATAAAAAGCTTTCGGACCCACAGACACTATGTAATCAGATTTGTAAACAATCATCACTCGAGCACAGTCTCCAGCTTTTCACTACATCCCTTTTTCCCCCTTAACGTCATACTGAATTCCGGCGAAAAGGAGCCAAGCTGTGTGTTGTTTGCATATTAATGCATGCAAATGCACAATGTGGTGGAATTGCAATTAGGTAGTTATCCACAGAGCTGTGCAGGATGGAGACAGCAGTCTTTGAAAGCAGAAAATTCCTATGGGAGCATCCACGCTGGCGCCAGATTCGTAAGCCTGCTATCTCTTCTGGTAGATGCCAGACAGGCAGACAAAAAAATAAAAAATAATCAGTCTCACCTCATTGGCTTGATGGGTGATTTGGTTTTGTTATCTACAGCTTGTCCGTGTTTTTTTTGTTGTTATTGTTGTTGTTTTTTACCATACACTGGATTTATGAGGCACTGAAAAAGATGACCATAGGGAAGAATTAAACTGAAGCACTGGCCAAACATTTCATAAGATACCTGGCTGACATAACACTGCATGTAATAGCAAAGCCAGCTCCAATAACTAGTCATGTGCATACAAATGTCAACATCTGTGCACTCACATTCTTACACACAGATGTTTTGTTAACCTTCTCAGACAAGGGTGAGAGTGCTGTACAGGCTCGATACAGTATGTCAGCGTCAGAGAGAGAGAGATCGAAAAGGATCGTAGGGAGTGTGTAAGGATTGAGGAATGGGTTAAGGCAGCAGCAACGAGGCCGTAAAAGTAATGACTGTGTCAGAAGAGAAGGTTAGGAATGCGAAGCATCCTTGCCAGCGGATTGTCAATCTCAGCATGGGAGTGAAAGACATACAGTTTGACAGTTTATGTTCCTGGGCATGTGTCAGTAATTACTTGTTGTTCGGGCTGCTTTTGTGCTTTTCTGTTGAAATCTGGACACAAGGCCATCTCATAATGCGCCGGATGTGACCACCGGGGAGTTAAATAGTTTGACTGACAGCATTTTACCCAGCATTATGTCCCCAATGTCATTTTGTACAGGGGCAGATCTGAATGTTAAATAGTCTTTGCCACTGTGATCAGAAAGGCTAGTTTGGAGTGAAAATTGGATTGCATTTGGATGACCAATAAAAGATTCAAGTTTTGTTGTCTAATGCACAGTAAAGAAACCAATGAGATTCTTTCTTTGCTGTACCCCAATGGATGCCACTAAAAATGAAAAGAAACATAAAATAGAATAAAATAAATATAGGTATAAAAAGAATAGGTGTAAAATAAAGATATATATCAAACATAGAATTAAAAGCAGAATATGACAAAATATCAAAATGAGAATATCAACGTTTTTAAGTTCATAAAATACACTAATCAGCCATAACATCACTACCTCCTGTTTAATATCAAGTAGATTTGCCTTTTATCCTACAGTAGTTTTATACTGTCACAATTTGGCTGTTGTCAAAGTCGTGAATCCTTACACTTCGAATCCCGTTTTTACTTCTTCTAACACATCAGCTTCAGGGACAAAATGTTCACATTCAATTCAATTCAATGAAATTTTATTTGTATAGCGCTTTTAACAATTGTCATTGTCACGAAGCAGCTTTACACAATTAAAAGAATTATGGACATTTGCATGAAATGTGAATGTGAATGAATCGAAATGATAAGATTGTCCCTGATGAACAAGCCACATGTTCTCTACTATATCCAACCCTCATTCATGTGCGATTGTAACAAGAGATTCAGTGTTATTCACTACACCACTCAGTGGTCATTATGTTATGGATAATCAGTGGACGTTAATTTGCTTAGCTTTACTTCTAACAGGAAAAAAAGATTGATTGAGGTTGATTTAAAGCTTGAGTATGATTCCGTTACATTTTGATAGAGCTAAAGGAAAGTTTGAGACCCGACCAGGCTGCCATTTGCATTAGCAGATAGTAGAAGTTATTTTTCCATCATATCCCCATGTTCACTTATTACTACAGGGTGGCGTAATATGTAGATGTCACTGCTCCAGATTTGATTGTGGGATTTTTTTTCTATGTTTTTTGTCTAAGTAAATTAGTTTCCAGGTTCTCCCAGTGCATGGTGGGTTTCCTCCGGGTGTACCCCGGCTTATGACCAGAGTACCCTGGGATAGGGATCAGGCTTCAAGCGACCCTTTACAGGATAAACAGTATAGAAAAAAGTGTTTGAAAAAAGTACTTGGATTGAGAAAATAATACAACATGAGAATAATGCTTATTGAGCTATATATATATATCATATTATATATTAAAATATATATATATCAGTTACCATAATAATAATAATAACCCCTCTAATGAACACTGGTATGGATTATAATGTGATGGTAATATACAATAAAAATTTTATGTTTGCTTTTATTTCAGGTGCTCTAGCGGCTTTGATCGCCATCGGCAGGACTGGGTAGACAACAGCTGCCCAGATGAGGTGTGTGTGTGTGTGTGTGTTCTTGTGTTTGCATTTCTGTCAACTCATGAGGACTGCCATCATTGGTAGATTGATAGCAGAAAGAGAAATCCTGCCTCCAGGTTTCTTTCTGTCTATTGCTCTCTGTGTCTTTCTCTCGCTCTCTTGCCGTCTCCTTTCCTTACATTAATAAGCATACCATTTCTTTATCAATTTACTCTTCTGTATACCCCCCTGTATTGATCAGCATCTGTGTTCAATATGCACACTTCCAGACAAAGGACAACACGTGCGACATCAACACCACTCAGTTTGAGTCGTCTACCACTGCAACAGTGACCAAGACATCAACGAGGAACAGAACCGTCACAGAGGCTGATTCCACCCAGTCGACATCACGTCCACCCACCAGTATGCCCACGGAAGGTAAGAGACTCTCAACTCAGGAGGGGGGAGGGGGGGGGGGGGGGTCATAAAATTGACATACTAGGCTGGATTTCATTCCTTTTCACACAAATAAACTCATGATGTACAAATGCTGACACAGTCTTTTAATCTTTTACCATTTTCCTTTTGACATCAGAACGTTAAAGCTTTTAACATTTGGCTTTTAACATTTTCATGCAGTTTGCATGAATTGTAATAATTGGACAAATGTTTGTAGCATACTGTTTCTTTCTATCGCCCCATGAACCTTATTCTGCCCACTAGGCTGTTTCTAAATTACACAGTTTACAGTTACAGGCAGCACTTACAGACTTAATGGTAGAGATTTGCATCGGTAGTGGGCGGACCAAGCAGACAGATGTGTAATTTACAGCATTTCTGATTAGCATTGGAGCGTTTTGGACATTTCATTCATTCATTCATTCATTCATTCATTCTTTATCCATAAGAGCTGTGTACTAGACAGGGATCCTGAAGTATGAATTAATTGTGTTTAACATGTATATTTTGGTATATAGAACAAATGAAGTCCATTATAAAATATTTGAGTTGCAAAAGTAATGCAGTAAAGCTAAAGAAACAGACAGGGTTGGTCCAATTTTGAACAGAAGCTACTGGGTAAAAATGATTCATTAATAATTCTCTTGTTGAACAGGATTCATTTTCTTAGAGACATAAATATAAATCATTAATCATCAGGAGGTCCCAAGTTTATCAAAACTTCTCATCAGAGGGTTTGATCATTTGTGTGACTAATGATTCTGCGTCTCTTCTCGTTCTTTTCTACAGAGTACAGGGAAATTCTAGCTTGTTAGATAAGCGTGGGTCAGAGCTGAGGGCCAGGTATGATACAGCACTCATAAATCAGTTATAGAGGTTAAGGCTTTGTTTAAGGATTCCACACCAATGCACGCTGAGGGACTTGAACAGGTGTGTGTGTGTGTGGGTTCTGTAGTTAGGGCTTTGAGCCGGTGATCAAAAGGTTATGAGTTCCACTATCACTTGACCTTTAAGTGGAAATTAGAAAAGGGCTCTCAGAAGTGTCCAAATATCATTCAGATCTATGAGGTCTGTGTGAAGCCAAAATGAGACTATGGAGACTAAAAGTTTCACAAATTCAAACAGCTCTCTTGGATCTATAAAATGATTCTCAATTTCTACAGAGAAATCAGAGAGCTCTCAATATGGACTCAATCTATTCCCCTCATTCACACATCTCATGCTGAGCAAATAAAAAAAGAGCAAAGAAAGAGCTCTCCGCATGTGCTCACTGAATTCTCATCTAGCCTTGACATCTAGAATTGTGTGTTGTTGTTTTTTCTCAGCGATATCTGCCTTTATTGTTATCCATACAATTCATTTATTTCATGATTAATTTTGTATTATATTTCTAGGCTGAATGAACATAAACAGAAGATGATTGATTGTGGCCTGCGGTACCCAAATTATATTTTCTGTGAATAACTTTAAGTATTCCTTTCGACATTATTCACTCTTGCATCATGTACCACTTAATAAAACTTAATTATGATTCTTTATTTAAGGTGCATTTGTTTTATATTGGGTCTATAAATTCTCCATTGTACAATAAAAACCAGAGTTTTTGGTTACAGAGTTACTACTTATTATGCACTAATTCAAAATGAAACCCTTTCTGTATGGAAAATTCTTACCAGGTACCATCCTAAGCTTTAATGCAAACACTGCAGTAGGGAGTCTTTAAAAATGGCCAGGGGTAGCTCAATAATTAAGATGCTGGATTGCTAATAAGAAGGTTGCTGGTTCAAGTCCCAGCCTAGCCAAGCTGCCACTATTGGGGCCTTTAACAAGGTACTTAACCCACAGTCGCTCAAGTAAAATCGAGCATTGAGTTGCAATCGAACTCCTGTAAGAAACAGCCAGTGAACAAATGGATATGTTTTCAGAGAGCGGAGTATTTATCGCCTGATGTGCCTGATGGCATGTGGACAGACCCTTACCTTATATATATTATATAGACTTACCTGTTGCTCCATAGTAGCTGTAATATTACTCTTTGATCTCTGATAATCTCAATGATAACTCCTGTTGCTAACTGTTCTGCCTCACTTATTGCTCATGGGAAACATATCAGACAAAACAATGTCCTCTTGGTTATATCCTATCTCAATTGTAGAGCGCTTTGAATAAAGGTGACTGATTAGCAGTGAGCCACGACTTCCTATTGACAACTAATCTTTGATTGACAGGGAGGAATTTAGTGCTCAGACACATCCAGTAATCTTTATAATAGTTTGTGCGTGATGATGAAGAATACATTTTACATTTTTACATTTGCTTTGAGCAATCAGAGAACCTTCCTCGTTTATAGGACCTGATTACCAGAGACGCCCCGCCCCTCAGCAAAGCACTAGGAAACAGGAGTGAGACTAAAGGACACACTGTCAGTGACAGTAATAAAAAGAGATGTTAGTCTGGCCATATCGATTCAGTCACTCAGGCACAATATGTGTTTTATCTAAGACCAGTGAATCTTTACACCTGTCATTACAGTCCGCTAAACTCCTTGCTAGTGTTCGACCGTTTTAAGCAGGTCTACCTGAAGCGAGTGGAATTGTTTTCATTCAACTGGTGTTCCTAGAACTACTATTGTCACCAAGCCAACATTTTTCTTTCTATAAAGATAATCGTTCTTATATTTTAGATGCTGTGTCCTGTATTCTCTCTGAGCCTGAGGCACTCAGTTTTTTTCCTGGAAAGATAATTGGGATAAATTTGTTATAGAACAGGCCGTTTTAATTGGCTTGCGAGATATCACACCTAGAAACATTATGATGATTGGATATTTCATAATCTAAGTCTTAGGTTATGCCATATTATTTTCCTTTGATAGGAAGAATTCAGTCTACTATTGTGTGCAAATCATGAAATTATTTATGTTTCATAGCTATTCCTTTTTCTTTTCCCTTTTTTTCTTTGATTACAGACGGCCGTGGCATTATATGGCATCATTTTGATGCACAGAAAAATAGTGTATGATTATGCAATGTCACAACATTTTTTTCAGTCCAGTGTCGCATTCCTCTCCTCATAAAGCCTTCTCCAGAACACCACAAACATTCTCAATGGGGTTGATGCCTGGACTTTGGACTCCATATGTGAAAATGATCTCTCATGCTCCCTGAAACTCTTTTACAATTTGAGCCTGATTAATCTTGGCCTCGTCGTTTTGGAATATGGTGGAATAGTGTGTTATCAGGGAAGAAAAAAAACATTGACGGAAAACCCTGGTCAATTAGTATATTCAAGTAATCAGTTGACCTCATTTTTTGGGGGGCATATGACGTTGCTGAGGCAACCCCAGCTCATAACACAGCGCCAACATACTTATACTGTATGGTATGCACTAAGCATGATGGGTGCGCCTCTCTTTTTACCCTGATGCTCCAATCATTCTACAACAGGGTCAATCTGGACTCATCCGAACACATGACTCTTTTCCCGGTACTCCACAGTCCATTCTTTGTGCTTCCTAGCACATTTAAGCCTTATTATCCTGATTATCCCCAGTAATAAGTGTTTTTTTAAGGCTACACAGCTGTTTAGTCCCAATCCCTTGAGTTATATTCATGTTGTGCAATATGATAGATATCCTTGTCACGGGTGGTGCAGACGGGATGGATCCAAGCGCAGAGCGTGTGAGAGAAGCAGCGCCGGTTATTTTTAAATGTATCATGCACTGAGTGTTTTGTGAATGAAAACTCCTTCCGATTGGTGCAGAGGCACGGCGCGAGTCTCGACGAGAGAATGCGGAAGTGAAGAGCCGGTGCGCGCTGAATGCAGGTCTGATGTATTATGCACTGAGTGTTTTGTGAATGAAAACTCCTTCCGATTGGTGCAGAGGCACGGCGCGAGTCTCGGCGAGAGAATGCGGAAGTGAAGTGCCGGTGCGCGCTGAGTGCAGGTCTGATCCGCGGGGAATAATCTTGGTTGTGGGTGCGCGTGGTACGTTGCCGTGACGTCAAAGAAAGTCCGTGATCCAGAATCGTGGTCGTAAAACGAAAGCAAAGGTCGATATCCAGAGAACAGAGAAAATGACAATCCAAAGCGTGAGACGTGAGCGAGATCCGTGAAACAAAGCGTGGGTCGAGAACTGAAGGTCAAGGTAGAACAAAACGCTGGAAAACTGGGCATGAGAGCACACAATAATCTGGCAGGGAGTGGTTGTTTGGCAGAGAGTAATATAGGGTGAAGTAATGAATGAAGATGGAGAACAGGTGTGCATGAGCCGGCACATGAGGCGGCAAAATGGAAGCATAGAAACGGAGTGTGGAGTGGAGTGGCAGATCATCGTGGTTTGTTTTGACAGGTAGGCGTGACCTGGCGTGTCGTGACAGTACCCCCCGTCCTACGGACGCCACCTGGCGTTCTTGCGGGGGCCTCGGGATGAACTTGGTGGAAGTCCGAGATCAAAGAGCGGTCCAGGATGAATCTGGCTGGCACCCAGCTCCTTTCCTCGGGTCCATAGCCCTCCCAGTCCACGAGATACTGTAGGCCGCGTCCTCTGCGACGAGACTTGAGAAGTTTACGGACAGTGAAGGCTTCGCCCCCATCTATGAGTCGAGGTGGTGGAGGGGGGTGAGGGGGTGGAGCCAGAGAGCATGGAACCAACCTGCGGACCTGGGAAACGTGGAATGTGGGATGAACTCGACGCATAGAACTAGGAAGAGCCAGTCTGACGGAGGTGGGGTTGATGATACGTGAAATCGTAAAGGGACCTATGAATCTAGGCGAGAGCTTTCTGGATGTGGTCTTAAGTGGTAGGTCGCGAGTAGAGAGCATGACTCTTTGGCCAACACGGTACTTTGGGGCTGCAGCGCGGTGCCGGTTGGCCTTACGTTGAAAGATGCTCACGGTGCGCATCAGCTGAGCACGGGCCCGTCGCCATGTGTTTTTGCAGCGGCGGATAAAGACTTGGGCTGACGGGACAGCAGTTTCCTCCTCTTGGGTGGGAAATAATGGTGGCTGGTAGCCTAGACAGCATTGGAAAGGAGACATACCAGTGGCAGAGGTGGGGAGCGAGTTGTGTGCATACTCCACCCAGGGGAGGAAATGGCTCCACGAAGCTGCATCCCGTGAAGTCATGCATCTCAGGGTTTTCTCAAGCTCCTGATTTGCACGTTCTGTCTGGCCGTTGCTCTGGGGGTGAAAGCCAGACGAGAGGCTAGGAGTTGCACCGATGAGACTACAAAAGGCTTTCCAGAACTGAGCCGAGAACTGGGGACCCCTGTCTGAGACTATGTCTACCGGGAGGCCATGGAGGCGAAATACATGGTTAATCATGAGCTCAGCCGTTTCTTTAGCAGACGGCAGTTTGGGGAGAGGGACAAAATGTGCGGCTTTGGAAAAACGGTCGACTATGGTAAGTATGCATGTGTTATTGTTGGAGGGGGGTAATCCAGTGACAAAATCAATGGCGATGTGGGACCATGGGCGATGGGGAATAGGGAGGGGTTTGAGTAGACCCTCAGGTCGGCGGTTCTGTGTCTTGTTCCTGGTGCAAATGTCGCATGCGGCCACAAAGTTCTTAACATCTTCTGTGACAGAAGGCCACCAGAACCGTTGCTGTAGTAGGGCAAGAGTGCGGGTGGCTCCGGGGTGACATGCTAGCTTCGAGTTGTGGCCCCACTCTAGTACTAGGGAGCGAGCTGTGGCTGGAACGAAGAGTCTCCCGGGGGGAACATTGCTAGGACCTGGCTCATGCGTCAGTGATTGCAGGACTTGATTTTCCACTTCGAGCTGAGTGGCTGCCACCAGACATTGGGGTGGTAAAATAGTCTCTATGGTGGGGGTGTCCTGGGGGGTGGTAAATTGACGAGACAGAGCATCGGGCTTAGTATTTTTAGAGCCTGGGCGGTAAGAAAGCGTGAAGTTAAATCTGGAGAAAAACAGGGACCAGCGTGCCTGACGTGAATTCAATCTTTTGGCCGCCTTGAGATACTCAAGGTTTTTATGGTCAGTCCAGACGAGAAAGGGGTGTTCAGCTCCCTCCAGCCAATGTCTCCACTCTTCTAGGGCGAGCTTCACAGCTAAGAGCTCGCGATCCCCAATGTCGTAATTGCGTTCAGTGGGTGTGAGTCGGCGAGAGAAAAACGAGCATGGGTGAAGTTTGTTATCTCGAGGAGATCTCTGAGAGAGAACAGCTCCGACTCCTGTTTCGGAGGCATCGACCTCAACAATGAACTGAAGAGCAGGGTCGGGGAAGACAAGAATAGGCGCTGTTGTGAATAAACATTTCAGATGATTGAATGCTTCCTGGGCTTGAGAGTTCCACTGAAAGGGAATCCTAATGGAGGTGAGAGTGGTGAGGGGTGTGGCCACCAGGCTGTAGTTTCTGATGAAACGTCGGTAGAAGTTAGCAAACCCCAGGAAGCGTTGAAGTTCACGTCTAGAAGAAGGAGTGGGCCATTCAGTAACAGCTTTGATCTTGGCTGGGTCCATCTGAATTCCAGATGGGGAGATGAGGTAGCCCAGAAAAGAGGTGGATTCTTGATGGAACTCGCATTTCTCTGCTTTAACATAAAGTTTGTTCTCCATTAAGCGTTGCAGCACCTGACGAACGTGAATTCTGTGCTCCTTAAGTGAGCGAGAAAAGATCAGAATGTCATCAAGGTAGGCAAACACAAAGGTGTTGAGGAAGTCGCGGAGAACGTCATTTATAAGGGCCTGGAACACAGCTGGGGCGTTAGTTAGGCCGAATGGGACCACCAGGTATTCATAGTGACCTGTGGGTGTGTTAAAGCCTGTTTTCCATTCGTCACCTTCTCTGATCCTGACTAGGTGGTAAGCATTTCTGAGATCAAGTTTGGAGAACACGTGAGCATCCTGGAGTAATTCAAAGGCTGTAGACATCAAAGGAAGTGGATAGCGGTTCTTGACTGTAATTTCGTTGAGCCCCCTATAATCTATACATGGACGAAGAGATTTGTCCTTTTTTTTCACAAAGAAAAATCCAGCACCAGCTGGGGAGGAGGAGGGACGGATGATTCCGGCGGTTAGGGACTCAGAGATATACTGTTTCATGGCCTCTCTTTCAGGGAGTGACAATGAATAGAGGCGGCCTCTTGGGGGGGTAGTGCCAGGGAGGAGGTTGATGGCGCAGTCGTAGGGGCGGTGAGGAGGGAGAGAAATAGCACGTGATTTGCTAAATACCTGTTTAAGGTCATGGTATTCGACAGGTACCTGAGAAAGGCAAGGAATATCTTCTTTTGACATGGTTGGTGTGTTCCTGAGGTGGGCGGAGCGGAGGCAGGAGGAAAGACAGGCAGGGCTCCATTCGAGGATGCTATTCCTAGTCCAGTCAACATGAGGGTTGTGTTTCTTGAGCCATGGGAGACCCAAAACTACTGGAGCATGGGGGCTTTGGATGATCAGGAGTGAGATGGTTTCAGCATGATTACCAGAGAGCTGTAGGGTGAGTGGAGCTGAGCGGTGAGTGACTGGTGGAAGTTTACTGCCGTCTAGTGCCTGAACGTGAAGTGGCTGGCTGAGTGGGTGAGATGGAATCTTGAGGCGGCTGATAGTGGATGCTGCTATAAAATTTTGGTCGGCTCCAGAATCTATGAGAGCGTTCATGACGTGAGGCTGGTTAGCGTAGGTCAAGGTTACCAAGAACAGCGGTCGAGAATCTGGGAGAAATTGAAGATTAGGACCTCCTTGTACTCCCAGAATTACCTGGGGGCCCCGGGCTTTTAACGGACAGGATCGTACCAAGTGGCCCGCTTGACCACAGTAAAAGCAGGAACCTTCATCGCGACGGCGCTGGCGCTCCATTAGCGAAAGGCGTGTGCGGCCAATTTGCATGGGTTCAGACAGGGTTTGATACAAAGGTGTGGTGAAATCTGGGATGGAAGGTTGAGTGAACCCCGAGGTGTTAGGTGGCTGAAGGGCTTCCATGTGATGATCCTGCTTACGGGTGTCAATACGAGCAGCAAGGTCCATGAGCTCTTGAAGGGTGGAAGGAAGCTCTCGTGCAGCTAGTTCATCCTTGATGGGGTCGGCGAGTCCATGGCGGAAAGCATCGAACAGTGCTTGATGATCCCAGCCACAAGAGGGAGCCAGAGTCCTGAAATCAATGGCATAGTCGTGCACAGAACGAGACCCTTGGCATAACTTAAGTAGTTGGCCTGCTGCCTGCCGTCCTGAAAATGAACGGTCGAACACCCGCCTCATTTCATTGGTGAATGCCTCGAAGGTGGCACAGCACGGGACCTGGGCATCCCATAGAGAAGTTCCCCATTCCCTTGCCCTGCCCGAAAGAAGAGTAATGATGTAAGCTACCTTTGAACGTTCTGTGGGAAAGGATGAGACTTGGAGTTCAAGCACGAGAGAGCACTGAGAAAGGAACGAACGACAGGTGAGTGGATCACCATCATAAGTGGGTGGCGCAGGGAGGCGTGGTTCATGGCGGGCGATGGGCACCAGTGGTGGTGGCAGCACTTGAGGAGTAGGAGGTGGAGTGAGGCTCAGCTGCTGGATCTGATCACTGAGGGAGGTCAGCGTTTGTGTCACTGTGCGAAGTGCAGTCATGATGTGCTGAATGTCCTGCTGGTGCGAACCTAACAGTGCACCTTGGTTTTTTAGTGCATCCTCCAGACGCGAGATATCTGCTGGATCCATAACTGGCCAGATTATACTGTCACGGGTGGTGCAGACGGGATGGATCCAAGCGCAGAGCGTGTGAGAGAAGCAGCGCCGGTTATTTTTAAATGTATCATGCACTGAGTGTTTTGTGAATGAAAACTCCTTCCGATTGGTGCAGAGGCACGGCGCGAGTCTCGACGAGAGAATGCGGAAGTGAAGAGCCGGTGCGCGCTGAATGCAGGTCTGATCCGCGGGGAATAATCTTGGTTGTGGGTGCGCGTGGTACGTTGCCGTGACGTCAAAGAAAGTCCGTGATCCAGAATCGTGGTCGTAAAACGAAAGCAAAGGTCGATATCCAGAGAACAGAGAAAATGACAATCCAAAGCGTGAGACGTGAGCGAGATCCGTGAAACAAAGCGTGGGTCGAGAACTGAAGGTCAAGGTAGAACAAAACGCTGGAAAACTGGGCATGAGAGCACACAATAATCTGGCAGGGAGTGGTTGTTTGGCAGAGAGTAATATAGGGTGAAGTAATGAATGAAGATGGAGAACAGGTGTGCATGAGCCGGCACATGAGGCGGCAAAATGGAAGCATAGAAACGGAGTGTGGAGTGGAGTGGCAGATCATCGTGGTTTGTTTTGACAGGTAGGCGTGACCTGGCGTGTCGTGACAATCCTGCAGTGTAGATGATGACTTTAATCTTGGTAGTACCAAAGTACAAAGTTGGTAGTACAAAGTTATCTACTGTAGGTCATGCACCTTTTAAATGCTTCCTAAATTTGCTAAGTAATGTAAAAAAAATATAATCAGCTGGACTGGGCTCTCTGTCTGTAAGCATTTTTTCTTTTTCTGTGTTTATTATAAGAATTCTAAAGAGAAATTCTATCAAATGTACAGTGGAACATTGGCATACGAAGGACCTCCCTTTTTGAAAGCCTTAAGAATTTAAATTTTGCAACAGCACACGAAGCATTTTCTGCATGAGAACGAACCGAATGAAGGCGAATATCTGTGTATCTGTGTACCCATTCAAAACTCACCAACGTTGATAATAATGGGATTGCAGATATTTTTCTCCGAACTTCCATCAAAGCTTTGGCATTTTCCTTCTCTGCCATATTTACCGTACTCATTGTGTAAAGTGAGAACTGTTACTGTATGGACCAGTCAAAAGCCAGTGAACTTTGGGGAGTCGGATGCAGACTGGCTGTAGATCTTATAATAAAAAGCATTGTGTGGTCCTGGCAGTTTCTGCCTTCGTCATCAGGAAAGGCCAGCGTAGAATAATTAAGTACATTTAAGCAATTGATTCCCTCATCAAAGCAATCACAGTTATTAGGTCAGTGAACCACAGATTGATCGCTAACACTTAACAAGTGCTCAATATGTCCAAGAATCACAAATCTCTCTCTCTCTCCTCTTCCTCTATACTGATTTTACAGTCGTCTAATTCCATCAGAGAAGCACAACCCTTCAGGCTCTTTAAGCATTACTCTGTTTACTCGAGTGTGGTCCTGATGTGTGATGGCGTCCGTGTGACCAGGCTCTCACACGGTCATGAACCCGACAGATAATTCTGACTGGAATTAATGAGTGCTGATTGCCGTATGTTACTTGTCTAGCTCAGACGCACACATCCCACACATAGAGCCACACACACACACTCAGCCACAAATCTCTAATGATCAGAGAATGAACAGATCAAATGAGGTGTTAAGAGCCAGTTCAGGTCAGACGGGAAAGCTTTTAAAATGGTAAAAGCTCTCTCTCGCTCTTTCTCTCACTGGATTTTTTTAATCTTCTCTTTTCAAACCCTTTGCAGGTTTTTATCCTTTACTCACTATTTCCACTTGTCACCAAGGATAAATACTATTTCCATCATTTTAACTCAGTTTACAGTTGCAAGCTTCTTATCTCTTAATTCAGAAATCGTAGGTAACTCCAAGCCGCTCTGCTTCTGGCAAGCACACACACACATGTACACACAAACACACCTATAAACCCACGCAAGGGCAATTCTCATCCCACATTATGTAAATAGCTCACTCTTGTGAAAGTGACAGAGGTTGAAGAATACAGAATGCGGCAAGAAATTAAACAGATTTTTTTTTTTTTTTAAGCAAAGGAATTGATTTCTAATGGGTAAATTACATGCCGAGGTTATTTATTTCAATTTCATGGTTGACCTGCACTCTTAGTGCTTTATAGGTGGAAAAGTGAACAACACACAGAATTTAAACACAGTGCCAAAATGTTATAGCTCGCTCATGAATAGCGGCCAGGGTTTACATAAAATCCTTATTTATATTTGCTCTGGGTTGTATTTAGCAATTAGTGCATGTGCATTGATTTTTCTATGAATAAATTGACAGTTTCTTATATTGCTCATACTGTATCTCTCTCTATCTGTGTGTTGTTTTTTTCCCCCTTTTCGCCATGCACAGATGACACCAAGATTGCCCTTCACCTCAAAGACAACACAGGTAGGATGTCACCCTGTGTGATATATACAGTGTGTCACAGAAAAAACTTGACATTCTAATGGTCAGAGAAGAGTATGTGTGTGTGTATGTGTGTATGTGTGTGTGTGTGTGTGTGTGTGTGTGTGTGTGTGTGTGTGTGTGTGTGTGTGTGTGTACTGAATTTCAACCACAATCTCTTTTCCATCTCTTGCTGAGACGTAGAGCCAGCTCATTTCCTGATATTGAGGAATTCAGCACATTCCTTTTTCATAGCGTCATATCAAACTCTCTCTCACTCTTTCTTTCTTGCTCTCTTCATTCCTTTTTACTTTCTTCCCCTGCCTTTTTCAGTCCCTGCACCTATTTCCATTATCCTCTACCTTCTCTCTCTCCCTTCTCTCTATCTCTCTCTCTCTTTCTCATTTACTGTGTTGTTTTTTCCTGTATAGGAAAGGTTTTGTTAGCCGTCATGTGGTTTTGATTTGGCCCGTGGTCAGTATTTTTTCACAGTTCAGAAACTGCAGAATAGAAGCCAGGAGAACTTTTTTTTATCGCTAATGCATCAAAACAGAGTGGTGTTGCCAAAAAAAAGCATTGTGCCTGTATGATTCATCGATAAGCAAGATAATGGACAGCTGCTGTTGTTATTCTTGTCACACAGTTGCTCTTAAAGTCAGACTTGATTGTGAGACGTCAGCAATTTGAATTAACATTTTTAAAGTAGAACATTTGGAAAATATATCACTATAACAAGAGTCGAACAGCAGAATGCAATAAACAAGATTTTTTTATCTCATTTTGAGAAATTATTATTCTCTGACATAGAAGGTTGTAATTTTATTTGAAAGCCGCGATATTAACTTATTTAAATTGAAGCTTTGAATTTTCATGTTTTGAGCAAACCACCGTAGTTTCATGCAAAAGCTGTGGATGCCGCAAGTGGTTTAAATGTGTTCAATTGTGTTTTTGTAGAATGCTGAAGGAACAGTAGTCAATTTCTCTCCAGCAAGTCACTCAAGCTTTTTATTATGTAGAATAATAAGTGGTTTTATTAATATTGTCTGAATTCTAACTAGAGTATAATTCAACATTTTCTGTAATACTATAGAGACATATGTCCTTGTAAATGAAAAATGCCTGCTTACTTCAGTTAATGCTTTCGACCGGCTAGACGTGTGACGTAGCGAGCTCCTAAAGAAACCACGTACGCTAGCGTTATCAGTGCATTGCATTTAGTACTGCTTTTGTCAAGAATTCTTAATACCCCCTGTTTTATCTCTTAACTGTGGAATATCCTAGCAAGTCAAAATATCTAGAATATGACCAAATTGATCTTATATTTCTCATACAACCTGTTTGTTTTCTTATACAGTCTGTGTTTGGTCATTTTAAACACAGCCTGTAATTTCAGAATTACATTTCAGCTCCATTATCTTGAAATAAATAGGTTTAATAATCGTATATGTCATTTTTTTGTATTCTTCTAATAGAAAATGACAGATAAATTGTTTTCATATTTATTTTTAATTGCCTAACCTTTCCATATCTCAGGAAAACATCTATATCTGCTAGATTTAAGAGTTTAAATTAATAGTTAAGCAAGCATATGCTACTATCATATACAGCTAACTGGCTAGTTACCTGCTACACTAGCTACTACAATTTGTTGTCACACACACTCTAAAAAATAAAACTGTGCTGTACTCAATTTTTTTGGTGAAACATTTTTACACTTAAAAATATCAATATCAATCTAAAAATTTAAAAAATCATGTAAAATATACTTCATGAATGAAGTACAAGTCAGTAAAAAAAATAAGTAGACCTGAATAACTTTTTGTAGTAGGTTACCCAAGTGAAAATGAGTAAAATAATTGAGTAGATATGATTGAAATGGAAGGTAGAAGAAACTGAAAATTTCACTATTATTTAACAAACAAATGTGCTACATTTACTTGTTTTAAATAAATTTAATTCATACTGGTCTATCACAGAATTAATATCTTACACTATTTTTTTTAATACTGTATATTTAGCTTTTAATCAAGTTTTTTTTTTCAATTTAGGTCAATGTATCTAATGACATATCTAATTATAAACAAAGACACAATACACACATTACCATTTTAATTAAATATTTATTTGCCAAATTTGACAAGACATGACGTCTAAACTCAATCTGGTTTACTTTGCAAATGACATGTAACATGATCATAAACAATGAGCTGAATTGATCTCATTATTAAACAGTCTGACAAACAATACTTCTGTCACAAGTATTATACAGATAATATGTGGAAAGTAGACTTTTGTATTAGAATCGAATCACAGTCACATTTTACATCTGAAAGACTGCAGACCTTCACACTTCAGTTTCCTTCAAACTGTGGAAAGTTGTATGGACAAATGTGTGTGCAGACATTCGCAGGTCTTAAAGAAGCAATGACAGTCTAAATGAAGACAGGACACTGAATATCATTGATCAACAGTACCATGCTTCACTCCATAATGATCGAAATTCCTTTTGTTGATGCGACAAATGTGCAGAGCTTACACCGCCATCCCATAAGCTGGCACCTAAAAAAGGAATTATAGTATACAAGTAAGTACAAGTGTGACTATTACTATATGCATCATCACACTGATCTACTGCATAAGTGGTGTTCAAGTCAAAGCGGGACTTGTGATGAAAATTCTCTGAAACGAAGACGTAAAACTGATTTGATTTTACAGAGACCATTGCTGGTAAAATTCCGGTGAACATTTCAGTGGAATGCTTTTACAAAAAACAGACTGCTTTGATCACCAAATGCGTTTTGCTCTTGCAGAACAATGCACAACCTCATATATAGAGACAGAAATATAGAGAGAAATAAAGGGAGCTTTTACTCTAATAAGTGTGTTCTGTTATTCTGCACAATTAAAAGTCCTGCTTTGACTTGAATGTCCCTTGTACATGTCTTTGTCCCTTGTATAAAAATGATACAAGAACTTTACTTACGCATTACTATCAACTATATAATTTTTTTACTTTAGTTACTGGAAAATCTTGTATATTCTAGTGGATTCATTATATTCTGGATTAAAAATAGGTAAAGTGAAATATTTCCAGCCTTGTTTCAATTTCTATCTAGGATTCAATGGTTACACATTTAATACTTCTGAAACATTTAAAAAGTTGACATTTACCTCCAGTTTTATCTCCATTCAACTTCTCTTCTTTAGTGGTGTTGGTGCTGTGAAAGAGATATTGAAAATATATAACGTTTCACGAAAATGATTTAAAAATCAGTTTTAGTTTTTTTTTACTTACATATTACAACATACATAACATATTTCACTTCAAGATTTTAATTTTATATTATTTCTCCCAATTATAATTCTGAGAGAAATGTTGTAGGCCTACTTTTACTTCATTTATTTCATCAACTGCCATTTTAATAATGTTTAAGTACACTGTTATGTTTGTGAAGTACTTGTAGTACTTTTGTACTTCAAATACATTAGAAGTTTAGAACGGCATGTACTTATGACTTTAACTTGAGTAAAAGGTTTGAAGTTCTATTGTTTTAAACAAAGCTATACACCATTATACTGCTAATCAAACTGCCTGTCTGTAGTGCTGTACATCATGAGACTGGAGCTGTGCTGGACTCAGAGCTGTTGCTCTCCCGGTGTGTAAACAGTGCCAGAGTCCGGACACTGCACCTCATTTCTGCTGTTTAAACCTGCTTTGTTCTGCGTTTCCTCCTTAAAGTGTCGGAGTGACCCGAGCAGACTCGCGGTTCAGTGTGTGAGGTGGACCCGGTACACACGCGGTAATTATGTGAACACGCTAGTTTTATATCCTCGCCACAGTGACGGTTGGCTGCGCAAAATCACCGCATTCGGCGGGAGAAATTCAAATATTGCGGCACAACCGCGGCCGGTTACACCGAGAAACCCGGACATGCACGCGCACGCGGCTCGGTGTTAAATCTCTCCTTTTACACCAGAATTTAAGTGTCTGTATTAACGCCGCTTTACCTGAGCAGTTCGGTGGTTGGAACAAACAAGTAAAATGACACTGAACACCAGGACTGACCTGTTGCTAGCTATCGTTAGCTATGTAGCTCGGCTGTGACAGGATTCAGAACAGTAACTTACACACTATAAAGTTGTGTATACAGACAGACAGAGGCATTATTTCAGTAACTTGTGTTAGCTGTTTACTCACCATGATTTATAAGGAATGTTCCAGGAGCTTCATGTCCATCCTCACAGCCTTCTGGTCTCTGACGTTACACCAGATTTCCCATGAGCACTTGCGCAGGGCAATTTACTAAATTATTTAAGTTTTTCTTGTTAAATATAAAGAATATTGAGTTGGAATGAGTGATAATTGTAGTTCTTTAAACTAATCAGCATTAATTACTCCATTACCAAATATTTTGATTGAAATGTATCAAAAATATTAAGTGGATGTTAAAAATATAATTCAGTTAGTCAAATACTAATTTCTATTTGTGAAATAAACTTAAATTATAGTGTAAATTGAAGACAAACAGAACAGTAGTTTTTTTAGGCATTTATTTTGATTTGTCTAACTCAAACAATCATGTATGTGACTTTTAGAGATTTTATTAAGGTAACATAACCTGTTTATTACTGTGAAATTTACAAGGCCACAGAATCATTTTTTAGAGTGCAAAGACACAAGTATGAATTTAGTATGAAAGACTTTATTTGTTTAGGGATTTGTTTAGGGATATAACAGTAAATATATTTATCACAATAGGATAACAAATGATTTTCTTGGTCAGTAACATTAGCAAAGATAGCTAGCTAAGTTAGCACTTCTCTAATTCTCTAGCTTTGGGACGTTCTTTAAATGAGAAGAAATGTTTTTTCACAAATATGAAGAAATGTTTTTCCATAAAATATTTTATGACATAACAAAACAATGCTCCCTTGCTAAATTTGATGTGAGGTCTAAATAATTAAAACTAGCCATTTTCAAAAGGTCTGAAAATACTTTACTTAAGTGGTTAAGTGGTTTAATCTTAATATATATATATATATATTGTGTGTGTGTGTGTGTGTGTGTGTGTGTGTGTGTGTACACACATACACAGAGGGGCCAAAAAATGTATAAACACATCAACATAAAAAATATATGCAAAACATTCAGTCAACAATGGTGTGCCTACTGATATCTTTATCCTTATCTTCCTATATCTTTGTTCTCTCCGTGCTGGTGGATTTCCTCCGGGGAATCCAGGCTCCACCCATAGTCCAAAAACATAACGATTAGTATAGCTGTCATTTCCAAATTGCTCGTTGTGTGTAAGTGAGTGTGTGTGCTTGTGCCCTGTAATGGCTTGGCACCCCATCGAGTATGTACGGTATATATATATTCTTCGAACACAAACACACAGAAACTCCGCTCTCTCGCGATTTCATTTGTTGTTGTTGTTGTTGTTGTTGTTGTTGTTGTTGTTGTTTTACTTTACAGCAGTGATTCCGTTAGTATGCACTCACGCGAGTGTGACTAGCGATGTTCCTTGGTAATTTTTAAATGGTTAATTTTTAAACGGTTTTGAAAACGACACACACATTAACGGAGAGACCGTTTTTAAAACTGTTTAAAAATTAGCAAGGAACATCAGCTCCTCACCTATGAAAACAATCGCAAGAGCAGAGATGATGTGTGTTTGTTTGGGAATCTGAGAGAAGGGGGCCTGTAAACGCGAGTGTGTGTGTGTGTGTGTGTGTGTGTTGGTGTAAGTGAATGCGCGCACGCACAAACACACACACACTCGCTTGCGTTTACAGCCCCCCTTCTCTCAGGTTCCCAAACAAACACACACACTCTCTGCCTTACACAGACACACACAGGCACACTCAAAACCTCTCTGCAAGCACTAAGACCCAGCAGGGGAGACGATAGTTCTCGCCTTTACAGCCCCACTCCTCTCAGGTTCACAAACAAACACACACAAACTCTGCTCTGTCACGACTGTTTTCAAAGATGAGGAGCTGATTACATTTTTTTTTTGTTTGTTTTACTTTACAGCAGTGATTCCGTTAGTATGTGCTCACGCGAGTGTGACTAGCAATGTTCCTTGCTAATTTTTAAACCATTTTAAAAACGGTCTCTCCGTTAATGTGTGTGTGTGTGTGTGTGTGTGTGTGTGTGTGTGTGTGTGTGTGTGTGTGTGTGTGTGTGTGTGTGTGTGTGTGTGTGCGTGTGTGTGTATTCACCCAGCAGGGGAGACGATTACCTACAATTCCGCAGCGCAAGAGAGAGAAAAACTGTTGGCTCAGTTGTGATGACATGAAAACAAGAAGCGCATGCTTTATACATGATACTCTGTGCTCGTAAACTAAGACAATGCTCGTTTTTCAAGTCAAAATTTATTAAAAATCTTTGCTTGTTTTGCGGAACACTCGTAAACTGCGTTACTCGTAATCCGAGGTTCCTCTGTGTGTGTGTGTGTGTGTGTGTGTGTATGTATGTGTAAGTGCCATATCGCACTTTTTATGAATTTGGTGTTGTGTTTATTTTATTTTATTTTACTTGCTGTTATTTCATTTATTCTACCTTGTTCTATTCATTAGTAAAGCATTAAGCATTAAGTTTGTTACATAAGCCATAAGCTTTAAATTTCTTAGTTATGCATCATAAGTTGATAATCGTAGGTTGGTCTGTGATGTCATTCTACTATTACATGCATTTGTGTGACTGTGATATGCTAGAAAGCTCAGTATAGATTTGGAAGGCTACGGAAACACAAGCTTTAGACCGTCAGCTAGTGAGAGCTCCCGGTAAGCTAGAAATGTAAAATACAGCAACGAGGTTGTTGTAACCGTAAGCTAACTTAGCTGGGAAAGTAAGAAACAACAAGAGTGTTGTTAGATACCCAAGCCAAGATTGTAATCTACAAGATACAGCAAACAGGTTGTTGTAAAACTCAGAGATTTGCAAGATGCAGCAACTGGTGTCTGTAATAACAGTGGATTTACTCAAGACGACTGTATGAAGTGTTGATTCTTTGATGCTGACAAATAAACGACAAAAGACAAAGAGATCGGACTTCTGTCATGTGAGTGAAACTTTAAGACATTAGCTACGCGTCAAAACTAGTGAAATAAGCCATCCGCATCTACAAAAGTCTAAAGCTTTTCCGCTGTTTGAACGAAAACAAGTGAACACTGAAATGGAAAGTGAAAGAGAATAGCCGTCGAACTTCACCATGCCGAACAACGAGGACAACGCTCCCAGCACTTGGCTGGGGAGCCTAACGGCGCTCCACGAGACGAACAGAAAGAACCTCAACGAGGCGCTGGATGCAAGAAAAGGCAAGCGAATTCGACTGAATGCAACGTCTACTGCATTAAAGACACCCATGAACTATGCACGTAAGTTAGACATAATTGAAACTGAGTACAGACCCAAATACGGGAATCTGAGAGAGGCCTTCATGAGAAGTAACGTTGATGTGCTTGTGTACACTCATGAAGACGAACACAGACGCGATCAGGTCGCTTGCGGCGCACCTGAGGCTCAAGGCCGCACAGCTACGGTGGGTCGCTGGAAAGCGGGCACCAAGGACACTAAGAGCCACTCTGTGACGTCGCGACTACGCGAAGGTGTCTCGCCGGGCGTCAGCGTGTCACAGACAACGGCAGCATCCAAAAGGTCTGTAACTTCTACATCATCCTCAGCCCTAATAAAGAAAGCGGAAGCCAACAGAGCAGCCTTGTTGATTAAAGCAGCAGCCTTAGCAGAACGGCGGGCGTTAGAACAGAAGGAAGCACAATTAAAGGCAAAAGAAGCAGAATTAAAGGCTGAGGCAGAGCAACTAAAAGCTGATAAAGAAAAGTTGGAATTAGAAACTGCGCTCGCAATTGTCGACGCTGAATTACAGGTTTATCAGAGTTGTAAAAAACGACAGCCTGCATCAAAGAGCGGAGTCATCGACCCGAGCTGCACACGCTCGAGCAGCCCGCCTTGGACGGGCCACAAACCTGAATACGACAGCCGCCGAAAGCCGGTAAGAGAGAGCACCTTCAACGAACCAAGTGGCGCACGCGCTCCCAAACTGGAAACCAAAACGGTGCTTGCTATGCATGATGCCAAATTAAGAGTGCTTCAACGTCAAGATCGCAAATACGACAGCCGATCGCCCAAGAGCAAGAGTGCACTCATTGAATCGAGCAGCGCGCGCCCGAGCAGCGCGCACTTTCACCTCTCCAACTCAACATGCAACAGCCGAGCGCAGCCTGCGAACGAGAGCGCGGTCACTGAATTGAGCAACGCGCACCTGAGCAGCGCACACTCTGCGGACTTGGACGCCGCAATCAGCGACGGAAAACCCTGTCACACATCCCTTCAAGGACCCAAACAAACGGGCCAAGGAAAACCCAGGGTCAGCATCGCAACCGAGGCCAGACAGGTTGGTAAAATTCACAAAGAATTGATTACAATGAAGAGTGCCGGTACATCACCTGTCAGCGCTTTTACTAACCCGTGCGCACACTGCAAAGGGGAGCATATCTTAGACGATTGCTTCCAATTTAATGATAAGACACACAAAGACAAAGTAGAATTCTTAAAAAGAAACGGATTCTGTTTCGGATGTTTAAGAACGGGTCATTTGTGGAAAGACTGTACCAGAAAAATTGTATGTTCATTGTGTTCAAAGTCACATCCAAGCATGTTACACAGCGCAGTGCAAGTCACGGCGCAGCCAGTTACACGCGCTGACGAGAATGAAACCGAAAGTGACACAAAAAATACACCACCGGCAGAGAGTCACGAATCAAATGCGCTCACTGGGGCTGGAGGTAATTGCATCCTCCCCATTGTGCCCGTTAAAATAAAGTCCAAGAAAAAGGACACAGTAGAAGCCATGTACTATCACGTGAAAGTCCCCGAGAAGGACACTGATCTGCTGCGCTTCCTATGGTGGCCGAATGGAGATGTGAACCAAGACTTAGTTGAAAATAAAATGGTAGTTCATCTGTTCGGTGTAAAATTGTTGCCTAGTGGTGCTAACTTCGCCCTCAGAAAGACAGCAGAAGAAAACCGCAGCAATGCATCTGCTGTGGCAGTTAACACAGTGCTTAAAAACTTTCATGTAGACGACTGCCTGAAATCTGTTTCGAGTCATGACCAAGCAGTCGCCCTATACAATGATCTCACAAGTCTCTGTACAAGTGGAGGGTCTAACCTCACTAAATGGGCAAGCAACAGCCGTGCCCTACTGACTGTCATTCCCGAGAGTGAAAGGATCAAAGACATGAGAGACTTAGACTTGAGTAATGATGCACTGCCCATAGAGAGAGCTCTGGGGGTGCTGTGGTGCATTAACTCAGACATGTTCAAGTTTAAGATTAGCTTAAAGGAACGACCTGTGACAAGAAGAGGAATTCTGTCAATCACTAGCTCAACATACGACCCGTTAGGCTTTCTCCCACCTGCCATACTGCCAGCTACAATCCCAATGCAACAGTTATGTAAAGAAAAACTTGCCTGGGATGATGACATTCCCGAGCAGTTTGCAACGGCGTGGAAAACCTGGCTGCAAGAGCTGCACCGACTGTCCGAGTTCAGCATAGCAAGGTCCATAAAACCAGCCGACTTCGGAGTTGCAGCTACAGCACAACTCCATCACTTCTCGGATGCAAGTGAAATGGGATACGGAGCTGTCTCATACCTCAGGTTAGTAAACGCTGATGGACTTACACATTGTGCATTCATGATGGGGAATTCCCGTGTAGCACCCCTGAAACAAACCACCATTCCACGAATGGAACTGACTGCGGCAGTGGTCGCTGTAAAAAATGACAAAATGTTGAAAGAACAGCTAGAATTAAAATTGCTGGACTCTATGTTCTGGACTGACAGTACAACTGTTTTGAGATACATTGATAACGAAACACTTCGTTTTAAAACCTTTGTGGCCAACAGAATCGCCATTATAAGAGAGTCAACCAAGTCACAGCAATGGAGGTACGTTAATACCTCACAAAACCCAGCTGACTCTGCCTCCAGGGGGGTATCCTGTGAAAGGTTCATGAAAAATGTCACCTGGATCCAAGGTCCCTCTCTTCTCAAAGAAGCAGAGTGCAAATGGCCTGAAAATATTCATGACACATCAATAAAAGAAAATTTTGATGAAAATGCTGATGAAGTTAAGCTCTCAGCTTTAGTGAATATTGTGAGCATTACAAAATGCACAGACACAGACGCAGTGAGTAAACTGATTAATCATCACTCTGACTGGCACAAGTTAAAAAGATCCGTTGCCTGGATCCTTCGCACCAGAGACATGCTGAAACAAAAAACAACAAGGGTTAAAACACAAGTAGATGACCCAAAGACAGAAAATCACAAGTCTCTAAAAGCGCAAGAAAACGACATCATTAAGTTCACTCAAAGACAGAATTTTAAGGAAGAACTTCTCACGTTGCAAAAGGGTAAAGCAGCAGCAGAATTCAAACAGGGAATTCGCACACAGCCAAAACGAAAGGCATCTGTGAAAAGAAACAGCTGCTCGCCCAAACTGAAACCTCTGACACCAAACTACCCGCTGCTGATGAAAAAACAGCCAAACCTGCCCTCTGGATTCTTCAAAAAGGAAGACATCTATGCACGTCGCAGGGAGAAGCAGATCCAGCATCGATCAGACCTGCTCTGGAAGCGATGGGTACGTGAATACTTGCCCTTGCTCCAGGGGCGGCAAAAGTGGTTTCAAAACAAAAAAAACCTTTCGATTGGACACATAGTTTTAATAACTGATGAGTCTTCTCCAAGAAATTCATGGGTCATGAGAAGAATCACGAAAGTGTTCCCCGACAAAAGGGGACTGGTGAAACGTGTGTTAGTTAAAACTACGACCAACACTCTGGAAAGACCCATCGACAAGCTGTGCCTCACATGTGAAATGGACTGTTAAATGTGTGGTAATATGTTATGAGATTTGATATGCAAATGTAAACATCTGAGATAAATATTACACACTTAAAAGATTTAAAACGTTTAAAAGGGTAAAAATGTTTGATTTCATAGCTTTATCAAAAAAAAAAAACACAAAATTGTAATTGTCAGTCTCCATGCCTGTCAATTAGGGGCTGGAATGTAAGTGCCATATCGCACTTTTTATGAATTTGGTGTTGTGTTTATTTTATTTTATTTTACTTGCTGTTATTTCATTTATTCTACCTTGTTCTATTCATTAGTAAAGCATTAAGCATTAAGTTTGTTACATAAGCCATAAGCTTTAAATTTCTTAGTTATGCATCATAAGTTGATAATCGTAGGTTGGTCTGTGATGTCATTCTACTATTACATGCATTTGTGTGACTGTGATATGCTAGAAAGCTCAGTATAGATTTGGAAGGCTACGGAAACACAAGCTTTAGACCGTCAGCTAGTGAGAGCTCCCGGTAAGCTAGAAATGTAAAATACAGCAACGAGGTTGTTGTAACCGTAAGCTAACTTAGCTGGGAAAGTAAGAAACAACAAGAGTGTTGTTAGATACCCAAGCCAAGATTGTAATCTACAAGATACAGCAAACAGGTTGTTGTAAAACTCAGAGATTTGCAAGATGCAGCAACTGGTGTCTGTAATAACAGTGGATTTACTCAAGACGACTGTATGAAGTGTTGATTCTTTGATGCTGACAAATAAACGACAAAAGACAAAGAGATCGGACTTCTGTCATGTGAGTGAAACTTTAAGACATTAGCTACGCGTCAAAACTAGTGAAATAAGCCATCCGCATCTACAGTATGTATATATATATATATATATATATATATATATATTTTTTTTTTTATATACTCAGCAAAAAAAGTTTCAGTAAACTTAATGTGTAAATATGTGTATGAACACTCAACACCATAAGACATAAACTAAAAATGTTTCTCAATGTGTCCCTGAATGAAGGGAGGCTCAAAATCAAAAGTACCAGTCAGTATCTGGTGTGGCCACCAGCTGCTTGAAGTACTGCAGTGCATCTCCTCCTCATGGACTGGACCAGATTTGTCAGTTCTTGCTGTGAGATGGAGGGATTGTGTGTTCTTGGTGTGATTCGGGCAGTTGTTGTGGCCATCCTGTACCTGTCACGCAGGTGTGATATACGGATGTACCCATCCTGTGCAGGTGTTGTTACACGTGGTCTTCCACCTGAAGATGATCAGCTGTCCTTCCTGTCTCCCTGTAGCGCCGTCTTAGGCGTCTCACAGTGCGGACATGGCAATTTATTGCCCTAGCCACATCAGCAGTCCTCATGCCTCCCTGCAGCATGCCTAATGCACGTTCACGCAGATGAGCAGAACCTGGGCATCTTTCTTTGGGTGTTTTTCACAGTCGGTAGACAAGTCTCTTAAGTGTCCTGCGTTTTTAGAACTGTGACCTTAAATGCCTACTTTCTGTAAGCTGTTAAGGTCTTAACGACCATTCCACAGGTGCATGTTAAATAATTGATTATGGTTAATTGAACATGCATGGAAAACATTGTTTAAACCCTTTACAATGAAGATCTGTAAAGTTATTTGGATTTTTACAACATTATTGTTGAAATACACAGTCCTGAAAAAGTGGCGTTTCTTTTTTTGCTGAGTATATATACATATATATATATATATATATAAAAACAGCATAAAGAACGAATTTGAGAGTGAGTGAGTGACCATTTTAATCTTTAACAGGATTTCCATGTCAAAGTAATTTGCAGGAATTAATCATGCGGTACAAATTGGAACAGTGTCCCCTTATCAACATTCATCTTTTCACTTCCTTTATTCAACCATTTGTAAGCACTTCTGAGCTTCCATATGAAACTCATCAATTATATTCGTATATACTAATCGGCTTAGGGTGCATATTAAAGAAGGAAAAAATCCAGATTCTGTGTTACATCTCTTTAGCTTTTTACTGAAGGACAAGTTTTAAGCCTCCTCAACTTATCCAAGTGAATCAGTGTGTGAAATGGAGTACATCTATATGTGATGACGTTGTACTGTCTCGTTCTTGCTCAGTGCATTCCATTAGATGCTTATTGCTTCAAGGGGTCTGCTGTCTTCATCTCACAATCCCTACAAAATACCCATGAACATGTGGGTGAATCTGAAATGGACTGAAATTTCCATTTGTCTAATGCATTAGGAATGCGTCCAGTCAGACTATACTGTATGTAAAAGGCATGGATGATGTTTAAATCTAAACAGGAGCATGTGCTGATTAATAATGTTGATCTGGGACAATCAATTAATTAATCTCCTTCAATTCCTCATTCCACAGCTTTTAGAGAGCTACATTAAACACAATGCATCACTTTGAAAGTGATTGTTAGAGGAGACTGAGAGGTCAAGACTGACACTAGCAAGTATTTGTCACCAACATTGAGCTAATATTTCATTACTCTGTTAAATCTCTGATGACAGAGAAGACTAGAAATATATTTCACTTGGAATTTGTCAATTCTGTCAGCATGAGGTTCCATGAAACACCGAAATATAATGTTGAGTATTCATTGGTTTCCACATGCTATACCACTTCCTTCAGGGGCTTTTCCCATATTCCTGAATTAAATCATAAACCATTGTGACTTCAAGATCGTTAAAAAAATCAAAGGCCCTTTGTCAGGAAGCTCATCAGAGCTTGTACGGCATGTAACAATAGGTATTACACCGCATATGGTAATGTTTATTACAGAAGCGTACAGCAACGTCATGGTTTCTGTAGTGACAATTATTCAAAACCCAGGTGTTCAGGTCTCTGTTAACAGGTAAGAAATCATAGCAGTTCTTGAGATGACAATTCACTATAAATTTTTTAGGTGTGGAAGGTGGTGGCGCAGTGATAAAGTGCTCGCTCTATCATCCAGGGATCGCTGGTTCGATTCCCGGGTGATGCTGTAGCCTCTCTGATAGTCTTCTGCCCTCCCGATTGAATGATCGTAGTAGCCTTAATGTGGGAGCCCCCTAGTGACGGAGAGGAATTAGAGGCGACTAAATTAGGTGGAAAAAAAAGAGACAAATAGTAATAATACTTTTTCCACATAATCTCCTTATGTCGAAAAACATAAGGAGATTATGTCGAATACACTGCAATACACTTTGTCTGTCAACAAGCTTTTGTATTCCCTCAATACAAATGTTTGAGGCTGAGCTACAAGCCACGAAAGCACCGCTGTCTTCATTTCTTCATCTTCGTCCTCATAGGGTCGCTTTCAGGGGACCAAACAGGTGAAAGTCTGATACAGCAGGATCAGGACTATCGGGAGGATGCTTTAACACCTCAAAACTAAATTTTTGTTGACAGTAGCCTTGAATGAGTACAGTAGATAAGACTGGTGCCAACATATGTTTTGATATAATGGAATGCGGATCTCACTTTTGAGATTTTTGACTCACCCTCGTAATTCATAGGTAAATATCGTAAATCTGTAGATAGTTTGTAAAGGTAAAAATTATAATTGAATGCACTGTGGTTTAACCAGAATAACACATTTTGTTTTGTACATTTATATAAAAATAATTCATTTCAGAGTGCTCCATGTTTAGCCATACTGTA
The DNA here is from genome assembly GCA_030522415.1 of Channallabes apus. Classification (NCBI taxonomy): domain Eukaryota; kingdom Metazoa; phylum Chordata; class Actinopteri; order Siluriformes; family Clariidae; genus Channallabes; species Channallabes apus. The sequence goes on along the minus strand of CM060108.1, from coordinate 19,802,177 downwards.
TAGCAACACATGATGCCTGGCGTAAATGACTTTCTACGACATTGTCTCTTGTGTATTATTCATTACTTACACAGTTGTTGACCTATATGATAAGTACGGAAATAAAATTACAGAAGTGATTATTAGACTCAGTGCATTCGTTCAAATCTTGCAGTTGAACTACTGTCTGAGACACTGTTATGGAAAAATCAATCATCTTCTGAACATTAGATTTGAGAAGTCGATAGCACTGTAATGAGGCAGATCTTAATTGAACTGCCAGATATTTTAAGAAGACATTCATAGTGCTACTAAACTCCATGTCCAGGACAGTATTAGTAATGCCCAGGCTTGTGCAGGCTTCCAATAATATTTTCCCATGAAAGTTCCATTACACATACGGCAATATGTAACCAGTCAGTGGATTTGGGAGGACTCTGCATTTCAAACATTTATTAATTCTGCCTTCTCTGTGCTTATGTTGCATTCTCTGAGTCTGCTCATAAATAAGCACATCCTGCACGGGCTGCACTTTCACAACAGGACGTTTATTTCTTTGCGGCTCTGTATTAATTGTATTGAAGGTTTATAGGGTAAGTCTCATTCACTCACTCACTCACTCACTCACTCACTCACTCACTCACTCATCGGCTATACTGCTTTATCCTGTGTACAGGACAATGAGTCTGGTGAATGTTGACCGGAGGTCATACAAATGGGAATAAATACAATGGTCTTCATTGGCCTCTACGGTCCCTAGTTGGACTATACTGTAGATGTTCCTGGATGGATATAGAGTTTACTTTATGATTGCAGTCTAGTCATCAGGATTCGTATCATATTTGCCTAGTTATTACAAATATTACACACTGAAATTTACTTATATGAACAGTTTGACAGCAAAACGCTATAAAAACATTTTCAGACTTTTACTCATTTTGGCTAATTATTATTCTCAGACACAACAAGGTTGTCTATAACAAAATTCTTTGTTTAAAAACAGCTATATAATTTATTTTAGAAGCTTTAATCTTAAATATTTCTACACCTGAGTTTTAAGCAAAAGCCGACGTTCATGATGAGTTAATAACATCGCTTCTTTCTGTCACATTATCAGTGAAGCGGGGATACATCCTGTGCAACACAGCGGCTGCTATGAGTGGTTTAAATGGTTTAGATGGATTTTTTAGAAAATATTGGAGCCTAAAAAAGATGAAAAAGGATGATTACAGCTCTGTCATTATAGTCACTCCAGTAAGTGACAGGTAAGCGTGGCTTAACATCCATGATACATTCTGTTAAACAGGACATTATGCAATTTTGATACCACGCCACACTATATACCTGCCAAAACTATGTGTAATACTGTAATTTAAGCACTGTGGTAAAATTAGTTAGTTATATTTCCTTCTGTTTAAGTTCCTAATAAATATATATATTTTTTTCCTTTTTTCTCCTTCTTTCACTTGCAATGCTTTGCTACCTGAGGCCCTTACTCAAATGAGGCATTTTCCAAAGAAATAACGTTACAACACTTAAAAAACACACAAGCAATTTATGTACAAGAGACACGAAATGCATTCTCTGTGTATGAAAAAGGCGATGCATTCACTTGTCTGTTAATGTCCGGTATTACTGTAATGTTATAAGCCCCTGGGGACGACTAATACAGATACGTGGTCGGATGATGCACAAACAGATGGTATATACTGTATGGTGCATCCCTGTACTTTAATAAAGAGCTATCATATTCATTAACTACAGGAGTGAAAATTAAACTGATAGTGGAGGCTGATGATGCTGTAAACTGCACTTTCAAAATCACAATCAAAGCATGAGTTAGATATATTTTTATAAAACTTAACCAAGATATTATTGATACTGAATTGCATATTTCAGTATCAACAATATACAAACACAAGACCATATCCATTGTGCCAAAACTGTGAGAGTTGAACTTATAGCTTTTTGAAAAACCACACAAAAATCTGATATAACCCAGAATATTTTAACAAAATATTTTGCAGTTTCACCCGTGTGAATAACCCTTGTGAAAACATTTACAAAATATTCCTCACCAGTTTTTAATACTTCACTTTTAAAAAAGCCAGTTGGTGTCAGAAAGTTCATATACACATGTGGTCGCCCTATTTCAATCCAGTTTCCAAACACTGTGAATGTCTGAATAGAAATAATTTCAAAAGTCGGAGGAATTGTGAGTGATTAACCAGGAATTTATCTCAGGCAGGCAGAATGCTCCTCAGCTATCAAGGAATCTCTAGTTTTACAAACCAGCATCTCTTGGTACATGTTACAATTACACAGATGCAGTGCCAGATGTGACAATTTGTGCTTCGGTGATAAAATTTATATGAATTTAACTTGGCTGCTGCGGTCTGACTGTTCTGACAAAATCCCAAAATGACTTTTTCTGTGTATGGGTTTGTTTCAAGTGTGTTTGTTTGGGGAAGAGGGGAATATTCGAGAGAAAGAGAGAGAGAGAGAGAGAGAGAGAGAGACAGAGAGATAATTAAAATGGACATTGCACAAGTTATCCATATGTTGCCTCTTTTCCTTGCTATTTCAGCCTTCTATCCTTTTTGCTTTGAGTCACTCAGGGTTCAGGAAGGAGCATGAGCAACGAGGATGAACGATAAGCGATAAGATATAGCTTCCTAAAAGATGCTCTGTCAGCCACTGCCAAGTCGCTGAGATATGGCTCTGTATCCCATCCTGCTGTAATAAACCTGAGACACACATAGGGAGCTGTACATCCTTATCAGCATGTGAAATTCGGCATCTGAAACTACCTTCTGTGGGCAACAGTCCGATAGATGATGGCATGGGAAATATCCTGCTGGAGTGATTTATCCATGTTTACACCCTCCTGAGAACAGTTCCATTTATCCTAATGCTTTGCTGCCATAAAATTGAAACCTACAGTATTCAATGTTACTAACCTATTTCCACTTTTAATAGGAATAACTATACAGTGGAACCTTGGATTACGAGCATAATTTGTTCCGGGAGCGGGCACGTATTTCAAAACACTCTTAAACCAAATCGGATTTTCCCATAATAAATAATGGAAACTCAAATTATTCGTTCCATAGAGTGTGCGTGTTCCATGTGCGTGTCTTTGTGTTTGTGAAAGCGAAAGTAGGAGGGGTCTGTGTGTGTGTGTGTGTGTGTGTGTGTGTGTGTGTATGTGGGGCATGGTGTCCAATGATGCGTGTGCACACAGACACAAAGAGCAGGCTTGAGCAGAGAGAGAAAATGGATCTTTAACCTCTCTAATGAGACTTGCTTTTGCTTTATATGCACGCTGTACACACAGGCATAAAGACAAAAAATAAAATATGTTTTACGCGCACACACATGGTCACAGTGTTGTAGTAAACAGTACACGTGTGCATGGGTGTTGATTATACCAGTGAGAGATGCGCACTAAGACCCAGCAGGGGAGACGATTACCCACATTTCCGCAGCACAAAAGATAGAAAAACCGCTGACTCTGTTGTGATCACGTGACACTCAGCGTCAAAACAAGAAGTTTGGTACTTTGTGACGCTCAGTATTTGTAAACCAAGATTTTTTCCGTTTTCCAAGTCAAAATGTCAAAATTTTATAAAAATCTTTGCTCGTCTTGTGGGAACACTCGCAAACCGCATTACTCGCAATCCGAGGTTTCATTGTACACCTTCTCATTTATGTAGTGTAAATTCTTGAGATTGTTGCATGTAAACTATGCTCTCAACATGTATCTGCATCATTTTATGCATTGTACTGCTGCCGCGTGGTTGGCTGATTATAATTGCATGAATAAGCAGGTGTTAGTATAAAGCAAATATATCTCCACTTTAACAGTAATAACTGTACGTGTGATGTATCTCAATGAGCTTGAATGTGATTAAGGGAGAGTGAACGAGTGAGGTATTTTATCTAAAATAGATCAGAGCCCTATGGCAAGGAGACCAGTCAAGAAAAAAAGCAATGTAGCTACATGTTGGTATCACGGCAGACATGGTCATCTTGTTGCAATTGATGCATTCCCCCATCCTTTCCCGAGGCCCAGGGTGAATCCACCTGCGCTTTCTTAGTGTAGATTTCCTATTCCAGGTTTTATTAGAGGGAGAGAGGCATGGTGATATGTGCTGTACAGTAGTGGTTTCTGGGGGTAGTATACATGCATACAAGAGATAGACTGACAGAGATTCATAAGGAAGCTGGCTAGGGATAGATACATCAATCTATTAGTGATGTTTCCAAACATATAAATAGAATAGAAAGCGCACTATTCATGTTTAAGAAGGTTTTCAGAGATGCTAGCTTTGTGTATCTGGATAGGGATCCTGCAAGACACAACAAATGTTATCAAGAGTGGAGATTTTAACAGAGCTTCCATGGCCGGATATGAACCTGGTGGGGCAAACCGCTGGACAGTTACTGTAGCGGTGGACCACTACACTGAGTGATGCAGTTACAACAGCTGCTTGGTCAGCATAGCAGTGGTTTACTTTGTTTATATACTTACTGGCCAAAAAAAGTCACACACTCCAGTCAGATTCCAGTCAGTCACCTTTAGCTATGATTCCAGCACACAATGTGGTATACAGTTCATGTGTGAAAATGATTCCTCATGCTCCCAGAACTACTCTTTCACAAATTGAGTTCTGGAATATGACTGTGCCATCAAAGACGAAAAACTCAGGCCTCCGAGTGGTGTAGTGGTAAAGTGCTCGCCCTATCATGCGGAGATCACGAGTTCGATTCCCGGGTGATGCTGTAACCTCTCGCATCCAGAGGTCTAGAGAGAGCTGATTGGCTGAGCTCTCTCAGAGGGGAGGGATGAAAGGTACTTAGTGCTCCCACATTAATCACGGCTCTACAACCAATCAGGGGCGTCTGTGGGCTCAGTGAAAGGAGTGGATAGCGCTGTCCTCCGAGTGTGTTATACCATCCCAATGGTGCGTGAGTGAGTAGTTCGAAACAAAACTTTTTTAAAAGGACGAAATACTCCCAAGATGTGATAACCTGGTCATTCAGTGCATTCAGGTCATCAATACTGCTAAGCCTTGACCTGGCCACCTATGTAGTATGCATGGACACTATGCATGATTGGTGCATCACCGGTCATTCTGGAATCCGGTCAATCTGGACTTATCAGATCACGTGATCTTTTTGCATCGCTCCAAAGTACAATCTTTATGCTACCTAGCAAACTAAAGCCGTTTTTATGATTAGTCTCATTAACAAGTGATTTCACAGCTGTTTAGTCCCAATCCTATGACTTCTCATCACATTGTGTGTATATGGAAATGTTTTTTCCTGTTGATTTTTCCCCATGCAACTTCATCAAGTGTTTAAGTCATCTCCATTCAAGATTTATTTCTGATCACATTTCGCCCACAAAGTTGATGGTTCAGCACTATCCTTCCAGGTTTTGTTAAAATGTTGAAGAGTTCTTAACCTAGTTCCAGTGGAAATTCCATTCTGGATTAAGTCCACCTTTTCTGTTATAATAACCTTCACTCTTCTGAGAAGGCTTTCCCCTAGAGTTTGGATTGAGGTCAGGGCACTGTCATTACTCAAGCCGTTCTTTCACTCCAGCCACATTTTCATGAAGTTTGCTTTGTGCACAGGGACACTGTCATGCTGGAACATGTTTGGCCATCTTAGTACCAGTGAAGGGAAACTGTAATGCTACGCAATATGACATTCCTACTAATTTTGAGGAAACAGAGCCACATATGTGAGTGTGATCGTGTAGCCAAATACGTTTCCACAGTCTGTCTGTCTGTCTTTTCCATACCACAGCTTCTCTTTTAAAACGTTAAGAAAAAAATTTTCTCTATTTGACCAGACTTTTGGAAACACTCATTTCCAAGAAACAGGCTCTTCTAGCATGAGCTTTGTCCCAGTTCCACTTTCCTGCCTGCTATTGTTTAAGTTCTCGTGAGAAATGCTCTGGCGAAATCAATCTGGCACACATGCACGCCTGGAAAGGCAATGCAGTGACCAGAGTTTAAAAAGCCTTATAAACTCCATCGCTCCAATTTTGGCTCTTGAGCTTGAAACACAGCGGCTAAGATATACCTGCTGTGATGTGATGTGTTGTATGTAGTTGTACTGTACATGTTATACAGATCAACAGAGTACGTAGTATAACTATGCCTTCGAGTTGGATATGTGTATCAAAAGAGCCGAGGCTCTGATTTTGTGTGTGCGTTTGTGTGTGTGTGTGTGTGTGTGTGTGTGTGTGTGTGTGTGTGTGTGTGTGTTACATTAGGGATGAAGAGAAACAATCTGTATGAGCTGTTCAACAGGCACCACAAAACCACTAGACAGGGGAAGGAAAGTTCATCCCACACGGTTTCATACTAGTGCACACACACACACGCACACACACAAGTCCTTTTATTCAACAAAACAAAGATAACTCTTGCTGTACCAAGGTTAAATCTTCTAATTATTTCATATCTAATCTTACCGTCTCTCCCTCTCTCTGCATTTCCTCTTTTATTCCTCATTCTCAGTAAAAGCCTGTCCAATGCCATTGACTCTGTTTAAAGGTCACTTTAGCTTCAATTCAGCTGCAAGGCTTTATTTGTAAGCCAGGGTCCTGCTAATTACACCTGCAAGTCCGGATGAATATGGATTCATCAGCCTATACTATGTGTATGTGTGTGTGTGTGAGTGTGTGTGAAGATGTTGACCTTTAACTGCATGATTTTATGCATTGTGCTGCTGCCAGATGATTGGCAGACTGGGTACAAGTGCCCTGTGTGAATGAATCTTAAGACCCTTCCATTGTCTAGTATCAGCTGTAAGACAAATATAACATTACAGTAACCATGATAACTTCAGAACCTTTTGATCTGTCTCAACTCTCGTTCCTTTTCGATCATCGTCCTTATTTCCCCCCGCGTTCTTCCCATGAGGACGAGGAACCGAAGTGGCACAGGGAAAAGAAACATTTACACTATAGCTGAAACCAACACACACATGCTCATCACTTATTTATTCAGCTAAATTATACAGCACTCATTTATTAATGATCGTGATTATTCCCCCGCTGTTGAGCCGGCTGCTTTTCATCTCTATTCGTTCGAAAGATATACAGTAGTCTAAGTCTGACCAGCAGGTGTGTTATTTAATTGGAAAGAAGTCTGACTTTAGTTGCGAATATACACTCGCATGTACACACTCGTATGCTGTACTTCAATAGCCCTAAATTCACGATAATATCTTATCTTATATGGGGCGTGTGTCAGAGTATGTGTGTGTGTGTGTTGCACAGATATTGAGCAATTTGCTAGCCTCGGGTTTGTCTTGTCACTCAAGGTCAAAGCCATCTCTTTTAAAATGTTTAAGCTGGAAGGCAGTGGAGTGTGTGTGTGTGTGTGTTGGGGGTTGCAAATGCGTACGTTCCCGTATATTGAGAGACATTATGCTTCAGTTACAAGACTCTGATCTAGCCCTCTTGCCTGTGCAGTTGAGTCTTTTTGTGTTTTTGTTTTCGTCACTTTTATTAAGCACTCCCTTCGTTTTAGTCAAGCTAATAAGTGGAAACTAATCAGTGTTTATTTAATCACATAAGGATACCAACCACCGTTATACAGTATATCATAATGTTATACTCTAATTTTTACTTTTTATAGTTTTATTAATCATCCGTCCATTCAAGCCAAAATGATTGGATGCGATACCCTATGACTTCACACACCCAACCATACACCATGGGCAATTTGCCACGCCGACCTGCGTACAGCACATGCTTGGACTTTGCATGTGCTGTACGGAAAAACTACCAAGCCTAGACAGAACCTGCAATCTCTACACACAGATAGACCATAGGTACGATTTGAACCACCAACCCTGGGTAGCAAATCAATGTATTTTCTCAATGATTTGTTTTGGCCAATTTCCACCCACCAGTCAGAGACAGGAGGCTAACAGATTTGTCCTCAAGACACATAAAGACATACAAACACACCTTTTGCTCCATTAGAGCATCATAACACACCCAGAGGAAAATGCTGTCTGTCCGCTTACATGATCTCACAGATGGCCAGGGTTGCCTAGTGTAACTGTGATTGAGAAGGTAGAGAGAATATGTCCCTCCCAGCCAGAGGGCATGACAAATACCTCACTACCTATATCACACATAACAATATTATTTATTAATATATTTTGCTTCCAAAGAGCCAGAGTTTCATGTATTTTAATGCAGTCTGGAGGAGCAGGTCTCTAGTTTTCCTGAAGGCCTCTAGTTTTTGGCAGGTTTTTGACTCTCATTTTCACATTGACCTATGAATCATTCAAGCATGAAAAAAGCATCTAACTTAAGGCATGAACCAGTGAGACACAGGAGTAGATGATATATGATCAGGCTGGTGTTTAGTATACTGGTGATGCTGAATGCTGAGTGGTTGGAACAGATGAGAGGGGAAATGAGGTTGCTGCTGAGGCTGTTACATAATCAATTTTTAAATTGTACATTTGCAGCCTATCGAGGAAGTTCCCATTTTTTTTATTCATAATTTTATTTAATATGAGGAAATGAGTGGTGGCTCAAGACTTTTGCACAGTACTGTATATGCAGCGGATCAGTAGCCAAAACACAAATTTACCCCCAACAGATTTTAGTTGCTACAGTGGTGAGACCAGCGATGCTCTACGGCTTAGAGACAGTGGCACTGAAGAAAAGACAGGATGCAGAGCTGGAGGTAGCAAAGATGAAGATGTTGGGGTTCTCTTTGGGAGCGACAAGGATAGATAGGATCAAGAATGAGTTCATCAGAGGGACAACCCATGTTAGATGTTTTGGAGATAACGTCAGAGAGGCCAGATTGAGGTGGTTTGGACATGTTCAGAGGAGAGATTGTGAATATATCGGTAGAAGGATGCTGAGGTTGGAACTGCCAGGCAGGAGGTCTAGAGGAAGACCAAAGAGGAGATTTATGGATGCAGTGAGAGAGGACATGAAGTTAGTTGGTGTGAGAGAAGAGGATGCAGAGGATAGGGTTAGATAGAGGCAGATGATTTGCTGTGGCGACCCCTGAAAGGGAACAGCCGAAAGACAAAAAAAAGATTTTAGTTGCTACACTATGGGACTGACCAAGATGAAGCCAGTACTACTCACTTATTCATGGTCTATAACGATTTATCCTGTATACAGGGTTGTGGAGGGGGAGGGGGGTTTGGCACAAGGCAGGGTACATCCTGGACGGGGTGCCAATTCTTTGTAGGACACACACATACACACTCATTCACACACTACAGGCAAATTGGGAACGCCAATTAGCCTAATCTGCATGTCTTTGGACTGTGGGAGGAAACCGGAGTACCCGGAGGAAACGCGGTAAGCATGAGGAGAACATGCAAATTCGAGGCGTGAATCGAACCTTGAACCTGGAGGTGCAAGGAGCAGAGGTGGAAAGAGTAATAAAATTTTGTACTTAAGTAACTTCAGTGAACTTTTACTGAAGTACAAGTAAAGGTACCGTTATAAAAATCTACTCAAGTAAAAAGTAGTTCATTAAAATTTACTCAGAGTAAAAGTTACTGAGTTACTTTTTTTTAACAGCGGGGGGTGGGATGGAGGATGGAACACACTTGCATAATAAATCTGTTCCCTTTGTTGGGCTTGAAATCAACGTGGTCGCTTAAATATGACCAGGGGTTTGCTTCATAAGAATTTGTTGGCGTTTCACTTTCAGCTGTGTCTGCATCACTGACATCTGTTTTGTCCGTCTCCATCGTTCTTGTGAATTTAGCGCGTTTGTTCTTCCCGTCCATCAATCAAACAGTGCAGTGGTTTCCGGGGTGCAATTTTTTTCCTTCCCCGTTGTATTATTTGTATTATTTTTCATTTTCATTCATTTATTTTTTACTCAGTAGCGAACATGATTTAAAATGTAGTGAAGTACAATACTTCAAACAAAACATACTTAAGTAAAAGTAAAATTACAGATTTTAAAAACTACTTTAAAAAGTAGGAATACACAAAAAATCTACTCAATTACAGTAATACGAGTAAATGTAATTCATTACTTTCCACATCTGGCAAGGAGACAATGCTAACTACGTCACTGTGCCACCTAGACGTTCTCATAAAAGGCACTGTCACCTCGCACCTCTGGGATCAGGGTTTGATTCCCTCCTCAGGTCTGTGTGCATGGAGTTTGCATGTTCTGACTGTACTTGGTGGTTTTCCTCCAGGTACTCAGGTTTCCTTCCATAGACTAAAGACATGCAGATTAGGCTAACTGGTGTTCCTAAATTGCCCATAGTCTGTAAATGTGTGTGGTCTGTGATGTATTGGCACCCCAACCAGGGTGTACCCTGCCTTGTCTCCAGGGATAGGCCCTCGGCCCCCCATGACCCTGTATACAGGATAAACCGCTACAGATGATCAATGACTGAGTGATATATTATTGCTGCAATAATGTTCATATAGATTCTGTATTTTTTTACCCTTTCTTAGTATGTTCTTAGCCCATGCAAAGGAGTTGAACACTAATACAGTATGCTGTGTTTCATTTTATAAAATTACATTTCAGGAAACTCACAGAGGATAAGACACGGTTTTCAGTATAACTGAATTCCATAACCAAAAAACATTTTGATATTAAAGATTTAAAAGAAATCAGTGCCAGTAAAACCTACCAACAATGTCCTGAATGATGCAGCAAAGAAATGTATTTATATCTTTTCTCATCATTTGAGACTTGAGAAAAACTTACAGTCTCCACTGGTTGTGTTGAGAAATGGAGAGAACGTCGCTGGATAGACACTGCACCCTTCTGTTAGAAAATAGAAGTGCGGCGTTCATAGACCAGTGAAAGCCTTAAGCAGGTTCTGGATACAGTGTGTATGTGTGTGTGTGTGTGTGTGTGTGTGTGCGTGTTGGTGTGCAGTACTAATTATACTAATAATAGTTCATCTCTCATACTGTATTTGTGATTTATGAGGTCACATGTAAATATGTTCACTGTGCAACAGTTTTCACCGATCTCAATGGATGGATTGCTTTATGTGTGTGTGGATGTGTTTTATGTGTGTATGTTCATTTTCAGTGGCAGCAGCACACAGCATGGCAGAGAATCAACGGGAACCAACCAGCAACAAACACAACCTTCACACAGGCCTGATCTTGGCTATGCTCATGCTGATGTTGGTCATAATGGCTGTGTTGCTGGTGACTGTTTACATCTACCACCACCCCAGCTCAGCCGCCAGTCTTTTCTTCATAGAGGTGCGTATGTGTTAAATATGTTAAGTGCAAGAGTTTTTCATTAATTATTAATTAGAAATCAGTCAGACTTTTGCATAAAAAGTGAAAAGTACATTTTGTACTAATTAAATAAAGATGATTAATTAAGAGGCGTTCGAGTCAAACCAGGACTTTTTATTGTGCAGAACAACAATATACAGCTATGAGAGACGCTGACCTCCCGGGGACTCCTTAATAGCTCAAGCATGTGTAATCACGAATGTAGAAAGCAACAGAGGTCAGGACTGTATGTGGGATACGGTCATGACTCCCAGCTGAGTTGCTGTAATGTGCAAGTGGTGTTGGTGAATGATTGCGTGTGGAGTTCCCATAGATAGATGCATCTCTTCCGCAAGTTGGCAACAAGTTATCTGTAAATTTTCAAGGATTAGGAGCTAAAAGGTTCACAGGAACGACTGCAGTAGGTTCTACGTCCCCGTCACCGACATACTGTATGGCCTTCTTTAAAACGTTTGCACCATGGAAATGTTTTACTGTGGCTAAGAGTCTCAAAACCACACTGTGCTTAACATCTGTAAATGTCACTCAGTGTTACACCTTCATTCATGAGACATTTTCTCACAAGTCACAGTTTGACTTGAAAAATCCATTTTTACATTTTAGTACAGCATTATAAACCCAGTTTCCACCATCACAGTGGTCTAAATTGCAGATTGATCTGGCGCAGACACCCTCTAATGTCGTTAGCTTTGAGCAGTGGGGAGCTAAGACGAAATACATTGGTACAACATAAAGTCACAGCTGATAATTTGATACAAGATAAAGCTGATCACTTTAAAATATCTCTACTGTGCGCTGTGAGGGGCTGAAGTTCCCTACGTCACTAATCAACAAGGTGCTACAGATATTATTATACAGGAATATTGCATGAAATTCTCTGATTCTCTGATTCTAATGAATCCCAGTGTTCATTAAATTGGGGACGATACTCCCAGGCAGTTTTGATTTCATTGTGATCATTCACAACTGTTATCACAAACAAATTATTTAAAAAAATTGTAAAGATCTTACTAGTAATCCTGAAATATAAACCTACTGTACAGTACTCGCTGCCATATACCTCCAATTGACTACGATAGACCACAACCTTTACGGATTACAGCCAGGCTTTATTAGATGTAATAGATGGTGAACTCACGGCAGTCCTATGAGTCATAAAAATCTGTAGCTTCACTACAATTTTTTTAGCATGATCAAAAATGTCATAATGCATACCAACAAGCTCCAGACCACTAGAGGTCATCCTAACACATATACAGTGGTGTGAAAAACTATTTGCCCCCTTCCTGATTTCTTATTCTTTTGCATGTTTGTCACACTTAAATGTTTCTGCTCATCAAAAACCGTTAACTATTAGTCAAAGGTAACATAATTGAACAAAAAATGCAGTTTTTAAATGAAGGTTTACGTTATTAAGGGGAAAAAAAACTCCAAATCTACATGGCCCTGTGTGAAAAAGTGATTGCCCCCCTTGTTAAAAAATAACTTAACTGTGGTTTATTACACCTGAGTTCAATTTCTGTAGTCACCCCCAGGCCTGATTACTGCCACACCTGTTTCAATCAAGAAATCACTTAAATAGGAGCTACCTGACACAGAGAAGTAGACCAAAAGCACCTCAAAAGCTAGACATCATGCCAAGATCCAAAGAAATTCAGGAACAAATGAGAACAAAAGTAATTGAGATCTATCAGTCTGGTAAAGGTTATAAAGCCATTTCTAAAGCTTTGGGACTCCAGCGAACCTCAGTGAGTGCCATTATCCACAAATGGCAAAAACATGGAACAGTGGTGAACCTTCCCAGGAGTGGCCGGCCGACCAAAATTACACCAAGAGCGCAGAGACAACTCATCCGAGAGGCCACAAAAGACCCCAGGACAACATCTAAAGAACTGCAGGCCTCACTTGCCTCAATTAAGGTCAGTGTTCACGACTCCACCATAAGATAGAGACTGGGCAAAAACGGCCTGCATGGCAGATTTCCAAGGCGCAAACCACTTAAGCAAAAAGAACATTAAGGCTCGTCTCAATTTTGCTAAAAAAACATCTCAATGATTGCCAAGACTTTTGGGAAAATACCTTGTGGACCGACGAGACAAAAGTTGAACTTTTTGGAAGGTGCGTGTCCCGTTACATCTGGCGTAAAAGTAACACAGCATTTCAGAAAAAGAACCTCATACCAACAGTAAAATATGGTGGTGGTAGTGTGATGGTCTGGGGTTGTTTTGCTGCTTCAGGACCTGGAAGGCTTGCTGTGATAGATGGAACCATGAATTCTACTGTCTACCAAAAAATCCTGAAGGAGAATGTCCGGCCATCTGTTCGTCAACTCAAGCTGAAGCGATCTTGGGTGCTGCAGCAGGACAATGACCCAAAACACACCAGCAAATCCACCTCTGAATGGCTGAAGAAAAACAAAATGAAGACTTTGGAGTGGCCTAGTCAAAGTCCTGACCTGAATCCTATTGAGATGTTGTGGCATGACCTTAAAAAGGCGGTTCATGCTAGAAAACCCTCAAATAAAACTGAATTACAACAATTCTGCAAAGATGAGTGGGCCAAAATTCCTCCAGAGCGCTGTAAAAGACTCGTTGCAAGTTATCGCAAACGCTTGATTGCAGTTATTGCTGCTAAGGGTGGCCCAACCAGTTATTAGGTTCAGGGGGCAATTACTTTTTCACACAGGGCCATGTAGGTTTGGATTTTTTTTCTCCCTAAATAATAAAACCCCTCATTTAAAAACTGCATTTTGTGTTTACTTGTGTTATCTTTGACTAATAGTTAAATGTGTTTGATGATCAGAAACATTTTGTGTGACAAACATGCAAAAGAATAAGAAATCAGGAAGGGGGCAAATAGTTTTTCACACCACTGTAGGTAAGCCTCTCATGACTTGGCAGATTTTGTAAATTCATAGTAGTGATGGGAAGTTTGGATCATTTTAGTGACTCGGTTCTTTGAATCTCATCATCAAAATGAACGAATCGTTTTTTAAATCATTTAATTCATTTTGTTCTTTTGATCAGAAATAAAATAAAATGTTACATTTTCAATAAACAGACCCCAATACATCTACATACACAAATTTTGTCTATAGTTCCAGTAATTAAAATATTACAATGCAGCTAAGGACATATTATTATAAACAGAATGAGTAGCTCACCTCTCATATCTTCTGGTCCGAGTCATTCGTTCGTCACGTGACTCCTATAGATGCTAGAGTATGCAGTGCATTACACAGGAAACAGAATTGAGAGTCTTCTAGTCCGAGTCGTTCGTTCTTTTGAATCTATTGCTCTGCATAGCGTCTATGGGAGTCACGTGACAAAAGAACGACTGATTCAGCCTAGAAGACTCAAAGATAACTACTTAATTCTGTTTCCTGTACATAACCTACAGAGTATGTACGAAGCTTTGCGCATGCGTCCCAGTAGAAAATGAACGAATCACTCTCTGAGACTACTCATTCTTCTGAGTCACGTTAAAGATCCGTTCAAAAAGAACGAATCGGTCATGATCAACCCATCACTAATTCATAGTAAAAGTTGCGCATGTGGAAATTGGGCTATAGATAGAAAGTGATTATTTAGCTATATTTGTGCAGTGTTGCTATGTTGAACATATCATTTTAGAAAATTTGAGGTAAAAATGCAAACACGGCAATTTCTCAAGGATTCTTCAGTTTTTCTAGATTCGTACAGCTTTTTTTTACATGAAATCCTGTCTAGCAATATTTCTAGGAATGTAAGCAATAAATCATGCTTTTTTTTCACTAAGACTTAGAATTGGTTGGAAAATAAATATTGTTTACTGAAAGTTCATAGAAAAGTAGAATGTAAAATCCTGTCACAAGTGTGTTTATATTACTGGATCATGATTCAATATATTGAAAGCGTATCATATCGGCACTATTTCGATATTAGAAACAACAGCAAAAATGTGGATTTATGATTTAATCCCCTAATTCGAACATGAGAACACGAATAACACAGCGCTCTTGTGTTTGTGTAGAGACGACCGAGCCGGTGGCCTGCCATGAAGTTCCGCCGTGGTTCGGGGTATCCTGCATACGCAGAGGTCGAGCCTGTCGGCCAGGAGAAAGAGGGATTCATCGAGGCTGAGCAGTGCTGAGGTCCCGACCTTTGACCTTGGTCCCCCCACCTCGTATACTGCCCTGCCCCCTCTACACTCATCCATGTCCCACATTAATTTCATCAACAGTGCAAAGGATATAAGATCCTTCCTGCAAGTAAGAGAAGTAACTGGTGGCTGATGAGAAGCAGCAGAGAATCAGATTCCTTCAGCTTGATGATCAAACGAGTCGCCAAAAAAACAGATTTTTAGATCATCTCTAAACCGAGCTCTAGATCTGATCTAGAACCAGCTCACGAAGCCTCAATCCCACTGGAACAGATTTGGATTCAAATTAGATGCGTTCTTTTTACTTCCACTACCAAAACATTGTAAAGATCATGGCTGTGCATCTCCGCTTTATGGTTTAAGAGAGTTTATTTGGGTCTTTCTATATCTTCGCAATGGGTTTTAGGGGTTGTGTGTTCATTTCATTGTGTTTTGTTTTATTGTTATCATTATTTTTGGAGGGATTTAATGCAGGTTGTTGCTGGAAACGCAATTATACTCGAAATCAATTTTGCTTTCTTCTTCTTTTTTTGCTACAATTGGAAAACGTTCGCTCTCTGTATCCAACAGTGTTGCTCAACTTTTCCATGCCTATGACTCATACCTACATAACATTTTTTGCACAAATAATTTGAATGCACATATTTTTGTTTTTTCGTCTTTGTTTTTTACATTGGGTTACTAATGCAAGTTTGCAGGACGGGCGCTTGTGGATTTTCGTCTCCTGTATGTGTCAGAATGGAGGTGGGGTCACTGTTGGGATGATTTTTCTTGTTTATTGATTTATATTATTTTTCGGGTGTTTTTGTCTCTTGTCCCGTGACACATTGAGTGAAGACTCCTCACATCCCACTGCAAAGGTTTACTAGTCAGCACTGGTTCCTGTTCAGTTGCTTAAACACGATACACGCAATAGACATGTCAGTGGAGGTTACCACACAAATGAGAATATATATTTGATATCTGTTCATATGTAATTACTTCTATAAAGGTATAATGGTGTTTAAATGTTAATTATCAGCTGTGTTCTCATGATATGAGTGGAGTGGGATTTTTTCGATTGAATGAAGACTAATAAAATCCTTCAGTTTCATTCTGCAATTCATGTATTCTCCATATAGAATCAGAGAAATAGATTTCTATTAATGTAGCATAGACACAAATAAATACTAACCACCGTACTTTTTCTTACAGTCATTTCAGTATCAGTATGTTATTGTTGTTACACTTTTAAGACTCGGTTGTCATTTTAATCACAGCTCATTTTAATCACACTTCTTGTTGCAATTGTTTTACTGTTTTTAAGACCAAAGACCCATTTCACTGCATCATAACTACTGTTCCGTAGTCCCCCTGCTCTTTCTCTCTCTCTCACACACACACACACACACACACACACAAATGCACACACACAGACATGGATTATAGCCTCAGGTCATGATTGGGAGAATTACAGAGAAAACCCAAAAGGCAAATAATTAAGATAAACAATCAATTACAGAAGCAAATAATTTTGGGAAAGTTGAAGTTGCTTGTTTTACATAATGCTGATAGTCAATACTTATGAGAATGCAGGAAAGGTGCCTGGGACATCTTTTATTTTGTCGGGCGCTTTTTTTTTTTTATCTACGATTGTGCTTTTTATGTTTTTTCTTTTCTGTATCACTGGACTCATTTATCAAATTTCATCCAGCCTGAGTGTGTGCGTGTGTGTGTGTGTGTGCGCGTGTGTGTGTGCGTGTGTGTGCGTGTGTGTGCGTGTGTGTGTGTGTGTGTGTGTGTGCGCTTGGAGTTTTTAAATGAATGAATGACAGATGAGGAGAATGTTATGTTTAACAGCAAGTCATGCTCTGAAATACAGGATTTTTTTTCACAATCTAAGTCCTCTGAGAGCCACTGGACTAGTTGAAGCTGTAACTCAATGTGCTCCTCTATCACTACTGTCAATTTGATTGCATTTTAAATCAATAAAGTTGTTTAAACAAGGCTTCACTTTGAAGTTTTGGAAATTGAGTGTAAAGATTTAAACTGACTTTTACTGCTGTTTAGAAATCAAACCAAAAAAATGCATCTATGGAAATAGCTGATATTACTGGAATTGGGTTAAGAACCGTCCTATGGATTATTAAAACCTGAACCTATAGGTCTGAGCTGTCGACTTTGTGAAAGAATTGTGGTTAGGGAAATAATCATGAACGACTGTAATTGGAGACCAGAGATAGTGAAAGCATTTTCAGACACACAATGTCTCAACTAAACAGTAGAGTGGCCATAAGTCATTGACATCTTATTATACAGTTGAGGGTTAAGGGCCTTGCCCAAGGTTCCAACAGTGCAACTTGAGGTTCGAACCTGGAACCTTCTGAACCATAGTCCAACACCTTAAGCACTGAGCTATCCCTGCCAAGAGGTAAATTGCATTCTTTACCAAATTCGCTAGGCAGCATAACAACTGGACTTTGGAGCAATTGAAAAAGGTCATGTGGTCGGATGAGTCTAGATTAGACTGGCCCTATTCTAGAGCGCCCATCATACATAGTGGCCACTGTACAAGCCTCTAGAGGCAGTGTTATGACATGGGTTTGCTCAGGTCTAGGCGCAGCAATGTCACATGCCCAAAAAATTAAGTCAGCTGATGACCTGAATGTACTGAATGGGTTATACAGGTTATACTATTGATGTGTTTTTTTTCTTCCCTAAAGGTACAACCATATTCCAGGATGACATTGCCAGGACTCTTCTGTCTAAAATTGTAAAAAAGAAAGAAAGAAAAAAAGTGGTTCTGAGAGAATGAGGAAACATGTTACTTGGTTTCCCTGGTAATTTTACTTAGTTTAAGGATTAAGGGTCAACATACAAATCATCGTGAAATAAAAGACAATGTTACTTACAGTACTTACTTTTGTAAGATTAGTAAATAAACCTTAAATCTAAATAAATCAAAATTTTTGGTTTGTGAATAAAAATGTATATTAAACAATTAATTAACTTAATTATTATTTTACTGTGGCGGCGCGGTAGTGTAGTGGTTAGCACTGTCGCCTTGCACCTCAAGGGTCTGGGTTCAATTCCCCGGCCAGGCTCGATTCCCGTCTCTGTGTGCATGGAGTTTGCATGTTCTCCCCGTGCTTGGTGGGTTTCCTCCGGGTACTCCGGTTTCCTCCCACAGTCCAAAGATATGCAGGTTAGGCTAATTGGCGTTCCCAAATTGCCCGTAGTGTGTGATTGGGTGTGTGAGTGTGTGTATGTGTGTGTGCCCTGCGATGGATTGGCACCCTGTCCAGGGTGTACCCTGCCTAGTGCCCGAAGTCTCCTGGGATAGGCTCCAGGTCCCCCGCGATCCTGAACACAGGATTAAGTGGTATAGAAAATGAATGAATGAAATATTTTACTGTAGCTTAAGCCAGTTAGATTAAATTTAATTAAATGACAGCTGAGATATTTTTATTTTGCAAAGCTGAGATATTTTTATTGTGGGAATTTTTATATACTTACATAAAATTTAATATTCGATATAATTTTTATATACTTATTATAATAAGAACATAATTTTATTTTATTTTTTTTACAATCCATACATACAGTAGTACGGTTGTCATCACTTTTTGGCAATACAATGTCTGACGGATACAAAAGGAACCAGTTTAATCTTTCACTGCTGTCATAAATATCCTGTCCAGAGGTAGAAACTGGTACTCAGGGTACAAAACTAGAGCTGAGTCAGAAATAATCGTTTCTGCTTATCTTATTATTGTCCAGCCATAAATCAACTCAAGTCCTGTAACCCTCCAAGCACAATCTGCCAAAACTAGCTAGTGTATTCTTCAACAATTCTGACACATTCTCGAACCGAATTTCATCATGAGCTGCTTTTCATGAGCTGATTCTACTCCAAAAAGTCGTTCATTTTTTTTTTTTTAAAGTAAAATATTTTCCGCCTCCAGAAAATAAATTCTCTTTATGTGACCCATGAATATAAGCACCTACCTATGTAGAGATAGCATCAGATTAATTGACTCTAGGACTATTTGGGTCTAATGTACAATGTACAATAATCTACAGGAGCAGCTCCAGCATTATGGATGTGACATCTGGACTAAATTTCACTTTAATCTCTTCAGCTAAACAAATAAATCCTCAAAATCCATCTAATCATTTACTACATCCTGAAAATATAAAGCATTTTATCAGCATTATGCAGGTGACATACCGTTTATGAGTGAGTACTGGCTTTCCACAAACTCTGTGAATTTTAAAGACAACTGCAGAAACCAGAAGCATGAAAATGTTCGATTTTAAAATGTTTAAAACATTTTTTTTAAATGCATGATTAAGAATAAACTGTTTCAATTACAAGTAAAAGTTTTGACACTACAAGCATATGTACAAGAAGTGTTCATTCAAACTGGGACTTGTGATGAAACCTTGCATGAATAAAGGAGTAAAACAGATTGACCTTTACAGAAGACTACATCTTCACAGTACTGAGGTGAAACCTAAGTAAAACATTTGAATAGTGCAAAGATTTTAAAGATTTTTTAAAAAATGGCCATATGTTCGTGAATGATGATCCCAGCCGAGGCGGTTCAGAGTTCACTGTTGTCTTTCACATGAACATTCAGCCAGTGGAATGCCTAAAGGGAGAACTTGCAGAAGAGGCACATTTGTCTTTAGGAACTTTACACAAAATCATTCATAAACACCACTTGCACGTTACCTCTTTCACATCCCAATTCAGTCCTGTCATTAAGGGAGTTCCTGGGAGGCCAGCCTTTCAGACATGAACCAAGCTATCATAAATGTGTTCTGTTTTTCTGCACACAAAAAAAGTCCTGGTTTGACTTGAACACCCCTTGTAGTTGCCTGATATTTTAAGTGTATCAATATGGTTTAGTAAGAACCATATAAATTCTGCCTAATTTTCCCCCATGGTAAAATTGACTTTGCATGTAAGACCGTTAAGATATAACAGAGAGCACAGGGAGTCCTTAAGTGTGGCTTTCCTGTTGGACCTGTGAAGAGGTCTTGATCTTCAGCATGAAAAATAGAAGATACTGTAGGAGTGAAACAAAGTGGCTGTGATCAACCATGCAACCATTTTTACAGCTGTACAATGCAATAATATCATGGTGAGTATCACAGTTCTGCAACGGGCAGAATGTCCTAGTGTACATGATACCGGAAGTGTTTTCTACCAACTGCAATTAGACTTCCATCATTCAATGTGTTTTCTTTAATTTCATGACCATTTACATTGGTAGATTCTCACTGAAGGCATCAAAACTATGAATGAACACATGTGGAGTTATGTATTTAACAAAAAAAGGTCTCCACAGTCACCGGACCTGAACCCAATCGAGATGGTTTGGGGATGAGCTGGACCGCAGAGTGAAGGCAAAGGGGGAAACAAGTGCTAAACACCTCCTTCAAGACTGTTGGAAACCATTTCAGGTGACGACCTCTTGAAGCTCATCGAGAGAATGCCAAGAGTGTGCAAAGCAGTAATCAGAGCAAAGGGTGGCTATTTTGAAGAAACTAGAATATAAAACATGTTTTCAGTTATTTCACCTTTTTTGTTAAGTACGAACAACATGGGAAGAGATGGAGAAATGTCTGGATTTTTGTTTATATTTTGCTTTTATTATTATTATTATTATTATTATTATTATTATTATTATTATTATTTGGTCATATACATAATCACTTATGGAATTGAAGGACCAAAAACAATTAAAAAATAAATAAATAAATCTGTCTGTCTGTATGTCTGTCTGTCTGTATGTCTGTCCAGCCAGAATTTGTCACAGCATCACGCAAAACTGGCTAAACAGAATTTAATGAAACTTTTGCATTCCTGAGGGATGAAATGGAAATGTTGATGCTGAAAGTTATGAACATTGATGTGCCAGATTATGTCACGGCATCTACTCTAGTTAAGCAGAGAGTTCTTCTGTACAGAAAGACAGACTGACATATACTGTACGTGGGCTTTAACCTAAAATAATAATATTACTGATTACATTAAAGCTGATCAGCTTATTTTTTAGCTTTATCCATTTAACTATTTCTACAAACTATTTTCTTGTCAACGCTGGGTAATAACGCTAATCCTCCCTACAGTCTTGATCTTGCTCTATCAGACTTTCACCTGTTTGGAGGCCTGAAAGCAGCCCTATGAGGATGAAGTTTCATTCTGATGAATAGCTGTTTTCCTGGCTTATAGCTTAGCCTAAAACATTTTTAGCGAGGTAATACAAAAGCTTGTTGGAAGATGGACAAAGCGTATGGAAAAGCCAAAAGATTATGTCAAAAGGTAAAGGTTACAACCAGAGTTTTGATGATGTTTGACACACTAGTATAGCCTTTTTTTTTTTTTTGCTTTATGTTCCTGTCAAGCTGATGTTCCACACTCCTGCAGGTGGCGGTAGTGCACCAATAAGCTAGCTGTCTTTCGCCACAAAATCTCAAAGAAGAAGAAGCAAAAGGTGGAGGAGACGTTACAGAGATACAGTATTTAGAGAAAGCTTTTCTAAATGTTCTCGAATGGCTGAGGCCTCGGGGCAAGGTAAGAGGCTTAAAGAAATGAACTTTATTCGCTGTTTTATCTGGGTTGTTTGGTGAGACAGTCAGCAGTGAGGGTGTAGCTAGCTTTGCTAGCGGGTTAGCTCGGCTAACGCTGCTCTGTTAGGAGCCGTAGGGCTGTAGCGGTGTTAGCATATTTTCCCCCCATGTCACACCAAAACTAGCTCCCAAACACGAACAAGCGTAAACAAAACTGAAGTAGTTAAAGTGTTAGTGTGTCTGGTAGTGCACAGTAAGTAGATTAGTCATCTAGTGTTTGGTTAAGTCTTACTCTGTTGAATAAAAGTTTTAAAAAGTGATTAGTAGATTGCTATACTACATTTTGAACTGCTGTCCTGATGTGTGACTGATATAGTGTTTATGCTGAACAGTTACTCATCAGAATCAAATGAACAAGCAGGAATTTCCACCAATCAGCCATAACATTAAAACCACCTGCCTAATACTGTGTATGTAAGCTTAAGATTCAATATCTGTCCCATGTACCTTACAGCATAGCAAAATATATATATTTTTTTAAATATCCCAGTTAGGAAGCTGTGATAAGAGCACAGGGTCAGTCAGGATAGAGCATCCCAGAAGCAGATGGGGTGAAGGGCCTTATCTCCAAATGACTACAGCCCCATTGACTCCCTCTGCCAATGCATCGATGAAATTAACAGTTGGATGTGCCAGAATGTTCTTCAATTAAACAAGGAGAAAACTGAAGTCATTGCATTTGGAAACAAAGATGAAGTTCTGAAGGTGAATGCATACCTTCACTCTAGGAGTCAAACAACAAAAAATCAAGTCAAGAATCTTGGGGTGATTCTGGAGACAGACCTTAGTTTCAGTAGTCATGTCAAAGCAGTAACTAAATCAGCATACTGTCATCTCAAAAACATTGAAAGAATTAGATGTTTTGTTTCCAATCAAGACTTTGAGAAACTTGTCCATGCCTTTATCACCAGCAGGGTGGATTATTGTAATGGTCTCCTCACTGGCCTTCCCAAGAAGACCATTAGACAGCTGCAGCTCGTCCAGAACGCTGCTGCCAGGATTCTGACTAGAACCAGAAAATCTGAGCACATCACCAGTCCTCAGGTCCTTACACTGGCTTCCTATAACATTTAGGATAGATTTTAAAGTACTTTTACTTGTTTAGAAATCACTTAATGGCCTAGGACCTAAATACATTACAGATATTCTCAATGAATATAAAACTAACAGACCACTCAGATCGTTAGGATCGAGTCAGTTAGAAATACCAAGGGTTCATACAAAACAAGGGGATTCAGCTTTTAGCTATTATGCTGCCCGCAGTTGGAACCAGCTCCCAGAAGAGATCAGATGTGCTAAAACATTAGTCACATTTAAATCTAAACTTAAAACTCATCTGTTTAGCTGTGCTTTTATTGAATGAGCACTGTGCTACGTCCGAACTGACTGCATTATTTTATGTTTACCTAATATTTTAAACTGCTTTATCTGTATTTGAAATTAAAATTTTATTCGTTTTCATTAGTTTTCTATTTTATTTTAAATAAAAAATTTACTAGTTTAAAGTTTTATTGCAGTTTTATTGCTGTTAAAAGTTTTCAGCTATTTTCTATTTCATTTCATGATTCTTTTCTTTTATGTAAAGCACTTTGAATTACCATTGTGTATGAAATGTGCTATACAAATAAACTTGCCTTGCCTTGCTCAAGGGCTCAACGGTGGCAGTTTGGCGGTTCTGGTGCTTAATCCCCCGACCTTCTGATCAGTAATTTACAGCGGTAACCGATTGAGCCACCACTGCCCCCGAAAGTAGTTTGGAGATGGCTGGAATTGAACTTAACTCGGGTCCTCCAACACACAAAGTATGCGCTCTACCACTGAGCTACATCCCCACCCCGTGTATTTCCCACTTATGCCACTAAAACTGATCTTATCCGTTGAGCCATAGGATCCTCAAGGCCTCTGAAGGTTTGGCGCTGTGGTTTCTGGCATCAACAGCAGTCCTGTAAGTTGCAAGCCTTTTTCACCGCTCCATCGTCCAGTTCTGTTGCTCACGTAGGTGCTTTTGGTCATGAGTAGGGAACAGGATGGGCACACTTGATCATACCTAGCATTAACCATTTCAATAATTGGTGCTCAATCTCTTAGAGTGAACCCGTCAAGCTAGGTCATCAGTGAGTCTAGAGCGCCCATGACCCTGTCACCTGTTACCTTCCTTGAACCAGATTTGGTAGGTTCTAACCACTGCTTACTAGGAGATTATTTTGGAGATGCTCTGACCCTGTTATCTAGCCATCACAGTCGTCTTGACCCTTGTTAAGGTCACATAGCTTCTTACTGTTGCACATGTCAAATATTATTCGCTTAATCTTTCAGTGGTTTTGAAGTTATGCGCGATCGGTGAATCAATGATGTGGCAGGCTATTACACCACATGTACATGCACTTAAAAACAGAGATCATATGTCCTGGTGCATTTCACAAAATACATGGCATCATGAGGAAGGAAGATTATGACATTGAGATGTTAAAGCTTGGTCTTCAAATGAACAATGACCCCAAGCATATGTTCATATTGTGCAACTCCAGCCCTTACATTTTTGCCCACTTTTTGTATTTATTTCCAGGCACAGAACAACCTAATTATGTACCAGGGAGGGCCGGCCAGTCAGCGTCCAGAAGGGGTCATCCACGGTCAGGCCACAATAGAAAACGGGGAGGTCATAGGGGAGGTCATCTAGAGGAGCAAAATGAATTATACGACAGTGAAGCGAAACACATATCACACAACAGCCCATCTGCTAGATTTGAGACAAGGGGAGGGAGGGGAAGAGGAGGGAGAGGGGGTAGGGGAAATAGTGAGCGTTGGTCCCAGGGCCAGCGATGGTCTAGGAATGAGAATGATAATGGCTCCTCAGTGCTGGACAACAGATCTGACCTTGGCCAGCAGTTCAGCGGCTCCGATAGGGAGAATCTACAAAGATACCCTGAAGAAGCATACATGGCCGAGTTCCAACATGAGCCCAAAGAAAGCTGGCCACGAATGTCCAGGAGGGGTCGAGATACAAGAAAGCTGGGAGCAAATCAGGATGATCATGCAGCAGATGTAGATCATACAGCCAGTGTAGTGGCCACCGAGTTAGAGCACGAGCACAGGAACAACAGAGGATGGAGAGGAGGAGGAAGGCAGGGTCACTCTTGGAAGAAGGGGTCTGCTGTACACGCTAGCGACCAAGGCAACTGGAGAGAGAGACCACCACCGCACACAGACAAGGCAGAGGAAGAGAAAGTGAGAGAAGACAAACCCAGAGGAAGCAAAGAGGAGCCGAACTGGAGAGGTGCAAGCGCAAAAGAGCATGGGAGGAGACCTCAAATTCAAGAGCAAGGACAAAGGAAAGGAGGATGTCCCGAGAAGAGGACTGGGCCAGTGAAACGTGTCGAGGTGCCCAAGAGCAAAGAGACCCAGACCGGTAATGATTCAGGTGTTATTTCTTACAATCTGTAATAATGGTTCACAATTGTGCACATCAACATAATAACCAATTGTGCATAATAATAGTAATGATCACAATAAGTTAGTTGCAAACTAAAAAATTTTGTGGAATTTATGGAAATTTAGTTTTTGTTGATCTGTTACATTGATAAATCTCTTATTCCAGTTTAAATTTAGAGGCAAAACAAAAAGTCAAACCATATTACACAACGAGTCTTAATTAGAGCTCTAAATGTCGAACACATTCGGAGCACTTTCATCATTTAAAAATAATTATTGTCAATTAAAATACTTATTGTTGAGTTGATAGAATCTAGACTGAATGATTAAATCTAGAAATGTTCTTGTTTAATGGGACTTTTATATATTTTTTTTAATGTTACGTTCTCATGTTACGTATTACGTTATGCACGAAAATATACAGTACTGAAACTAACACATACCGAACGGTCATGGTCGTCGATGAAGCATATCTCTAACTCTAGCCATGCTGCAGGAACAAACACCCATGCCCGTTCATATTTTCATTTTAGTACTGGATATTTTGACGCATAGTGTAATTTTGATCATTTGTTTTGGCATTTCACTAATAAATGCATTTAAATTATATTTATATTTTTTATCTGTAAATCTTTACTTAAATTGCTCAGCGATTATCTCCTCAAAATACATATACAGAGTACATAAAGATTATGTTGCTATGCATAGGATGATTCTATACATTGAAAACATAATGATTAATAATCATATTTTGTGTCAGAACGGTTATAATATTTGAAGTGTTTTTTAGGTTGCCTGATTGAGCAGCTGTCGGAGGAGAAATACGAGTGCATGGTTTGTTGCGACGTGATCCGTGTCATGGCGCCGGTATGGAGCTGTAACAGCTGCTTCCACGTCTTCCACCTGAACTGCATCAAGAAGTGGGCTCGCTCTCCTGCATCGCAGGCTGATGGTACAGTACATTCACACATGGAAAACTGACTATACTCGTGTCCAAACATTTATGTGATCTGCCATTGATGGGAAAAGACAGATTGTCAAATAAAGTGTTTGTTTTGCAGAGACTGGCGAAGGCTGGCGTTGTCCTGCTTGCCAAAACGTGGCATTGAAGTTCCCAACATCTTACATCTGCTTCTGTGGTAGGAAGCAGCAGCTGAGAAATTAACTGGTTTGAGATTTGCTTGTTTAAACGACTATTGTAAGGAGTTTTTGTTTGTTTGTTTGTTTTTCGTCTGACTGTCAGGGAAGGTGACCAATCCAGAGTACCAACACAGAGAGATTCCCCACAGCTGTGGTGAAGTATGTGGGAAGAAGAGGACTGGTGGAGACTGCATTCACCGCTGCAACATGTAACGTTATTAATACTGACCTTAAAGCCCAAAGGGTTAAATGTTGCTGATAATTTACTCATAAGCAAATGCTTTGCCGTTTTTTTTTTTTTTATACCAAGAAGGCGGTGTAATATAGGAATACTTTAAGAATTAAAGTTGTAATACAGAGAATTCCTAAAAAAAAAAAGGTTCTCCTATTCTGCAGTTTGTGCCACCCAGGGCCTTGTCCACAGTGTCCAGCGTTTACTACCAAATCCTGCGTTTGTGGAAGAACCAGGTAACACTTGTCAACCAACTCGTGCATGACTGGACAGTCAATCTTTCATCTCTTCTCTGAGTGTGTGTGTGTGTGTGTGTGTGTGTGTGTGTGTGTGTGTGTGTGTGTGTGTAGTAAGCAGGTGCGCTGCAGTCAGGCAGGAGCTCTGCGCTGTGACCAGGAGTGTGGAGCTCAGTTAAATTGCAGACAGCACTGCTGTACACAGATTTGCCATCAGGTCCCGTGTCAGCCATGTCAGCTCAGTGTGCAGCAGGGTAAGTTTACACAGCTGCGGCAATCAAATGTTAAAAGGTTAGAGTTACTTTCTGTGAATGTGCTTCTCTTGGGATATACACTTTATGACCAAAGGTCTGTGGAGATTACAGTAATGTGTAAAATTAGGCAACAAATTATCTGTAGTACAAATTAATATAAATGTATACTGGATACCTCCCAGGGCACTGGTGGCTCAGTGGTAGGTGTTTCGCCTGCCATGCGGAAGGCCCGGGTTCGATTCCCAGCCAGTGCCCAAACCCCCAGCCACTGGATGCAGTGCCGGTCCCAAGCCCGGATAAAATGGGAGGGTTGCGTCAGGAAGGGCATCCTGTGTAAAACCTGTGCCAAGTTGTTGTGCGGACTGGATATTCCGCTGTGGCGACCCCTTGCTGGGAGCAGCCGAAAGACCAACAACTGGATATCTCCTACTTGCGACGAGTTCCATTCCAGGAATACGTTTGTAGGTCAGATTTGTTCGTAAGTCAGGGGAAAAGTGAGTTTTTGTACACCTTTGATGCAAATATACTATATAAAGCATACCTGTATATATTTACCATGTTTATGCATTATTATGTACAAAACGATTTACTGTTTACTAGGCCTGCAACTAACGATTATTTTAATACGTGATTAGTTGGGAGATTATTTTTTTCGATTAATCTTCTTTAATTTGATGTTTTGCTTATAATTATATATAAAACCGTACCAACATTTGTTTAACAATTATTGCAGATGGCAAGTTGACAGTGTTATTTATATCTTATTCCATGTTATTCCATGTATGTGTGTGTGTGTGTATATATATATATATATATATATATATATATATATATATATATATATATATATATATATATATATATATATATATATATACCCACACACTGACATTAAGTTGTTAAGATATAAACCAGCTAAAATAATGTAATTTTGTATAATAAAATGATATCTGTATAAGTAAAACCACAGTAAATTTCGTTTGAAAACAGATTTGCTAGTTAACAAGTTAACTTTGTAGTGGACTATAATAAAAAAAAAACTGTAGAAATGCAAAATGCTCATAGTCACAAATGTACTGTTCTTTGCATTCGCTGAAAACCACAAAAATCACTAAATGTAATATTCTACTGTTATTCGCAACGTGTAATTTAAGCTGATCTAAAGTAGCGCCATTTAACTAATCACTATTGCTCATGAGGTGATTGCGCAATGTGATGCTAGCGAGTAGCAAGTGAACAGATCTAGCACGACTGTCCCGAAGTTAGCAAACAGTTTAAACAAAAGTACTTAAACTATACAACTTTTACACGATGAAGTGATACAGTTGTTACTTACTCTGCTAATTTTTCGCCATCCGTAACACCAACATGTTTTCTTTTTAAGTATTTGTGCATGACTGTGGTACTTCCATGCCATGAAAGCTCGGTCTTGCATAGCGTGCAGGTTACGATGGAATTTACCGTCTTTTTAGAGGCGTTTAATGTAAATTGTTCCTATACCTGGGAGGACTTGGGGCGCGCGCTTTTTCCTGCAAACGCTTCTGTAACCTCCATGTGTGTATCTTTGTGTATTTGTGCATCTTGTGGTCGCGCTGCTCAGTAACATAAGCAGCCCAACTAATCGATAACGGCATTCGTTGACAACGAATTTCATTATCGATAATTATCGATTTTATCGATTAGTTGTTGCAGCTCTACTGTTTACAGACACAACTTAAATTAATAAAGTACAGGTAGTCCCCAACTTACAAACATTTGAGTTACCAGTTTCTGCAGATACAAACAGACCGCGGTTCTATTAACATTCATAGATGCAAATAAATCATGGAAGTAGCAAACAAATAAACACTACACTGCACCAGATACCAATATTTACAATTATAAACAATATTTTTTGTCTGTAAATAAATGTATAAAATGTGTGAGGGAGTGCGAGAAAAATGAGTTGGCCTCACCCGTTTCAATGGATCAGTCCGGAAGCATGATGACAGATTGTCCTGTGAAATTCTCCTGATGGTGAATACTTTTAATGTCGGAAAAATTCTCAACAAGAATTCAGAGTTCACAGTCCAATACAGTGGAAAACAGCTCTGAGACAGAATGGCGTCCAGGATTCCCCTCACGATTTAAAGGTGCAAACGTTTGACGTACGAGATCAATTTCCTTAGGGTGCAGATATAGCTTTTAGCCACATGATGGCAGTGTGGGCAGAGATTTAATGAAGTGGATGGTATTGATATTCGTATCAAAGACGTACAAGACTTACCTTGTCAGACTTAAGAACAAATCCGACATACAAATGTGCTCCCGGAACAAAACTACCTGTAACCTTACAGAAGAATATTTGCATGTCTGTAAAGAAAGCAATATATTTCATGACCGAACAGTTTTCAGAAGGAACCAAATAAATCCTAATGTATGCTCCTGGGTTTTGCATGAAAATAAAAAGGAGTGAGTGTGACAGTTAAAAGAAGAACTCGTATTCCCCAGCCTGCTCAGTAAAATCTAACCATTTGTTGCTTAAGCCACCCCACCACCTCCCTCAAGTATCATGTTTGCTTTGTGTATTGCATAGTGTGTTACTGCGGGGTGGTGCACAGGGAGGTGGCATGTGGGACTGACCAGGAGAGCTTTGATGGGTCCGGATATTTCTCCTGCCACAAGCCATGTGGGAAGTAAGTTTCTTTTTCTGTTCACATTTTCCTCTTTGCTTTTAAATAAAAGTCAACACTGTTGAGAAGATAATTAATTAAATAATTGTATGAAAAAGACTTAAAATCTGTGGTCACATTTTCCTCAGGATGCTGGAATGCTATTCTCACCGCTGCCAGCAGGTGTGCCACCCAGGACGGTGCCAGACATGCCCTCTCTTGCCCATTCTGGTGTTGAGCTGCCCTTGTGGACAGACACCCTTAGCCAAGCTGCTGGAACTCGGCTACCCAGAGAGACGATGCTGCACCGACCCAATTCCATCCTGTGGAAAGGTCTGCAGCAAACCACTGCCTTGTGGTGACATCGGTAAGTGCGGACATGTGTGAGAGAAATGTTTAGTAAGAACACAAACGCATTAAACCTGGCAGGTTTTGGACTCCACATTCTTTCTTTTTTTTATTTGTATTAAAATTAAGTATCTAAATGTATTGACATGGTTTAATTTGATTGTGCTGCCTGCATTGCTGTAGATCAACAAAATCCTTGTATCTTGTACATTATCGTGCTCACATCATGATGGACGTAAATGACAGCATGTCATGGAATGGCATTTTAATGTCATATTTTTTGTATTTTTATTTGTTTATTCTAAAACATGATCATCTAGTACTAGAGCTGTGAGATTTAATCAGTTATTCAGTTTAGCTTATTTCGTGCTGGTCAATTTGATTCATTGAATTGATGGGTCATAGTTGATTCACACTCAATTATTTAGGTAATTCTACAAATTTTAAATGGTGTACAATTTCCCAAAAAAGTTTTCATTATTTTTTAGGTTTTAGAAAATTATTTTTTTCTCAGGTGACTGTTTTTAGATTTTTATTAATTTTTTTATGTGAATGTTTGATCCTAATACTCGATGAATGAATCAGTGATCAGCTAAATAGAATTAAGAATGCAGTAACTTAAGTACAGCTACAAGACATGTGCTTTTAAGATGAGGGTGAATTTTGAATTTGATTTGAATAAATCTGGCAAATACCTAATGAGCTCACTTCTGGATGAAGTGCAATACAAGAGAAACTTGCCAAGAAGGCTGCTTAAACATCCAAATAGATAACTTTTCTCCTGGATAACTGTCATGTTACCCAGTTTTTTTTTTAGCCTTATATAAACTTTTTCTTTTCTTCACCTTTCTTTTATAGACACCATTCATTTTTGTGATAAACTTTGCCATGAGGACAAATGTGGCCCATGCCCTCTCACCTCCACCGTTAAGTGCAGATGTGGCAGTAAAAGCAAGGTTAGTCTGTAATGGCTAAATTCATTAACATACCCTATATAACTGCCAGAACTAGAAATACCATAATATCTCCAACTTTTCCTTTTTTTTTTTTAGGAGGTTCCATGTGCTATGATTCACAGTGAAGGTGAGGAATGCAGGTTATACAGCACAATGAGACCAACCAGTTAATACAAATATTCATCACATTTATTACATCACAGTTGAGCCTATGTTTTACGTTTCCTCCATCGCTAGACGAATTGCTGTTTACCTGTGAGAAACGTTGCAGCAAGAAGCGCTCATGTGGCAGGCACAAGTGTGGAGAGATGTGCTGTGTGGTACGTCACTTGTGAAATTCTTTATTTAAAAAAAAAATGGAAATTCAGTTACAGCTTGTTTAATGTTTCTTTTTGTCTTAAAACAGGACATGGAGCATAAGTGTACGATTATCTGTGGCTACAAGCTTAACTGTGGTCTTCACCGCTGTCAGGAGGTGTGTCACAGAGGAAACTGCCAACCCTGCTGGCAAACCAGTGAGCATTTAAACCACCTTTCTGTCACTCATTTATACTGATTTTGTCTTTTGTACGACATCTATAACATCTTACTACATCACAAACCTTTTCAAATCTATTGGTTATTTTGAAGACAAGAACCATGACAAACATCATATTATGCTTATTCCATTTAGGTTTTGATGAACTGGCCTGCTACTGTGGTGAAACAGTCATGTTCCCACCTATCCCCTGTGGCACCAAACCACCTGAGTGCAAAAACACCTGCACACGCCAACATGACTGTGATCACCCAGGTACATTGATGTTTAATGCTTAAGCATTGTTGGTAACTGCACACTAGAGGGCCCAGTCATACAGTCTGTATTGTTTAACTGAATACACTATTGGAGGTCTCCTCACACCGCCTGGATTGAGGGTTTTAGTCTCACATCTGATCCTTTGTGAAGGTTGCATGTTCTTGGGTACTCCAGTTTTCCCCGCAGTCCAAAGACATGCAATATAGGCTGATTAACATTGCCAACGTGCCTGGAGTGTATGAGTGAGTGTGTATGCTTGTGCATCCTGGACAGGATGCCAATGTATCGCAGGACAGACGAGCACACACACAGCGGACAATTTGGGAACGCTAGTTATCCTAATCTGCATGTCTTTGGACTGTGGGAGGAAACCGGAGTACCTGGAAAAAACCCACCAAGCATGTTTGTTCCCTTTCAGGGGTCGCCACAGCGAATCATCTGTCTTGATCCAACACTATCCTCTGCATCCTCTTCTCTCAGTCCACCTAACTTAGGGCTGTAGCTATCGAATATTTTAGTAATCGAGTATTCCAAAACTACCAAACATTTAATCGAGTAATCGGATAAAATGTACTTTTGCTTAATTAAACAGCAATGTAAAATGTATAAGAGAAACAAAGATTAAGTGATTTTCTTTTTAGAAAGTCAACTTTAATTTTATAAATGCATACAGCATTTTATCAAAAATAAACATTCCATTATTCTCAATACAAGGAATAGCTTAAAGTGAATTAAGTGCGTTACAGTGCCATACATTCTTATTTTAAAGTCATTAGAAATACCCTTTTTTTTTTTTTTTTTTTTTTAGTTTTTGCATCTTAGAAAAGGCTTTAAGTATATATATATATATATATATATATATATATATATATATAAAAAAAACTAAGGCACACATTAAAATAAATAATTATATAAAGACACAAGTGTACAACTAAACTTTTAGAACTAAAATCTTTAAAATCTACAGCTCAGGCATAAGATAAGCCTTTACTGAGAATTTTTGTCGTTTTCTCTTGCTGGTTTCTTCATCTCTTGGCTCACCGATAATTTTATTGCTCCCTTCCATTTTGCAGCCCGCAACAGAACTCTCCCTCAAATCAATACACAGCTAACTGTTTGCGTCTCCTTCCGCTTTTTGGGTGACGCAAGTGTACTGGCGGCTTGCATCCGGAAGCGCGCTCTGTCAAAAACATAACGCAAGCTTTTAGGCAGAAGATTTTGCTTCGATCATTTTTTATAATCAAATTACTCGAGGAATTGTTTCAGGCGTAAACTAACTTCATGTCCTTTCTCACTACATAAATAAATTTCCTCTTTAGTATTCTTTTAGATCTCTTGTCTGGCAGTTCCAACTTTAACACCCTTCTGCTGATATATTCACAATCTCTCCTCTGAACATGTCCAAACCACCTCAATCTGGCCTCTCTGACTTTATCTCCAAAACATCTAAAATGGGTTGTTCCTCTGATGGACTCATTCTTGATCCTTTCCATCCGCGTCACTCCCAAAGAACCTCGAGGTCTTAATATCTGCTACCTCTAGCTCTGCCTCCTGTCTTTTCTTTAGTCCCACTGTCTCTATGCTGTAGAGCATCGCTGGTCTCACCACTGTCCTGAACACCTTTTCTTTCATTCTAGCTCATACTCTTTTATCACACAATACACCTGGCACTTTGTTCCACCTCCACTATCTCCTACCCTAAGTACTTAAAATCCTGCACCTTGTTTACCTCTCCTCCCTGTATGCTTGGGTCTCTCTTATTGACACATGTATTCTGTCTTGCTCTTGCAGCTTGTTTATATCAATATATGATTATATTTTGGATGTGTTTATGAATTTTGGCGACATTTTGTTTGGGGACCTTTAAAATAGAAAAAGTGTTGAGATGGTAATATTGCTGGCTAATTATACATAGCATTTACATTCCCTTAAATGTTTCCTCCAGTTTTGCACCCCTGCCACAGTGAGGAGAAATGTCCTCCCTGTACCTACCTCACCAAGAAGTGGTGCATGGGCAATCATGAGGTAACACCCAATACAACCCTACCAAAGAGCAAAGCCAAAATGTCATTCCAAACCATGATACACTTCCTTTACCTCATCATGGCTAAAATTTCCAAATGCTTTGTAGTATTGTAAACAAATATCACAATACATAAAATAAAAAAAAAACGTAAAGGGCAACAATAATTCTGTTCCATACTTTTTCCTCTTTGTGTCTCTTTCGTACTCCTTTGTTTTCTCTCCAGCAAAGAAGTAATATCCCGTGCCACCTGCAGGATATCTCGTGTGGTTTGGTCTGTAATAAAGTATTGTCCTGTAGTCATCACCGCTGCAAAAGAATATGCCATCGTGGAGAATGCCAAGCTGAAGGTGATTGTAAGCAGCCTTGCCCTCACCCCAGACCTGAGTGTGGGCACCCCTGTAATGCCCCATGCCACCCTGGCACCCCCTGCCCGCACACCACTTGCACTGCCAAGGTATAACCATCTTTCGAGTTCAGCTCATAAACATTCTTGTGTTCCTGTGTTAATATGGATTTTTAGAGTTTTGGAAACTTCTCTTAAAAAAGAGAGGGGAAAAAAAGGGAGTCAATTAAATAAAGAATTGGAGAAGTTTTATTGTTTATAATATTATATATACAAGTTGCCTTTTACATTTGCATCATAATGATTGATTAATGTCAGGATTATCTTGTTAGTAAATCCATGTTTTGTCCTGTAGGTGGCAATGCAGTGCGATTGTGGCCGCAGGAAGGAGACTATTCCCTGCATGGATGCAACCAGCTCCTCCCAGAGGTCCGTGTTCCACTGCACCTGGACAAAATTCACCCAATACATTTTAGATTTAGTCAGGATCAGGATTATATCAGTGGAATAACAACAAACCTTCAATGAAATGCAGAGTGGGGAGTGAATGATCCTGCCTCCATAATGTATTTTATTATGGCATCATTTGACACATGCAAAAACATAATAAGTTTAGAGTTGTAGATTTTTGAGAGCATCAACTAAGGCTGGAGACACACTACACAACAGTACACAGGATTTTGTATAGGATTAAAAATCATAAAAGTCTGCACCAATTGGCACAGAAATCTGTATGAGGGGTATAGACTCAAATGGACAAGGGTATAAGAAGAACAGACAGAGACTTCTACCCATGTTTGATCAAACAGTAGTAGGGATGTAACGGTATCAAAACTTCACGGTACGGTAATACCTCGGTATGAATGGTACGGTATTTATTGAATCATTCACAGGAAAAACAAAACTAATGAAGAGACTCGAAAAAAAGTGCCAGAAGTGTTTATTAAACAGTTTACATGAACACTGAACAATGGCATACAAATTAGCCATTTATCTGTAAACTTTGAAACAGGAACTTCATTCATTCATTCAACTCAGAAAAAATAAAGATAGCAGCCTACTTATTGCAGCTGGCCCATGTGCTGAAAGAGTATTTGAGAACACTCACCTCATTCACTCACTTATTCAGACAGACAGGATTTTTTTTTTCATTTCTCGTTTCTTATCAGAGAGAAACCGAAATGACTTGATAAAACTATAGGTCTTCTGAGAAAAGTTTGCTCAGGCGAATGGAGCGAACGGCAGGTAGCGGGAACTACAATTCCCATCAGCCCAGGCGTGGCCATCATCCTTCGCGGTCTGTTGTCGCTACAGATCCAGTAATGCGGAAATGGCGGGTGCTGCTATTGGCGGCGAAGGAAAAGAGATGGAAAGAGTAATTAATCATTACGGAGTAAGTGGGTTTTAAATCGGATCTGTAAATCATTACTGGATCTGTAGCGACAACAGACCGCAAAGGATGATGGTCACGTCTGGGCTGATGGGAATTGTAGTTCCCGCTACCTCCCGTTCGCTCCATTCGCCAGAGCAAACTTTTCTCAGAAGATCTTTCATTTTATCGTCATGCGACCACAGTATTATCGAAATAAAGTGTTTTTGCGTTACGATGGTATTTACAATACCATTACATCCCTAAACAGCAGTGATCAGTAGTTATCACAAAAATATAGGAGGCAGGATCATTCACTCCCCACTCTCCATTCATTCTGTTATTAATTTATTTATTTTATCAGGTGAAGAAAAAAAAAATCTACTGTGGAAGTAAAGTTTTGTCGCAACAAATTTGCAAACATTGCTGGCTTTCTTTACTCTTTTCTTTAATGAGAGTTTAGTGCATTTACTTGGCCTCAGGTTGTGTTGTCTGGGATCCCTCATCTGGTACAGACGTTTATGTGCATGATCCACCATATTTGAATCATCACAAGAAATTTACAGAAGTCTGTCGGTTAGTGGATACTCCTAGTGGTTTCAGAATTTGTACTGTAGTAGTGTGGCCCTGGCCTTAAGGGTTAATGAGCACCAACAGCACTGGGTGACAGAAAGTACAGAAGAAAAGGTTCCAGTTTCCCTATCATTATATATATATATATTAATATTTTAATGACAGTTTCACAAACTGAGGTTTAAATGAAACATAATATAATTAAAACATATTACTGCATGTCATACTGTGTGTGACTGTGTATATGACACCTAATTTGAATTTGAAAAGAGGCAGTGAGTTAATAGACATGTCAACAGAATAATATAGAGTTCACTAGGCTGCATGATGCAGTCATACACAAGGAGTACTTTTTTCCTCTCAGCATGCTTTCGCATCATTATAGTAAAATACAACATATATGGTCACTTGTGCTATACATAATTCAGTAAATGATTTATATTAAATGTGTTGCTAAAGTTAAAAACATTCAAATTGTTCCTTTTTTGTTTTTTATTCTGATTCTTAAATTCTGTGTCACACCAGCTCCCAAAAACATACTGCATTTTAGAGAGTGGATTAGAATATAAAGCATCAAATGTAGGCCTCAGGCATCAAACTGCAGGAAGGATTTGGCAGTATACTTTGTTTTTGGCATACATAATAGTGCTGATTCATTCACATAAAAGTTTTGCAATAAATGTATCAATATTTTTATATTACAAATTGAAAAAGAAGTATTTAAAGTAATATAAAAAGAATAAATTTTTGATGTACATGTAGAATGAGCAGTCATAACACCAGACAACATAATAATAGCCCACAAATGTAATAACCAATAAATGCGATGCAAATCTGCAGTGTTTAAAGTAATAATTCTACAAGCGTTTGTAGAAAAATGAAAAATCGTCAGTTTTTTAAATTGTACTGTAATATCTACCTACAATTGTAATCTAAAAATGATTACATCTTTGGGATTATGAGAATAAAATCTGCAGATTTTTATTACATTCATGGGTTGTAACGTTTGTAGGCGGTTATTACTTTGGCATGTGTTACAACAGTTGTACACCAAGATGTGGTGGCACATTGATTTGTCAAGCGAGAGCAAAATAAACCCAGTTCTCATCACGTGAACTTACTTCCTGGTTAAGTAGTGCTGCATCATGCAGCAGGTATAGCTATTGGTTATTAAATAAAAATGAAGGCTTTTTGTTTATCTGTCTACAATAAGGGGCAGCTTTCTAATGTAGCAGCAGTACTGATTTCTTCTGTCTCTCTTCTTTTGTCTCCTGTCGGTGAAGCAATCACTGTATTAGTAATGAAGAAAAACTCTCTTTTTGTGTCTATAGATATGCAGCAATTGCTGTGGCCAGTAAGTTGTCAGATATGCAGTTAGGAGAGTCTGTCAACATCGCTCAGCTCACGAAGAAAGACCAGAAACAGGCCAGGTATTATTCATCAGTTAGTAAATTTTCACTGCTGTTCATGTGTAAAATCACAACGTTCAGCGAAAATAGCCCTGTTTTCTGATTCTTTGTCCTTCTCTGTTTCCAAGGCTGGAATGTGATCAGGAGTGTGCAACGCTGGAGAGAAATCGGTGAGCCTCGAGGGTTTCACTGATTATACACATAATTAAAACATGTTGTATGATTTCGTAGAGGCCATGTCACTGGTTTTCGTCTGTTTTCTGGATAGAATTATAGCTTCTGGTGTTTTCTCACAGGCGGCTTGCAGAGGCGCTGCAGGTTGACCCGACAGTCGATCCATTCAACACCAGATCCACTACGTGTAAATACAGCGACACTCTCAAAGAGGATGCCAGGTTTGGTTCACATCACATGTTTAACAAGAGATTGTATTCTTTTTCTGTTGACCGTGGCTTGGTTGTTGGTAGCAGAAATTACAGTAACTGGTGAGTCACTGTTGAGGCACAACAGTCTCTGACGTTTATCTACAGAACAGTGCTAAAAACAATTACATTGAGTGGATGACTGATGTGTGTGTGTGAATGAATCTTGTTGATGAGACAGGTTAGAGGAAAATGTCCAGATTTTATACAAGATTCCTGGAAGGGATATAGTTACTCCTATTAACTCTCTTTACAGAGTTGTGAGCAGAAAAGCACCTCAGCATTCACCTAAACGCTGTACTTGCAGTGGATGGGAACAGGGGAAAAAACACAAGTGTGCCCACTTGTTAGCCAAGAACATGAATCATGAACACGGGCCCATCAGAAAATGAAAAAAAAAAAAAAGATTGCTCCCTTTTTCCAGTCCTTCAGGTTGGTTGAGTCTGTGCCAATGAAATCATCAGATTCCTGTTCATGTTTTCCCTCCCTGTGATTGTAGTGATCATTTGAGTTACTATTGACTGACTTTCTGTCAGCTCAGATGAGTCTGCTCATTGTCCTCTCATCTCTTTCACCAACAAGGTGTTTCAGCCTGCAAACCCTCCACAACCAGGAATGAGCAGGTGTACAGTGGAACCTCGGATTACGAGTAACGTGGTTTACGAGTGTTCCGCAAGATGAGCAAAGATTTTTAATAAATTTTGACTTGAAAAAACAAGCATTGTCTTGGTTTCCGAACACCGATTATCATGTATCACACGTGCGCTTCTTGTTTTGACGCCAAGCGTCACGTGATCACAACTGAGCCAACGGTTTTTGAGAGAGAGAGAGTGTGCGCGCGCACACACAAACAGAAACACTTATTCGTATTTTTACTTTTTTTAAAGGTAAAGTGCAGGTTAATTTTTTATTTTTACTTTATATTTTATATTAATTATTTTTAAGTATTATTTTTTTTGGGCTGTAGAATGAATAATTTGAGTTTCCATTATTTCCTATGGGAAAATTTAATTTGGTTTACGAGTGTTTTGGAATACGAGCCCGCCTCCGGAACGAATTATGCTCGTAATCCAAGGTTTCACTGTACAAGTGTTCCTGTTAAAATGGACAGGGTGTGTGCATAACAAAACTTTCTTTAAAAGTTCACCACTTTGTCACATCATTATCTTTTTGTTTTTGTAATGCAGAAAGGATTTTAAGTTTGTTAGTGAGGTGGAGGAGGAGATCAAGAATCTGGTTGAATTAGCAAACAAGGTAACTAAATGTCTTTATCACTGACACTTGCATGAAATTGCAACAAGCATTTATTATTTCAGGTGTTTGTTGTTTGGTTTATTGCCCGTTGATGAGGGTGTTTTTTTTTCCAGGGCAAACAGCCAAAGAAGAGTCACTGTTTCCCCCCCATGAAGCGCGATCAGAGAAGAATTGTTCACGAGCTGGCAGAGGTGTACGGCTTAGAGAGCGTCAGCTTCGACAGCGAACCCAAACGCAATGTGGTGGTCACAGCCGTCAGGTTTGTGAAAATATAATTTATTTTCTTTTTTTTTCATGTGCGTTTATTTCATCATAAGTTTTTTTTTTTAAAGCTTTTCAGTGACTTGAATAGCTCAATAATCCGAATCTTTATTTTTTTCAGTGCTAAAGTAGCAAACGTCTTAAGGGTATAAAATTCTCTCAAGGTTGAGAGCTGTTGCCTTAGCAATATTGTCTAATGTAGCAAGCATGTACAAATGTTATTATTCAAAGTCCCCCTCAAGTAAAAAGGTTGATGTGTATCCAGGGGGAAATCTGCATGCCCTACCTCTACACTGACTGCACTTATCGAGAGGGAGACTGCTGCCCGGGCCCCACCACCCATCGCCCACATCAAACAATGCAGCAGCAAGTATGTCCTTACATATTAGCCATGTGCTGATCTTAACATCAAAATCTGACTCTTAGAAAATGTGAAATAATGCATTCATTAGCTGATTTTAATCACAGCATGAAGAAACTCTCTGGAACTCGCTCTCTGATAGAGGAATGATGTATTTAATAATGTTCTTGCAACCCGGTATTCTTGTTTATATTCTTATATATTATATTAGTAATATGTAGTTAGATATATAGTCATGTTATATGGAAAAAAGGCAAATCATGACATGATATGGAAAATGTAATTTACCTTGGTTAAATTTTTTTTATCATGCCTTTTTAATGGTTACTGTATGTGTAGACTTTCTGTATTTACTGTATTCATTAGGGCTATGAAAATTAGTACAAAAAATTGGGAAGCATATAGACTCTTAATCGAAAAGCTTGTAATACACAAAGCAGTACTAAAATGGTGTTTTGTGTATTACAAGCTTTTTTGTTTAAGAGCTTAGCACAGCTTGCCATTCCCCCCCCCACCCCCCCTACCCCACTTTTTTTGTAAAAAAAAAAAAATTATCAGGATCTCATGAGGACATCTCATGTGTACAAGTCAATAAAATTTTTCAATAGGATTTAGGTTTTCGCAAAACATCTTTCTGAGGTTATTCCTACAGCTGCTGTTTTTAGGGTGTAGTCAGAATCATTCCACTGGTAAGAAGTGTACAGTTTTTCAATGTGAGATTAAACGTGATTGGGTATTTCTTAGCACAGGCACATGAATTATTTTAACAGTGTTTTTCATTTACATGTTCATTAAGTTTACATTTGGATTTTGATAGGTAATGTATCACAATGTGGGAATGTGGGAAGTGATCTTAGCATTGATTAGATTTATCTTAGGTTCAGCGCTTTACATTATAAAAGCCTTCAATAATGCAGTCTAAGAGCTTTGATTTAAATTTTATATGATCATGTTTGTCTAAGTGATTTTTTTTTTTTCTTTCTTCCTCCTCCAGGGACGGTAGCAGTGCTTGGCAGAAGCATTCTAAAGAGGAGCCTATCGATTACTTTGACGTTCAGGATTGATTAAAACTGTGATGTATACCCAGTAAAAGGGCACTGTTCACGTCACTGTAATCATAACAAATAAAATTAGGCACTTGTGGGCTCCTCTAATAAAGCTTCCTCTAAAGTATTTTGAGGTATTGCTGAGCGATCTCTGTTCACTCACATACAGTAAGAATGAATTGCTTGTATAGAGAGTACTTTACACATTTATTACATTGTTTTTCCGATATTGGATGCTGAATGTTGCACAAGTAATTGATTTCAATGGAAGCCAGACCATCTCATTTGTTTCAAAGCCCTGCAACTTCAAGCATTGAACCAAGTTACAGCACCGGTCAAACCCACCCAGGAGATGTTATGTTCTGGAATGTCCTTAAATTGGTTCCTGTTTTCACTTACACTATTGCAGTATAAGTACCGGTTCCCTCACAAGGCTCCTATTCTCATTTTATCATGCAACAGTCCCAAACATTTGTTTGTTTAGGGATTTTTTTTTTTCCCTCATTAATGGCCTGGTAGTGTGTACAGTTTACATGCTAGCACTGAAGTACATAAAATCATATTTAGATAAGCAAGGTTCATATTGTCGGGGATTCTTTTTTAGAAATCGCAAATCTCCAAGACTCGATTCAAGCGTGTTCTGTTGCACACATTCTTGAATAGTGAACTGTGGTTAGTTCATTAATCACTGAATGCTTCCATTACAAACATCCACCTTGTGTAGAAGAACCAGCTGCCAGTCATCCTCTGAATATAGATAAGACTTTCTCTGCATGTGTGTTGTCTAATAATGGTGAGCTGGACAGCCTGTTAACAAGATTTGATTATCAGCTCCATCAGACATTTGTTAATGTATTTCATATTTTGAAGGCCAAATGGCAGACAACTCTTATTTCCTGAGGTGCATAATAAAAAATATATAATTTTTGACCATTTATAAAAACAAACGATATCTGTTTTTGCGAATGAATCCTTCAAATGCTTTTAAATTCAACATTGAATTCAAAATTTGTTTAATTTGAACATAGAGTATGTTACTTTGATACATGTGTTTGATTATTCAGCTATTTGAAATGAGCATTTTGATAGATAGACTCCTGTTACAATTATATTGACAGATCATTATATGAATTTAAAAAGCGATTATTGACATTGTGAACTGATCCATGTGGGTTTGAGATTTACAATGTACCTTTTATTTTACTAGTGAGATTTTGATGTTTAAAATTTCCTTAGACTTCCCAGAGCTATCTGGGTCAATCCTACACGCCACCTCTATGCCATGCACCATCTTATAACACACAGAGCAAGGGTAAAATCCTTTTAATCTTTTCAAAACATCAATGTAGAGTTACATTTTCATTTCCACATTAGATGATCTGTTTTCAAATGTTTCTAAGCTCAGTACTCTGGATTTTTAAGGATCCATATGCAAAGTCATATACACAGTACAGTATGAAACTGAATTATTAAGTTTTTATACAGAGTGAACCTATGGCAACATTCTGTGTTGATTTGCTTATATTGTTAATGAATGTTAACGACTGATAAGAGATGAGTAAAACAAAGGGTATTGTATAGGGCAAGCAGTGTGGATTATTTATTCACTACCTCGTTTTACCCAAAATTCTATAGGAGAATAAAGTGAACTAAAAAGTCGGAGCATACACTGGCTATCAAAGTACAAATGTCACAGAAGCCCAGGAGACAGTTTAATGTGTTTTAGTTTGCAACTATTCTTGCCAGTGGGAAACCAGTAGAGCCTTATAGACTGAAGCTGCTTAAATCATGAATGTAGTTGTATGTCTTGCACTCTTAAAATTAAAATTTATTCAAATCCTCGTTTCCTCATCATTCTACACACAATACTCCACAATGACTACGTAAAAGCAGGTGTTTTGTAAAATTATGAAAAACTGAAAAATCTCATCTACATTAAAGCAACGGCAGTCTCAAGTCTGTGCTTATGAATGATGCTATGATGCTAATTTGGAAGTTTCTTCCAAATTTCTTTCATTGTTCAGGACAGAATCCTTCAAGCTTAACTGGGGCCATGGGCAGCATCATTGCACAGCCAGAAATGCTCTATTGTGTTCAGGTCCAGACTCTGGCTGGGCCGCTCCAGGACTTTCACAGAGTTGTTCAGAAGCCACTCTTGTGTCTTGTCTTATTGAAATGTAAATGTCGCCACAGCCTGAGCTCCAGAGCACTCTAAAAAAAAAAAGAAGTTTTCACTCAAGCTAGTTCTTTATTATATAGCATCCAAAAAAAAACTTTCTTGTATCTTTACCATAGGTCTGGTTGGTGGAGTGTTGCAGTGATGGCGCTCCTTCTGTAAGTCTCTTACAACTCCACAAGAGAACACAATCTCATTTATAAGGACCCTTAGGTTCTTGGTTACCTTTCTGACCAAGGTAACCAAGGCACCTCGATTACTCGGTTTGGATGATATCTGGGAAAACTTGATGGTGGTTTCAAATATCTTCCATTTGAGAATACTGTTGTGCTCGTGGGTGCTTTCAATGCTGCAGAAATGTTCTTGTATCCTTCAGCAGATCTGTGAAGACAATCAGATCTTTCTCTCAACTTCATGCCTTTGGCTCTGACATACATCATACTGTAACACCTCATATAAACAGGTATGTGCCTTTCCTTATTATGGCTGATAAATTTAATTAGGCAAAAGTACACAGGCCCAGGTCACAGGCATTCATAGTGTAAATGGGATATTTACATCTTTATTTTTATTATTATTAACAAAACACGATAAAATCCTGTTTTTACTTTGTCGTTTTGGAATATTGTGTAGAATGATGAGGAGGGAAAGGGATTTGAATCCGTTTTAAGATGAGTGTAAAACATTACCAAATGTGGAAAACTTAAAAGGGTCTAAAACATTTTGTTGGGACTTTATGTATGGATATACACTTTTAATATAATAAACTGTGGCAAATGTCAAAAATTACAGCCATTATTAATTACAGTAGTTTAGTATAGTTGCAGTTACAGTA
The DNA here is from genome assembly GCA_030522415.1 of Channallabes apus. NCBI lineage: Eukaryota > Metazoa > Chordata > Actinopteri > Siluriformes > Clariidae > Channallabes > Channallabes apus. The sequence continues at coordinate 19,758,018 of CM060108.1, read as the reverse complement.
GAAAACTTTTTGCTCGTTATTTATTCTGATGTATTTTTAATGTATGAATTCTAAAGAAATAGTTAATAACAGGATGTAAACCTGATGATACGAGTGTGACATTTTATTGGGGAGGAAAAACAGCAGTAAAGATTTGATGACATCCTCCATGTGGGTATGAATGATATAAAATGTGCTGACAGGGAAGTTTATGTTGTTTTAATCCACAGTGTTCAGTGACCCATGTTTCTGTGCCAGGGAACGTGATGTTAAGGCCTCCAGATGTTCAGCAATAACACATGGTAGGATGTAGTTTACCGACACGCTGTTTTTCATCCAAGTTTAATCAAAGTCACACAATCCACCACACCACGTAAACACTGCACATTTGGATTTTATTTTTCTACTGCGAAAAAATTACAATTTACAATCAAATCATAATAATCACTTACCGTGTCCTTAATACTTTCCACTTAATTAACTCTACCAATATTTTACCACTAACAATGTAGACAGCATCAGATCTATAGCATTTTATCTGTGTGTGAAACAGGAAGCTCCTTCACTCACCTTAGCAATGTCATCCAACCTGTGGACCACATTGGGTTTTGAGTTTCACGCAGATACTAATAAATAATATGGGACATTTTCTAAAATTGGGATTGCGCAATCGTCTTGAGAGGAGTTCAACTTTAACCGCATGATACAAGGCCTCTAGAGATTTTAAGTAGTTTCACTAAACTTTGACTGTGAGATATGAGTTTTTTTTACATGCTATACTATGTTGCTCGCTACACTGTGGTGGGAATTCTAGACAGCATGAAATGTACCAGATGCATTCCTGTGGGCCTAAGGAAATGAGGCACTGGGGTATATTTGTCCCACTGGTCTTGACTTTAACACATAATTTAATTAATGTTCTTGGGAAATGAGAGATATAATGTGATAGGATGTGTAGAAAATGTGTGATGTGTCCCTTTTATTGCCATCTAGTGGTTACTACAAGCTTTATTTACTCTTATGGCTAACACGTACAGTATGTATGTATTTTAAAATACTTACAAATAAGTATTTGGAACAAATGGCTGACAAGCAGTTGCATGTCCAGGTGTTGTCTGTTTCCTCATTACTCTATGACCAATCAAGCAGATAAAATTCCTGGAAGTGGTTCTTGGGTAATGAAGGTTACATTTGCATTTGGTACAGTAGGTGATCATTTAAACTCTCAACATAATGTATAAAAAAGTGCCAATGCAAGTGATGACTGTCATCATTAGGCTAAAAAAACAACAAAATAATCCCATCAGAGAGAGCAGAAACACTGGAAGTGACCATGCTAATAGTTTGTAACATTCTCAACAACCCGTGTAGGATCAGTAAAATGGGTGACTTTAGGATCCATGGTGAAGAAGCTCTTTTCACAACATCTGGCCAAGTCAAGAACACTCTTGAGGAGGTAGGTGTGTCATTGCCAAGTCTAATGTCAAGAGAATGATGTGAATAAAGACGCTTCACAACAAGGCGCAAACCATTGGTAATGCTCAAGAACAGAAAGGCCAGATTATGGTTTTCCAGATTCACTGAACAGAGTAAATCGAAATTAACTTGTACCAGAGTGAAGGCAAGAGAAATGTATGGAGAAGGAAAGGAACTGCCCATGATCCAACATGTTTTACTACATCATGTGTAAAACATGTTGGAACCAGTGTTAGAGCATAAGTGTGTATGGCTGCAAATGGAACCAGGTCACTGGTTGTTTATTGATGAACTGACTGCTAATAAAAGTAGCAGGATGAATTCTAGAGTGTTTGGGTTTTTCCTCTCTGTGGAGATTCATCCAAATGCTGCAGAACTGATCTGACATCGCTTCATGGAATGACATCATGATTTAATTGGGTTTTTACTTTAGCAATTATGGCCTACTCATATGCAGCCATAACAGGAAAAGTAAAACATTTTTTTTGTTTCCAAAGAGCAGGTCAGCCAAACAGGCCCTGTACATTCTTGCCTTTGTGTGTCAGGACCTCATGGGGGTTTAGTCCACATACACTGTGAAGTACACATGCAAAAGTTTTCTCCAAGTCAAAATATTTTTTCTGGGTTAGGGACTGTGCAAGCCAGGGGATTTCTTTCCCATATAGGAACTGGTTGGAACATAGCATCCACTGTACAAACCTCTGTTAGCAGTTTTTTAATATGAGGTTGCTTCAGTTTGTCAGAGCTAGGCTCAGTTATGTGGCAATAAAATTAAGTCAGCTGATGACCTTAATGTAATGATTGACCAGGTTATCCCATTAATGTTTTTTAAATGTCCTTCGCTGATGGCACAAAGTATTCCAAGATGGCAATGCCAAGATTAATTGGGCTTTAACAAGTGGTTATGTTCCCATTATCAATATGAGATCTCAGCCAAAAATGAATGAAATTCTGGAAGGGATTTAATTTTTTGATAAGATTGTTAAAACAATGTCATTGCAAATATGCAACGTTATCAAAACTAAAAACAGTCCAATATTACAGTTGGCACCTTTTTCTACCAGGCAGTGCATGTTTGTACAGTTATAATGTTAGTGTTCAGTGTACTTTTCCCAAGACAGGACATATTAAATGTAATGTAATGCACAAAAGGCCTCTTCAAGTTTATTATTTAAAATATTTCGCCATGTTATTACAAAGACAAGAATAACTTTTGTTACGTTGTTATTGTAGAAAAGTGGATATGTGCTGGTGGAAACTGGGCTACTGCTGGTTGAAAAAGGAGAGGAGTAAGGCGTGTTCGAAAGCAGAGAGAGAAAATGAAAGGCAAGAGTTTAGGATGGATGTAGTGAGAGAGGGCATGAAGTTAGTTGGTGTAAGAGAAGAGGATGCAGAGGATAGTGTTACAGTAGATGGAGGCAGATGATTCGCTGTGGCGACCCCTGAAAAGGGAACAGTGAAAGACAAAGAAGAATGAATTAATTAAACACACGAAGCATGGGGAGAACATACAAACTACACGCACATAGATCCGAGGCAGGAATCAAACCTGATCTTGGAGGTGCAAGGCCTCTGGGCTCACCACAATGCCACTGTGCAACCTTTATGTAAAAAATAAGTGAAATGACAGAAATAACTGGAGATCAGAAGAAAACAAATACAATTTTCTTCGACAGGGTCACAGGGTGCCTTGAGCGTATCTAAGTAGACTTTGGTCACAAGGTACACCCTGGACAGAGCGCCAGTCTATCGCAGGGCACACACACATTAATGCACTACGGGTAATTTGTGAGGCCAGTTGTGACCATTGTCTTTCCCATTTTTACATCGGTGGTAGGACCTCCAGTCCTCAGTCTGCATGTCTTTGGACTTTGGAAGGAAACCGGAGAACCCACACACTGGAGAACCCACCAAGTACAGGGAGAACATACAAACCCCACTCACACAGAACTGAGGCGGCAATCGTACCCTTTCCCTAGAGGTGTGAGGCCACAGTAATCTATGTTAAACCCCTATGCCACCATAGTTTCCAATACAGTAATAAGAAAAAAAACAAATACTTATTATCTCCATATTATGAAAACATTACATTTTTCAGTTCATACTTTCAGGGTTTATATACCCAAATTATTTGACATTTTTATAGATAGATACGATAGATAGATAGATAGATAGATAGATAGATAGATAGATAGAAAGGTATCTTTGACACTAATTTCTTTCTTTTTCCCCCGTCAGAATGTGCTATATAAACTGTAAGTGTGTGAGGTGTACATGACTGTGGAGGTTTGTGGAGTAGGATTTCTGCGCGCGTGCGCTTTAGCTACTTCGCGTGCTTCTCTGCGCGTGAGTGTGGCCGCTGTGCTCGCGCGCTCACTCGGAGGGGGGAAAAAACTGCGAACGAGCGAAGAAAAGCTCCGGAAGCGCGCGAACACACACTCGCTCTCACACACACACACACACACACACACATACAGTCACTCACTCACTCGCTAGACATTTCCATTCGCCGCAGTTTCGCTACAGTAATGGAGAGAAAGGTAAGAAACGCATCATCATCATCATATAACGTACGAAATTATGCGTTTGTAAATGGTGTCATGCCTGTTGTATGCGATGGAAAGTGCCCACGCTGATTCCCACTGCGCTTTTTTTTTCTTATCTCAGCACGGACAAATACTTATCCGTGCTGAGATAAGAGTTTTTTCCCCCCCTTTCCCTCTACTGTGTCTAGTTTACGAGATGAAACGGGCAGGGATGGAAGAAATCGGCTTGTTCTGCTGTATAGGTGTGTGCATGCTCTGGGTCAGGTTTCAGGCTGTGTGTGTAATTAGGCTACAGGAAACTGGAATGTAGCGCAGCTCTGCGGATTGTCGAGGCTTCAGGAGCAGGCACACAGTGTCATCATGTCCAGTGCATGTGTGTGTGTGTGTGTGTGGAGGAACAGCGCTTTCTTGAACCCTCCTTTTTGATCTCTCCTCCGTCCTGGTCATCTGCATCAGTCAAGTGCTTGACGTCTAACGCACGTGCATGGATCATTTGCACGCACTGCTCCATGATGATGGTGTGTTGGCCATTTTCGGGACCGAGTCGTGCGCTAACCCTCGCCAACCTCACCCTGACTGTAACCATCCGGAACTTTTCACTGTTAGAGATGTGCATTATTTGCTGGGGGGGGAAAATAAGCTGAGTTATAGGATTAAGGTTTTTTTTTGTCTTGTCTTGTCTTGTATGCAACAGGCCTGGCACCTGTGCATTCTCTCTCTCTCTCTCTCTCTCTCTCTCTCTCTCTCTGTAAGCTTGCTAGTGTTGCAGGGATTATTCCTTCAGTATACCCTGCTTCTCGGTCTTGTGCTATCTCAGGCTTGAGAACTGCAAAATCCCCACAGCTGAGTGAACACGATCAACATGTACGGTGCTTATATAACTCTACCCTGCTGTAAAATCCAGCTCGGTCTGACCAGAGACGGGATCAGCTGCCAAAACAGAAGGCCGAGCCGGTTAAACTGGTAGAGCGTTTCCTTTCCAGCTTCCTTATGTCTTGAATAAATTCATCAAATATGTTTAAACTGAGGCTACACGGTGGCTTAGTGGTTTGCACAATCGCTCTGCATCTCCGGTGACCAGGGTCGATTCCCACTTCGGGTTTCTGTGCATGCTCTCCCCATGCTTGACAGGTTTCCTATGGTTACTACGTTTTCCTCCCACAGTCCAAAGACCTGTAGGTTAGGCTGATTGGCGTTTACAAATTGCCCGTAGTGAGTGTGCCGTGCAATGGACTGGCACCTCGTCCAGATCCCATTTGTTTGCATCTACAAATGTTTGTCCCCAAACCTAAGTCGGGGACTTACTATACACGTGTACTTGTCTGATTGGTGTTTCACATAATGTATTATTTCTAAGTATGTGAGTGTATGATCTGTTATGGGTTGGCACTAAATTCTGAGCACCAACCCCCCATATCCCCCCCCCCCCCGCAACTCATTTACAGCCTGGCAATGATGGACTGCAAGGATTATTCATCAATGTAGCTTAATCAGCCAAAACATCGATCAGCTATAACACTAAAACCACCATGACCAGGTGAACTTAACAGCCTTGGACAATGAGGGACCATGGGCACCCACATCTCATACGTATCTGCGTGGACCAAGAGATAACCCATCCATTCCGATCTCACAGTAAAGCCAGTGCAGCGCAAATCACCACACAAAGCCAACACTGGCCACAAGAGAAAATCACCAGAACACCCAGTGCTCCACAGACTGCTGCACACGGGGCCTAGTAGGGGCCAAGGTCACCAACTTTGGGATCCAAAATCCCAATCTGACCAGCATGGGATGCACCGGACAAACAAGTCTGATCCATGGAAGCCCCAACCCACAACCTACAGCACCCAAACGGTCTGCTGAAAATATCCTGGTGCCAGACATCACAGCACACCCCAGAGACTCTCCGGTGCCACGCCCTGAGGGGTCAGAGCCACCCCATTGGCACAAGGGGAACCCAAAACCTATGTGGTTTTATTGTTAATAGTTTTAATTTCTTGGCTGATCGGTTTTTATCTATTTTACATGTGAAGCAGTATACCCTGTGGTTTTAATACAGGGAAATCTCATCCTCATTAAATCCACTAGCAGGATTAAACAATATAAGCCAAAGTAAAACTGAGCTAGCTACACTTTATGGCCAAAAGTATGTGGACACCAGACCATAATATAAAGAGTATTTTAGGGATAGCAATCACCAGGGATATGCCAATACGATATGATTTCGATGCCTTGGTGCGGATTCAATCTATATTGCGATTCTTTTAGTATGACGATTTTATAAATATCCAGATTCTCTATAAAAAATTCTTTAGATTCTGTTTCAAAGAATTTGCTGTGTTTGTTTTGTTCGAAACAAACTTAGGATATAATTTGCTCTTGTCACACAGGATACTGTCCTGCCTGCCAATGTGTGAATAGTTTAAAGGACTCCACTTGTAGGATTATAGAGGATTGGCAATATATTACCACCTCAAATGTAAACATATATACTGTACATTAAAACTGTGTATTTGGGTTTTCAGTTATGTCAGGTGGAACAAAAGGTTATTATTACTTTTATAAAGTGTCAATTTTACCACTAACAGAAAACGGGAATGACATCATGACAAAACTGTAGAACTCAAAATGAGCACATTATTAGAACTTAATTTTTTTGGTCATAGAAACAAGTGACAAATTTCTTTGCCAATTTTTGTTCAATGCCAAGTCATGTTTGGGTAATCGATTTAAATGAACTAATATTCAGTTCATCATCATATTGCCTATTTTGTGCTGAAAAAAAGAATATGTTACACAATCCTGCACATTTGGAGTTCTATAAATGTATATAAAAAATAATGAAAATAATGGCTAAAATGCTCTGAGCCATAAGGGCTACTAATTAATAAAAAAATATATTTTGGAGTCTATGTGGCGATATATGAATCGCCACACATAATACACATAATATTTTATTTATTTATTTATTTATTAGAAACTGCTATTACCACAAAGCTGTAAGCACAGCGTTATAGGATGTCTTTGTATTCAGTAGCATTATGGTTTCTGAAACTAAGGGACTCGACAAAATGTCTTCGCTACAATACGGGTACGTATAATACTAACACTTATGGTGGAATCGGTATACCAGTGGTAGTGGAATCCACAGTAATTTTATGATCTACCTATTTGTGTTTGATAACCGAGATGTGTTGAGGTTTTTTTTAGGCGACTTTGGTGATTTGCCGCAGGCTTGGTTACCAGCGTGTAAACTTGACTTGAGATGTATTGTCCGTTGACTAATGAGTGATCACTGATTATTTGTCTCACCCATGCATTTCTTTTTTTTTGTTTTCGTCCATATTCAAAAGTAGTAAAAACATCCCATTGCATTTCATATTATAATAATTTTCCTTTGTGTCTGTGACCCAACAAATCACCACAACTGATTCATTTTTTGTACTTTTGGTAAATATGCAAACATTTAGTTTGTCATGACCTTACAAAAGACTAGGATGTAATGTTTTCTATCGTGCTAGCGTCTCCAGAAAATGATCCTCTTGTATCCCATTTTGCCATGCAAATAAGCACGGCAATTAGATGAATATGCAGATTTGTCTATGACACCATCTGGAGACTTCTAGCAACTTTTGAGCATGCGTTAGCTACTTTCCCCTGAACAGAGTTGGCAATGCTGATGGAATGTTCCGGTCATTACACAATTTTGCCTTTAAAAGTGCAAACTATAAAGGAAAGAGAAGAGTAAAAGACAGCGTGTCACTTTGAATCATGAAGCATGACTTTGGGGTTGGAAGTAGTGTGTCTCTGGTGTGAAATCTCATCAGAGAGCTGAACAGACTAGATTCAAATCTAACTCGCATCACTTCTGCAAGACTGCATTGCTGGAATGTGCGGTGCGTGAAACAGCGGAAAGAGACATTTTTATGGCCGGGCCATGAATACTGTGTTTGTTATAATAATCCTCTGTCAGTTTCTTATTAAGAAAACCTTGCATGGTTACAGTATAAGCCAAGTGCAGTGTATTTCAAGCTACATCTAGGCTTTTTTTTTTTTTTTTTGCAATATTATATAAGCAGCAATTATTTATAATAGTTAAGTGAGACAAGAAGCAAATTTTTGCACAACTTTCACAGAGGTTATGCATTCCATTTGTGATCTATATTTATGAGACTCCGGGCTTTTTATATTACTTCTCCTAACATCCCCAGTGAAATGTGTGGCACCTGCACTGCTGATCCGCTCTCACTGCATTTTACAGAGACATCGAGCACATGAGCTCCTCGTGTAAGGTATTCAGGAATTCAATATTGTCTTCATCCTCCACTTTTAGAAAACAGATAATGTGCAGATCGCATTTCTTTGACGCTCATACAGGCAGAACATTTCTGTAATAAGCGTTTTAATTGAGGTGCTTATGTGTACTTGCTGGATTCCAGCAAGCTTAGATCATCTTTTTCGGTTTATTTTTATTTATTCCAATTTCTTTTCTTTTTTTTGTTTCTACTCCAGTATAAAACTCATTCATATTTTATTATATGCTGTATTTTCATTCTAATGTTTTGCAGGGAATTTCATCAGTCACAGAATTTCACATGATTAAAAAAGAAAGAAGTGTTTTTTGCAAATGCATATATAGTAGTTTATTAGGAACACCTGTACCGCTGCACATTCGTGCAATTGGCCCATCAGCAGCACAATGTGCAGTATAACACAGTGTATAACAGGTTCAAATAACCAGTGATTCACAATAAAATAACCAACCTCGGTTTCTCTCTCTCTATCTCTCGTCCTCTTTTTTTTTCTTTTACAGTCTCTGTGAGCCATTACTTATAGCCTTAGATTTAAGTTCTTGGCTGACCTGAGTAAAATCCAATGTAGAACATTTTTGCAATTGTAGAATATCCCCAGATGGCAGAATTACTATGGCCCAGTTCTGGCCTGCATACTGTAGTTCATGGAATGATGAGTGGTCCAATTATTGTTGCTAAATGCCAAAGGCACACCTCAAACAAGTATTGCATATATATTAAGGATAGGACTCATTAGAACGATACCAATACGATATTAACCTGATACCTAGGGGTCGATTCGATTGAAACTTATATTCTACAGTATAACTATTACGATTTTATAAATATCCCCATTCGATATTACATTATTACCCAAAACAACCTTTAAAACTGTTTAAAGGTACATTTATTTAATCAATTAACTTTTTTAAAAGTTTAAAATTGCAACAAAATCTGGTAAAAATGTAATATCAAATGGGGATATGTATAAAATTATGATAGTTATAGAATAAAAATTTTAAGAGTAACATTTAACTTAACTTATTAGTTATAATCTTAACAAATTAATATTATAAAGAAACAGTGACGTCTTACATTTTGTAAAATTATTATTATTATTATTACTACTACAGTATTATTATTACAGTATTATTATTATTATTATTATTATTATTATTACAGTAGTATTATTATTCACTAGTGCTATTTACTAGTGCAAGTGGGCTAACAGAGCCACATCTTTGCCAGAAGGGGCCCAGGTCCAGGTGTCATCCGTGTCCGCATCAATAATTCATTTTGCATTCTGAGATTCTTTTCTGCTCATAATGGCTGTAAAAAGTCATTGTTTGAATTGCAACAGCCTTCTTGTGACATGAGCCCCTCTAAACTCTCCCAATGCCACTCTGCAGGGTTTTTTCTAACCCCCCCCCCCACACACACATACACACACGCTATTCTCTGTTACCATAGAGTCGGTTGTATGTGAAATTCCCAGGAGAATAGCACTTTCTGAAATACTCAAAAGAGCCCATCTGGTACCAAGTATAATCTGGTGTCACAGATTATACTTGGTGTTCTTGACCTGTAACTGCATGATCTTTTATCCTGCATGATTGGCTGAATGTTTCTACTAAAGCTTGTGAGTGAATGCAGCAATATTCACTGAGCATTCCGTACTATTTTATATACAAATGTACAACTTCCACATTTTGTAGTGTTACTGTACAACCTGAACGATTGAATCTGCTTTACATTAAATCTACAGGATGTCACAAATTTGTGCAAAATATCTCTTGACATATGCAATATTACAAAATGTAAGACAAAATGGTGGAATGAACACTTATGTAAAATTATTTCTGTAATCTTGTGAGCAACATAGTGTTGTGTAGTGTAAAAAGTAGTGTAACCTGGCTCTGCACAGCTCTTCAGCCTTCACTGTGTATTACAGACGGTTTAGTCGCACCGAGGCGAGCTGATGTGAAAGAAACCACAGGTCTGTTATATCCAGTCCCAGAAACGTCTTTGAGTTCAGGTCTTTGTATCTTTTTTTCAGAGACCGTCCCATAGGGGCCAGCAGCACCTGAAAAGGATCACTTTTGCCTCACTGCCTTCCAATCTGTCAGTTAGGCAGGGCATGGAGAAAAAGCAATAAAGGAAAACGTCTCATTAATATTCAAGGACCTGCGGGTTTTTTTTCTTCCACACCTCAAGAGCTTTAGGAAGGCTTATTGAGAGGGTATGCACAGCCGGGACCTGATTATTGAATGCGTTTTTTTTTTTCTTTCTTCTTTTTCTTTTCTATTTTTTAGTAAGGCTTCCACGAGGCGCTGTCTAAGCTTCCAAACTGTGAGAAATTAATGTTCCTCTGGCTTTATATTCACATCTCTTTGTTCCTGAAATCGGCCTTTGTTAGAATTTGTCTTTCTAAAAAAATCACACTGTGGGTCTCTCGAATCCAGCTATACATTTAACAAAATGTTATTAATCTTATATATATATATACTGAAAATGGCAAACATCAAATACATGGGTGCCACAATGAACGGTCCTGGCTTTTGTGTCTGAGGTTCCTTTCAGACAGAAGTGAACAATACTAAACTTCCGTGTTCAGCTGGGCTGGAATGTTTTGGCAGCTTGAAAGAAAAGTCTTTGTAATGCCTGCAACCTTCCGTCAGTACAGGCTGCTAGTATAACCCAAAAACAGCAAGTTTCACGTTTTTTTCTTTGCATATACAGTAACATATATTTGTTTTGCAGTCAGTTCCTGAATAACTGGTACCACTGGTGAAAATGGTAAATGATGTTACATGGGAAAAACAAAGGGTATTATCGTAGTTTTCACTGTAATTGTCACCATACTGTAAGTGTCACCTTGTTCTTTACCACCTAAGAATTTCAGTTCTTAGAAAATTTGAATATACTAAACAAGGAATCTGAGAAACTCTTCAATGCAGAATTCTTCCCGAAGTTCTTCGTCCTCTCTCGTCTTCAGCTCTCCCGACAGGTTTTATAATGGGGTTTAGGTTTAGGTCAGGGGACTGGAATGCCCCTGAAAGTCAAAAGCTTGATTGTGTGGTCATTGAACCATTTTTTTTTGTGTGTGGATTTGAGTGTATCTTTTGGATCAGCATCCTTTTGAAAGATCCAACCACAACCCTGTTATTACGTCTTGGCAGAAAAAGACAGATTTAAATAAAAAAATCTTCTGGTACTTTGTGGAGTTCACAATGCCTGGTGTCCTAACAGATTTCCCAGGGCCTTTAGAGTCAAAACAGCTCAAAACATTACAGACTCTCAATCATAACAGAAGGTTTTGTTTTGTTTTGTTTTCGGGGTCTCTCCTGGGGGGTGTTCTTCGTACGTCGCTAACTCAGTTAGCCGGATTTGATTGTTGTGGATTTGTCCTGATCTTGGATTGTTTCGTTCTCCGATGCTCATCTCGCACTTGTTGTCATAGCAACATGTCCGTAAGCTTGAACCTGCTCGGTAGCAGGTTTATTTCATGTAAACAGGATTAAGGCTGCGCTCCTGCCGGGTTATGATTGGTTGAAATGGTGAGGTCACATCTGATTAGTTAAAGAGCGCTGACGTGGACTGACTCACGTGGGGAAAGAAAAGTATCTTGCATGCATATATACGTCTTGCCATAATATATATATATATATATATATATATATATATATGATATCAAATATTATATTAGAACATAAATTCATAGGTTTTCTATTATTATAATAAACTCTAGGCACGAGACAGCCCTCAAGACCATTAATTCAAATTCTTGTATAATGTTAATTTTGTAACACATTTATTTTTCAGGGGTTCGTTATAAATATGCATATATATATATATATATATATATATATATATATATATAGAGAGAGAGAGAGAGAGAGAGATCTGTATAATAAAAATAATTTTTTTATAATGAAAAATTGGACAAAACTAATTTTATTATAAAGTAAACAATATAAAAGTATACATGTTTTTAAAAAAAATATTCATATTTAAATTTTTCCATATACAACATATTTTTTTCATATTTCTTATTTTTTTGTCTCATGTAATTTGTAAAACATATGTGCATATTATGTTCTAATATAATATTTGATAGTGATTATGTGTGTGTGGTGGGAGGGGGGGATCCATGGCAGGGAAGCATTTCAGCGCATAACACGTGGGGTGGGGGAGCATTTCAGCGCAGGTGTTACAAAAAAAAATTAGCTTGTTCTTTTTGTCATTTCGTCAACCAATCAAAGGGCTTGTGATCAGTGTTTCTACTGTCGATGCATATCGCCTTTTAAACCAACACACGAACGCGCAATAATCCTAGACAACTCAATCCGGCCATACTAATCATCAACAACAGGTGTGCTGGAAGAACCGACTTAGCCGGAGCGTAATTAGCACGATGATCTCATCTTAGATGTGTCAATTCATCCCGGATGTTTCAAGCGACGTACGAAGAATACCCCCCTGAATGTTGAAATGAGGTTCAGGTCAGGAGTGGAGTTCGATGAATTTAAAGGATTTCTTTGAGCACATTTTATTTATTTATTATTATTTTTCCATCCCTCCAGCTAGGAAACTCTCTAGTCCAACAAGGGCCCGTGGAGGCCAGTGGTGTCCATTGTGTTTATTCTCATTTTTACAACTGTGGTAGGACCCCCAGTAAACATTCACTCAAGCATTTACACACTGCAGGCCATTTAGAAACACCAGTTAGCCTAATCTACATATTTTACGACTGTGAGAGGAACCGGAGAACCTGGAAGAAACCCAAGAAGCACGAGGAGACCATGCAAACTTCATGCACACAAACCCCCGAGGCGGTTACATTTCGCCATAGAGAAATGATTCAGCCGTCTAACCATCCTGCTCACAGTATGTGGAGCAAAATAACCTGGTGAGCTGGCAGAACCCAGGCAGGTTCATCTCAGCTCAGATTATTGTAAAGTTCATAATTCTTGTTATTTAGTTATTTAATTTATAATTTAACAGTGGACATATTCAGGCATTTTGCCATTTTTATAGACAGTACACGCATTGTGAATGTCTACAAACCTTTATTACCTTATTTGTGTATTTTGTTGATGTAAGCCTAAGGTAACGTGATTGATTTCTGGGTCAAATTTGTAGCGTTTAGCCACCGCCCCTGCCCGTAGATTAAACTGTAAATGGGAACATTTTACTAATTAAACTAATTAAAAACTAATACTTTTTTCATACCCATCCCAACCTAGGGTGCCAATAATACTAGGAGCAGAAGAGAAACAGTTTAATATATAATTATGCGACAGATTTGGTTAGAGCTTGGAAAATATAAATTAATAAAAGCCCCACGATTTGTTCCCAGCAGGCCACCGAGTGCATGGTATAATTTCCTCTCGGCTCCGTTGAAGCGTGGACTCAATAAGAGCTGCATTGTGGGTGGGGAGAGCTGCTGATCTAGCCTTACACTGTGGGTTGGGAGGGGAAACTGGGTTCCACATGCACCACAGCTTGTTGATCGTTTCTGAGACAGACTGTCTGGCTTTTCCCGCGGCTGACCCATTTTTACGAGCGGAAAGACTCAATATCCCATTCATCCACCCTGTGCGGGGAAAAAAAAAGCGCGATTGCGATGGATGGCGTCAACTAACTGACTTATTGTTAATCTATAAAGATCCAAGGTGACCTTTAATACACAGTGAACGCATGTTCATTGGTTGTGAACAGACTCTAATGCTTTTTTTTTTTTTTTTTTTTTTTTTTTCCCTAACGGAAATATACTGCATCTATGAACGACAGCCTTCAAAAGCCTCTTGCTGTAGATCTGACGAGTAGAAAAGCCGGATTCGTGCGATGCTGATCTGATTACAGTCAGTGAGAACCGGTGAAGGATTTAGATTGAGAGAGTGAAGGACAGAAGAACCTTTGAAAGAAGATTTAGTACAGTAAATAAAGGCACAGACACACAGATATCCAGCTGTGTGCAAAAAGTCAGTAGGTGCATGTAAAGCAGGGAATTCATTTTTATGATTTTTATATTTAAAAAAAGAAATTACCATAAAGAGCAGAAAGCAGCATTAAATTAGTTCATAATAATTTAGCATGGGAAGACTTTTTAAAAATGTATCAGTAGTTTCAAATACACAGTGTATTATTGAGAATAGTGGATTTTCTTGAGCATCTCCTTCTTGAGAATTTTCTTGTCGCACTAGCTTGTCAGACGTCCCACATCGCCTGGAACATCCAGCAGCCATATTGATAGCGGCCCCCTGATGCCCACAAATTATATACTGTACAATATCCCAGAAATCAGCCCTGCCCAATAAGAAAAGACAAATCGGTACGCGCATGCTCTCACGCACACTCACTCTGAAAAGATAGATTTCTGAATCCATTATTATCTAATCTGCGCTATAATATGTTTGTCCGCCTTTAGCTTTAATTACTGCAGTGTGCAATGTAATGAATGATTTCTCATGCTACAAGTCCTGGAATATACTCATGCCATCAGGAAAGAAAAAAAAGCTTTAGCTGGCACAAAGTAGCTGAGTCTAGACCTGACCGACTGAAGTGACCCCAGACTACAGTATAACACTGCCTCCAGAGGCATGTAGTGGGAACTACTGTATGCATGATGGGTGCATCGCTCAATGCGCTTCCCCTCTTACCTTGACTTGCTCATCGTTCTGGAATAGGTCAACCTGTACTCCATGTATGTGACACATAAGTCAAAGTGACAGACAGACAGTCACATTAGCATTTTCCGGTTAGACAAATGGGTTTGAAGAGAAACAAGCTATTTGTATGTTTTTTTTTCATCTGGACGTGGGCTATAGGAAGTGGTACCATGTAAGGAATGAGGAGGCCTAATGAGGGCGTTGTCTTATGCACATATGGGCATCTGAAAGTTGAAACCTTACAATGCTTCCCAGCAAACTGATTTGATTGAGTGATTTTCTGATTAGTCTGACTAACAATTGGTTGTTCTTATGGCCACACAGATGTTTAGTCCCAGTCCTGTGAGTTCTCATCATATTTTGTGATTTCTCCTGCCAATTTTTACAATGCAACAATGGCAAGTGTTTATCTCTAGTCGAGTTATTTCCCCACATTACTTCTACAAAGTTGAGGCTGGGTTCACTATACTTTCAGCTTTAAATAATATGTTGAACAGTTTTTAACCCAGTTCCAAGAATTTCAACAGTATTTGTTTTTTTAGCTTGCAGGCCAATAATTTGACCGTTTGAAATGCACCTTTTTTGGCAGGGCAGTATGTTGTTGATAATAATAATAATAATAATAATAATAATAACACAAAATTAGTATTCAGAAAAAATAGGATGCCTTTTCCCAGGAAGACATTCCCAGAAATGCGTACACAGTACTGTACACAGTCCCCTTTAAAACTGTTGGAACAACTAAGGATAAATCTTTTGCTTTTGCCATAACCTGAAGACATTCAGGTTTGACGACAAAAGAAAAATAAAATATGATCGATTACAATTTAAGCTTTTACATCTTATTAATAATCTAGATTCAATAAGCCAAAACATTTCGCCTTTTGTTTGAACATTTTGCATTCATCAAGATACTGTATTGGATCATGTGCATGATACATGTCTCTTGAAGCTCAGGTATGGCCTGTTAGTCCGAAAAGCCTTGGGTTTTGCCTGTGAAGATTACATTTATTGTTAAAAAGGATAAACCAACATAACCAGAGAGTCATCAGGTTTTCTCCTGATCAAAATCATTCAAGCTCTCTGGTCAAGCATGGTGGAGTGGCTCATGATCGTAACAGCCAAATGAATTCAGAAGTCTATAAAAAAAGTTCTGCCTGATAAATCGCAGGGAAATGCATTAATCTAATTGGGTGGAACGTCATCATGCAGCAAGGCAATGCCCTAAAACAGATCACACATCATTTAAGAAATTCGATTAAGCCAATCAAATAACCTTAACCCAATTGGGTCTCCCAAAGGATATGCAACCAAAAAACAAGTCAATTTAAGAATTGGTTGGTTTGTGCCATGTTCTACCTTGTTTAATACATCTAGTTTAACATTTCAGAAAACAGAAGCTAGATTTCTGAAGTATCTTTTGATCTCAATTTAAATGTATTCAGTGTATAGCAGAAGGTTTGCCATTTCAATAATTTTGGAGGGGAATTCATGTTAGAAAGCACCAATGCAAAAATTCATTCATTCATTCATTTTATATACCGCTTTATCCTGTATTTAGGGTCGCGGGACCTGGAGCCTATCCCAGAAGACTCAGGGCACGAGGCAGGGTACACCCTGGACAGCGTTCCAATCCATCACAGAGCACACACACACTATGGTCAATTTAGGAACGCCAATTAGCCTAATCTGCATATCTTTGGACTGTGGGAGGAAACCGGAGTACCCGGAGGAAACCCACCAAGCACGGGGAGAACATGCAAACTCCATGCACACAGAGACGGGAATCGAGCCTGGCCGGGAATCGAACCCAGACCCTAGAGGTGCAAGGCGACAGTGCTAACCACTACACCACCGCGCCGCCAATGCAAAAATTAGACCAGTTATTCAGTGCTGCAGTTAAAGTTGGACGTTTGCATACACCTACTCATTAAAACTGTCTTATAACCACTCCACATATATTATGTTAATAACAACTAAAGTTTTGTCAAGTCAGTTAAGGCATCTACTGATAAATAAAACTTAATTTATTGGACAATTATGTCTGTAAACAGTTGTTTACAGATTATTTAACTTATAATTCTTCTTGTCATAATTTCAGTGGGTCAGAAGAGTGCATATACTCAGTTGACTGTTTCTTTAAAAAAAAACTTGGAAAATTCCGGAAAATTATGTCATAAGTTTAGAAGCTTCTGACAGGCTAATTGACATCATCATCATCATCAATTGGCAGCGTATGTTTGGATGTATTTTAAGGCCTACCTTCAAACTCAGTGCACCTTTGTTTGACATCATGGGAAAATCAAAAGAAATCAGTCAAGACCTGAGAGAAAATTGTGGACTTCCTTGAGTCTGGTTCATCCTTGGGGACAATTTCCTAATGCCTGAAGAGTACTATGTTCATCTGTACAATACTCCGCAAGTACAAACACCATGGTACCACACAGCCATCATGCAGTTTAGGAAGGAGATGCATGCTTTGGTACAAAAGGTACAAATCAATCTCAAAACCGCAGCATAGGACATTGTGAAGACAGGTACACTACATGGACACAAGTATTTGGCCAAAGTTACAGTACATTGTGCCCAAATACCTACACTTCAATATGAAATTGGTCCCCCATTTGCAGCTATAACAGCTTTCATTCTTCTCAGAAGCCTGTCCACACAATAATAAAGTGCTTCTGTGTGAATTCATGCAAATTCATTCTTTAGAGCATTTATGAGGTCAGGCAATGATGTTGGATAAAAAGGCTTGGCTCGCAATCTCCGTTCCAGTTCATCTCAAAGATGCGCGAGGCGGTTGAGGTCAGGGCTCTGTGCAGGCTCTCTACAGTAAAATGAAACCGATATTGACAGAACCTGGAATCCTGCTTAGTAAGGAAGAAACCACTCCTTCAAATCTGACATAAAATAGCAAGACTATGTTTTGCAGCTGCATATGGGGGGGGGGGGGATTTTTTTTAAATGTCCACTGATCTGTGTAAACAAAAATTTAACTGTGTAGCCATAACGACCATTGTTATGTCTGGAGGGAAAAGGGCAAGGCTTGCAAGCCAAAAATCATCACCCCAACTATGAAGCACGGTGATGGCAGCATCATATTATGATAGGATAGATTGTTGCACTTCACAAAATAGAAGTTATCATGAACAAGGGAGATGATGTGGATATTTTGAAGCAACATCCCATGATGTCAGCCAGTAATTTAAAGTTTGGTCTCAAATAGGTCTTCCAAATGGACAATGACATAAGCATACATTCTAAGTTGTGGCATAATGGTTTAAAAGGACAATAAAGTTGTGGTTTGGAGTGGCCCTGACCTCAGTCTGATAAAACATTTATGGACAGAGCTGAAATAGAGTGAGCAAAGAGGCCTATAAATCAGTTAAACTAGGTTCTGTCAGGAGGAATGGGCTAAAATTCCATCAGTTTAATTGTAAATTTAAGGACAATATTACTAAATACTAACAAAGTGTATGTATAAAAGCTGAAATAAATCTTCTGTTATTCTGACGTTTCACATTCTTAAAATAAAGTAGTGATCCTAACTGACCTAGGACAAGGAATGTTTTCTAGATGTAATGTCAGGAATTATGGAAAAACTGCGTTTAAATGTAGTTGGCTAAGGTGTACATCTTCTGGTGTAAGCTGTGTCCCTATTAATTGTCAGACTTTAACTTTAACATAAACTAAATTTCTGTAAAGATGAACTATTTCCTCTTTTGTGATGTAACTTGAGCAAGTTCAGTGTAACAACTTATTTATGCTTATTTAGCTTAAGATATGTAATGAATGCTGTGTTTCTGTCTTGATATTATCTAGTTATTTATTATTAGTGATTAGCAATATCAGATATTAATAGTTAATAACCAGGTATTAATCAAACACATCTGTAAAGGTAATATGGTTTCTTGTTAGTGTATTTCTTTATGCATCTTTTCGGTCTTCATTGTGCAGCCTTGTTACAGCATGTTAATGGGTTGATTGATACTATTTTGACAGATTTATGACATGCATAGTTGTCGATATCAACTTCTTTAACACAAAGTCCTACTCGTACTGTGGCAGCATACGGGCACGCTATTTTGATTTTGTGCCCCAGTTAAGCAAAGTTTATTTTTAGTATAGTAATCATTTTTGTGAGAAAACTAGGCTTGTTAGTTTGCTGATATTAGATAGGACTGATGAAGGAGTTGTTATGGTTACAGTATGTGCATTGAACGTTCCATTTTCAGTATCAGAGTCTCGGTGGCTAGCACCTTGTCTGTAAGAAAAATGACCTTTTGTGGGGAAAAAAAAAACCTTGATGCTTCCGTTAACTCTGCAGAGTTTTGATGCCACGTCTAACTCATTATTTGGACTGTGCTCATGCACTCACCACCTAATGGTGCAAAATTCAATTTATGGACTCAATCATTCCTCATATAGCATTTAGCCAGCACTACCCATAGTGCTTACTCATGGCCAGCAACTGGGCAGAATGGACTTACAGTATGAAACGCTGGTTTGAAGCATAGACGTACCTAGCTGTGGGTTACTGTGCAGATGCTAAGCATTGCTTTAGTATTTACTTAAAGTCAAGTCTCTCAGATTAATTGTAATAACAAGATCCATAGACTTATTAAATTTCAGTTTAATATAATTAGCATAACAAGTAAAGTAAGACCTGTTGACTGGACACTAATTTCAGTGAAAACAACAGAGGTTGCTATGGTGTACAGTACATATTTGCATTTATCCTGAATTCCATCCAGGAATTACTGTATTCCAACAAGGGATCATGGAGGCCAGTGGTGACCATTGTATTTATTCCCAATTTTACGACCGTGGCAATTTGGGAACGCCAGTTAGCCTAATCTATACGTCTTTGGAATGTAGGAGGAAACTGGAGAACCCTGGGGAGAACATGCAAACTCTCTGCAAGACCCAGAGGCGAGAATCGAACCCAGACTCTGGACATGCAAGGCGACAGTGCTAATCACTAAGCCACCGTGACGCCTGAATTATTCAACATTTATGTGTCCCAGTCTATAAAAACGCAGCTGTGTGAATAACTGTTTTTAGTGCTGTATAATATATTTATATCTAGATATCATTTTAACAGCACTAAAATCTAGATGGTCATAGATTACGCTGCTTCCTCTGTTATCATCTTATTATCATTAGAGGATGGTGGCAGCCTACTGCTTCAGTTTAGCTCTTAATGTATTTTCTTATTGATAAGGTCTGAGAAATCAAGGAATTAGTCTAGCTCATGTACAGACCTCTGCAGGATGGATGGGGGATTGCAGCTTGGGTTCTACATCCCCACCCCCTCATCCTTCCAGTCAATGGGTGAAAGAGAGACGGAGGGGCACCGGCAGGGGGTACTGAGACACACGATACTTACAAACTACGATAGTTTATCCACAGTCAGACCTTTGGTAGGAGCCATGTGCACATAGTTTCAGGGTATCCTCTGATTGTATAAATTGGAGAGTTTTGCATGAAATAAAATTAACTACAAGGAATTTAAATGTGGCACGACCTTCAATAACATAAGGAATTACATGGCAGTTAATCAGACAAGCACATGGAAAAAAGATCAAATATATTTTACAAAAGCAAAGCTAAAAAAATTATTTGTTTACTAAACAATAAGTGCAGTCTGCAAAGATGAATAGCATGTATTGAATAAACACGAAGGTGGCGTTATGTTCAAACACAGTTTATGATATATATTTAATAATATACTGTATGTCAGATAGTATAGTTTATCGTTTATGTTGTTCTGTATGTAAGATACCATGACAAGTTTAATATAACCGTATTAGAAAAAGGAAATGCATAAAAATAAACATTAGTAAAATAAACTCATATTTTTTTATATGAATAACTAACACTAAGGTGGTAATAAATGCATATATACCATAATGTATGTGTGTGTGTGTGTGTATATATATATATATATATATATATATATATTTACATATTATCAGTGTACACATAAATGACATTTTTTAAGATGATAAATTATCTTCCATTTTATTACATATATTCATTCATTCATTCATTCATCTTCTATACCGCTTTATCCTGTATTTAGGGTCGCGGGGACCTGGAGCCTATCCCAGGAGACTCTGGGCACGAAGCAGGGTACACCCTGGACAGCGTGCCAATCCATTGCAGAGCACACACACACACACACACACACACACACTCATTCACACACTATGGTCAATTTGGGAACGCCAATTAGCAATTAGCCTAAACTGCATGTCTTTGGACTGTGGGAGGAAACCGGAGTACCCGGAGGAAACCCACCAAGCACGGGGAGAACATGCAAACTCCATGCACACAGAGACGGGAATCGAGCCTGGCTTTATCACACACACACACATATGTATGTAAATTAGTTTCAGTTTTGTAAAATTTCAGTTTTGTTTTCTGTTTTTTTTTTTTACTTTGTGGAGTATTATGTGTAGAAAGATTTGGAGTATGACTGATTGAGGTTGTGAACAGGTATATTTTATACTGATAACAGATGCCATTAATACAGGTAATGAGTGCAGGACAGAGGAGACTCTTAAAGAAGAAGTTACAGGTCTGTGAGAGCCAGAAATCTTGCTTGTTTGTAGGTGACCAAATACTTATTTTTTACCAATTAATTAATTAAAAATCCTACAATGTGATTTTCTGGATTTTTGTTTCTTATTTTGTCTCTCATAGTTGAGGTATACCTATGATTACCTATGATGAAAATTACAGGCCTCTCTTATCTTTTTTAGTGGGAAAACTTGAACAACTGGTGGCTGACTAAATACTTTTTTTGTAAAAAAGGAAAAAAAAAATGTTTTTCTTCACATGAACATTTGCACAGACTCTGTCTTTCATTCATATAAGGATAGTCACAACAGACAAGCAATCACAAAAAAAAATAGGCTTTTTATAGGATTTTTTTCACATCTGCCTAAAACTTTTGGACACACCTTCTAATTCCATGGTTTTTCCTGATTTTTATTTCTTTCTATTGTAAAACTTGCAACTCTGAATTCCACAATATGCAGCTATCTTATCATTATTTACTGGGATTCCACAAAAAGTAACTAGATCAGATCATGGATCGTGCACCTGTATCATACATTAGATTCATCCTCCTTTTTTTTCCATTTCTTTATCAACAGATGGAGCTGTTGAGTCAAATCTCTCGCTTACGGGGCAGGTTACTAATTCCCCCAGCAACCCGACCCAATTTCAATTCTAATCTGAATTTCTGATGTAATATAAATGTCTACTGGGCATGCCCATTCATATTCAATTAAACCATTAGGATTCATATTTAATAACTGTGTGATTATAGTCTCATCTTAAAGCATGGAGGAGGGATGTATAAAAATAAACACTGAATTATTTTAAGACTAGTAAAACCTTGTTGCTATATTTGTTCTTTGGGTTTCAGCTTTAACCTTTAGTTTGGTAATTTTTCCCCTAAAACCAACCATTAAATTATATCTTTTCATTCCTATCAACAGAGAATTTTTTTTTTATTATTTACCTTTATTTAAACAGGCAAGACAGATTAAGAACAGGTTTCTTATTTACAACTGTGGCCTGGCAATAATGAATATACATACAGTTGTTCCATCAAATGTACCTTTTCAATAATTACAAAGGGTGGTGTTTATTAATATTTGGTCTTAGGCAATGTCATTTAACAATCAGTTTCGATAAAAAAAAAATAGGTACACACACACATACACACACACTCACATGCTCATTCACACACTACGGCCAATTTGGGAATGCCAATTAACCTAATCTGCATGTCTTTGGACTGTGGGAGGCAACCGGAGTACCTGGAGGAAACCCACCAAGCACAGGGAGAACATGATATTTTGCACACAGACTCGAGGCGGAAAGCAAACCCGACCACAGTGCTAACCACTACGTCACCGTGCTGCTTTGCAGTATAACTGATATTACTGTATTAATTGATACAGTAATTAGTCATCTTTTTTTACTCCTTCATCCAGCTGCTAATTCTACAACTCTGTTTAACACGTGACTTTTCTGCTTTTGATTTCACAGAATTGACAGAAATACAGTATGTTCCTATAACAATTGTATGTGACCATTATTATTAAAAAATTATAATTATAACTATAAATTACAATTAAAATATAACATTTCATAAATATATTTATAATTTAATTTTTTCCTGAGTTTGATGATTTGGCAAAAAATTTCTAAAAATCACGATTTTATAAATATTATGATTCTACTCATCCATTATAATTATTATTTCTAAACAGCCTAAGAAAATAATTTACTCCTACCACATGGGATGAAAATGTCTAAATAGTTCAGAGTGTTCCTTTTATTCCTTTTTACCGCGATTTTTGACTAATTCATACCTACAGTGTTTTGATATTTGTATAAGCATGTGTAACGAGTGGGTTTGGAGAAAAAGGCAGATCGGAGGCTTTTAACATGCACGATTTTCGATAATGCAACGCAATAGAAATATGTTTTTGATGGACCGCTCGGAAGCTTCTGCGCTCAGTACAGAATCGCTCATATCTGAGGATGAATGGACAATCCAACTGAAAGCCTTACAATCCTGGTCACTACCTGATTGACCTGATCTCTATTATAAATGTAAAAACCCATTAGTGTGGTGATAAATTAATCTCCAAAAAGAAGAATTCTGAAATTTTCCCCAGTCAGCAAATGTATATGAACACTATATGATCATTTTCCCAGGTTTAGTCTGAATTAGGGCTGCACGATATATCGAAAAAATATCGTTATCGCGATAATGGCATGCGCGATAACCATATCGCAAGGAGTTGCGATAAATACTTTATTTGCCAAGCATTTGTGTGTCCAAATTTGACCAATCAGATGGGCCCTTACTATGTTTATACCCGCTTATATCTTTATATATATATATATATATATATATATATATATATATATATATATATTATTTATATCTTTATACTTCATTCTGTCGCGAACTAACCCCGGATGATCAGAAGATTTAGCGATTAGCCGTTAGCCGCGAT
Source organism: Channallabes apus (assembly GCA_030522415.1). Lineage (NCBI taxonomy): Eukaryota > Metazoa > Chordata > Actinopteri > Siluriformes > Clariidae > Channallabes > Channallabes apus. The sequence continues at coordinate 19,734,001 of CM060108.1, read as the reverse complement.
TAGCCGTTAGCCGCGATTAGCCGTTAGCCGTTTATAGACGGTAAACCCAAACGCGGAAGCAAGCGAGTAGGCAGGATAACCACGTGAATTAGTTTAAGGACTCTCACAGAAGAGTTTAACCCACGTCCTATAAACACACACTCGAATCTGAACCGACATGGTGAACTCAGTGACTAAGCTGTATGCACTAGTTTGTTTACTCCTCTTATACTTCCAGGTTTGCGCCCACATTACTTCTGGGTCCTAGTGCCGGTCGCGGAGCGTGTGTGCGTATGTGTGTGTTTGTGTGTGTGTGTGTGTGTGTGCGTGCGTGTGTGTGACAAATAGTAATTTTTTTATTTAATTTTTGTTTAATAATATTTATTTTTATAAAAAAAAAAACAGGCAAGCCAAAGAGAATATTTAGTTTAAAAGATGCTCTTGTTTTAAGACACTATTGATGAGTGTATGGTTACATGTAAATAAAAAGTCATGTTTGAAAGTAATTCATATTGTGTTGGCAGGTTTATAGTAACAGCAAACCAGGAGTCAGAATATCTGCTGAGGGTTTTAAGTCATTCATAGTGTTTTAAAGTCTAAATATTTGCAACTTCCTTGACATATAGTTTCTTTTTAGCCTGAATTAGATTTAATTACATCAGACGAATATCTATTACCTGTTTATTTTAGTATGATCATTACATATAAACAAATAATTAATAAAAAAAAATAGGCAATAATAATAATAAAAAAATGCATTTCTCTAGGGAAATGTTATATTGCAAGAAATATCGTTATCGCAATATTCAACAACAATATCGCATATTGCATATTTTCCTAATATCGTGCAGCCCTAGTCTGAATCATAGCAGGGTGAATAATTATTGAGAATGAAGGACCAGCTGAACTGTTGTAGTGCCTCGTCAGCATTGCGGATGGATTTAGAATGACATATAGATGTAGGATAGTTTCAGCTTGGCTCAGAGATTAATTTGCTTCTTACCTCCTCAGGTCTGTGTGTGTGGGGTTTTAATGTCCTCCCTGTGCTTGATGGGTTTCCTCCAGGTACTCTGGTTTCCCCCGACAGTCCAAAGGCATGCGGTGTAGGCTGACTGCCATTTTCAATTGCCCACAGAGTGTGAACGTACCTGTATTCTGTGATGGCCTTTCACTTCCAGTTTGTGCTTTGCTTGACAGTATGTCCCTGGGATAGGCTCCAGTCTCTACACTGGATAAACGTCACTGAAAAAAGGATGATCTTAAGGTGAAACTGGTGGCATAGTAATAGTAGTACTATTACACGTTGCAGTAAATTGTATTCTTACATCGTTACTCTTGGCTGATATGATTACAAAGCATGTTAACACTCTAACACCCGAGAGTCAGATTTCTCTGCGCTGGCAATCAAATATTCAAATGCCCTCATGAATAATTCATCGTGGTCAAAGAGGTGTGAAGGGTGCGATAAGATGTTGTCACTTTGTAGTTAATGACCTCCTGAGCTGTGAAAACCTGTCTGGAGCTGTTTTTGGATTTACACAACCTGTAGTAATAGTGCAAATTATACTGTGAATTATAGTGTAACGCGTATTTCTGAAATACTCACTGAAATGTCAACTGAGATAGAAATGACTGAACACACAATAGCGTTTAATGTTGAGACACGGCTTTGGCTCTCACTAGCAGTAATTCATTTGATAGATTTACATTAATGCACTTTATTGTTTCTATAGTAACAGCTCATTCACAGGGACTAGTATGGCAGAATCTCCACATGATTTCGAGCTGCAAAGTGGGATAAAGCATGTACAGTACACCTCCATGTTCCCCTGTTGTGAGCAGCATAGCCAGGCTAGCGCTAACATCAGCCATGGTACGGGATTGATGGGTTCTACAAATGCTCTTGACAATACTGTTCTTGCAAGAACTATTCCAGAACAGAACAGCCGACCTTCATGTCTTAAAATAACAATTGTAATTATCACGATTTTTTAAAAATATTTTAGTCAGATTTTGTTACAAACTTAGCAAATAATCCGCTCCAACCATACAGGATGCTGTGCTGTCAGCCCATGTGTGAATAGCTTAGAGCACCACCTGCAGGATCATAGAGGAATGACAACATTTTACCTCTTTGTATGCAAGCAAATATAAATGAAAATTTTTTTATTTTTTTTCAATTTCCAATTTGTTTATGAAATGAGTTTCGACACAAAAGTATTGTAATATATATCTGAATCAAATTTTCCCTCTTCTCTAATAAACAAAATGGCATTTATTAATAGATTCTCATAAAACCTCTTGAGATTGTTGACAAATTAGCGTGGTATAAGAGGAATAAAATGCTTTGGGGTGAAAATAATAATAATAATATTAATAATAATATGCTGTGAGGTGGTATTACATCACTCCGTTGTATTTTTGTGCTTATAGTTATAGACTCATAAAAGAAGTTATGCCAGGGACTTACAGCAGGTGCCAGAATTTAAAAAGGTAACGGATTTCATAAGCCATAACCATCTCCAATTCTGGTGTTCCTCTTTTAATAGCGATTATTTAAATGAGCAGCCTTTGAATGAGTCAAACAATGTACTGAATGAACTACATGGTTCAATGGTGTAGCTGTCTGTTCAGTGTGTGTGTGTGTGTGTGTGGAATAAGCAGCTGACTAACAGTAAAGAATACCACGGCAACGTTCCCTTATCATAGCTGATGGAATGCAACAGCTGCTGGAGTCTATGATAGCGTGCACATGTGAGAGAGACACAGTGTGTGTGTGTGTGTGTTGGGGGGGTTGGCAGGCGTGGGAGGTGTTTAGGACGGGCATGGTGGGCCAACAGGAACCCCCCTAAGAGACCCCCCCCATCTACCCCCCCCCGCTGTTCCTTATGAGCCGGGCCAGTTAAAGACAACTCAACCAAACACACGCGTGTGAGTGTGTGTGTGTGTATGAGAGAGAGCGCATGTTCCAACTTAACAGATGAGGAGAGCCTGAGAGGAGCAGGAGTTAAGGAGAGGAGGGCAGAAAGCGAAGGAAGTGAGGAGCAGGAGAAGAGGAGGAGGGGGAGGAGGAGGAGGAGGAGGGAGGGAGGAGGGGGGCGAGGAGGTGAACGGAGGGTGAAGAGGAAGAGAGCTGAGGGAAAGAGGGAAAGACAAAAGAAATAGGAGGAGAGGCAGAGCGAGGGAGCAGAGAGTGGAGCTATAGGGAAATGGCTTCGGAGGAGACGGCTGGCGGGGCACGCAAAGCCACCAAGAGCAAACTGTTCGAGTTCCTCGTCCATGGAGTGGTGAGTACCCTCTGTCTGTGTATGTCTGTGTATGTGTGTGTGCGTGTGTGTGTGAGAATGCAGAGACAGCCGTTTATGTGTGTAATAGCTGGGATAGCCATTCATGTGAAGGTTATTTCCAGGCTCCCAGTTCCACACCGCTCATTCTTTTTAAAGCACAGAGAAAGGGAAGTCAGGGAAAATGAGCGAGGCAGGCATGCGTTTGTGTACAGAAATGTAAGAGGGAGCCGTGAAAAAAAAGGGGGGGAAAGGCAAGAGCTAGCGTTTAGTCAATAAAGGACGGATGCAGAGCCTGAAATGACGAGTGTTTCCATTCAGAACAACGCTTTCCTTCAGCCTATGTGGGGGCTTGACCTTATTTTAACTCCTCTGACCACATGAACGGCTGCAGGAATAAGATTTACGGCATCGCCATGGATGGATTTTGGCATTTCAAGCACTAGTAAATAGACACGTTTCAAGGTTTTTCTGTTCTGCACTGGCTTGGAACTTCATCACGTTCTCATTCCGCTTGAATTAAATCTAACGTCTCGTTTTTAGGCTCACTCTCTGGGCCTTTGTTCATATACAGTACATACGGCTTATCTGGCCATTTGTTTATTTATGATAGATAGCTCATGCTTTGTCTAGCCAAGAACACAAAAATGGGTGAATTTATTCAACTCAGACCTTATTAAGAAACTAATGCTTAGATTCTGCGTCTGACCTAATGAGTCTGAACATATTATTCGTACCCATGTTAGGTTTCACTTGAATTTTTGCATATTTTCAAAGCAGGATCTATTTTCATTCATGCTTTAGAGGAACTGTGATATTTTCAACCAGTTTTAGATTCAGACCATATCAGCGTTTTTTTTTTCCCTTTCTCTCTCCCTCCAACAGAAACAGGAACAGTGCTCATTTGTCCTTTTTTGGTTGGATTTCAGATGCTTTTAGTGATTACATTTTAGTATGTGGTGAGTTCGGAGTGCTGTCCGTTGCCAGAAATGTTGTGGTTTCACTGTTTAAGGCTGTTGTAGAAGCACAAATAACTCTCCAAAAGCTGCTCTGTTGAGTTTCAGTGCTATTTAATCAGCCATTACTTTTTTTTTTTTTTTTTTGCAAGGCAATATACTAATATAGTAATCTATCCCTGGCCCAGTACATATAATAAAGCCAGTGAGTGTGTAGGCAGCAGCCAGTGAGCAGAGAGGCAGACGGGTTTAGGTGATGAATGATGGAAACAGTTGCAGTCGTCTCCGCAGACTAATTAACCTTGACGAGGCTCTCATTCTTCCCGGCCAAATGTTTCCGCTCATCTCGTCACCTCTCCTCCTCTCGCGCTCACTTTTTTTCCCACCTTTTACGTCTCAAATACTCTCACCTTTATCTCCGCTCTCTACTAATCGTCATCCATACTTACCAGATCTCACCAGCACTTTTACACGTTTCCCAAGATCTGTAATCACACCCCCACCACCCCATTCAAGCCTTCTCTTTTTATACTGTTGAAGTCTAAGCAAATTCCGTCGGAGAGCTATTGTTATCTGCACTTTGGATGAAAATGTTTGGAGTTTGAAGAATGTGGCGGTTTAGCCTTGTTTCCAAGGTGAGGAACAGAGTGTGCGTGTCAAGGTTCGAAGTGAAGTGGCGATTTGAATAGAATATCGCGTGAATAGAAAAGAGCTGCTTGTCTGGTCCCAGTAAAAAAAAAAAATTAAAAAAAAGTCGTTGGTGGCATTTTGTGAAGAAGAAAAAAAAATTACTCATTCATTACATATCATCTCATTGTTCGGTAACGACGTGGGTTCAATTTTCAAATAAGTAAATAAATAAATAAAAAGCAGTCTGATCATAGATCATTGCTTGTTTTTCGGGTCTTCATGGCTAGTTTGATCTCATCCTATTTATTCTAGCAAAATACCCTCCTGTCACATCTGCTTTGTTTTGATTGCCTAGATGTTGTTGGAAGTCTTTTATCTAAAGTATTAGTCATAGTTGTTCTCTTGCTTTCCCCTTCTCAAAGTAGATACGCACAGAATGTTGGTTAATGACAGACCGGCCTTTACTGTTTAACTCTGTGGATAAATAAAGATGACCAGAGGGTCATTTCACTCTGCTGGTAGCGAGGCTTTCCCATTCATTTAGACCTAAAGCCTAACACTACAAAAGCAACGTGGCCACATGACGGGTGTAAACCAACGGCGGCAAGCATGAAGTGGAGGACGAATACATAATTAGAATCAGCTTAGGTGGTCATTTTATCTGTTGCATGAAGATCTTTATATTAAATGAAATGAAATTAATTAGATTAAATAAACCGAAGCAAATGTTTTACCGTGACAGGCTGCAAAGCCCCTAAAAAACCTGAGCAGCAACCTCATTTCCCCTCTCGTCTGTCCCAGCCACTCAGCATTCAGCATCACCTGTGGACTAATCACAACCCTGATCACCTGCACCTGTTTCTCACTGGTTCATGCTTTAAGTTAGATGCTTTTTAATGCTTGAATGATTCATAGGGTACTATATGGTTTAACAAATCATAAGCACTCATCTGAAACTGATCGGGTACAGGGACTGAACAGAAAATGTCAACAATAAAAAAATTCCCAAGGAATCCTGAAGAACTATTCCTCAAGACTCTTCGGAAGCAAAATATGAAAAAGCGAGAGCTGACTCAAGACTTTTTCTTTGCACAGTAATGTATCTGTATACTGTAGATTAGATTTTTTGGATAGTTGTCCTCACTCCATCCAGTATGTGTAAAGTAGGAGTGTAAACAGTCACACAATCTATATTAGTGTCTGTTTAGTGTTACAAATATTAATATCTATATATGTATTTAGACTTAAACCATAGGATTTTTGTTTGTTTGTTTGTTTTTAGAAAACCTGACAGATACCCCTAGAAACACTAGAATAAAATATTAGAAATGCCAGCATGTGCCAGCACTGTCAGAATGGGCAGTGAACTTTGGCAAAAGCTCTCCAGGTCATAATTGGTCTCAAAGAGACTGTGTTTTTTTCCCCTGCTTCCAGAATTTGTGTGCACGTGTGTGTGCCTGTGTGCGCGTGTGTGTACCTGTGTGTGTGTGTGTGTGTGCCTGTGTGTGTGCCTGTGTGTGTGTGTGTGTGTGTGTGTGTGCCTGTGTGTGTGTGTGTGCCTGTGTGTGTGTGTGTGCCTGTGTGTGTGTTCCTGTGTGTGCGTGTGTGTGTTTACCTGCTTGCAACATTAGCCGATTTCCCAAAATGTAAACAAACTAGTAACCTAATATAAACCACCTTATCCCTGACTGGATATGAACGTAAATGCACTTAAGCACAAGTAAAAACTAAATGGTCACATGTAGTCTCATCTACCAAGCAATTTCCCTTCGATTTCTTTCCATATCTGCATATTTTTAATCCAAATAATGTTTTGATATTCCTAATATAAAGGCGAGAATTCATCATCTTTATATTTAGATGTAAGGCAGCTACTGTGGACATATCTTTTTTTTCCCTCTTCTCTATATGTGCCATTGCATCATTCAGCATGGATTAAATTCCGTTTGGACTAAATGTATTCCGTTTGTGGCATTTGCACAGAAAGAAATGTAACTCACTATAAGCGATGAGCATTTTACTTGGAAAATATGTTTAAATAACCATCAGCTCAGTTCACAGAATAATGAGAAAAACAGGAAGTTTAGCAGCAAGCATGACCACGCTGGGGTGTTGGACGTTGTTTATCGTCTGGATTCAACTGAACTGCCCTGTCGGTGAGTGCATTGATAGCACAAACGCTGTTAGTCTTTCTTAAGTTCAAATCCATCATGTGCACCTCTGAGAAACTAGTGAAACAATATTTAAAATAAAAGTCAGGTATCGAGTTGCACAAGTTAGTTTTTTTCACTATGGCGCTATGGGGAATTGTATCAAATATTCAATTGCGGTAAAAGTCAGTTGTTAAATACATCATCTTCATAATCCTTCATTAGAATTGAGAAATTTTTAATCCTAAATCTTTCTTCATTTGCAACTTCCTTTAATCCTAATGTGAACATGCATTTTTTTCGTGCTACTAGAGAAGGTATTTTCGGCCAAGCAGGGATATCCTTGTGACAAAATGAGACTCCCTCGTTCTTACAAGGTAAAGTAAAAATAAGTTTTTGATGGATTCCCCCCGTAAACCAACACACAACACTGGTCATATTTCAGCAACTGGACATAATGCACTAACAAACATGAAATTCAAATGGAGCCAATCCAGGGATCTGAAATCATGCAACCCAAATCACCCAAAATGCAACTTAAAACCAGCTTGGCTACATATAGAGTCTTTTGCTACACTAAAGCTTGAATTCATACATTATTGGCCAGGTTTCAGTAAAGGAGGTTCTTCTGGAAGAACTTGGAAACGTTCCTTAAGCGTGTGCAGGGGGTACACATTTAGAGAAAGGGCTATAAAACTGAATATCCCTTTCCTAAAACGTTCTAAAACAATTTAGAAATGTCGGTCCATCAGCCATCCAACCAACCTTCAGAAAATTGTTTATCTGACAGTTTTGTGTATTTAAAGCTCCTTGCAGTTAATAGCGCTCGCGTTCAGTGGTGGATCGCCTGGAACTGCATTAAAGCACAACTCTCATTAAGAACTGAGCATTAAGGCAGATCACATTTCAGGTCCACGGAGCGAAATGACGAGAACAGGCATTTTAGTCAAACACACACACACACACACACACACATACATGCAGTGAAGGTCACCGCATTATTGTACATGCATGTTTTGAGTGACTGAGAGGCCTAAGGCAGAGAAACGCTTTGGTACTGAGAGAAGGAAAATGTGTGTCAATGCGAAACATGAGTTCTGGCAGTAATCTATCACTATCTAATCTATCACCTCTTTATATATATATGTATTATATTTATATATATGTTTAAAGTTTCCTTCAGCAAAAAACTAGGGGGCCAGTGTGTGACCTGGCTGTACACGCTTAAAAATAATAGTACTAGAAATTATTCTTTATGAACAGTATGTTCCATAAAATAACTGTTTTTTAATCTGTTGGAGAAGCTTATGATGTTTAACCATGTTTGCTGGTGTCATATTACAAAAATAATTTCCTATTTTCAATATGAAAGAATTTTCCCAGTGGAAAAAAAAAAAGATAAATTATAATGATAATGGCTGGGGGGTCTGTCTATATAGTCTTTATAATGACTGGGATAATAGTATAAAAGAAATTGTGAGGAATTCAAAATTTGTTCTTATTTGATTTTTCTTTGAGGATTAGATTTAAGTTTAGGAGCATTCTGACTTCCTAGCTTTTTTGTTTGCTATTTGGTATGGTTTTGCACTTTTCATTTATTAGAAAGAAATACGGTAATGAAACCAAACCACACCGTGTAATGGTGGTGCGTCGAACCACGGTTAGATTAAAATAGACTAAACACTGCATCACACACTAATCATGTAAGTATGTGTTTGACCCATAGTCTAGGTCTTGTTTTAGAATATTTAAGAGAATTATTTCCCTCATTTAGCTAGCCAGCGCATTCTTCCAAGCTTAGCCTGGTTGGTGTTCTTCATTTGTAACTGATAATAAAAACAGCACTGAAACGAATAGAAAGATCAGACACCTGTTCCAGCGCATTGACTGACAGCAGCAACTGGCTGCTGATCAAGAACTGAGATTGTGCAGATACGAGAAGGCTGATGCAAAGCTGCGAATGTCCTCACCATCTGATACACAACGATATAGAATGATTTTTGCGTTTGAGGCATAGTGATCTATCATGCTGATAGATTATTTTTCCCTAAGAGATCCTAAAAACATTACTGCACTCTTGCACAGCTTTTTCTGAGAAATTGTTATCCATTTAGATGAGTCTCTGAGGGTAGAGCTTTAATTGTGTCTCAAGTTACTGTGCCGAAAGCCAGCTTCAGTTCCTTATGTGTTTATACATTTTCCCGTCGACACTAAACAACACTGTATGTCCCCGGGTCTCATTTTGCAACCCATCTCTGAGCCTCCCAGCTTCATTTGCTCTTATTTTGCAACAGTGTAGAGTCCAGAAGCTTGCTAGATTCCAGAAAAAACACTCACCCACACACTGTACTGTACACAAAGCAACACATTGAAACAGATTAGAAAAGAAAAAAGAAAATGGGGGGAGAAATCATCAAAGGGACGACTCTGGAAAGTGTCAGTGATGTCACCTGGTTGTGAATTCCGTGTGGACAATTGGCCCCCAGATGCTAACATAATGACAGCAAGCACTAACCCGGCTTTAAGATCAGGAGATAAGGGTGGCACTCATATATTCAAATCACATTCCTTCACTCGCTGAGTTCAATGGGAACACTTCCTGCATAGCTAACAAGAACAGTCCTTTCCCACATTAAGGCCACAGGGTGAAAGCAACAGTCCTTCACCTTGTAGCACCAAAGCAATGCCTTGAATGGTAAAATAGGTGTTAGTGAGGGTGGAGTTGATTGGAGGAGGTGTTGCTTTCTGTTTGCATGGACTACTTGTGATCCTTTGGCTATTTATGGCTCACAGGAAGGTGATGTACCTTGAACTCAAAGAGGTCCTGAACTGGTATTTGAACTGCAGTCCGTTATTTTCTTCTTATAAACGAACAAAAAAATATATCACGTCTGTCATATAATATATGCTTGGCTGATAAGGTTGCTTGGTATCACTCAACATTTCCCAGCTGTTTATTTTATTCAGCCAGTGAACTTAATGCCAGTATTATCTTGACTAGTAAAAATTGGGTATAGTAGTAAAAATATAATAGTTTTTAAAAATGGACTGTCCATGTGGCACCGTTTATATCAGTCGTTATATCAAAAAAAAATTAAAGTGAGCATCATTTCTTTAAAAAATTACTATTGGACAGATTGTACTGTATATTTTGTAAAAACACACTCCATAGAGTCATCAGCTCACAAAATGGGAACTGCAGCAAGTCCTGGTAGACATCCTTATGCTGGTTCATGCTCAGGGGTAGAGCAGTGCATAGGACAGTTAATGACTAAAACATCCCATCCACCATGGCCGTGTTTTATAGCAATAAATCTGAATTGAATGTAATACATTTCTGCAAAAAAAAAGGGGGGGGGGTTTAGTGAGGCAAGACATACAGAACAATTCTGTTCTGTAATGTAGTGTACCGTGTATTACGAAGATTAAAAAGAGGGGAAAAGGAGGGATTATGGAGTTGATGAGGGCTGTAAATCAGATAATATTTAAATATTTAATAAAACGATTTATTATTACAATTAAGATGAATTAGTTATCACTATCTGCTCCTTCTGCTTGCGTGAGCTCACGGTTGCTGATGATTGGATGCTGGGAGAGTGCGCTAGAGTGTGTTGCGCTGGTCCCAATGGTGAAGACTGTCCAATGGTGAAGCTGTTCAAAAAGATGAATCTCAGGAAACATGTGATGGTCTTCGTCCTCCCTGGTTGGTGGTTGTAGTCTCGATGGGGGCTGACGGGAACTGAATGAATGAATTGGCTATGACTATATTAGGAAGAAAACCCGGAGCTACATATTAGAATAAAAATTTGTAGCTACATATTAGCTATCAGATAGATGGCTAACAAATGTATCAGTGTTTAACTAAAAACCTTTATTAGTTTTTAGAGGTATTTTATTCTAGAGATAAGTTTTTAGAATATGAATTCGGAGCTACTTATGTTGTCTAGCTAACAGTAGCTAATGGCCTTAGTTGACTCCTGAACTAATGAATTCGGATATTGACTCAGTCTTTGGCTAGCTACCAGTTCGCACTTGATTCTTTATCCTCTTTGACTTCTACAATGTCATGTTGTTGGTGCTCGGTTGTTTAGAAAGCAACAGCGGTCCAAAGCAATCAACTTGAGTAGGGGCCAGACCACTGACTTTCATGGATGTCTTTGACAGATTAAATTATTTCATGGTGTATGAGGTCTGTCCAGCCATTGTTATTATAAGGAAAACACTTTGTGTGACATGGATGTAACGTGGCAGCCAAGGAAAGTGAACGATCACATGCGTGAAGAATGACGACTTGACTTGTTTGGTCAGTGTGGGGGTTTTGGCTAATCGCCGTTTGATGCTGTTGAGTAAGCATTTGTACTGTGTCCTCGTCACATTCAAAATTACTGAGCACGTAGAGCAAAGAATCTGCATCAGATTTTGAGTTAAGCTCGAACATTCCTCACTGGAAACTATTCATTTGATTCACAAGGCTTTCAGGGACGATGCAGTGAGTGCGGCATGAATAAAATTGTGCCACAAATGCTTTGAAGATGGTCGAGAATCAATTGAAAAGTCAAAGTTTGAATCTGTTGAAAAGCCGGTCTGCAACAAGCAGGAAACCTTAGAATGTGTACAGGCTGTAAGCAACAAAGATCTCTGCGAAAACCAGAAGCGTAATTAGGAGTTTATTACTCACGGTCATTACATGGCTGGATACTTTGCAAACAGACCTTGTATGACAGACCAGCTACCTAAATAAATAAATAAATAAATAAATAGATACCAAGTTTACCTACCAATTAAATTCATTACTTTTAAATATTAAGTGTCAATTTGTACAGTAAATACAGTTAATACTTAACACATTAATTCATTCTAATCTTAATATTAAATGTTATTGCATTTTTATTCATTTAATGTCATCACCTGACACATACCCCATTTTTTTTCATATACAAGAACTGAATTTGAACAGTGAATAACTCTGGCTCTGACTTCCTGTCTTTAAAAGTAAATGGAGTTAGTTTAGACAGAATTTAATTGCACAAAGGCAACCTTTGAGACGTGGGCTCTTTCACACATTTACACCCACCCACAAACACCAGCTGTTCCCACTTGAGTGGCTTACACAGGTGGAGTGGTGTTAAGACCCTTTTTACTTAGTTATGTCACTCGGTTATTGGTTCAGCTGTGCAGGAGAAGAGTAGTCGCTTTGTTTTACACATAGACAGTTGCTTTATATTGCTTTCTGCTACAGGTTTGTGGATTATTGTCATTGTGATATTAGCAGCTGCTGTGATATATTTCCTGAACTCAGAAATATTTAATGTACATCATATTTGATAATAATAATAATAATAATAATATATAATAATGAATATTTGCTAAAGGCAGATTTTTCGAGTAAGAAAAGAATTTGGGATTGCATTGATTTAATGCTACGTCATTGGTATGGGGTAATCGTTGACAGAAAGCCTGGACCCTGAATTTGACATACCGGCTAAAGTAGTTCATGCATGAAGCAATGAAGCTGACTGATACAACTTGTCTTAAAGCCTGTCCCCACCATATTACTGTACTACTCAAAATTACTGCACAAGCTCACAGTCTCAGGTCAATACACTGTAAGGAAATCTGTATTACATGTTAACTGAATCTCAGAGATCAGATATCTGTACATCCCTAAAGGGAATAATGAAATGTTTATTTTCTTTTTGCCGTCTCTAATCGATATTTCCTCCCTCTTTGTAGCGTCCCGGTATGCCATCAGGACCACGGATGCCCCATCAGGGGGCGCCAATGGGTCCTCCTGGCCCACCCTTTGGAGGAAACTCAGCTGTTCGGCCTGGGCTCAACAATCAAGCAGTGGAGACCAATCGCAAACGTCCCGCCAATTCGCAGCAACACATCCAGCAGCAGCAGCAGCAGCAAGCGGTACAAAACAGAAACAGGAAGTGAGTGTCAAAAGTTACACCGTTTAGTTGAAGACACAGATATGATTGGCATAGACTGTGGCATCCTGATAGATGTCTCTATGATTACTAGCACACTGTTGTAGTGTTGAAGTTACCAAGACAACAGAGATGTAAGCTGTTTCAACGGCTCAGGGCTGTTGTTGTGTCTGGCAGTGAAGGCTTATTCAAATACCATTGTAGTGTCTGCGCAGGTGACCTGAAAATAATTGCGCAGTCAGACTTCAGTTTAATGTTAAATACTTTAGTTTAATCTTTTAGAACATGTACGTAGGAATTTAATTATCAAGCATGCAGCTATGAGTTTACTCTGAGGAATTATACAGGTCTGTGCTACATTAATTAAAAAATAAGAAACCATTAAGGACTAAAACTGCAGCAAATATTGGGAAAGCCACAACCAAGAAGCATCGCTGGTTATAATTTAACTGATTTGTATATTAAAAATTGTGCTATAGATTGCCAGGGGTATGCAAACACATAGTTGTAGCGTGCATGGCTGTAGTCTTTTTTTAGCTACTTTATGTGCTTATATTAGTACATAATCTTTAGTCTACTAAAAATCATAAGTTAAAAAAAAAAAAGGAAATGTGCTTTAAATTGTGCTTGCTTGCTCCGTTGATGAAATCCAGAGTTGCAGAGATGATAGCCTGCTTCCTTACAGCATGTGTCTGGAGAAGAACTAAACGTAATTATTTTTCAAATTAAATACACTGGGCATAGGTTTGGGGAGAGATGTTAGAAGAAGGATAATCAGCGCATAGTGCTTTCACATTGAAATATATTTTTGCTAGTTGAAATTGGCAAAGAAATCAAATTGTAAAAAAAAAAAAGTAATTTATAAATTACTGCAGCTGATGTTCACGGAGGATCCAATAGTTTTTGTTATGTTTTTTTCTTTTGTGTCCAGTCATGAAAGTATGGCTGGAAACAGATTATGACTGAATTTTTTCCCTCCCATATGAAAAAAGTCAGTATGAGAATGTAATTAAAAAAAAGAAATATAAATGTTAAACTCTTAGTGTTTTGTTAGCATGCAAACATTTCATCATCAGCATAGTGTCTAGATTAGCTAGCTAGTTTCAACCACAGCTAGCTAGTTTCAGCCATAGTATTTCTTTTTCTCTCTCATAGACTCATGGAAGTTCATACAGTTAGTGTTGATTAATGAATGAATTAAATGTTTGGGATGATATGTAAAAAAAACTAAACAAAAAAAAAAACACACTAATGATTGGTAACTGCTTTGGGTTCCTTTTAGGACTGGGCTTCAATGCTAGTTCATTAGCTTGGTGCTAGTTCACAAGCACAGTGACTCCCTAAGAGAAAGGGTTAAATGTTATCTTAGTCATGCTTATGTTTCTCATGGAGCAGTATTTTATTTTATACTGATAACTGCATTTCTTATTTGTTAAACAACTCCAACAGAAAGCTCCAGAAAACTGATGTATTTTCCCACTGCTTTAGTCAGTAATCTTTTTTATAGACACCAATTAGCCATAACATTATGACCACATGTCATGTACTGATAATACTGAGTAGGTCGCTCCTTTTGCCACCTGAACAGTGATGTACCGTGCATTACGACACCTTTTTATCACTACCAGCATTAACCTTTTCATTAATCTGATCTACGCTTGAGCCTACACTCTCCATGTGCCACCCATGTGGAACCAGTTTTCAAACCTGTAACAAATCCCACATGAGCTGCAGTTTTGGACTGGCTCTGACCCAGTCGTCTAGCCATCATAATTTGTCCCTTGTCAAGTAACTCAAATCATTATGCTTGCCTGTTTTTTTCTGCTTCCGAGACATCAACTTGAGGAAACAAAGGTTCACTTGGAGCCTAATATATCCCATCCACTTCCAGCCGCCATTGAAAATTTAGCTACTGTGAGAAGGACCAAATTGTGATGGCTAGAGGACTGGTCTGAGCAACTCCAAAACTGCAGCTTTTGTGGAATGTTCCCAGGCTGCAGTGGTCAGCACATACCAAAAGTAATCCAAGGAAGGAAAACCAATGAACTGGCGACAGGGTCATGGGTGGCCAAGGCTCACTGATGCACATTGGGAGATAATGCTGGTTTATGTACTCTGATCCAATTGAAGAACTCATCTCCTACCTCCACCTCAATTTGAGGAAAATGTTAATGCTGGTTCCAGTATAAAGGTGTCAGAACACATTCTGTGAGTTATGGTTTGGTTCAAACCATAACTCACAGAATTAATAAAGTAAAATTAATTATCAACATGTCCAAGATGAAATTATAATTGTGAGTAGTCATGAGGTTAGTAAACGACATATTGATGAACCTCTGTCTGAAATGTTCTGATTTATTGGAATGTTTGTGTACAATATACAGTAGGTACATGCAAGTAAAAATTTAAAGGAGAAGGCAACTTAAAGACGCAGTGCACCATGGTGAAGATTATACAGACTTTGGAACGGTCCTAAGGGATGGGTGCCATTCTTTCAAATGATGAGTTGGGATGTGATGACTACTTTTTTGCATTAGTATCAATCGTGTGATCCTCAGTTCTTTACAAGTCAAGAACTTTGACCTAATATATAAATATTTTATTCAAAGCTTTATTCAAAAGTTTTTACACACACTAAAAGAAAAAGCTCAATGATTACCCTGATTTTTTTTTAATCATTTATCAGTTTTTTAAAAGCCTTACATGTACTCATTCCCAGTTCTATAGTGTCCTATCTCCATCCCTAACACGTTGCTTTGCACTCACGACCTCTAGGTCTATGCTTCCTTTGGAAGCTGATGAATTTTCATGAATTCCAAATTGAACTTGAACTCTGTTACATTAAAAAATTTGCTTCTTCTTTCAAGCCTAAACTGAAAACCTTCTCCAACTCAAAACTACTATCTTTTAACATTGACGTATATAATGCTCTCCTTCACTCTTTTCATTGCTCCAGTTTGCCTATATCAGTCTCCAGGAGATAGTTAGTTTTAGTTTAGCTGCAGTAACTGTAGTACATGGACAATATTTCTTCCACCTGATTGAAATCGTTCTGATTAGTGATTCCAACCTTCTTGTGATGATAATTAAAACATGCATCTGTATATATAATTGAGCTGCACTATGAGTTCTAGTACTTTCCTTGTTTTTTTTTTTTTTTTTTTTTTTTGGAGTGGGTGGGTTTTTAGAACTTACACTAAACAGGATTTTTTTTTTCCTGGTTTAATTTAATTTAATACATTCAACAGAATATGACCGTAATGGACCCACATCATGTCATGGGAACAATATTTGCAATATCTGCACTGCTGTTCTTTTTAATTAACCCGCAATCTCAGAAGCACATGCTGCTCGTGCAGTTTTTAAACAGGTGGGGAGTGGATGCACTTTATAGTGCATTAAGAACACTTCCCTCATGTCATCTATTCCATCCCATGACGTGCAGCCATGCGCAGAAAGAATAGATTTATTCCAACAAGAGAAAAATGGTTTACACCAAGCCTCGTGTGCCAATTGACAATTCCTTCCGGTCAGGCTGGATCGGCTCAGACTGCACTGATTGAGGTGGTTACATGATGCATTTTATTTTGATTGGGCTATTATTCGATTATTAGTGAAATATTAGAGTTCATGTTAACACAGTTAGTGTTATGTAAAACAGTTTCAGTGTCTTCTGCTGGGTTTCATCTCCTACAGCACTGATAAGTGCTTTCTCCAGCTGTCTGTACTTTATTATGTTAGTGTATCTGTTGATCTTGAGACTGTAGCGCCTGTCATTTGATTACTTATCAGCTGATTCACTCTGTCTGTCTCACCCTTTCTCCTCCTCCTTATTCCCCACTAATATTACCTCAGTTCCATTAACTCACTTACGTGCACTTGGTTTTTTGATATTTTTGTAATGTTAGCGTGCATTAGTAACATCTGCCCTGCAGTTGTATCCAGTGCCGCCCAACTGAATTTATGAGTGTTCGTATGTTGTTTAATTTCTAATTCGCTGCCAGGTGTTTGGTCAGATGTCCAGAACCTTTGTGGAACCGGTGAATATGTGTATTTGTGATGGCACAAGGAACAAAGACTATAAAGTTGGTTAAAGTTATAACAGTCTTTCCAGGGAATCAGTAAGCCTTAGACACAGTGGACGATACTGTAACTATCCAACAATGTTGATGTTATATAGCTACTAAGTATTGACCATAACAGACTGATATTAACGTTTAAATCAATAAGAAAAACTCAACCTTGACATTGACAGCTGACAGAACTTCTACTGAGATATTCTGTCATAATTTCTGAAGTGCTGAGTGAACGTTGCTCATTTGCTTACATAACCATGTTGGAATGCAACAAGACAATGAGTAAAAACATTTTTCTTTTCTGCCTACAGTGCCTGAAAAGTATTTCAATAAAAGCATTAGAGGTATTTAATTCCTGAGATGTTACCATAGCAACAATTTATGTCAGGAACGAGGATCGTGGGCTGTGGAGATGGATCCAGGTGTAAGTGCAGGCCGTGAGCTACTTCAGATCTCCTTGGGTGCCGCATTAGTGAGAACGGAGGCACGTGAGACTGAGCCGTAGTCGTGAAAGAGGAAGCATTTGATCAGAGCCGTGAAGTGCGTCTGCGATGTCGGTGAGCCAAAACGTGAAGCTGAGCCGTAATCGAGGAAACGAGAGCGAGAGTTCAAAGCCATAAGACCCTTCAGCGAGACGAGAAAACGAGAAACCAAAGCAAGATCGCTCACGTGAAAACCATGAAACGAAACACGAGAATATTGATGTGAATAAACGCACAATAATCTGGCAGCGAGATAGCATGTGAGGAGACATGACAGCGTGGTAAAACATGACGATGTGGTGAGGAGCATGACAGCGTGGGAAAGGAAATGTCAAAAAATGAAAGTGGTCATAGAACAGCGTGAGTGAGCAGAGAGCGTGACAGTTTAATTGTAAGCACACAGCAGTGATTAGTACACATACTGTATCTTGTACTTAAGTCAAAGTAGAGGTATCCTAGGGAAAATATTTCTCCAGTGAAAGTCCTCTATTAAAATTTCCAGTTGAGTAAAAGTACAAAAGTATTCGCCTTCAAATGCCAAACTTTCAGACAAAATAGAAAGTAATGTAGTTTATCATTGCTGTTCTTGTAATAGTAATGATCTGTATTAGGAAGTTAGATACATTTACTAGGAATGACCAACAGTTCAAAGCAAACCAGCCCACATAAAAGGACGCTGATTGGCATTCTTGATGCCAATCTAAACTTTTTCTTTACTAATAAGTAAGAAGGAATTGCACATGACCATGTTAATATAGTGTAATCGAAAGTACAATATTTGACTTTGGTGACTTTTTAGTGGAGTAAAAGTAAAAACTCACCAAAAATAGAAACATTATAAAGACAGATATTTTAAGTACTTAAATACAGTAACACATTGCATTACTGAGAGCACTTCTGTATTTTGTGTATTTTGTAAACCTAATGTTGACTCCTGACTTTTGCATGGAAGTAGAAAGGGGCGCGTGAGAGAAAGTTGCAAGAGGAGCTCTGGCATATTGTCCAGCACTCACAGTAAAACCTAACAGCTGTTTGACTTTTAAAACTACACAAATCTTTATCTAACACTATGGCTTTTTTTTCAAGCGAAGAGATTACACACCAAATATTGGCGCTGTTTATTTTATTACTCTTTATCGCTGTTCATATAAGTTACTTTTATGTACAAATTTTTTAAAGACATCTTTGCTTATGCCGTTTTTTTGGACGTGCCCAAGACTTTGGAACAGTACTATACTCAGCAAAAAAAGAAACGCCCCTTTTTCAGGACTTCATTGTAAAGGGTTTAAACAATGTTTTCCATGCATGTTCAATTAATCATAATCAATTAATTAACATGCACCTGTGGAATGGTCGTTAAGACCTTAACAGCTTACAGAAAGTAGGCATTTAAGGTCACAGTTCTAAAAACGCAGGACACTAAAGAGACTTGTCTACCGACTGTGAAAAACACCCAAAGAAAGATGGCCAGGGTCCCTGCTCATCTGCGTGAACGTGCATTAGGCATGCTGCAGGGAGGCATGAGGACTGCTGATGTGGCTAGGGCAATAAATCGCCATGTCCGCACTGTGAGACGCATATGACAGCGCTACAGGGAGACAGGAAGGACAGCTGATCATCCTCGCAGTGGAAGACCACGTGTAACAACACCTGCACAGGATGGGTACATCCGAATATCACACCTGCGTGACAGGTACAGGACGGCCACAACAACTTGCAGGTGCCTTGGTGGAGTAGCATCTCACAGCAAGAACTGACAAATCTGGTCCAGTCCATGAGGAGGAGATGCACTGCAGTACTTCAAGCAGCTGGTGAGAACACCAGATACTGACTGGTACTTTTGATTTTGAGCCTCCCTTCATTCAGGGACACATTGTGAAACATTTTTAGTTTATGTCTTATGGTGTTGACTCTTTTAGTGTTTAATATTCACGCATTAAGTTTACTGAAAGTAAGAACAGTTGAAAGTCAGAGGACGTTTCTTTTTTTGCTGAGTATATAAGTCAAACAGTTGAGAGGTTTTACTGAGTGTGCTGGAGAATATGTCTGGTAACTTTGTCAAACTCGCTCCTTTTTACTTTCATTAAACATTCATTATTTATTTATTTATTCATAAGGTATGTTTGGAAATTTTATGCTTTTGTAATGCATAATAATGCAGACATGATAAACATATATAACAACATTTGTGCTAAAGATAATATGGTTTCTACGACTTTTGCACAGTACTATGTGTGTGTATGTTTGTGTATATATGTGTGTGTGCACATACTGGCATATCTTGTATTTGTTGATTTGCTCCCCTTGCTACCAGTCCTGATAATCGGAGCCTGAGTAGTGAGTGTATGAGTCATGGTATTACACTGTTTTTTTTGGTGCATACAATATTCTATCAAATGAATAATTTCAACACAAAGGAAGATTTGCATCTAAATAAATTACACATGTTGCTGCTAGAAAATATGCTATTTTTGTGGTTTTGGTTCTCCTTTGGGCTGCGTGGTCTTACTTGTGTTCATCACTCAGCAATGCACTAAACTCCATACACGCCTTACAATGAGACACAAAACAGTCAGTACTGTCTAATCAAGTTCCATTCGAATTCCGTCGACTCGTAGGAAGCCGTTGGGATTTCCCGGAGCCGGTGAGATGCCAGGGAGGCAGACGGACATGAGAGATGCCCAATCAGATTCCACACTCAGATCAAAGTAGGAGTTGATTCTGATGCATGATAGATACGTGCGGTTTTGTTTGTTTGTTTTTTTACCCCACCCAATGTCCCAAGCTTTCCCCACTGATACTTACAACTCCCCACCCCTATATACCCCCCATCCAAGGTTTGTCCTATGCACAAGCTTTATGCAACTCACCCTTAATGACTGGACTTTAGAGTTAAAGCAGACTTATTAAAAAAATTATATATATATATATATATATATATATATATATATATATATATATAAAATGTATGTATGTTTGGTTCAAAATGGAGATTTTTATAATGAAGGATGATAACATTATTTTTACAGCATCTATTATTCTGTTAGTCTTTATGCATGGATGTGCATGATGTGTGCTGCATGGCATGATGGGAAATGTAGTTTCTGACCAATCTATGACAAAAAAAACGACTTGACTTCAGTTCACTTGACCCACCTTCCGTGTCGTATTCTACAGTGTGAGTTAGAGTCACTTTAAATGACTTGAAATGAAGACTAAGTGCCTCGCTGACGTAGACCTTATGGTTAAAGATCTGCGATACGGTGTTTTGAAGGACAAGTGCTCTTCTGGATGAAGTGCCCACTTATTAAAAAAAAAATTAAAGAATTTTTCTTTCTCAATGCATAGCATGATCCTGTTTGTGTGTGTGTGTCTGCTTAGACGTTTAGACAGTTTTGAACGCCTTTTGAACCCCTTCCTTATAGTGCATAGAGAAGTGTGTTTCATGTGGAGTGCTAAAAGGGCTTTTAACAGTTAAGTAGGGAAGTAAGGAGGAGGGAAGAAGGGATGGGGTTGAATTTGTTTGATGGCTCTCGGGTTGATAGCGGAATCAAACACATACACACCAATAAAGTGATGAACACACACCTAATTTCATACAAGGTCCTGCTTATGAGGGATGAGCCAGGTTCCGCATTGTGAAGCTGTCGATGTCGGTCTGCCTGGCATCTCTGTGCCCATGTTGGCGGACACCATCTGGGCTGGAATCACTAATACACACATACACACACACACACACATACAAACAGCGCCAGCATTCTTGCATCCTGGGCCAGCCCCAGAATTTTAGCAGATGTCCCGGGTGCTACACTATCGGTCTCCATAGTAACATCCATCCCCCCTCCTCGTTGTGTCCTTCTCTCTGTCTCTCCTTTCTCCCTCTTTTCTGCAGCACCAAGAGAAGGAAAATGGCTGATAAGATTCTTCCACAAAGGGTGAGTTCTCGGAGCTTGACATTATCTCTTTTGTGTGTGTGTGTGTGTGTGTGTGTGTGTGTGTGTGTGTGTGTGTGTGTGTGTGTGTGTGTGTGTGAGGGAGGGAGTGGCCGTGCTGCACTGTATGGCTGAGACACAGTGTTCGCATGTGATTTTTGTGATGTTGATAGTGCCTTTGTAGATAGAGACATGTTATGTGACAGCTGCGAAGAAAGAGACAGAACAGGGTTAGGGGACACATGCGTCCATGTGGCTGGACATGATTCTAACTTAGAAGTGGGAACGGCACGTTCTCTAAATGACATTTATATTCAGGGCAGAGAGTCAGGAGTCCACAGGTGTATCGAGAGAGCTGTAACCCAAATAATGTGATGGAGACTCAAACTCCCAGAGCAGGCTGCAGGTGTGTGTTCACCGGTGGTAGCACTCAGTCTTCGTGCTGCACACTCACACTCTCCGTTTTATTTTTTATCTTTATCCTTTTATTAGTTTAACCAAGCCTGGGACATGAGTGATAAAAAAAAGAAAAAACTGTCTGTCTGCGCGTGCATGTGTGTGTTTTAAAGATAGACCACAGGGGTTATGGCTGTGTGTCTTACTCACTGCTGTGAGTGGGAGTTTTTATCAGACCTGTATAGATAGTTAGTGCAGAAACGGAGACGCCAGTCGCATTACTCATAGTCCGAGTACTCACTTCTCTCCTTTCTTCACGTCTCAAGAGAGAGAAGAAGAAGAAAGAGAGATAGATTGGTGCAGTGTCTGAATCTATGGGTCCGTGCCCAGTATGAAGTGAAGCTTTTGGCACACACGTCCTCCAACCATCTGTGTGTGTGCATGATAATGTGGCACTGGAGGGTTTGCTGTGGATTCTTGGCAGAAAGCAAACACTTAACAGCATCCCAATAAACACTACTGCAGAGATCATTTTAGTGTTTTTTTTTTTTTTTTTTTTTTTCAATCACAGACTGACACACAGAGCAAACAGACAGACGTGCTGACAGATAAGCATGCATTTGGACAGATGGAAAGTTTTGGGTTTAAACTCATATAAGATGTCTGGAGTGTATGGTAGCAGAATATCTACTATAGTAGTTTCATTAACAATACAGTGTGTGTGTGTGTGTGTGTGTGTATGTGTGTGTTTTAATCTCATAATGACTTTCATCCTCCCGCTCAGATTCGTGAGTTAGTCCCAGAGTCCCAGGCTTATATGGACCTGCTGGCCTTCGAGCGCAAACTGGACCAAACCATAATGCGCAAGCGGGTGGACATCCAAGAAGCACTGAAACGACCCATGAAGGTTAGACATGATAACCACACATCGATTACGCTGCCCGTCAAACTATGTAACAATTAGCATTTCATTATTTATATCTGAATGGAGTGGCTTACATAAAATTTGACTGTGAATGGAGCGGACTCTGGTACGTGTGGAGATGACAATCTGACATATGTTCGTTTTTATTATTTATTATTTATTTTTTAAACTTGCTTAAAAAAACTAGCATTTATTTTGTTGTATATTCTTTTTTTTTTTTTTTTTTTTTAAACGATGTTTTTTTACCGTAAGAGATAATGATATTCCAGTAATATAGTGGTACTGAACATGATACTATACTGTATACGCTACCAGTCAAAAGTTTGGACACACTTTCTAATTCCACTTCTAATTCTTTCCTGACTCTGTAAAGCCTCCATAACGGCTCTAATCTGAGGTGCTGTTTCTTAATTCTTGATTTTTGATACTGGTAACTCTAAATGAGCTTCTCCTCTGCAGCAGAGGTAAGTTTTGCTCTTGCTTTTCTGGGATGGTATTTATGAGAGCCAGGTTCATCATGTTGCTTGATGTTTTTTTTACAAATGCACTTGACAATACTGTTCTTGCAAGAACCAATCCAGAACAGCTGACATTCTTAATTACCTAATGCCATATGTTTTATTTTATACTTTTGAGAAAATCCACTACAGTGGAACCTTGGATTACGAGCATAATTCGTTTCGGAAGCGGGCTCGTATTCCAAAGCACTTGCGCAATTACCCTTCCTCCACTCTTTTCACACACACGTGCACACAATGGAAACACTGTTTTATCTGAAAAATAAACAAGAAATCTCTCTAATGACACTCGATTGAGCGACACACTAACGGAATCACTGCTGTAAAGTAAAAATACAACAAATTAACCTGCAGTTTACCTTTGAAAAGAATCGCGACAGAGCAGTGTTTCTGTGTAAAGCAGAGAGAAAGAGTGTGTGTGTATCTGTGAAGGCGAAAGTAGGAGGGGTGTGTGTGTGTGTGTGTGTGTGTGTGTGTGGCACAGCGTCCTCCAATGACGTGCATGCACACAGCATGCAAAGAGCAGGCTGAGCCTTGAGCAGAGAGAGAAAATGGATCTTTAACCTCTCTAATGAGACTTACACACACAAAATAAAATATGTTTTTACACACACACACACACACACACACACGTGGTCACAGTGTTATAGTAAACAGTACACATGTGCACAGATGTTGATTATACCAGTAAGAGATGAGCACTAAGACAAAGCAGGGGAGACGATTACCCACAATTCCGCAGCACAAGAGAGAGAAAAACCGTTGGCTCAGTTGTGATCACGGCATGCTGTGTCAAAACAAGAAGCGCATGCGTGATACATGATACTCAGTACTCGTAAACCAAGACTTGTTCATTTTCCAAGTCAAATTTTATTTAAAATCTTTGCTCGTCTTGCGGAACACTCGTAAAAACCGCATTACTCGTAATCCGAGATTTCAATGTACTGTTCTAGAACGTAGAAGTGTGTCCAAACGTCTGACTGGTACTGCATCATGACTCTTTCTTTTTTAACATGCTTTAAGTAAGAGCAGACCACTTCTATTAAGTCTTCCTCAGAAACACGAATAGATTCGTGTCAATGCAATGCAGTGTGAAATTTTGGCACAGTGCCCCTTTCTAAATTTACTTTTTTGTTCACAGCAAAAGCGCAAACTGCGACTCTACATCTCCAACACCTTCAACCCAGCCAAGCCTGACGCAGAAGACTCAGATGGCAGCATTGCATCCTGGGAGCTCCGGGTAGAGGGAAAGCTACTTGACGATGTGAGTCTGTGGATTCAAGAAGCACATAAACACTCACATAATCCAACTTTAGCTCTCTGGTACCAGGTGTGCTACAGATGTATTTTGACATCGGTGAATCATGTAAGAGCAAAATTTGTCGTGTGCCCATAGAGATTCTTATTCCGGTCCTTAGGGTTTTCCATCCAGTCCACATTTTTGGCCTTAAACACACTTGAGCTGTGAAATGAAGGCTGTAGAATGCTGATTAGCTGTGTCATGTGTGGTCAGAAGTGAAAAATGTAGATTTGTTGCTGTTTCCTCTGCTTTATAAAGCTTATAGATGGGTAAATTGAAATTTTACTCTGGTTACCTCCATGCTTTAAATCAGAAAGCCAGGTTTCTCTAAATGTACTAAGTTGACCACAAGACATAAATATAGCACGTTTTACAGATTGCTTCATAATGCATCAACAGTACAGTGTCTGATTTTGAGTGATACCACCAGCACCATTAAATCCAGCTGTTGAGAGCTCTATATACAGTACAGTAGCCGCCATTTATACACAGTTTCCAGCAGATGGCAATTATTTTCTCACCTGTTCAAAGTCCTGCAAATTCAACATGTGTTATAAAGGTTAAACAGATAGGTAATTTTTAAAAGCAAATGCACTGATCCTGGTATTAATCAGATCATTAGATGCTTTTTGAATAATTAAGTAGCAGTACCTTCTATTTACTGTATCATTTAGACTATGTCCTCTGTCAGCATCGTGGGCACCACTGAGTTTTCATAGCAGTAATAGCAACAACTGATAAAATGATTAAAATGAGGCATCTGGCTTTGTACCTTCTATTGGACCACAACAAATACCTCCGACTATCTACTTGCTGTTCTCCGGAATGAAATGCTAAGCATTTATTTGCCAAAATCGCATCCATTGTTTTAAATAAATGAGCGGTCACACAAAGTTTTAACTCAGATGGGGAGAGCAAAGACATGTTGATGTGGGCAGGCGTGCCTTTGCGGGACAGATAAACGTCACTTTTAATGATTAATGTGAGCCGTCATGACATGCAAATCTGTTCCTGACAATGGCTTGTAATGTGAACATAGCGTTAGAGTCTTTCATAAATTCAGCATTAAGTCATATTTGTGCAAAAGTGCAACTTTGGCGTCAAAGCCAGGAATTAAATCTAAGCAGCTGCACCACTACACTTTGTAGATCAGTTGCCTCTTTACACTATACCAATAAAGACAGTTGCCATGGGACACCATGTACTTTGATGGCAGACAAATACAATGTGAAGAACATGGTAGATTGCATAAGTCCCTAATGTTGTAAGAATTTACCTCCACTTTCATCATAGAGAATTTCTAGAAATCATAGATGATTTTCAGTGAGGATCAGAGATCTGTCTCCTAATCAAAAAGATATGGAAATACATTAATATTATAAGAATGCAATAATCAAATATTATAATGTGCTTCAACTAATCTCTAGTTCTGTGCAACCTGTATAATGTGGAAAACAATGCCTCAGAACGAAGAGCATTGGTCGGGCAGGCAACCAAGCGCCCAAGGGTAACTATAAAGCAGATCCTGAGTTCCCTTCTGGCAATGGGAAGACAACCATCAATGCAGCACTGTACAAATCTGGTCTCTAGGATCGAGTGGCCACACAGAAGGCATTCCTCAATAACAGGCACATGACAGCCTGCTGGGAGTTTGCCCAAAAGCACTTGAAGGACTCTCGGGCCATGAGAAGCAAAATCTGACCTTATCTTCAGAACAACTCTGTGGAAGGCCTGGAGTGGCCCAGTTAGAGTTTAGAACTGAGCCTAATAGAACATCTCTGGAGAGACCATTGCTGCCCATTCAACTTGGTTGAGCTTGAACAATTTCCCCAAGAACAATTGAAGAAACCTCTAACGGAAGTGAGGATGTCATTGCTGCCAAAAGTCCTTTAACCAAGTACTGGGTGATGGGTCTGAATTAGAGCTGGGCGGTATGACCAAAAATATATATCACAGTATTTAAAAAAATTATATCGATGTCACGGTATTTGACGGTATTTTTTTTTCCCCATGCATGATTAGGTGTTAACCCCATTTCCTAATAAATTAGAGAATAATTACTGCAGTATATTGGCTTACATTGACCGGACTAGTATTAACCCAGGTTTGATTGGTCTCACAAAGTGCTGCTGTTCACAAAGAGGTGACGGTGGCACTCATAATTGTAATGAGGTGAAGAAATCAGAATTCATGACTTGCAGTCAAAATACACAACACTTTATTGTGCAAGTTTTGCAACATGAAAACATTTTTAAGCTGACTACAATGTAAACAATATGTCCCCTGTAACTGCAAAATTAAAACTTTATCCACTGGACTTTCATTAAGGCAAATTACCTGAAACACAGGTAAATACAAAAGGAGTGAAACTTTTCTCTTTGTGAAACATTAATAATATTACTTCAGTATTAATAATATTCGAGTATTAAGCGGTACCATGTCTTTAGCTAAGTGGAAAGGAATAGCGTTGGTAATATCATTCCGTTTGCTTTTCTTGTCGTAGGCAGTCCTCTTAGTAAACGCGTCTTTGAGTGACGTCTGAGTCGCGTTTTGTGTTGCAGTGCCAACTTTATCGTTACTTGCAGATGTGGAAGAGGATGCAGATCTTAGTTTCATGCATTCTTCATATTCCAGGACATGTTTATGGCGGAGGTGGTGAAGCAAATTGCTTGTGTTGCCTCCTGCGGCTACAACTTTAGCTCGACATTTACATATGATGCGTGTTTGATCAACGTCAGATTTTTTTTTAAAGCCGAAGTATTTCCACACAACCGACACGGCTCATCTTTTCGGAAAAAGCCTGTGACATTTTCTTTGTACATGCTGTTGTACATGTACAGCTTGTTTGGTACCACTGCAAAAACAATCCCCCTCTCAAACAATCTCCCGCGGCGGGACGTTCCACCGCTCTGTGTTCCCGACGCACACACTCACGGGTATTGGGGTATATGAAAAATTTATATAATAAAAAAAAAAAAACACCGGTATTCGGTATGAAAAGGTTTACCGCCCAGCCCTAGTCTGAATACTCATGTAAATGTGATATTTCACTCTCTTTTTAATTGAAATGATTTGAATCTTTTTTTAATATGAGGTGTGAAACTTTAAAGGATCTGAAAACTTTCCGTCAGCAATGTTTATGTCTGGATTTTTTTCACTGGCCTTCCCCTATCTGAACGATTGGTGATTTTGTTGGTGGTTCATAGTTTCTTTATGGCTAGCCATTTCCTCCTCCTCCCCAACCTCTCCACAACCTGAGACTGCTGAGATTGTGTGTCAGCATCTATATAGGATTCAGGATTTAACGTTTTAGTGGCAATAATTGGTAAGTTTGACCAAGTCTGTTTGTTTTCCCATTGGAGAATGAATTGTTTTTAGGGATAAACAGTATCCCTACAGTATGTTCTCTCTAGATATTACTTGTCTGTTAAATAGCCTTCAAAATTAAAGCAGAAAAAAATATGTCTTTATACAAACTGTGATTGTTTTATTTACTTATAGATTTATAAAATCATCAATTACACCGGAAAACTCATAAAGATGAATAATTTTGAGTGAAATCATTTCTACCAATTTCTATGTGGCTTACATCAACAGCAGGTTCACGTAGTCTTTCTTGTGCTAAGCATAGAGCCGTTCAGACATGCATGCTGGTCCATATGCCAATGTCAGCACGAGAGCTGGAGGAACCGAACAAACTGCAGCACATGTGCTTTTGTCGGAGTGACCTCATAGCCTTCAAATGGCAGCTATGTGTGTTTTAGCGTGGTGAGGTTAAAATTATCTGGGTCGGCTCCAAGTTTCCGCCACTGCAATACGCTCCACTTACCAATGAGGTCATTCTACTGCTCCTGTGCAAACATTAAGAGTTGGACCCATCAGACTTTCTTTTTGCTCTTTTTGTTACTATTTTTAATACATTCGATGTCTCCATATCTTATACCAAAGACAGAATAAAGGATCAAATCATTTTTCCTGCAGAATGAACAACAAAATCATGCCTGAAAACTCACTTTGCCCTTCTAACCATAAACAACTATATTGTTTAGTCTCAGAGTATAGTTTCTGTGTTGGCCAGTGACTCTCTCCAGTGGTTGCTTATTTTGCTTGGATTCCGAGGTGGGTGATGGGTTTACCAAAAGAGATGTAGCCAAAAGCCTGAATGTCTAGCCAAGTGTTTAAGCAAAGTTGTGCTCTGTAACCACACAAATGGAAACAGTAGGCTACGATGACAGTTTTATACAGTAGTACTGCTCTTTGGTTTGAATGGAATGATATCATTTTTGAAAAAAGTGCACCACGCCTAAGTCTTTAGAAAAGATCAAATATATGTTTTTACAATTAGTAATGCAAAGACACTGCTCATTAAAAGACTTTTCCTGTTTTGTTTTGTTTTCCAGCCAGCAAAAGTGAAAAGAAAGTTTTCGTCCTTCTTTAAGAGCCTGGTTATTGAGCTGGACAAAGATCTGTATGGACCAGACAACCATCTAGTGGAGGTGAGTGTCCTGATTACTTTTCTGTTTTTTTTTTGTGGAGATCAGACATCCCACTGCCATCATATATATGCAGGCAATACATAACAACTTATTAGATCCTAATTTGAGGGCCATTGGGCCTTACTCTTTGCCACAACTTTTCCTGTTTGGAGACATCGATGAGGTTCGATAGATATCAGGTAATGACAAACAGAAATAGTGAGAAGGTATTTAGAGTATTAGGTTTAAAGAGGCTATTGTTTGTGTTAAATATTTATGGAGACTGGTATAGCTAGTATACGCATACAGTAACAAAGTTTCAGACACAAGTTTATTTCTACATTCTAGAATATCGGATTTAAAAAAAAACTATGGCATTAGGGAATTAAGTAACAACAACAGTTATTATTTTAAGACGTAAAGGTCAGCTGTTCTGGTATAGTTCTTGCAAGAACACTATTGTCAAGTGCATTTGAAAAACCCATCAAGCACCGTGATGAAACTGGCTCTCATGAAGACCATCCCAGGAAAGCAAGGCCAAGACCTACCTCTGCTGCAGAGGAGAAGTTCATTTGGAGTCACCAGCCTCAGAAATTAGATTAGATTAGAGCCGTTATAAAGGCTGTACAGAGCATAAGTAGCAGATTCATTTCAATATCAACTGTTCAAAGAAGATTATTGCACATTTTGGACGCCTTAAAGTATTGTTTTAGAATGTAGAAAGAATTAAAAAGACCATGGGATTAGAAGTGTGTGTCCAACTTTTTTGACTAGTTTGACATTTGACTTTCCTTAAGGCTAGGGAATTTTCGAAAGACTCCATACTTCAATACTAGGTTGCGTATTCACACACTGCAGTCAATTTGCGAACGCCAGGTAGGTTAATCTGTCTTAGAACTGTGGGAGGAAACTGGAGTACGCAGAGGAAGCCCACTAAGGAGAACAGGTGTAGACATGCAAGTACTGCTAGTCAAATAGGCTATTTTTTATAGAATGTATTTTGAGATAATTGTCTGTTATGTGTTTAATAAATGTTGATATTTTTGCAACATACTATAGCATAAATTCAAGTGAATTAGCCATCAGTCATGATGAGACTCCCTCAGAAAAGTCTCCCTTACAGATGGATTTTTGTAAAGTGTTTGACTGAAGCGTATGACTATGTAGGATGATGCCCCAAGAGAAGCACAGTAAACTGAGATCTTGTTCATGAATATTTACGAACCGATCTTACATAAACATTTTGTCCATAAGAGCATCATACCGTATAAAGTGTTATTTACTTAAAGTGACTCCTAGAAATGTATAGTATTTATAGCATGCTACAGACACAGCATTGGCAACTGCAGGTAGTGAAGTGTACTGTACTGTACTGTATGTGGAAGTTGCTTAATGAATGTACAGTAGCTGTATGTAAATCTCAAGAGGCATTAAAAGGATCGTTTGGATTTTTTTTTTAAACAGAAGTGAGATGCATATGAGTAGATTACAATTAGTCATTTTACATTTTCCTGCTCTATGAAGTTTGTCACTTACAATGTACAGTAAGTAATCAAGGCCAAATTCCACAACCTCCCATGGAAAGAAGTTTAGCTGAGACTAAAAGAGTGCTAAACACACTGACACAACTTGACATTTTGATTTAATTCAGTGTTATTGCAGAAGCTTCATACGAGTCTCAGCTGAACTTTGGAATGCGTTTTCGGAAAGTGGGTTGTGGAATCGGCCCTGATTACGTACATCGTACTCGCGTTCCGGGTGGCAAACTTCACAGTCAGTGTACAGAGCAGGAAGATTTATAACGACGAAGACCTATGGTGATGTACTTATATGCACCTCAATTTGATTTAAGGCAGACTTGGAAAAATCCAAACTTAAGTGTTTTTCTTTTCAGCTGCTGAGCAGCAGGGATCAGGTAAGCTTCAGCTTTGCAAACTGTGTGTCTGAAAAAAGATCATTATTTTTCCTTAAATTAATGCAAGTGCTTACTGAACAGCTTGAAGTTCTTCTGGAATAGATTAGACCAAGTTAGTGCATCATACATGGATTAAAGCTAATATAAGTACTATATATCAGGGATGAGAAAAATTGCTTTCAGTTATGTAGAAATCCACTGTATGATGTTTCTTTTCAAAATAAAGACCTGACATTATGACGTCATGAAAAGGAGAAAGTTAAAACCGCGTTTTATTTGTATCCTAGTGGCATCGCACTCCCACCACTCAGGAGACCGATGGCTTCCAGGTGAAAAGGCCAGGTGATGTCAATGTCCGCTGCACTCTCCTGTTAATGCTGGATTATCAGGTAAGGCCGCATGTTAATATTATCTACTATAATAGTTAAGCAGTGTCTCACGAGAGGGAGTGCTGTCGTGATGAATGTCAGCACGGTTGATGCAGTTGCAGGCACGAGGGCGTAGCTCAAGTGCCGAAGACATCGCAGCCGTGCTGATATTCAGCACAACAGCACAACCTCGAGTATGATGTTGGTTTTATACAACACCGTTTATTGGCCAGTTCTGTAAGTCTCTCCAAAGTTTCTCCTTATATTTCCACTTAATCCAATTTAGAATAACTTCTGGGTTTCAGTCCCAAATAGAGTTTAGTGCACTAGAGTGTACAATCCCCTGTCCTACACACCAAGTATCATCCTTGATTAGGAGTTAGGGGGGATTTGGGATTCAGTGTTAGAATCTAGTATTTTTGCAAATAACATTTCAGGCTTGAATAAAACAACATGGAGACAATTTAGATTGATTTAGAAGCAATTACTATGTATATTGTTGTTTAAAATGACATAAAGTTGTGTGCGTTTTCTTGTTAAAAGTTTCTGAATGGGGTTTTGGCATGTAGCTGCTCCTCAGTACTCTGGACCGTATTGACTTTCACAAAAGCTCCGACCGACAGTTAGTGTAATTAATGATTGTCGAATACCTGTGATGTGGCGTGATAGATATAGTTAAACATCCCAGTGCTGTGGAAAGCCTCTCGTCCAATCAGATTACTCACTTTGAACTAACTGTTGAATTATAAACATTAACTCAGCTATCAAGTATTTTGTATTGAAGTTGCTTTACATTGTCGAAAAAGACTCAATGAGAAAAGATTCTATGGTGTGTGAGGGAAACACACCATAGAATTCTATCCACACTTGTATGTTTACTTATACTGAAAACCTTCTCTTGTGTGCAGCCTCCTCAGTTTAAGTTGGATCCACGGCTGGCTCGGCTGTTGGGAATACACACTCAGACACGCTCATGTATCATCCAGGCCCTGTGGCAGTACATCAAAACCAACAAGCTGCAGGACTCCCATGACAAAGAGTATATCAACTGTGATAAATACTTTCAGCAGGTGACTAAACTCATACATTTTACAGATATCTGAGCTTCAGTGTTGTCAATGTTTTTTTACATGATGGTTCCATTATCTGACATTTAACACATTAGAAAACATGAACAAATGACATATATTATAAATAAATAACAAAGTAGCGAACCTTTGTGCTAACTGATTTTTTTTTAATAGTAAACAAAGTAAACAAACATCTGCATACACGAAGGCAGCGGCATGGTAGCTTAGTGGTTAGCACTGCCGCCTTGCACCTCCGGGTTCGATTCCCAGCCAGGCTTGATTCCGGTCTCTGTGTGCATGGAGTTTGCATGTTCTCCCCGTGCTTGGTGGGTTTCCTCCGGGTACTCCGGTTTTCTCCCACAATCCAAAGACATGTAGGTTAGGTTGATTGGCGTTCCCAGATTGCCCGTAGTGTGTAAATGAGTGTGTGAGTGAGTGTACTGTATGTGTGTGTGCCCTGCGATGGATTGGCACCCTGTCCAGGGTGTACCTCGCCTCGTGCCCTAAGCCTCCTGGGATAGGCTCCAGGCCCCCGCAACCCTAAAAACAGGATAAAGCGGTGTAGAAGATGAGTGAGTAAGTAAAGTAAACGTAGTAAACAAACATCTGCATGCACCAGGGCAGCGGCATGGTAGCTTAGTGGTTAGCACTTTGCACCTCCAGGGTCCAGGTTCGGTTCTTACCTCTGTGTGCATAGACATTGCATGTTCTCCTCGTGCTTGGTGGGTTTCCTCCAGGTATTCTGGTTTCCTCCCACAGTCCTGCAGATTAGGCTAATTGCCATTCCCTGAATTCCCCATAGTGTGTCAATAAGCATGTGTGTGTTTGTGGGATAGGCTCTGAGGTAGGCCTCTGTATATAAGCTAAAGCAGCATAGATGATGAGTGAGTGATATACCAATTTTTATTCAGTCCTGGAAGGTGAGTATCCAGCAGAGTTTGTTGAGTGGATTAAGCAGACCCTCACCTCACTTGCTTCAACACTCTATTGAAATCATGAATCCATGTGCTTTCGCAGATTTTTGACTGCCCTCGGCTGAAGTTCTCCGAGATCCCACAACGCCTGACCAACCTGCTGCTTCCCCCTGACCCCATCGTCATAAACCATGTCATCAGGTCAGTCTGTCTTTGTAAAAATGTTTCCATTGTCTGCGGTCATCCTTAATACACTATGTGGCCAAAAGTATGCCTTCCCCAAACTGGTGCCACACAATTGTACAGAATGTCTTTGTATCACAATTTCCCTTCACGGAAGCAACGGAACCCAAACCTGTCCCAGTTCTGGCACCAGTTCAGTGTGTTCTGACATCTTTCTATGGGAACTCTATTGCTCCCAGGCTGCAGTGGTCAGAACATACCAAAAGTGATCCACAAAAGGAAAACCGGTGAACTGGTGACAGGTTCATGGTGGCCAAGGCTCAATGATGCACCTTGGGAGCGAAGGCTAGCCCTTGTAGTCCAATATAAAAGCTCCTGTAGCACAAATTGCTGAAAAGGTCAATGTTGGTCTTTATATACTGGGCATAAAGGTGTCAGAACACAGAGGTCACTGTAATCAATATGAACTGAGTGGTCATGCATGTGATCATGTCAGGTGTCCACATTCTTTTGGCCATGTAGTGTACATTAGAACTTCTCTTGGTGTGCATTGCAGTGTCACTCACAGCTGTAACATTAAAGGCATTGTCTTGGTGTGTACAGTGTGGACCCAAACGATCAGAAGAAAACAGCCTGCTACGATATAGATGTCGAGGTTGAGGATCCACTCAAAGCCCAAATGAGCAACTTCCTACTTTCGACAGCCAATCAGCAGGAAATTGCCTCTCTTGACAACAAAGTAACCAATAAAATCCCACTTTTACATGATCAACACTGCTAGGAATTGTGCACATTCTTCGTTTGATGGTCCTAACCACTGTTGGTCGGATATGGACTTGTTACAGATCCATGAGACTATTGAGTCCATCAACCAGCTGAAGATTCAGAGAGACTTCATGCTCAGTTTCTCCCGAGATCCAAAAGGTTACATCCAGGACTGGCTGAAATCCCAGAGCAGAGATCTTAAAGTGAGTTCAAGTCCAACCTGGACCAAGTCAAATAGTGCCTTTGCTGATTGTACCTTTTTATTTCCAAAATGTTGACATTGAGGCTTTATCACGGTTTATTTAACATTCGGTAACCTAAATATGAGGTGATAATATTAATCCTGACTATATATCAGAACTGTGAATTTTCAATTTTGATTAGTTAAAAGTCGTTCATATATTTATTTTAAATAATGAAAGGGTTATATTACTGCGCTTCTTAATTCACGCAGATTTTGCAAGGCGATGGTAAAATTAGAAATCACTATTTTAAATAAAGAAAAACTACGATACAATGTTTACAATAGTGCAGTTCAGGTGGGAATCTGACAATCGCACATTAAAGTGTGTTAACAATAAGAACAAAATGATGATGTGCTGTTTCTATGTACAGGTGATGATTGGACTGTATATACAGGTGGGAACTTAAATGACTACACAAAGTGCACCAGCAAGTTTTCATTTTAATAATGTGCCACATAGTCTGATAATACATAGATTATAAAACATACTGTCAGTCATTGAAGAAAAACATGCAATTGTTTAGATTGTGGATTTTATTTAAGACTTTTATTTATGGACATTTATGGTGATTTAAAGACAAGTTTATTTAGTAAATGATTTTAGTATTAGATTATAGCGTTTATAAGAGTAAGTTAATAGCTATTTAAGCACTTAATAAACAACGTAATGCCAATTATCAACCCATCACCACCCTTCAGTATCGTGAGATACTACGAACTAAATACATAACTGACTACAGTGAACCAAATGGACTATTTTTGTGTTGTTGTTGTTTTTTCCTAGTACAAAGAAACTTTCATGTTATATATTTTAGTTAAAAAAAACATATAAAGACATATTTTCATCATAGGTAAAATTCTGGTCAACGTATATTGCTAAAATTTAATAAATATCAATATATAGTTGCTCACATAGCTCTTATTCTTATTTATTCTTATGGAGTTGACAGATTTAACTATAACTCATTCTCACTGTATACACGGTTACATTTTTTTTTTTTCCCAGGCTGAGACATCCTCTCAAAATACTGGCGTAATTCTCATATTATGCCACTTTGCCATTGTGAATGTACAGTAGTAGAACTGACATTATGATGGAGCATTGAAGACATTTCCTAAATTACTTACTACATACTTTCTTGACTTTGTTGAGGAACGGCACACGATGTCTTAAATGTTACACAACAAACGAAGAAGTTATTGTGGACGGATATAAATCTTCACACATATGCTATTGCGTTCTGATTGGTCACAGCTAATGACGGACGTTGTTGGCAACCCTGAGGAGGAGAGGAGGGCGGAGTTTTACTATCAGCCCTGGTCTCAGGAGGCAGTCAGCCGCTACTTCTACTGCAAGGTAAAATAACCAGACTTTTACAAGACTAGGATTTCTACTTGAAATTGAATTGCCCATTTCCAGCCAGTAAAAGCTGAAGCTGTGTACAGAATGGTGACAGATCTACAAGACTGCACACAACAGTCAGGAATAAACTGAAATGAGATATACTGTGTACATACAGGCGGCACGGTGGCTTAGTGGTTAGCACTGTCTCTTTGCACCTCCAGGGTCCGGGTTCGATTCTCGTCTTGGGGTCTCTGTGCATGGAGATTGCATGTTCTCCCCGTGCTTGGTTGGTTTCCTCTGAGTACTTTGGTTTCCTCCCACAATCAGGCATATTAGACTAATTCACATTCCCAAATTGAGTGTGTGTGTCCTGTGATGGATTGGCACCATCCATGGTGTACCCCGCCTCATGCCACAAGTCTCCTAGGATATAGGCTCCAGGCCCACCGTTACCCTAAATACTGTACAGGATAAAGCAGTATAGATAAATGAATACTCTACATACAATAGTTAGCACTGTCGCCTTGCACCTCCAGGGTCTGGGTTCGATTCCCCGGCCAGGCTCGATTCCCGTCTCTGTGTGCATGGAGTTTGCATGTTCTCCCCGTGCTTGGTGGGTTTCCTCCGGGTACTCCGGTTTCCTCCCACAGTCCAAAGACATGCAGGTTAGGCTAATTGGTGTTCCTAAATTGCCCGTAGTGTGTGATTGGGTGTGTGAGTGTGTGTATGTGTGTGTGCCCTGCGATGGATTGGCACCCTGTCCAGGGTGTACCCCGCCTAGTGCCCGAAGTCTCCTGGGATAGGCTCCAGGTCCCCCGCGACCCTGAACACAGGATTAAGCGGTATAGATAATGAATGAATGAATGGATGAATGTACATACAATAGTTTGCTTGACTGTTTTGAATGGCAAATATATACTGCATTACTGAATACAGTTATCTTGCTAACAAAAGTTAAACATGGAGACATCCGTGTTTTTTTACCCTACTTCAAAATGGGGACATGCCAAGGTGGAAAAAGACGTCATTCCAACCTGCAAAGTTCTACTTACAGGTCAGGTTGAACTCACCATTATTCCAAGAGGACTGAAGCTAAGGACAATATCACCCTGATTATTTTATTACTTCAACACGTGTATCCAAAAATATATATTTTTAAACGTCCTCCATGATTCCTCCATGGTGTCGGATCATACAACCCACAACTATGCAAGTGCAAGTCAGATTTGAAGTCTTATTTTTGTTTCTTCATCATTTTCCCCTTCCTCAAAGCACGCTGAATTCCTCTTTCTCATTTCCTGTTCGCAGATTCAACAGAGAAGGCAAGAGCTGGAACAAGCCCTGGCTATGAGGAATACCTAGACCGAAACCACACACCAGCTCACACTGACAGCTTTTCTACAGTCTGAGCCACATGAATGTCCTCATTATCGCCACATTGTTTTCTACAGTGAGTGTGTGTGTGTGTTTGTGTGTTTGAGTGGCTGTGCGTCTCCTCATATTTTAGTTGTCACTGTGACCCAAGGCCCAATTCCACACAGCCATTCCCGAGGACCACTTCTGTCTTCTGTTTCAGCCAATCACGGTGCTCTGCCTCCGTTTATTTTATATTCTAGTCATCAAGTCACAGACACGGTGGCCACGTCGCGATCCTTAATGCTGATTGTTAAAATGAGACACAAGTGACGTGTACCTCAAACATGAAACATGGTGTTGTGTTTAGGCCAAAAGAATTACTTTTAATACATACACACAATGTTTTTGATTATTTCAGTAGATTATCAGTATTATTGGTTTGAATGTTTTTTTGTTTTTCATGGAAAAAGGTCAAGATTTAATTGGATCCCTCTCTATGTAAAGAGTTCTTCATTAAGCTGCTGCTTAATCGAGTGTAATTCTTGTACATTTACAAATTATTCCGCTCCCTATATTAGAACTGTATACCTACGTTTGCTATGATTGACAGCCAATGTTAATAATTTTGTATGTTGTGTGTGAAGTGGATGTGTAAATACAGGGATGGACAAATCAACTGTTTATGTTAGCTACACCACCAGGCACGCATAAGCTTCAGAGACCTAATGGAAGAAGCTGAAACAGTGGTAGATATACCATGAAATATTGTATACGGTAAGCTAGTTAGCTAGTGAAGTTTATTATTACCCCGGTTTTTTTTTTTATTATTTTTTTTATAATGGAACACGTTTGTGCCCTCGAAAAAAAGTTGCAATCAATGTCAAACCATGAA
Source organism: Channallabes apus (assembly GCA_030522415.1). Classification (NCBI taxonomy): domain Eukaryota; kingdom Metazoa; phylum Chordata; class Actinopteri; order Siluriformes; family Clariidae; genus Channallabes; species Channallabes apus. The sequence goes on along the minus strand of CM060108.1, from coordinate 19,695,913 downwards.
GTGACTGCGAGTAGTGAAAGTAACAGTACTGTTCAAGATTCTTAGGGGCATGCAAATAAATAATAAAATAATAAATAAATAAAACTGTAAAGCCCAGTAAACAGCAATTAATGAAACAAAGTCAGTATTTGGTTTGAAAGCACTTTGAGGACCCTTTAGTCTACAATTCGTGCAGTTTTATAAGGAAATTAAAACTTATTAGTAACAAGTTTTACTCAGCATCGTGCAACGCCACTAACAGTTCTTCTGAGAACTTTGACATCTTTTTTGCATGCAAAACCTAGCAACTTCCATTTAGTTTTTTTTTTTTAATCTAATCTAAATAATATACTGCTTTCTTTTCTTGCATACAGTACAAATATTTTTCTGCAACTTGTAGTTTAGAATACTGATGTTTAAAACTCAGAATGGTTTTGTACTGATTCAGTTATAAAACCATAGAATAAAAAAAAAGTTCTCAAGACTTTTGCACGATACTGTACATGACAGGCTTGTCCGTTTTTTCACACCTGTGTGGAAAAAAAACCTTACCTGGCATCCATGCATAGTTAATATGCGTAGTTGAAAAGTAGTATATGATCCGCTAACAGAGTGTACTACAGGTTTAATGATTCATAAGGAGTGGTGATAAAGTTGCAGCATGGACGTCTGTCACGCCACCATGAACTGCATTTGTTTTATCAAAGCGAGTCAGAATTACTGACGGGAAAATTTATATATATATATATATATATATATATATATATATATTCTCATTTGTCCGTCCCTGTACTACATTTATAGCTACTAGTTCCCAATTTCAGGTCTCAGGCCTCGTGTCCTGTATTCACTGTGAAGCATTACTTTATTCACTAGGAAATTTTTCCTCTAATCTAGCTTTACACCATACTTCACCATCGTTACTTTTTACTCTAATCCCTATATTAATAGCGTACATCAGTACATACAATTAGTCTAATGTAGGTAGCAAAAATTTGTATATATATACATGTACAAGAATTACTCTGTGCTAAACACTAAAAGTGAAGTCTTCTTGTTGGATCAGTATTTATAATGTGTGGAGCCCATGAAGTAGGAATTGACATTGTGTTATATGTCCATCATTCTGGTTTTTATATATTTCCCGAAGAGAAAAGTCGGACATATGAGTAATTCGATCGTAGTGTCATGAGGTTTAGGATTAGGATTGATGGTTGTAATTAAATCTACATGACGTTTATTTAGACAGAAGTTAACATGGGACCCCCCCCCCCCCCCCCCACCTTGTTCAATCAAGGTTCTCCCAGGTGAAGGATTGAGTTTGAGATAATGTGTAGTTTTTATAGAATTTTGGATTTTAATGTTCGAGAGCTTCCCGTCTATATTCGCCGTTTGACATTTACAACCGTAGCGGCCCATCCAGAAAGCGGAGACTTTATTCAAATCCTAACCAGTAAAACACCCAAAACAGGGCCAGAAGCGAATCTTTTATAGAAGCACGCGGTTTCGGCACAAATAGCCGACTGCGACTTCCTACGCAAAACAATGTGAAGCATGTCACGTATGATTAAGATCCTGTGATGAATTCTCAGAAACAAATCCATGCGGTTTTTGCAAGGGTGACGTATCTCCAGTATGTACGAAGGGTAATTATCCAAGCTGCTGGTCAGCAGTGCTTTTCTGAAAATCTGCTTTTTTTTTTTTTCCAGCTGAATGTTCGTGTACTGAAGTTCATTTAACAGCAACTCACACTTCTAAGTATTTAAAGTGGAAGTATTTTAAAACACTTTGTCTTGGGAGGTCATTAACTCACAATGAAGTATGAAGCACAGTCAAAACGAGGAATATGACAGCTTTTTTTTTTATATGCTCTATTAAACAGACCACAGGTCAGGATTGTATAAATAACGACACCTGGTTTTATTGATCTCGTCGAATCAAAAGCCTGTGTTTGCTGCACATGGAAGTGTGAACAGTACCGATGTCTGTTTTGCGGCTTTCATGTTGGAATTGTACCAGTGGTCTCGACAGCTTAGGTATTTATTATGTACGTTCACAATGAAGGCCACTGACTGAATGCTGTAGAATCCGAATCATTATGTTTAGATTGTAGTAAAAAAAAAAAAAATTATAAAAAAAAAAACACACCTCAGTCGAGTACCGCAACTTTTCATGTTTTTGCACTAAGTTGTCATTAAATATCGTTCGAGGGAATAAAATGAAGGAAAAGTTGACCTTTGCTCATTTTGTTAGTCGATATGTTGTGTACTGTATCACTGGTGTAAGTAATATTGTCCTCGCATCCCCAGTGGGCGTGTGTGTGTTGGTTCTCAGCCCAAGTAGAAAGTAACCACCATGTATGAATACCCTGAGCTGTACACATCAAAACATTTTCTCGTGGAAGGAGAGTCCACACTTTCTGCTCAGCCTCGGCCAAAGCATCCGTCGAAGCTCTGCGTACACTTTCTTAAAGCCTATGCATGCTGCATGGACAGATTTTTTTTATACTTTCATACACGGATGTTTAACACTCTTCAGAGTGATGGAGGAAACCAGAAGAACACCGACTCGCAGAAAACTGGGTTCAAGCTACACGAAAAGGACAAAAGATGACCCGTTCTGGTCAGCTACTGTGTTATTTTTATTTTATTTTATTTTTTTAAGTCTTCTGTATTGCTGTTGTCTTGTCTTTATAAAGGACTTAGTGATTTTAGTATGGATTAAAAAAAAATAGAAGCACAGAACAGATTTCTACCAAGATGCATCCAGGCTCTGTGAAGTTCATCAAGACTAGAGCACCCCCTACTGAATCACCCGAACATTGCATACACTTGTATCACAGACTTTGCTACATGATTTAGCTTCAACATCACTGTGGATCCTTAATTTCTATTCTTCTGCTGATTTCTTTATTCCTCAGTCATCACTGACTCACATGGTGGAGTGATGGCGACATCATGGTATAGAGTTCAAAAGTTTGTATCTGATGGTTTTCTAACAGTTGTTATAAACAATTCCATCTGAATCTGATTTACCATAATAAACAATGACATTGATGTGATGGTGGGTGTTGCACCACCCAGACATACTCACCAAACTATGCGAAGAACAATGCAACATTGATTAAGAAACAGACTTTTTTCGAGCCTGATGCACAAGTATGCTTATAGGTAGAAGTTGTTCTTTTACATTGAGTCACTCCTGCATGCGATTCTTCGCTCACGTCTGTGTTCCAGGTTGTCTTCCACCAGCTCTTGATGCCAGCTGTGGCCTGTATTATAAGTCTGATGTCAACACAGAGCCATTTGTATGCAACGGATGCACATGATGTATTAACCAAGTGGGTTTTTCTAGTCAGTGTTAATGAACTTTTTGTACAACACGCAGTAGGGTGAGTAGCGTGTTTTTGATGCTACACTACGATTACATTTCTCACTCATCCTGTACATTTCCACTGTTCCACTTTCGAAAGAGAGAAAGTAGTATGAGAATCACAAGTGTGGATGTAAATAAAAAAAAGCGCTTGCCAAAGTTTGTAAAAGAAACCACATCCTGAGACTCGTGTGACTTTTTTTTTTTTGTGTGTGTGTGTGTGTGTGGACTGACTCTTATTTTCAAGAACTGATTCAGAAATCAGATTTGTTATTGTAAGGATAACAGTAGTTAGTCAAATAAACCCCTTGTACACTTAACACAAACGTCTTATACTGCCCGGCCCAAAAATACAAGCCGACCACTTCAGAAAGGTCAAATTATTGGTACTGAAAGCAAATAAGGAGATTTGAAATGTCTGGAAATGTTTTTTTTTTTTATTCATAATAATGTAAGGATGGTGCTGGACCTTCAACCTCATAAAAAAATGTAGTCAGAAAAAACTGACTGAGATTTCTTAAATGGTGAGTAAAGTGGTATGCATGGTAAAAAAAAAAAATTATAATAATTAAAATAATAATAAAGGGCGGCGCGGTGGTGTAGTGGTTAGCACTGTCGCCTTGCACCTCCAGGGTCTGGGTTCGATTCCCCGGCCAGGCTCGATTCCCGTCTCTGTGTGCATGGAGTTTGCATGTTCTCCCCGTGCTTGGTGGGTTTCCTCCGGGTACTCCGGTTTCCTCCCACAGTCCAAAGATATGCAGGTTAGACTAATTGGCGTTCCCAAATTGCCCGTAGTGTGTGATTGGGTGTGTGAGTGTGTGTGTATGTGTGTGTGCCCTGCGATGGATTGGCACCCTGTCCAGGGTGTACCCCGCCTAGTGCCCGAAGTCTCCTGGGATAGGCTCCAGGCCCCCCGCGACCCTGAACACAGGATTAAGCGGTATAGAAGATGAATGAATGAAAATAATAATAATAAAAAAGCAACTGTGTGGCCATAAGAAAACTATTTGTTAGTGAGACACATTTACCAATGAGCATAAAGATTGGACTTGGGAGCAAATGGAAAAAGGTCATGTGGTCTGATGAATTCATGTTGATGAAATGGAAAAAACGGATGAAATGATGCACCCATCATGCATAGTGCCCACTGTACAAGCCTGTTGATTAAGCGACTCGCTCGATCTGTCATTTGAGCTTTTTTGGCTCCAGGAGAGACACAGTCACACACAATTATGTTTTCTGTCGGAAAGGTCTCTGTTTAAAAACAGCAAAAGATTTTCAATATGTTTGACCAAACGCCTGTACCATCGACAACTGTTACTACAAAGAGACATAAACCATTGTGAAATGTCCAGGTGAGATCCTGAAGAACGAAGTTAGATAGATGTCCGTCCAGAGACGAACCAGGAGGAGTTGGCTCGAGTTAGGGGGAGAGGGTGGAGAGAGAGAGAGAGAGAGAGACATAAAGAGAGAATGAGAAGGTGAGCGTGGGAGCGTTAGCACTTTTAAAAAACAGATGCGAGGGGAGACAGGAAGGGAGCAGCGGGGAAGATTTAACACGTTAATATCAGATCTATGAGGAAGAGAGGAAGAGAGTAGAAATAACTTTATTCATATACAAATTTCCTTACAGTATTTTCAAATTCACCTCTTTACATTGAGAAAACTTTATATTGACAAAAATATGTTGACAAATATTACTGAAGCATTTTAGAAATTATTACAGACAATAGGAAGAATTCTAAATATGTTATTCACATTTTCAGACTTTCCAGGAATTCCAGGTAGTCGTTTACTTACAGCTACATTTCAACATTTTTCTTCGCTTCAAGAGCCTGTAAGCACCCGGAAGGTACAGTAACTCACTATAACTGAGAAAGAGGAACTGGTTGGCACTGATGAGGAACTATATGGCACAATGGATTGAAAGTCTGCATGATACTTTTGATGCATCAGCAGTTAACAAATAGCTCATACTGTACTACAAAGGAACACATATTGTGTAACATTGTGTAACATAACCAGTGTGGTTCCTTACTTTGCACCCAATTATAGGCTTTAGGTCCATGGCAACCCTGACTAATATAACTGACCAGCCTGTAGGAGGCATAATGATTATCAGCTGTGCAAGTTGAGAACAGTGGCAAATGTATAACATCTGCTGGATGGTGTATTTTTAAATAATTCTGCACTTGAACACAACTAGATGGATTTAGAAAGATAAAACTTTATTCTACAATCCATAATACTTAAAAAATATGTTGATTTAATGTCAGTCGGTGTCTAATGTAGAGAGCAGCAGAACGTTTGTCAAAAAGTGACTTTTAAATGAGCATCACTATTAAGATAAGTGCAGAATTGACACTTCTTTGTTGACCTGTTTAAAGTTTGGACGGTCAGCTGTTCTGGAATAGCTCATGCAAGAACACTATTGTCAAGTGCATTTGCAGAACCCATCAAGCACCACGATGAAAGTGGTTCTCATGAGGACCATCCCAGGAAAGCAAGACCAAAACTTAGCTCTGCTGCAGAGGAGAAGTTTATTTAGAGTCACCAACCTCAGAAATCACTAATGAACAAACAGTATCTCACCTTAGAGCCGTTATGAAGGCTTTACAAAGCAAAAGAGCAGATACATCTCAATATCAAATGTTCAGAGGAGATTATTGCATAGTTTAGTATTGTTTTACAATATAGAAATAAAAAAACAGGAAAAACCATGGAATTAGAAGGTGTGTCGAAACTTTTGACTGGCATTGTACAGTATATTAATGGACTCAAAGTATTCTTAATTCCAAAACCATGGGTATTAACATGGAGTTGGTCCCACTTTGGCTTTCCACTAGGTTTTGAAGAGTGGCTCTAGGGATTTGTGCTTATTCAGCTACTTTAGTGTATTACTGAGCTGAGGCAGTGGTGTTGGCTGTGGAGGGCTGAGGTGCAATCAGATTCTGATTCGTCCCGGTGTTCAGTGAGGGTGATGTCAGTGGTTAAGGACGCTGTACCAGACACTCAAGTTCTTCCAGTCCAGTTTTTTTTTTTTTTTTTTTAAAAGGCTTCATAGACCTCATTTCATTTCATAATGGCATTGTTATGCTGGAACAGGTTTGGGTACCATGATTCCAGTGACAAGAAACCTTAAAGCTTCAGGGTGCAGAAACATTCTACTGTATGTGACTGTATACAGAATTTCTGACATGTTGGCAACAGTTCAGAGAAGAAGCACATACTCAAGTTGTTCTTCCTTTAACACACATACACACTGTATTCATTTTTACTTGAGTGCCTTGAATAAACCCTTACGCTGAATTTCCTGATAAATACAAAGTCAGCTTTTCAATAGGTCTTTGTCATACCTCGGTTTGCTCAGACAGATGTTTCCTTGTTACACTGCCTGGTAGCACCAAAGAGAAACAGGTGGCCTCTTGTATACGGACTTGACTGTGCAGTAAGAATCTCCTGCCTCTTCCTTATAAAAAGAGCCTTTTTACTTCCCTTCTTCTGACCTGCGTGATTTCACCGTGGCCCCTCTCTTTATTACGGGAAATGAAACAAGTAAGAGAGCAGAGCGCAGGCAGACAGGCAGTCTGTTAGAGTCCGGTAAACATCAGGCTCTCACCTCAACCTCCCCCATCCTGCAGCTTTTTCTCTGCTTAACCCTACTGTATTCCTTAAAGCGCTTTTTTTCCCTCCTCTACACATGCAGGACATATGTTGAATTCCTTGCTTAAAGGACGCCTTGAAAGAGAAGATGGGAGTCGAGGTAATAACGCCGTATCGCTCACTTATCCTCCTAAACCCCCTCCAGTACAGTGTGTTCTCTTCAGCTGCTAGTACGACGCTTTGGAGTTCACAGCAAAGATAAAGCCAATGTGCCACAATCTGCACTTTATTACAGGACTCTGTGTCGGTTCGAGTAAAAACGTGGTCATGTGACTGGGCCTGCTTAGATTAAAGCCTCACTGTGACTTGTGTGAGCAAGAGTGGGAGTACAGTATGAGGGCTTTTATTATTATTATTTTTACTATTTTGTTTTTGGTTTGTTTTCAGTTTAAGGTATGATGAATAACCTTCATTCTCTTTCTCCAACATCGGTTCAAATCTAATAATCTATCTAATATCTCTACAACTACATAACATCTTTTGGGGCCTTTTTTAAATTTGTTTTCACTCCGTTTTTTATTATTTGAAAAACAAATTTTCATTTTAATAGACTGGTTTGGTGTTACAAAAAAATTATTCACATACCTTACAGTAATTCAAAAGCCCCTGTATACCACATGCCTGTTTATTCCACAGACTGTTTAAAAAGTCATTGACATCATCCATACAGTAGGCTTCCTAAAAAGTTCTACTGTGTACGTTCTGTTTATCTCCATCTTGGCAGGAGCTGCCTCCAACTAAATCCTGCTTAATCTACACCACCAGTCAAACGCTTGGACAGTCTAATTCTAATCCTTATTTTAATTTCTTTCTAGATGCTAAAACTATGCTGAAGGCATCCAAAATATACAATAATCTCCTTGGCACAGTTGATATTGACATGTGTGCTACTTATGCTCTATAAAGCCTTCATAGCCAGTTCCATCATGGTGCTTAATGGGTTTTACAAAACTCACTTAACAATACTGTTCTTGCAAGAACTATTCCAGAAAAGATGACCTTCGTGTCTTCAAATAACAACTGATTTGTTGTTACATGATTACCCAGTGCCATATGTGTTATTTCATAGTTTTGAAATCTGCAGTATTGTTATAGAATGATAAAAATAAAACATTAAATTAGAAGGTGTGTCCAAACGGTTCACGGGTACAGTATAAATGGACAAATGGGGGACTAACGGACCCAGGTTGTTGTTTGGAACCCACCTACCTTAGATACTGTACCACCCACTAGCTAGCGAGCTTAGCTTTAGCTTAGCTAAAATGCTATGGTGACTAACGTTAAATTATATATTAATGCCTTTGATTGAACTCTGTTGTCCCGTGTCAGCTAAAGTGATGCAGTGGGATGACAGCTAGTGATTTTTGACAAAACTATTTTTTTTTGTAAAGTTAGAATTTTAACATGTTGGTCTAATGGGATTGACATGGCCATTGACTGGCTTTTGGAGTCAGCCCCCAGTGGACATTCAAGGAACTGCACATTTTGGCATTTTTCAGAACCGAAGATTGCGTCTGGATTTATTCTCTAGTCAAACAGGTTTTGACTAATTTTCTATAAAGGAATGTCTGGCTGTAATCTGGGTGCAAGGTACATCACAGTTTTGTCTCAATGCACAAGCTGTAATATTTTTTCTTTCTACGTTAACAAACAGGATCTTTTATGATGTGTAACTAATGATAAGCGTATTATTTGCTTGTTTAACTTTTTTTTAGAAGGATTCTTCAGTGTAAGAGGTAAAGCTGTTTCTATTAGTCTTCTGAGACAGAAATAACTTCAGGACAAATGTGGTTTCTTTTTAACATGATTTTTTTCAGAGAAAAGGGACGGCTGGAAAAGCTGTTGTAATGAAACCAACACAGAATTAACTTGTTCCAAAACATTGAACAGAACTGTGAAAGAATAAAACATTCAGATTTTTGTAATAAAAGAGGAATTACAGGCAAAATATCACTGTATAAAGAACTGTGCGTCGTGTCTGGTTCCATAGCTTAATATATACTAAGCAATGCACGGTTCAAAAATAAAGAATATTAAGCTCTGAGGATACAGTGTCTGGATATTTGACTTCAGGTGCACGGAAAGAGCTAAATTCTCAAAACACCAGACGTCTCCTGTTCAAAACCTGACACACCGGCTAAGTAAATGCTGTTTAAATAGTCATTTGCGTCTGACATGGAAGTCAGAGAATTTAGTGGTTTGATCGGCTCTACGTCCACAGGGACATGTCTCGGCCATCAGTTAATCATTTTAATATCGATCAAAATACACTGTCCTTATTAACATAGACCTTTATTTCTGTGACTTTAATTCTACTTCTTTAATCTTTATATTTATATTTTTTAAAGAGTTCCCTGTCCTGTCCTCTTCCTCAGGAATCTCTCAGGATTACTTTTCTAATGAATCGGACAGACGCAAAATTCCAGGTTTTCTGATTTTGACTAGACAGCGTATCTCCCTTCATTTTCCACACACTTAAAACCTAAATCAAAACATTCAGTTGGGTCTTCTGAATACTATGAAAAAAGTCCATCTAGGGGAAAAATGCATCGTTTCCAATTTATGAGGATCTGTTTCGGACTCCTTTGGTTCTTTACTTCAAATTTTTTGTCCCTACGGGAAATGAAACATATCATGTTGAACAGCTCCAAGAAAAAATTAAGCATCTTAAGTATACAAACTGTACCCCTTTAAAAAACTGCCCCATGAGGACTTATAGTGCAGAGACAGTGAACCAGTACATTTCAAACAAACCTTACATTAAAACGTTCAGCCCTGACTATGAACAAAATGGAGACGATTGGTCGAATTGTTTGGGAGCCCAACACGAAACCGATTATCTCAAAGGAACTGAACCGCTTTGAAGAAAAGTTTTTTTGTTTTCTTTCTTTCTGTGGCCCCAAGTTTTGGAATGCACACGCCACATTTCACCTGAACCAAAAGTAAAGCCTCCTATCTCGAACAGTCAAATAACCAAAGCGGTAGCAATAACACTTTCCAAATAATCCTGCTCAGAATCAGCACAGTACACCTCGGAAGTGATCACGTTAAATTCTGATCTCAGTCAGCCCTGCAGCCGGGGACGTTGCTACAGTAACTGGGCAAAACCATGCCGCTTTATCTCACGCATGCCCACTGGACTCCTAGACGGTATAAGTGCTTTTATCTTTGGAACCGTATGGGTTAAGAATGAGCTTTTCTCACTGTCTGCACAGAAAAAGCAATACACCATTGTGACTCTTCACAGTTACTTCACAATTTCTCTAGGAATCGTTTCTAGTTACTATTATTACTAGCGATTTTTATTATTATCACTTTTAAGCACCAGTAGCAGAGGTGCCAACATTCACCATAGTTTTAACAAGTACTACAGTAATAATAAGGACATAAAATTCCTTTATATTGCTTGACTATAAGGAAATTACATGGGATGAAAAACATATGGCACCTCTGTGTCAAATACTTAGTGACCTTAACTATTCATGAAGAAAGAATCTCATGTCCAGACTTAGTGAATAATACATGTTTAATCAGTGTTGTTGGTTTACGTTGATTTGCTTTACTGAAACACTCTCATATTCTATATTCTCAGACTTCAACAAGTTTGGTTTTCACAGTTTGCAGACTAATGTTCAGTATGGCCAGTTATATTGGCGGAATGAGACTCCCATAGGCAGGGCTAACTCCCTTAGACCACATGTCCTAGGTGCTGTTTGCCTGCTCTTGTTCAAACAGAGCCATAGCTAAGTGGGATCGTGAGGCCAGTCCCTCTAAATTGCTCAACACACAGCGATGGTAGATGTCTTCGCTGAACCGGGGGTTACAGGTTCGCCGTACGTATTTCTGGATGAGTGCTGGCTCCACTGCCCGGAAGACATGCAAGTTTGAGTAGCGCACAAAAATCTCGTAAACGTCCATGCTCTCCAGCAGCTCGTCATTGTCCATTATGTCATTGGCCATCTTGGTACGAGTGGCCATGTAATCTGCATTGTAAAAACAGGCCTCCTCGAAGGCGTGGCGGTCGAAGCGGCCGTCTCGGAGCGCCTCTGAAGAAAACGACGAGGCTGTAGAAGGTTGCTGGTCTCGGTACACCAAAGCTGGGCTGTACTCTTGGAAGTGAACAGGGAAGAAGACCTGCCAGTTGCTGATGGCGTTCATTCGGCAACGGTTCAGGAAGTCCCCAGTGACCTCGGTCCAGACGCTGGCTAGGAAGAACAGCGTGTCCACTGGATGCTTCTTGGAGATGATGTCCATCAGCTTCACCTGGGAGGGAACCTCCGTTTTGACGCTGATCCACGGGATCTTCACATCACTGTATCGCTTCTCCACCTCGCTGATCATTGACTTCACGCTGGCAAAGACATCTGTGTGGCTGACCCTTTGTGCGTCATAGGGGTCATACACAAAGAGGAAGGTCAGTAGAGCATTGTCCCGCGTGTCCAAAGTGTTCATCACATACGTGTCCAAAAAATTGCCCACAAAGTCCTGATCTCGTGCTGTCACAGGAAGGATGACCTGCACTCTCGTTGCTTCAGTCACATACGGCATTGGAATGATCTCTATGGCACTGAGAGGCCTCAGCAGGCCTACACGCTTGGCAATCACCTGACTGTGTCCTTTCTGCGTGAAGGCCTGTAGGGCCAGGTCCAGTATATACTCCATACCGCGAGTGGGGTCGAAGCGGCGGTAGCCGTTCAACAAACGCTGCTTCCGGAAACGCAGCTGTGGTTGATATCGCTCGTTTAAACGTTCCACAGCTGTCTCCAAAATGGAGTTGACGTCTGCACGGTCCGCTCCCTGGAGCTCGCACTTCGGGGAGCTGTCCGTGCACGAGTAGATGTGCTCCTCCGTGAAATACTCCCAGTTGATTACTTCGAATCTCGTCTTGGGACGGAAAGGTGGGTTGACCCCAACAGGCCATGTGGCTCCTGCTTTGCCTTCTGGAGTGAGCTCACTCAGATTGTTAATTTGTACCTGCGGCAGAGTAAACGGTTCGTTTAATATAAATCTAAAAGATTTACCAGAAGCAAATTAAACACAACTTAATGGCTTTTTTTTTTTAACATCCTGTCCAGCGGTGTGTCCCACAGCTAATAAATTAGTTTAATAGTGGGTATTTCGGCTCTGTACGGATTACAATCGAATGGTTGTTGTAGGCGGCGTGTCTGGCTGCCCCTGGGGACCTTTTGCCTCCACAGCCAGGTTGGTAATGCAGCAGTGGAATACTGGAGTGAATTCCCCACTTCTCAAACAAATGAGGCTCTTTCATTAGCCAACCGGAGAAGGAAAACCAAAAGAGAAACATGACTGAGAAGCAAAACTACGATTTGTAATGCAGTAAATAAGAAGCAACAATGTAGAACTTTTACAGTTATTTGTCATATTTGCAATTGATATGTTTTGTAATTTACTTCTATCTCTTTTAGATGGCGGGTTAAAGTTGAGAGCTTAACGGTCTAGCTCGAAGATCCTCAGTTCCTGAGATTAGAACCAACAACCTTCCAATCAGCAGCCTAAAGTTTTTTATTACTCGTTTATAACTACTGAGCTACAACATTTTATTACGTGTGTATAATTAAATAAACCCATACCTGAAGCTGATGTATTTGGGCGTAGGTCCAGTCCAGTTCGATCTGGCTGTAGCGTTTATGTAAGCGATACATGAGCGCCGGCTCTGAGACGGGGTGCACGGTGAAGGCGTTCTTGAACTGGACGCTGTCCTCGCGCTCGGGGTCGGCGTTTTTCTGCAGCTCAAAGTAATAGTAGGTCATTTCCTAAGGTACGGGAGACACGACAAGAACAACGTGTTACTTTTTTGTGGCAGGATGTTAAAAGCTGGCGCTGCTGGATTATTGAATCTGATGCCAGAAGTGCTGATTGATTTTCTATTATGACAGCTCTTGCAGTATTAAAAGCTAATTCCCTGCCGAAGATAAGAGCTTTGTCTCCGCTGTGCCACAGAGACATGCTGGAACATCGGGAGCGCAGCTGTGTGATTATGGGCGTTCTTCCAGTTCATATTTGACAACAAGACAACATATTATTAGCCTTCATATGAGTACTCATGAACTGAATAGTGAACATCGTACAATAGATATCGCACTGAAAAATGTACAAAACAGGAAATTACTATTTCCTCTTCTGAATCTGTTTATCATCAACTATCTGTGACCTGAAAACCAAAGACGGGAGGAATGTAGTTTCACCTGGTACTTTTCCATGCAGCTCAGTCCCAGGTAGTCGATGATGCAGCGGCCCAGCCACTCGTCAGGCCTCACGCTGAGGATGTCGTTGCGGCAGGCGTCGAGGTGCGGCTGTAGCCGGGCCAGCAAACTCCGTGACAGCAGGTAGCCGTAGCCGCCGTGGCAGTACCGCGCCCGCTCTTCGCCGCCGATAAACTCTTCCGCGCGGCCCATGTAGAGATCTTTTCCCGCGCTCAAATGTCCCACTAGGTTTATGATGCGCTCCGCCTGCGTGTACGTGTCGTCCTGGGCCAGATAGAACCAGTCATATTCGTTGCCGTGGTGATGATGCAGGTGACGGATGGTTTCGTACATCAGCCAGACGGGTCGGTCATCTCCGTGAGCGACCACGGCCATGCCGTGAGGCAGCTTGCCGCTGCGGAGGCCGGTGAAGAAAAAGGGGCGGTGGAAGTGATGGGCCAAGGTACGGTTCACCGCCACAGCCAGTGTATTGAGTGTGGCACGTGAGGTCAGGATGCCCACCAGGAGGCGCTCACGAATGCCAAGTTCCGTGTGGATGTAACGGGTCCTGCAGCAGACGCAGACAAAGTATTACAATGTCGTACTAATATGAGTATACCTTGTAGACAATAGAGATGTGGGGGGATAAAAAGTGATTCTGAGACGGATCGCGATTCTTTCGTGTAGTAATTCATGTATTGCAACACTGACTCCAGAATTAACTTTTTTAATTTATATATGCTTTGCATTTGAGGTGGTAATATAATGCAGTTTCTCTATAACCCTACACTCTAAGCTCTTCACACATTGGCAGACGGCACAGCATCGTGTGTGGTAGGAGCAAATTATGTGGGAAGGTTCTTTAGAATTATAACAAACTCTAAAAAAAGAGTTGAATTGTGATAATAGTAAAACCGTGATACTAATCGAATTGGCACCTCGGTATCAGTATAATATCATGTCGCCTGCTCTGTGAAATTATAAAGAGTAAATGTTACATCATTAAAAAAGCTTCAGTTTTATAAAACACATTGTCTTATAATGAATATTACAGTACTCTGCAAAAGTATTGAGCCACTCATCTGTTCTTCAGGTTAATTTATATGAAATGATGTAGACTAAATTAAAGAAATGGGAACAAATGTTTTATTATCACAGGCTACAAAGTGATAAAGATACCATTTAAAAATAGGTTGTTATATAACGACCTCATTTCCCCTCTCGTCTATTCCAGCCGCTCGTCATTCAGTACTGTTTCTTACTGGTTCATGCCTTAAGTTAGATGGTTTTCTATGCTTCAATTATTTATAGACCACTGTTATGTCTAAAAAAAGAAAAACTTTCTCCTGAAACTGGTTATGTACAGGAGCTAGACTGAAAATGAGAGCCAAAAAGTCCTTCAGGAAGCCTTTCCTAGCACTTTTGAAGCTAAATATAAAGAAATGTGGGACGGCTCAAAACTTTTGCACAGTACTGCATGTCATTATTTTTTTCCGCATGAGATCATGTAAATGTGGTGCAGCCTTTTTTTATTCATTCTTTGATTTACATCTATGTTATTTTACCTTGAGCTATGCTCTTAACACTCTATGGTGTAGAATCTTCATTAGGACTCATTTGTGTATCTGTATTTGTGTTATATTTTTATTTATATTTTTATGTACAATCTATTCAGTGAGATGTTATAAAGCCTTCATATTATTCAGCATTCAGTGAGATGTTATAGTCCACCATTCAAAGTACGAACAGGTATGAAGAATCATAAATGTAAGAAGATTTATGATGGAAATACAACATCCCTGGTAAGTGAATTCACACCGTGGCATTACTTTTCTGCACTCCGGAGCAGCCGGGCTCAATGTTACACCTCAGTAATATTACACAGAACGTTTCTATCTCACACTCGGTTTAGCAAACAAGAGGCTTTTTTCCTCCGCGCTGTAATTCTGCAGTGATGGATTTCTTATAACGAATATAACTGTGCTATTTAAACTGTAATCTGTGTTCAGAAGTCTATATACAGTGTATGATCATTTTTTTCTAAAAATGTGTTCTGGGTAAATGTGTGCTGCAGGATTATATTATCATTTAGCCTCTATACACCATATTAAAAATAAAAATGAAGGACAGAATCTTTAAGGAATTTTTTTAGCTCATGCTTCAATGTGATTTTCGTTCATATTTGGTCCAATTTACATTTTTTCATTTCTCCAGATCAACTTAAGACAGCATACAAATGAGCAGGTGAGTATAAAGAATCTTGCTTGAGAATCCTTAGTGGTTCTGGGATTCGAACTCACAACCTTCTTACCAGTAGCCCAAAAGTTTAACCAATGAAAGACAAGTGGTACTGCTACAGTCACTTGTATGACTGTAAGTAATATAATAATTTATTTAATTTATAAGCAGTTGAGGTTGCGACTCTAGTACAAGTAAACATAAATGAACAAATGTATCTTTTTTTGTTTCCCTGAAACTAAACATTTGGCTAACTAGAACTAGCCATAAAGGGAAAGAAAATTGTTGAATTTGTAGTAAATACACTGTCAGAAAAATACTGACCCAATTTATCTCAGTCGATGTGCAGAGCAGGAGAATTTATTACAACTAAGAACTCAATTCCTATTTAAGACAGCCTATCCCTTTAATGTTCCTTTAGTGTACTACTAGCAACTGGTGCGCCGACAAAGGACTTTTTAATGCCTCGTTTGGCATCTTTTAAATTTTTAAAGATTTTAAAGATTCGAGCCTTGACATGGAGTCTAAGGTAAAGGTTTGAGACTTAAATTAGACTTGCATTTTATTACTGTAAACATCTCTGCTGTTATGTGCTGGATAAAGCACAATAAAGCAGAGAAAAACTATAAGAACTGTTCGTCTTAACCCTTGTCCTAAAAGTTCTTCAGTATAACAATAATTTTCCATTTGATATTCTCATGCAAGGCTGATACAAGTGTTTTAAACTAAATTAAAACATAAATAGCATATTAATAAATTAATATCTACAGTATATATCAAATTAAGATATAGTAGTAAGAGATGTGTGTATATATGTGCATATACACAAACATACACACACATACACATATAATATTGTTTGTTACTATATATTATATAAAAACTACTACATGATAATTGGTATAAAAACTTTAAATTGTAACTCTAAATGAATGGTCTTGCTTTCCTGAGATGGTCTTCATGAGAGCCAGTTTCATCATTGTAATTGACGGGTTTTTGGAAATGCATTTAATATAGTTTTTCCAAGAACTATTCCAGAACAGCTGACCTTTAAGTCTTAAAATAACAACAGACTGTTATTGTTACTTAATTACCTAATGCCATTATTGCTCTAGAATGTAAAAAATACATCCACACTTGTGTCTGATACTGTATAGATAGACAGATAAATAGATAGATATCCAGGTAGAGAAAGAGGAGGGTTAAAGGAAGTCTCTGGAAGCCCTGGGATTTGATCTCACAACCTTCCCCAGCTCAGATTCCTAACCGTTCATCCACCGATTTCCAGATCAAAACCTGAAAATGACTGATCATGCATCTGTACTGACCTGAGCACTTTCTTGTGTGGCTTGCTCGGGTCCTTATGATAGGGAACGATGCGAGGTTGGAAATCCTCGTTCCTGTCACCCGCGTCCACTCTCTGGGGATCTCCGACACGATCGCCCGGAAGAAGTCCAAGACGCAGCTGATCACTACAGACGTCGTCCGTGTCCCCCTGCGTCCAGGACACCATGAGCAGGCTGAGAGTGCAGCCCAAAGACAAGCCCAGGATGAGGGGCATGGCTGGTCGGAAGACGGCAAGGAAAGGGGACAGGCGCATGATTGTACGCAGAGCAGATTATCGGCTGGCAGGATAGATGATTTGCGGACGGCTTCGAGTCCCCCCCCCCCTCGGGTCACTTAAAACTACACACAGTACTGAGCTCGACCTTGCGAATGACAGGTAGGAGACTGGAGACTAGGCTTCCTCTGAAGGGGACATGTTTGATTTCTAGCTGAGATTAGTTAGTGTTGACATGCTGTAGGGTTAGGGTGCATTTTCTCTTCAGGAGAGATGATTAATAGTAAATAAAAGCCTCATGGGAGTTTGTAAGAATAATAAAATGACATTTTAAGCATTTAACCAAACCTAAAAGTGCCTGGTTCCCTCAGTAACAGTGATGAGCTGTATTTCCTGATTTCTGCCACACACACACACACACACACACCCAGAGAACTATCAAATACACAGCTCCAGTCCGAGTCTCATCACTCAATCTGAAATAAACACGCAGGATATATACAATAACACAATGTTGTTGTTTTTTTCAGCGAGCTCTCTTCGTATTTTCAACACAATACTGAACAGTCATACCCAGCCATCTTCTCTTTAAAAAAATACAAATAAAATCATCTTTCACTTCATCTTCAGTCCAAACCCGCTGACGGATAATAATCCACTCGCTCGCTCTCCGTGTCCGAATATAAGTGGAAATAAGACATCCGGTTAAAGTGACCTGGGGGTAAATACTCCGAATCGGCGAACCCGTTCCACGACTTAACGTTATGTGGAGAAAAAAAAAAAAAAAGAAACACGGACGCAACGCGTACAGTAGACCTCCAGAAACAAGACTCGAGCACAAAGGTTCCGCATTCAGCATTTACTCAGCAAACTAAACTAAATTCAGCTGCACTAAACTAAAGTCTCCCACATGTCCTCCTTCACACAAAAGAAACCAGTCATTATTAAAAAAAAATAATACTTTCACTTATTCATTTATTCTAGTTGCTGTATTGAGTTATTATGGCTAATAATTACATACAGTAAGTACAGCAAACAAATAACGATGACCGGGAACCAGTATAATCCTGTATACAGGATCACAGGAGACTTTGGGCACGAGTGCCAATCCATCACAGGGCACACGTTCACACACTACAGGCAATTTGGGAACACCGATCAACATAATCTGGACTGTGGGAGGAAATGGGAGTACCCAAAGGAAACCCATCAAGCACTGGGAGAACATGCAAACTCCATGCACACAAACCCGAGACGGGAATCGAGCCCGGACTATGGAGTTGCAAGGCGACAGTGTTAACCACTAAGCCCCAATAACACCATTGAGCCACTCCCTCACTCCCTCACTCGCACGTGGTCTATACCGCTTTATCCTGTATACAGGGTCATAAGCGGGGCCTGAAGCCTATCCCAGGAGCGGGGTATACCCTGTACAGGGTGCCAATCCATCGTAGGGCACACATTCACACACAACGGCAATTTGGGAATGCCAGTTAGGCTAATCTGCGGCACTGGTGGCTCAGTGGTAGGTGTTTCACCTACCATGCGGAAGGCCTGGGTTCGATTCCCAGCCAGTGCCCGAATTCCCCAGCCACTGGACGCAGTGACGGTCCAGGGAGGGTTGCGTTAGAATATGGTGTTAAACCTGTGCCAAGTTGTTGTGCGGACCGGATATTCCGCTGTGGCGACCCCTTGCTGGGAGCAGCCGAAAGACCAACAACAATTAGGCTAATCTGCCCTAATCTAACCCACCAAGGCCAATGAATATGCACACAGACCCGAGGAGGGAATTGACCCTGGACCCTGGAGGTGCAAGGCAACAGTGCTAACCATGTATTTATGCTCTCGCTGCTGTGTAACTGCAATTAAATGTTGATTTATCATATTAGATAAAATTATGTTGATCTGCTCAGCACAATTACGACAGTTCCAATTATTATCCCTTCTCTTGTGTTTGATTGATGCCTTTACGCAGCTGTAAATGTGCGTTAATTTCAAACAGATTTAAAAAATATTGTTTCTCTTCACTTGGAGAGAAAAAGTGACAGAGCGTTGTTCCAGTGTGCTCCAGCCACAATGCACCTATGTAAGTGACGGAACGATGTAGGGATTAGATTTCAAAATAAAAGCTGATTCGTCAGAAAAAAGTCTGGAGGTCAGTGACTTTGCTTGCGTCTTCCGAAGACAGTTGTTTTGAATATAGGAAAGTGCGGCATGACAGCATGTGAAGATGAGTGATAGCTTGCGTCTCACGCTCAAAGCACCCCTAATATGCATGGTGGACCTGGTGCACAACAATAGCACTTAGGCATTTGGCAGACTTATCCAGAGCGACCTAACACATTATCTCATTACACATATGAGCAGTTCAGGGTTAAGTGGCCCGCACACTGGGCTTTCAAACTTGGGATTTTCCAAGAAGCAGTCCAGCACTCTAATCACCTAGGGGTCGTGAGGCTATCCCGACCCCAAGCATAAGCCAAGACTTAGGGCACGAGGCGAGGTACAC
The DNA here is from genome assembly GCA_030522415.1 of Channallabes apus. NCBI lineage: Eukaryota > Metazoa > Chordata > Actinopteri > Siluriformes > Clariidae > Channallabes > Channallabes apus. Next base: position 19,676,388 of record CM060108.1, on the reverse strand, counting down.
CCTGGATGGGGTGCCAATCCATCACAGACCACACATACAGTACACACAAACGCACTCACATTCACAGGCAATTTGGAAACACCAATGAGCCTAATCTGCATGTCCTTGACTGTGGAAGGAAACCGAAGCACCCTGAGGAAACCCACCAATCATGGGGAAAACATGCAAACTTGACCCGAGACAGAAGTCGCAAGTTGACGGTGCTAACCACTATGCCATCTGCCCAATGCTGTGGATGTAAATGTCAGTGCTCTCACACAGTGACCTGTAATGCCAGGGGTCCTGAAGAAATGGCTAGCATCGGTACAAGCATGGTCTATCGGAAAAAGTGTCAGATGAACATTTTGCATCACCAGCTGCTAATTATGATTTATGATTAAATAATACATTTATATCCATGTAGAGCTGCCGTGTGCCCCTCCCTGGCAGAAGCAGGGGTTTGCTCTTGTCCTAATACGGCCTGTTGTCTGAGTGACCACTGGCTCTCAGCTGCTCTCCTCCTAAGGTAGGGCTCTTTGACAAAATTAGACTCTCTATAACTTTATTACATAGTTATAACGACAATGCATCACCTGTAGTGTATTGCATATTATATATAAACAGTATATTACACAATTTTAAAGCTGACCTCAATTTTATTTCAACTTTTATGAATAATTTTCAAACTATTTTTTATTCATTCATTCCTTTTAACAGCTTTACACTTAAAATATCATTCACGAATTAAACCACACTTTTATGTCCATGTAGTTGGGTAATAGCTTTAGGAACCATTAGCTATTTAGCATTCTCGCTAAGCTAACACGCCGGTGTGGAGATAATACTTATTACAAACATGTTATAATACATTATCTGCATGATTTTAACTACAAAAGAGCGTCAAACATAAGATGTTTCGTGAAACAAAATGTTATTATTGGTTGGTACTGTTGATAACTCGTGATACAGATAGCTGTTACACAGGTGACACTTGTAGGAGCTGGCTAGTTAGCTTAGCTTAGCCCGGGCCTGGGTATGTGCTGCACGCGGCACATGCAAGGCTTTAAACTCTGACCGTGTCCTAAATACTGCCTTACTCCTTATTCCCTACACACTCCCAAGTGCACTATGGTTCCTTATTGAAAGTGTGTTTTTCAGAATTTCATAAGTTGCATACAGAAAAGCAAAACTTACAGAAAACAATTAGCAGAACAATTTACTACATGATGCAGCTGCCTTATACACAGTTTGTGTACCTATGTAGATGATTTACTGAAGGTGTGTGTGTGTGTGTTAAAGCTTTGCAAAAATTATGGAAAGTGCTGTTTTGCTGATGGCAAAATAATTTAAAGTAACGTAACAGGCACTTGTACATGTTCAGAAAATATAGTATGTACTTTGAATCATGAAATACATTTGTTTATTGTTTAACTGTAGCATTTTTGCTACAATTAAAGGTCAAGTTAATAAAAATGTCCTGTCACTTTGATCATACATCAAAGCGGGATCATATACTTTTCACAAAATAAATCAGATTCACAATGACATCAATATCTTAATAAATAAGTTAAACACTAAAATCATGAAACAATAATTTATTATAATTAATAATATGAAATATCAGTCAACCCAAACTGTTACAACACCAATGACAAAAAAGAGTTTTTGTCAGAAATGTCTGAATTTATTTTGCCATTCCATGCAAAACCTTTCAGTCCATCATTGGTGTTACTTATTACATAATAAGAACTGTGGAAAATATGGACATATAGGTAATGGATTTTGACATAACTGAAAGTTAAGTGGTCTTACACATAGAAGACGTTTTGTAAATAGTTACGATTTTTCTATAAAATGTAATTGGTGCATCAGTGGTGTTACTGTCAGTCATGTTACCGTCCTTGCTGTTGGTCTTTCGGCTGCTCCCGGCAGGGGGTCGCCACAGCGGAATATTCAGTCCGCACAACAACTTGGCACAGGTTTTACGCCGGATGCCCTTCCTGACGAAATCCTCCCATTTTATCCGGGCTTGGGACCGGCACTGCATCCAGTGGCTGGGGGTTTGGGCACTGGCTGGGAATCGAACACGGGCCTTCCGCATGGCAGGCGAAACACCTACCACTGAGCCACCAGTGCCCTTCATTTAATTGTTACAAGTGTTACAAGTAATTGCTATTAAAGAATTTCTATTTCTATTAAAGGAGATTTTTATGACCCAAATTCCACCTTATCTGTAGAATGAACCAAATATGTTCCTTACAAACAAAATGTTAGCCAGTAACAGATTATGAATTATTAGAGCAACAGATTATTAGAGCAAAAATGGATGTCGAGCTCTTTCTGGGATTCTTAAGGGCTCTGGGATTCATAACTCACAGCTCGGCCGAAAACATTTCTAAATGACGGAAAACGAAAGCTTGTTGACGGATGGAAAGAAGTGTTTTGAAAACCAAGGAAATTATGTCAAAGAATTATATTTTTGTCTTTTCTAAAAGTTAATTGGAATAAATTACACAGCTACATTATAATGTGGATAAGTTTTGACTCACCCTCGTAGATTAGCCAGTAAACCGGGAACCTTCAAAACAAATTGAGCTCTTGCATCACTACTACAGAGTACTATAATCTCAGGGTCTCAGGGTAACTGAGGACACAGCGTTACAACAAACTATGTTAAATCAGCTAGGTTATGGATTTTGGAGCATGGCTGTGGGGGTTTGCTCATTTAGTCACAAAAACATGGTATCTGAGGTGCAGTTTGTGTTCCCTAAGACATTCAGTCATGTTGAAATTGGGGCACAGTCCATTGGCAAACATGGGAAAGGTTTGAGCCCCTTTATTTCAGTAAAGGGAAATTGTAATGTTAAAGCATGAAGAGACACCCTAAACAATTTTGTACCTCCAACTTTGTGAAAACCATTTGTGAAAAGAAGCACATGTAAGTGTGATGGTAAGGTGTCCATATACTTTTGAGCATTGAGCTCTTTCAAGAATAATTGTGAAGAATAACATTTTCATGTCATGTTGCAAATATCATTAACATGACATTTTACCGTCTAGCCCACAGAGCTCTGAAGTCATGCCCTCAGACCTTGCCAAGAAGAAGGCTGCCAAGAAGAAAGAGGCAGCCAAAGCTCGTCAGCGTGTCAGAAAGCAGGAAGAGGTCGAGCAGTCGGAGGAAAATGGAGCGGTTCCAAATGGGGAGACAAATGGAGGTGTGTTATTTAAGTCGCAATGTACAGTAATGCTTCTGGTGCAATAGACAGCTGTGTGCACTGCTGATGAATACATTTATCTGTACAGTACCTAGTACGAGCCTGCAGCATTTAAAGCTGAATAATAATAGTGTGACATAAAAGGCAATGTTATACAATGTTTTTACTTGTATAAACTTTGTTCCTGTCTTGTCTCCCTGCAGATGTTTCTGCTCTGACTAAAGAGCTAGATGAGCTTGAGCTAAAGAAAATAGAGTCTTGGGCAGTTACAGGTGTCTTGGCATCGCACCCCAACAGTACAGACGTTCACATCAGCAGTCTTTCTCTCACTTTCCATGGTCAGGAGCTGCTGAGCGACACAAGCCTGGAACTGAACTCAGGCAGACGTTACGGTCTCATTGGCCTCAATGGCACAGGTGTGGGTTATCGTCCTGTAAGATATACCAAGCATATGACTTACACCATGGTCCGAGGGTATTAGATAGATAGATAGATAGATAGATAGATAGACAGACAGACAGACAGACATCCATGACCCTGCTTCAATAGAAATGATCAAGAGAAAAACATTATAATATACAAAATATAATTAATGTCTATAATAAATATAGAATATAATAATAAAAAAAAATTAAGTAAGTATAGTATATAGTCCGGAACCTTTGTAGTCCAACTAGGGACTAGGCCACAGTGCTAACCACTAAGCCACCATAATATTTAATAATAAAAATATAATTTGTCTGATGATTCTGATGCTTAATAAGGCTGATATGACAATCCTGATTCCTAATGTCTTTATGTTTTTACTCCAACACGAATATGTTTACTATGAAAGAGTATCTATTTTCTACTTATGACAGGTAAATCTATGCTCCTTTCTGCTATCGGCCATCGAGAGGTTCCCATCCCTGAGCACATAGACATTTACCATCTGACACGTGAAATGGCTCCCAGTGAGAAGACAGCATTACAGTGTGTGATGGAGGTGGAGGCAGAGAGGATCCAGCTGGAGAAGGAGGCAGAAAGACTTGCCCATGAGGACTGTGAGTCTGACATACAGAGGAAAGAAATACAATATAGTGAACAATAAACAAACATCACATCTAGAGTGAAAAAGATCAAAGCTCAGAAACATGCCTAACGAGACATACCTCTGTTTTTTGACAGAATTAGTTCTGGCAGATCCCAGTTCTAGAAGATATGTGCTATCTTAGGAGATATGAAGGCTGTACCGAAAGTAATGCAAATATGGGCAAAACTTAACTGACACAGGTTTTTTCAAATTGCATATGTTGGTAGATGAACTCTTTATCTATATTAACTCTTCTTCCTGTTCTTCCATCATTGAGTTCTTTACGAAGGAGTGGTGCAGGCTGTACGGCATCCACAGACCGACAAGACAATGTGCACAGATGGATGAAGAAGAAGAAGGCGAAAAACAAGGATTGAAGGAAACCACACAGCGGGAGAGCAACCGTCAACTGCGATCACTGACACGAAAGTGGGTACAAAAGCGAACATCTGAATTTTCTCAAAGAGGATTCGAGAGTTGGAGAGACAGTGCCGCAAATGCATACCTTGTGATGAAGACCATGTTGAGTAGTGCCTTTGTATAGAGGAAGAGTTACTCTCCCAACATGTGCAATTTATATGCCGGCTTGTGCATTACTTTTAGTACAGCCCTCATAAGAGGAATGATAAGACAGTAGATTTTTATCAAAAACAGCAAAATATTGTAATTTTTCTACTCATTAACTTTCTGCAGCAGAATGCGAGAAGCTGATGGAGATCTACGAGCGCTTGGAAGAGCTGGATGCAGACAAAGCCGAGGTTCGAGCTTCACGCATTCTCTTTGGCTTGGGATTTACTCCAGCCATGCAGCACAAAAAGCTCAAAGACTTCAGCGGCGGTTGGAGAATGCGGGTCTCGTTGGCCAGGTACAGTACGATGTCTGCATAAGCCGATATAAAAAAAATGTTTTTTATAAATGAGTAATGATATTATAATGATATTCACACATATGTCTTCTTTTCTCTTTCCCTTTCCTTAACTTTGTCAGAGCACTGTTCATTAAACCTTTCATGCTGTTACTGGATGAACCCACTAACCACCTTGACCTGGATGCCTGTGTGTGGCTGGAGGAGGAACTCAAATCGTACGTCTTTTAGCTGTTTTGTAGACGCGTGTTGGGCAAGCTTTTGGAAAATTAGCGGATGACTTTCTTAAAGAATGCTAGAGTAGAATGCACAATGTAAAGCATTCCATTTTTTTTCCTCCAGGTTTAAGCGAATTCTTGTACTCATCTCACACTCTCAAGACTTCCTAAACGGTGTTTGCACCAACATCAAACATCTACACTGCAGGAAACTCAGATATTACACAGTAAGTTGTTTTTATGCATGGTGTAAAGAGTTGATTAGAGAAGTGATGAACAACATCCACGATTGAATAAGTCCCTACTTCAAAGATCTAAAAGAGACGGTGGCATGGCTCTACCTAATTTTCGTCTCTACTACTGGGCAGCAAACATTCGATCGGTCATCTTTTGGGCTTATTTTCATAACCAACCTAATCGGCCTGCCTGGGTGGAAATGGAGATAAAGTCTGTCAAAAACCTCTCTGTCTCTGCACTCCTTGGATCTGCTCTCCCCATCCCCTCAATTAAATTAATCAATAACTCAGTTATTAGACATACCTTGAGAGTATGGGCTCAGTTCAGAAAGCACAGCGGTCTTCTGGGCTTTTCTCTGTCCAGTCCTATCGTCTCTAACCATCTCTTCCAACCTTCTTTACATGATTCAGTGTTTCAGGAATGGTACAATAAGGGCATCAAGCTTTGCAAAGACCTGTTCGTTGACCATAAGTTTGTATCGTTTGAACAGCTTTCCGAGAGGTTTAACCTACCCAATTCAAATTTTTTCAGATATCTGCAAGTAAGACACTTCATTCGCTCTTTAATACCAAATTTCCCAGAGGCTTCTGCAGCAAACATTCTAGATAATCGCCTCTGTTTGTCCCCGCTGCGTAAAGGCCTAATATCCACTATTTATGGTGGATTGATGGCTTCGAGTCACACCCCTCTGTGTAAAATTAAAACTGCTTGGGAGAAGGATTTAAATTTGTCACTATCAGATGATACGTGGAATTCAATTCTTAAACTTATCAACTCAACCTCCTTATGTGCCCGCCACTCTTTATTACAGTTTAAGGTTGTACACAGGGCTCATCTCTCCAAACTTAAACTTTCCCGTTTCTACCCAGACATTGATCCTTGTTGTAATAAATGTAAAAGCAGAGAGGCGTCTCTTATTCATATGTACTGGACATGCCCGAATTTGGAAAAATTCTGGAGGGATGTTTTTAAGACCCTGTCCTACGTATTGAAATGCAATCTTGAACCAGACCCCCTGATTGCTCTTTTTGGTATCACTGGAGAGGAAGGTAAGAGTCTAACTCCAGCTAAAAAGCGATTGTTATCTTTTGCGACACTCCTGGCCAGGCGTTCTCTTTTATTCAAATGGAAGGATGCCACATCACCCACCCACGCCCAGTGGCTCAGAGATATCATGTCCTGTTTGTCCCTGGAGAAGATTCACTACACAATTCGTTATTCAGACTTGAAATTTCAACAGGTGTGGGGGCCCTTCCTTAACTTTTTTCATATACATTTATAGTTTGATTCCTTTCTTATTTAATTACTTGTTTGTTTGCTTTCTTTCCCCTTTTTATTCCTTTTTATTTTTTTTTGCACGTAGAACCAAAAAACTTCCAGCTCCATATTCTTTTTTCTTTTTTTGGTTTCTCTCAATGCCTGGCGTTTAGCCTTTCATATGCTTGTAAAACTGGCTTGGAGTCGGGGAGGGACGGGGTGGGTGTTATAGGGTTTATAAGGGGATTATAAAACCTGCATTAAAACATTACATGTTTACCCTGCTATATCCCTGTTAAAATCAATGAAAATATTGTTGAAGAGAGAAGTGATGAACGACTTCTCTGTTCCAACACACCTTATCCATCTGACCAAACATAACTTAATTAGCCAGCGCAAGAGAAGGATCAGCGTAAATAGTTTTGGAAGTGTATGGACGGTTGTTTTTTCCAAGAAGAAAGTTGGAAAGAAAGAGCTGAAAACTCTGAAAGAGCATTCATTCATTTATCTTCTATACCGCTTTATCCTGTATTTAGGGTCACGGAGACCTGGAGTCTATCCCAGGAGACTCAGGGCACGAGGCAGGGTACACCCTGGACAGCTTGCCAATCCATTGCAGAGCACACACACACACACTCATTCACACACTATGGTCAATTTGGGAACGCCAATTAGCCTAATCTGCATGTCTTTGGACTGTGGGAGGAAACCGGAGTACCCGGAGGAAACCCACCAAGCACGGGGAGAACATGCAAACTCCATGCACACAGAGACGGGAATCGAGCCTGGCCAGGAATTGAACCCGGACCCTGGAGGTGCAAGGCGACAGTGCTAACCACTACACCACCATGCCGCCTCTGAAAGAGCAACTCTGCAAAATAGAGTGAAATGTTTCAGCTCACAGTCTTACCACCACATTGAATAAAATGGATTCAATGGTTAAGAATTATAGCTAAATCAGGGGAAAATATGCAACGCTGCCTTGACTGGTGGCATGGTGGCTTAGTGGTTAGCACTGTCGCCTTGCACCTCCAGGTCCTGAGCTCGATTCCTGCATAGGGTCTGTGTCAGTGGAGTTTGAATGTTCTTCTTGCGCTTTGTGGATTTTCTTCCGGTTCTCCAGTTTCCTCCCATATAGTCCAAAGACATGCAAGTTAGGCTACTTGGCGTTTCCAAATTGGAAACGCCAATTAGGTCCTACCACGGTCCTAGAAATGTGAATCCCCATTGGCCTTCACGGTCCCTAGTTGGACTGCAGAGGTTCATGTATGGATAGTGGATTTATTTGTTCAGAACCCTATATGGGTTTTTCATGTCTTCTTGTTTAAAACTAAAATGTGACATGTTGACTTGTCTGCATGCAAGCAGTATTAGTGTGTTTGAATCAGACTCTGATGTACTCTCCTCCATGGTCAAGTTTAAATAACGAATCCAAGAACATCAGAGGTGTTTTCAGTCATCTTCCAGGTGAACTACAGCGAAGTTTAATTGCAGTGAGGAAGCAGCAGCAACCTAACTGCAGGAAGTGAATAATTTTTTCCTGTTTTAACAAGAAAGAAAATAAACAGTCCAAAAACGTGCACTCAGCATTCTTGTGCCATCTGATTGCGGTTAAAGGGCAATTACGACCAGTATGTGAAGACCAGGGAAGAGCTTGAGGAGAACCAGATGAAACGCTACAACTGGGAGCAGGACCAGATATCACACATGAAGGTAAAACACCATGGTGCAGTAAACATGCTTGTGAGAATCTTTTGCTTTCCTCAGCATTATTGCTCACACTTTAACATTTGCTGATGTCTGCTATTACTCTTTAAATGTCACTGCTGTTTTCTTACTGTTTCATTCCTAACTTACGTCAAGGGGAGTACATTTGCATTTTCCATTTGGTCAGTAGTTTTTTTTCTCCTTGTGTGAAAACTGACAAAAAACTTTCTTCCCCGCTTTCTTTATGTAGAACTATATTGCTCGATTTGGTCACGGCTCGGCTAAGCTCGCTCGTCAGGCACAGAGCAAAGAGAAGACGTTGCAGAAGATGGTTTCCTCAGGCCTGACCTCCCGTGTAGTTACAGATAAGGTGGAGCATGCACACACTTTTTATACATGAAATTTAAATACATGGGCATAGATATGACCTGTTTGGATGAAGTTAGAAACATTGGCCAATTTAGTGTTGGAGGTTTCATGGCTAAATTTGACCAGCCTGGTGGCACATTGATTGCACATTCCACCAGTAAGAGCAGAGTGAGAAGATTTATTTAGCAGGGTAATAGCATAGTTTTGCTTTAAATATTGCAATGCACACAACATTATGGGTGACATATCAGAGTTCAAATGAAGACAAGTTGTTGGTGTGCGTCTCGCTGGCGCATCTGTGACCAAGACAGCAAGTCTTTGTGATGTATCAAGAGCCACGGTATCCAGGGTAATGTCAGCATACCACCAAGAAGGACAAACCACATCCAACAGGAGTAACTGTGGACGCAAGAGGAAGCTGTCTGAAAGGGATGTCTGGTGCTAACCTGGATTGTATCCAAAAAACAAAACTACAGTACAGCTGCCCAACTCACTGCAGGATTAAATGTGCACCTCGACTTTCCTGTTTCGACCAAAACTGTTCGTCTGGAGCTCCACAGGGTCAATGTATGTGGACCTGCGGACAATGTGAAACATGTATTGTTCGCTGATTAGTCCATCTTCACTGTCTTTCCCACATCCAGGAGAGTTACGGTGTGGAGAAGCCCCAAAGAAGCGTACCACCCAGACTGTTGCATGCCCATAGTGAAACATGGTGGTGGATCAGTGATGGTTTGGGCTGCAATATCATGGCATTCCCTAGGCCCAATACTTGTGCTAGATGGGTGCGTCACTGCCAAGAAATACCGAACCATTCTTGAGGACCAGGTGCACCCAATGATTCAAACACTGTATCCTGAAGGCGGCGCCTTGTATCAGGATGATAATACACCAATACACACAGCAAGACTGCTGACTGAGTGGTTTGATGAACATGAAAGTGAAGTTGCACACTTCCCATGGCCTGCACAGTCACCAGATCTAAATATTATTGAACCACTTTGGGGTGTTTTGGAGGAGCGAGTCAGGAAACGTTTTCCTCCATCAGCATCACGTAGTGACGTGGCCACTATTCTGAATGGCTCAAAATCCCTCTGGCCACTGTGCAGGACTTGTATTGTATCTTTCATTCCCAAGACGAATTGATGCTGTATTGGCCGCCAAAGGAGGCCCTACACCACACTAATGAATTATTGTTGTCACGAAACAAACCGGGATGACCAGAAGACTAGTACAATAGCGGTTAGCCCTTTGTAGCGTGGATGGTAAACCCAAACGCGGAAGCAAGCGAGTAGGCAGGATTACCAAGCGATTTAGTCTAAGGACTCTCACAGAAGTGGAGCAAGGGAAAAACACAAATTTAACCCGCATCCTATAAACACACACTCGAATCAGAAAGATAACCCAAGAAAGTGAGTAGTCACGAAATGGCAGGAAAGCGATCCGAACCGACATGGGCAAACTCAATGACAGACTGATGTGAAGCGCCATCTTGTTTCCTTTTATGCTTCCCGTTTTGCGACCGTCCTACTTCCGGGTCCTAGTGCCGGTCGCAAAACGAGTGTGTGTGACAGTACCCCCCTGTCCAGGATCGACTCCCGAAGATCCTGGGGTGGAGGATACCCGACGACGGTAGTCCCTGATCAGCTCAGGGTCGAGGATGTACCGGGCCGGAATCCAAGATCGTTCCTCGGGAACGTAGCCTTCCCAGTCGACCAGGTACTGGGTGCCTCGGCCCCTAGGTCGCAAGTCGAGGATCCGACGTACGGTGTAAGCAGGGCCACCGTCGATGATTCAGGGAGGAGGAGCAGGGAGGGGGGGGGGGGGGGTGGAACCATAGGAGAGGTGGTGAAGGGTTTCAGTTGTGATGTATGGAATACCGGATGGACTCGGAGCGCCGCAGGCAGCTGGAGCCGGTAGGTGACAGGATTAATTCGTAGGGTGATGCGGTATGGTCCGATGTACCTGGGGGAGAGCTTCCGAGATTCAGTATGAAGGTGTAGATTTTTTGTGGACAGCCAAACCTTGTCACCTACATTGTACAATCGTCCCGGAGGGTGTCGACGGCGATGTTGGTTGACGTAGCAATGGTTGGCTCGTCGGATGGCGGTGTTCGTCTTGTTCCACAGCCATTGACACCTGCGGACCAACTGTTGGGATGATGGTACGTCAACCTCCGGTTCTTGATGTTCGAACATCGGAGGTTGGAAACCATGGCATACCTCAAATGGGCTTAAGTTGGTAGCTGAAGAGACGTGTAGGTTGTGAGATAGTTCAGCCCAGAGGAGGTAGCGAGCCCAGGAGCGTTGTTGATCGGCGATAAAACATCTTTGGTAACGCTCCAGTTGTTGGTTGGTCCGTTCCGTCTGTGGATGATATCCGGAGGAGAGACTACAGGTGGAATTGATCAGACGGCAGAAGGCCTTCCAGAACCGGGCTATGAACTGTGGCCCCCTGTCCGAGACGATGTCTTATGGGAACCCATGCAAGCGGACTACATGTTCTAATATCAGCTGTCATTTTAGCTGACAGGAGTCCGGCAAGAGCCACCAGGTGCACGGCCTTGGAGAACCGATCCACGATGGTAAGAATGGTGTCTTTTCCTTCCGAGACGGGCAGGCACGTGATGAAATCTACGGCAATGTGTGTCCAGGGTCTGCGGGGGATAGATAGTGGTTGGGGATCCCCCGGCGATGGCTGGTTGGTGTCTTTGGACCTGGCACACACTGGGCACGCCTGGACGAACTCGTCAATGTCCCTCGTCATGGATGGCCACCAAAAGGCGCGATAGATGAACAGTTGGGTGCGTTGATTTCCCAGGTGTCCAGACAGTGGTGAGGAGTGGCCCCATTGAAGTACTTCCTTCCTCATGGTGGGAGGAACGTAGAGTCGTCCAGGCGGCACACCTGCCGGTACGGTTTCCTCTGCCTGCGCCTGGCGAACTCACGTTTCCAAGTCTCAGTGTATTGGTGCCAGAATTCTTGCAGGTGGCAGGACAGGCGGGGGATCCGTCCGGAGTGCGTCCTCTTTGTGTTGTCGGGAGAGATTTGATGTTCTTTGACCCCGGACGGTAGGAGAGATGGAAGTCGTACTGTTCAAAGAACAGTGCCCACCGCGCCTGCCTGGGATTTAATTGTTTGAGGTTGCGGATGGTAATTAGGTTTTGGTGATCTGTCCAGACAATAAATGGCTCCCTGGCGCCCTGGAGCCAGTGACGCCATTCCTCCAAAGCCCACTTTATGGCCAGCAACTCGCGGTCCCCTACTCCGTATCGCTGCTGAGTGGAGTAAAATTTCTTGGAGTAGAAACAACATGGGTGTAGTTTCTGGTCCGGACCTCGTTGAGATAGGACAGCCCCGGTGCCCACATCCGAGGCATCCACTTCCACCACGAAAGGTTTCGTGGTATCAGGATGAAGGAGGATGGGTGCAGTGGTGAAACGATGGCATAATTCCTGGAAGGCGGAAATAGCAGAAGAGGTGAGTTGGAAAGGGTTTGTAGATGGTCGTGTCAGAGGTTAGTGGCGCTGCAACTGTATTGTAGCCCCGGATAAAGCGACGATAGAAGTTTGCAAACCCGAGAAACCGTTGAAGTTGCTTGAGGGTCTTGGGTAGGGGCCAATGACTCACAACTTCAAGCTTCTGCGGGTCCATGGCCACACCCTGGGACGAGATGACAAAACCCAGGAAAGTGGTGGAGCACTCGTGAAAAGCGCACTTCTCCAACTTGCAGTACAGCTGGTGGGCAAGCAAACTCCTCGGTTGTACGGGAGTATATAAGTATATCGTCCAGATAAGCGAAAACCCAACGTCCTAACATGTCTCTTAAAGTGTCATTGATGAAGTGTTGAAAAGCTGCCGGAGCGTTGCAACGTCCAAATGGGATGACCAGGCTTTCGTAATGTCCTGTGGGGGTGATGAAAGCCGTCTTCCACTCATTGCCCTCTCTGATGCGCACCAAGTTGTAGGCGCTCCGAAGGTCCAACTTAGTGAAGATGGTGGCGCCAGAGAGGGCGTCCAGGGCAGAGTTGGTAAGGGGCAATGGGTGGCGATTTTTAATGGTGATGTTATTAAGCCCTCGATAGTCGACACATGAACGAAGTTCGCCCCCTTTCTCGGCGGCAGGCGAAGAGGATGGTCGGATGGTACCTTGCCTGAGTGCATTGGCGACGTATTCCTCCATCGCCTGGTTCTCGGTGGCTGATAGAGAGTAGAGATGGCCGTGGGGGGGGGGGATTTGGGCGGGGGGAACCCGGCTGAAGGTCTATCGCCAGATCGTATGGGCGATGTGGTGGAAGGTGAGTAGCACGTCTTTTACAGAACACTTCAGCCAGGTCTCGGTAGGCAGTTGGAATGGCGTTGGTGTCAACATCGGGGGCCTCAGACTCCCTAGAACACATCCCAGCCGTTGCCCGTAGGCAAAGTTCAGAACAGGTCGGACCCCACTGGATGATCCGGCGTTGAGACCAGGAGATGAGCGGGTCATGCTGAAGAAGCCAGGGATAGCCGAGGATGATGGGTGGAGAGGAGATGGAGGTGAGGTGAAGTTGGATTTTTTCTTTGTGATGATCAATGATTAGCATGATGGGTTGGGTCTGGTTGATGATAGGGCTGGAAGATGAAGCCGACTGTCGACAGATGTGACCTGAACCGGCTGGGATAATGCCTCGATTTCCATCGCCAGTCTTTTGGCAAAAGTAGAGCCAATGAAGTTGCCAGTGGCACCGGAGTCGATGAACGCTGTACTTCGAACCCGTTTGTGGCCAAACTGGAGATGTACCTGAACCGTGTGCCGGGAAGTGTTGGTGATGATGTTAGAGAGTTGGAGGGAACCCGGTGAGTAACTCTCCCGTCTCACCGGGCCTGAGCGTTTCTTGGACGATGAGGACAAATGGACCGATGGTGTGCTGCGGAGCCACAGTAGGCACAAAGCCCCTCCTTAAAACGGCGTTCTCGCTCAGCTGCGGTTAGGGAGGCACGTCCTAACTGCATGGGTTCCCCGGCTCCGGTGTCAACCATGGCAGAGGGTGGAGAACCGACATTTTCCTGATGGGTATGAGTGTGGGTGATCACTGGTCGTGGAGTCACGTATGTGGAGATGGGTGCTGGCGACAGGGTTCTCGGGGCTGGTCTGGGATGAGAGAGAAGGCGCTGGTCAATCCAGAGGGTGAGCTGAATTAGTCCCTCCAGGGTGGCAGGAAGTTCTCTCCCGGCTAGCTCATCTTTGATCCGGGAGGCCAGCCCATCATAGTATGATGTCCAGAGTGCTGCGTCTCCCCAGGTGGTTTGAATAGCGAGGGTACGGAAATCGGCAGTATAGCGACTCACGGACAATCCACCCTGCCACAGATGGTATAACTTTGAGTCGGTCTCCACTTCGTCCACAGGATGTTCAAAGGATAGTTTCAGTTGACGGGTGAACTCGTTGTATGAGTGAGCGGTATCTGAATCTGACCGGATAACTGCCGTGGCCCACTCAGCTGCCTGCCCTGACAGCAACGAAACAAGGAGAGCAATGCGCAATCGATCGGTGGAGTATTTGATGGAATTAAACTCAAACACCAGACCTAAAGCAGTTAGAAAAACACTACATCTCCCATCCGTGCCATCCCATTTATCCAGTAAAGCCAAAAAAACATCGGGGGTTGGAGAAGGGGGGGACGGAGTAGCGACCGTCACAACGGGAGACCGGTTAGCCGCGGTAGCAACAGCCTCGCGAAGTTCTGCGTTCTCTCGCCGAAGGTCCGCCACCTCACGGCGCAAGGCCGCGATGTCTTGGACGCTCCGGCTAAGAGAAGCGAGCTCTCCGTTTAGCTTGTTTATTAGCTCGGCGTGCCGATCTACCACGTCGCATAGGTGCGCATAATCCGCTGGGTTAACCGCGTTGGACTCTGTCATTCTGTCACGAAACAAACCGGGATGACCAGAAGACTAGTACAATAGCGGTTAGCCCTTTGTAGCGTGGATGGTAAACCCAAACGCGGAAGCAAGCGAGTAGGCAGGATTACCACGCGATTTAGGACTCTCACAGAAGTGGAGCAAGGGAAAAACACAAATTTAACCCGCGTCCTATAAACACACACTCGAATCAGAAAGATAACCCAAGAAAGTGAGTACTCACGAAATGGCAGGAAAGCAATCCGAACCGACATGGGCATCAATGACAGAGTGATGTGAAGCGCCATCTTGTTTCCTTTTATGCTTCCTGTTTTGCGACCGTCCTACTTCCGGGTCCTAGTGCCGGTCGCAAAACGGGTGTGTGTGACAATTGTGGTCTAAAACCAGGTGTTCCAGTTTCATTGTCTCTGTATATTTGGGCTTGTACATTCCTGAGAAGTGACTGTAGGTCAGAAACCACAATAATCCTCAATATCAAGCAAAACCATCTAAGACTAAAAGTATTGTACTTCTTCAACATAGAAAGCACACATTTTATTTCACTGATCAGTTGTTTATTGAGGAACTGTACTTAATACTGAAACATCAAGCTTAATCTTCTCTTCTTTTCTCCGGCAGACTCTGTCATTTTATTTTCCTACTTGTGGGAAGATTCCACCTCCTGTCATCATGGTTCAGAACGTCAATTTCAAATATTCATACGACACGGTAAGTGTGAAGTTCAGGAAAAGGGAGTTTTTGCGTGCACGGGTCCTCATTCACTAAAGCTGACAAATCCCAATAAAGGCTTTAAATATGATATTGGCACAAATAAAAATAAAATGGAATGTTTGTTTTGTAATGAGATCAAATCATTGTAATCTGATATAAAACATTCTTACATTACTTCCCACTTAGATTAGAATATATTGGAGGGTGAGTCAAAAAAGATCCACACTTTGAGAAATGACAAATATATAATCTTTTGATATAATATCCTTGCTTTTCAATGCACTTTGTCCATCTGTCAACAAGCTTTCATATTGCCTCATTAAAAAATGTTTCATCAGAAGTGAATCTTGGTCCTCGTAGTGCTGCTTTCAGAGACCAAACAGGTGAAAGTCTGATGGAGCAAGATTAGGACTGTGTTCTTACTATGTATCAGATGTTTTAACACCTTAAAACAACTCAGTTTCAGCAGTGTTTAATTCGAAGTTTAGGCTTCAGCTCTTCTTCAACTCTGTTGATTGTTGAACCTTTTTCCTGAAAATGTTCCAGTACTGGCACTTGAGTATCCCAGAAAACTGTAAGCATCAATTTTCCAGCTGATGGTTGATTTTTTACATTTTTCCCGGTTGGTGATTGAGGACGTTTCCGTTCCATACTCTGCTGTTTACTCTCAGGCCCGTAGTGATGAATCCATGTCTCGTCACCAACAACGATTCTCTTTACGAAACTTTCACCTTTTTCTGAGCAATGGTCCAAATTTTGTATGGAGATATCCAAATGCTTCTGTTTACGCTCTTCCGTGTGTTGTTTCAGCACTAGGTACGCTCTCAGACCACAAAAGACTAATCACTACATGTTGCTCTTCCTTTGCTTTATGCAAATCACATTTTTGCTCTCACCGCAGTTACAAATGAATGGATGTAAAACATTCACACCTGCCTTGAACAGACATGCAACTGATAAGACCATCAGAAGTTTTAATATAAGTGCAGTGCGGATAATTTTTGACTCACCCTCCTATAGAATAGAAGATATAATTTTCCTCTATTATATTAACAGGTATTAATTTTAGTCTTTCTCACGATCTTAAATGTATGTCATGGCTTAAATGATGAGGCTGAATGAAACCATCGTGTCATTACCGCTCCTGCTGCTCTGTTGCATCCACCTGGACTGCACCTGCAAGTCACACCTGTTAAATTGTACAGATAAGAAACTCATTTATGATTTTATTTTCCTCATGTTCATCCTACTAAAATGTATTTCTGGTTGGGCGGTTCCTACATCAAAAAACAGTACATGTGCTAAGAAAGAACTGTGAAATTTTTTTAACACGTCCATACAGTGGTTTACAGTGACTAATTAAGGATGGGTACAAGTAGGGGGAAAACTACATGAAAGAGGACCACATGCCTTGTGTTTTTCCATGTGCTGTAACGCTTCTGCCTGATGAGCTCAGACTTTTTGGGTCAGTCATGAGTCAGCATGTTTAAATACATTTAGGTTGCAAACTTTGTGCTTCTTATGCAACTATCTCTGGTGCTGCCACCTAGTGTAAAAGAAGTGTTACAGCTTAACTGAATATTAATCAAAATTTCATGATACACCTAAGAGAAGCGGAATTCATCTTGTAAGTATTGTGATATTCAAGAATGTAGCTAAAACTGCACAATCAGAAGTGATGCACTGTGTAAATGAACACAACAACCGTTTTTCTTTTAGGATCACGTGCAAATTTCTTTGGTTTTGTTTACGGATTTATTTTCTACACTCTACAGCAATACTGGGGATTTCAAAACTATGAAATGACACATATGGAATTAGGTAATTCAACAGTTATGTAACAACAACAGTCATCTATTATTTTAAGACATGAAGGTCCGCTGTTCCGGATTAGTTCTTGCAAGAACAGTACATGTGAAACTAGCTCTCATGAAGACCATATCCCAGGAAGTGCCAGAGTGCTGTAGTTCATTTAGAGTCACCAGCCTCAGAAATCACCAATTCACAAACAGTACCTCAGATTAGAGCCATTATGAAGGCTTTACAGAGCATAAGTAGCAGACACATCTCAATATCAACTGTTCAATGGAGATTATTGCATAATTCGGACGTCTCCAGCATTAAAAAGCATTAGGAGTTAGAAAGTGTTCCCAAACTTTTGAGCGGTCGTTTATATGGTCAGCCCTCCCTTACGAAAATGAGCAGAGAATCCTGAGATCCTTGAGTGTCTACTGACCTTGTTTTTTTTTTTTTAAAGCCATATATTTATAAAAACCTGGAGTTTGGCATTGACCTGGATACACGAGTGGCTCTAGTGGGCCCTAATGGAGCGGGAAAGTCCACACTACTGAAACTGCTGATGGGAGAGGTACAGTACATTGACTGTGACTATGTGAACAACTTACAGTAATTAACAAATGCATTTTTTTTTACTCCACATTCAGTGTACTTAAACCTTAATGCTTACATTTTTGCTTTATCAGCTCCTCCCAACTGATGGCATGATCAGGAAACACTCACATGTGAAGATCGGCAGGTATCACCAGGTGAGCTCTCTGCTACTAGACTCAATGCTAGCTTAGATTTTACCTTCTAATAACCAAGGACAGGGGCTTACAAATGACCTACTGCTTTATTACCTACTGCATCAAACATATTATATGAATACATCTCTAGTTTTCATCTAATTGTTCAGTTTTTGTGTCAAATGTGTCTTGTAGCATCTGACTGAGCAGCTGGAGTTGGACCTGTCTCCTCTGGAGTACATGATGAAGTGCTACCCAGAGATCAAAGAAAAGGAAGAGATGAGAAAGATCATCGGACGGTACGGTCTGACGGGTAAACAGCAGGTGTGTGTCTGATTACGAAGGCGTAGGAAACATTAATATTTGTTACAGATCATGATACTGTACATCAATATTTGGAAAGTATATTTAATACGTTGTACTATGTCATAAATTGGTGAATCTTCTCATCAGGTGAGTCCCATCAGGAATCTGTCAGACGGTCAAAAGTGTCGGGTGTGCTTCGCCTGGCTGGCAGGGCAGAACCCCCACATGCTCTTCCTGGACGAGCCTACCAATCACCTGGACATCGAGACCATCGACGCCCTGGCGGAAGCCATAAACGAGTTTGAGGGAGGGATGATGCTGGTCAGCCACGACTTCAGACTAATCCAGCAGGTACATTACTGATGCAGACTAAGATCTCAAAGCTATTTTTAAGTAGCTGTTTTTTTTTGCTTGTAGAAAAATTTAAGTTTCTGTGATATGTTTGATTTTAGGTGGCTCAGGAAATTTGGGTGTGTGAGAACCAGACCATCACTAAATGGAATGGAGACATCTTGGCGTATAAGGAGCACTTGAAATCAAAAATTGATAAACAGACTCATGATGTTTGAAGGTCTCAATCGCATCATGGATAGTTTACTTCGCCGGCTCGTCTTACTGTAATGCATGTGATCTGAGAACATTTCCCATAGGCGTTCCCCAAAATTTCAGAATGGAGTGTGAATCGCATTTCAGTATTTCCTGGTTGCGTAGTATTTCACACTATCGCACACACATTCTCTACTCTTTGGAAAAAACTTCACACACACTGATTATAGTCAAAAACTGTTGGATTTGTATTTATTTAAGAATATAAATGCAATAATGTTGAATGAAGATTGTAGACTAGGACTTGTATAATAACATGATTTTTAAAGTAATAACTCAAAAACACATTCACAACGCAGTGTTTAATGAAATTAGCTTTTAAAAGGTAACAAAAGGCCAACAAGGAGGGAAGCAAAATACTGATAGTGAAGCAATTAAAAGTATGAAACCTGTGGGGGAGGGGGGGATTTTGAAATATAATGTGCACTATTATTGCCTGTATAAACCAGGCTTGATGACTGCCAGCATTCACCGGTGTGTAATGATATGGATTGTGATATATACTCAGCAAAAAAAGAAACGTCCCTTTTTCAGGACTGTGTATTTCAACAATAATGTTGTACAAATCCAAATAACTTTACAGATCTTCATTGTAAAGGATTTAAACTATGTTTTCCATGCATGTTCAATTAACCATAATCAATTAATTAACATGCACCTGTGGAATGGTCGTTAAGACCTTAACAGCTTACAGAAAGTAGGCATTTAAGGTCACAGTTCTAAAAACGCAGGACACTAAAGAGACTTGTCTACCGACTGTGAAAAACACCCAAAGAAAGATGCCCATTTTCTGCTCATCTGCGTGAACGTGCATTAGGCATGCTGCAGGGAGGCATGAGGACTGCTGATGTGGCTAGGGCAATAAATCACCATGTCCGCACTGTGAGACGCCTAAGACAGCGCTACAGGGAGACAGGAAGGACAGCTGATCATCCTCGCAGTGGAAGACCACGTGTAACAACACCTGCACAATCCCATTGAGCACATCTGGGACCTGTTGGATCGCAGGGTGAGGGCTAGGGCCATTCCCCCCAGAAATGTCCAGGAACTTGCAGGTGCCTTGGTGGAAGAGTGGGGTAACATCTCACAGCAAGAACTGACAAATCTGGTCCAGTCCATGAGGAGGAGATGCACTGCAGTACTTCAAGCAGCTGGTGGCCACCAGATACTGACTGGTACTTTTGATTTTGAGCCTCCCGTCATTCAGGGACACATTGTGAAACATTTTTAGTTTATGTCTTATGGTGTTGACTCTTTTAATGTTCATACAAAGATTTACACATTAAGTTTACTGAAAGTAAAAACAGTTGAAAGTCAGAGGACGTTTCTTTTTTTGCTGAGTATATAATGAATCTGTTCCATAAGCTGTGTCAGAACATGCCTGTAGTACAGAATATACTAAAAATGACAGTAGATTTTACAGTAAATTACCTGGATATAAATGGTGGAATTGTCAGAAAGGGCATCTGGTATAAAACCTGCACCAAGCTGAGTATGTGGATCAGTTGGGCAACTTTGGCATCTTATTAACGTGGGGCAGATGGAAGAACAACAACAACAATGTACTTAATTCATTTACTGTATAGTAATTTGTTGGCAACACTGGTAACCTCAGTCAGTGTTTTAGTGTAGCTATACAATATGTCCACACTGAAATGTGTAATGTCACATCCTGGTTACAGAATCCATCTATGTGAAAAAACAGTCATGTGAAGATAACACATGACTGTTTTTTCTGAAAGCATAAAATTTATTCTTATTGAGAGATTGATGCAATAATGTCCTTTAACATGATAGCCATAATTTACTAGCAAGAAAACTGCTAAGTGAAAGTTCATTTGAATCACCAATTCTTTTTCCTCCATCACTGTTCAGCAATATAAGAGGAATAATGAACAAGGTGCAATTTTCAGACACAACACTAAAAGCTCAGATTTAATTGATTTTGGAGAAAAGGAGTTCCTTTTCACCATGATGGATAAAGAAATAGGGTGTCATGAGTCAGCTCATGATTTAAACTTATTCATTTCAAAGTAAGTTACATCCTAATTCTTAAAATGATTGAAAATAAACATTTAGTGTTTCTAAAGCACATGCCAACACTTTTCTTTAACATTATGTCATTGAAATGTCATTCAATAGGAGCTATGCAAGAAATTATTCTCCTTCATTTACCATAATAAAAACAATATTTTTACCATGGTACAATATGTATGATAAGTACTTTTGTTGCTTGTGTGGTCATTTAGTGTACTGTATAATAATATGCATTTAATCAATGTTTCATACAGTACGTATAAATATCACTATTTTAGTACATAAAAATTTACGACATATTGTTTACATGTTTATGCATACATGCATTTATGCATGTGTTCCTTAGTACAAAACTACAGTACATAGTAGAACCATGTACCATACTATAGTACATGTACCTTTTTATCAAAGTATGTATCACGGTAGAACCAAATAAGTACCATGGTACTGTCAAAAATACAATGATACTAGATATTTTGGTACAGGTACAACTGGACTACCATGGTACAATTTCTTATGAGGACTTCATAGCAAGCAGTTGGGAAAACCTTTCTATGGGCAAACTGGGAAAGCCCGTTTTCCTAATCTGCATGTCTTTAGACTGTGGGAGAAAAGCGGAGTACCTGGAGGAAACCCACAGAGCACAGGGAGAACATACAAACTCCACGCACACAGGGCGGGATTAAACCTTCGTCCCTGGAGGTGCGAGGCCGCTGTGCTAGCCACCATGTCACCATGCCGCCTATTTATTAAAATAATATAATTCATAATATCACTCACCGTCTACACTGCTTTATCTTGTATAGAGTCACAGTGGGCCTGGAGCCCATTCTAGGAGACTCAGGGCATGAAGACACCATGGACAGGGGCACAATCAACTGCACACATACAACATGCAATTTGGAAACGTCAAGTAGCATAATCTGCATGTCTTGGGGGAGGAAACTGGAGAACCTGGAGGAAACCCACCAAGCACGGGGAGAACATGCTGTACATGCAAACTCCATGCACACAGACAGACAGAGGTGGGAATCGACCCCAGACCCAGGAGGTTCGAGGCCAAAGTGCTAACCACTAAGCCACCATGCTGCCTAGATGTTAAAATAATGCCATTCATAATATATGTACTTTTATATCAGGAAAAATACTTTAAAAAAAAATACTTTTAAGATTATCTCTTAATTTAAGATAAATAATATCACTTTAAAAAGAACATATTTTTAATATATTACATATTCGTGGTTAGACACAATTTGAAAGAGAACATGCACAAATGAAGACTATCACTTCTTTTATTTAACATTTTATTTGTATTTATTTATCTATTTGCATTTTTGTTTTCAAATGGAAGCCATATTCTTTTTTTTTTTTTTTGTATTTTTCCATCTCCGCGCTCGTGACAGACTCTGGCCAATCGCAGCGCTCCTAATTCCACGGTAGGCGTGTCCTTTCGCGCCAACCAGGAAGTTGTTGCAGGCTTGATCACGTGGTATTGTATTGGGCTCCGATAATGAAACATGTCCTCGTCGGAGAGCTCGACTGTCGGGGGAGTTCAGGGCTCTTTACTCAAACTACACTCCTTTCTCAAAGACACAGAAACGAGAAACGCTGCTATAATCTGTCATGATATTATCGGGGACCTGGGACAGGAGTGTATGGTGACCAAGAATGAGAATGAATTGGGTGAGAAGCTATAAAACTTGGCCTGTAGTGTTTGTGTTTGAGCTCGAGCTCATTCAATCAATGCAACACTGAAGCTGTGAGTTTGTTTATCATGGTAATCAGTGGGTAATGCAAGATTTTTCTTTGTGCATTCAGCATTTTTTTTAAGTTACATTGTGCATAACTTTAATGCAATGCAAAAAAAAAATTGTATCTGTAATAGTTTGTGTGTGTGTGTGTGTGTGTGTGTGTGAGAGAGAGAGAGAGACAAAAACAGGTCATAATGGTTGAGTGATTTCCTCTAGCTTTTTATGCAGCTGCACCCTGTTCATGGAATTAGTTTTCATTTGTTTTCCTGTGCAAGAATCAGCCATAACATTAAAACCCCTAACAGTGAACAACATCCATCGTCTCATTACACTGGCACCTGTTAAGGGCTGAGATATATACACTGATTATGACCACCCGCATTATATTGAGTAGATCCCCCTTTTGCCAGTGATGCACTGTGTGTTTCAATCCCAGCAAAAACCTTTTCATCAGTTTGACTTACACTTGCACTTCTAATAAATCAGACTACCCTTCACTTCCCATGTGCATCAGTGAGCCTTGGCCACCCATGATTTTACTTTTCCCGATCACTTTTGGTCTGTCCTGACCACTGCAGACCAGGAACATTCCACACGAGCTAAAGTTTTGTACTGTAACAGGTTTTTGTGGCTCCATGTTAAACAGGTGGTTTTAATGTTATGGCACTTACCCATCTCCATACAGCCTTCCAGACATCCTTGTTGTTCGCAAAAGAAGCCGGCCTACTAAGCTTTCTCCGCAAGTCCCTGGGAAATGACATGGTAAGACTTTTGCAAGCTGACCATAATTTTAGTTTTTGTTATTAGTGCTCCTGTGTGTTAATTTCTGTGCCTGCTCTCTAGCTCCAGGATGCCAGGGTGGATGTCCTTAATCTGCTGGCGACATTCCTGCAGAGGATGGCTGACTACGTTAAAGGATGGGAGAAGAACTATGCCGTTGACCTCAAGGTGACACGAAGGCAGTGCCTCAACTTGGGCTTTGACTCTTAGCTGCATGCAGACTGATGTTTTTTGTGAACAAAAGACATTTTTCGCCTCTCGACTAGATATGCAGTTGTACAACAGTTGGTTCCGACAGAGTAATCTGATTGGACATGAGGAATTCCATTAGTGGTGATACAGCATAAAAGCTCAATCTGATAATGTTATATCATCTTAACACTTTACCTCTTTAGTAAGTGCTTCTAAGTTGTTTCAAATTGCCTTCTAACCATCTACGTTTATTCGTTCACATCCAACACGAGCTACAAAACCAACTAGCTTCTAACACAAGGCTAAATCCCAAATCCCTCTGTAATCCCTGATCAAGGGCGCTTGCTTGGTGGAACAAGGGATTGAACACCCTACATAGCTTTCCATTTTATGCCATTTGGGTTTCAACTCAGAAAACCCTGAAGTTAGCTGATATTTTAAAGTGGAATAAGTGGAAATATAAAGTAAATCTCGTAGATACATAGTACCGGTAATCATTTAAAACTACTTTCACCACTTTTACAGTAACTACACAGACTGACGGTTGCCAGCTCCACCCACCAGTTGCGGGTAGTTACTTCCTCCAATCACAGAAGGAGATGTGCTGGTTGAGCAAATTAATTAGTTAAATAAACAAATGAATGAGAATCTGTTGATAATAAATAGTGTTTGTGGAATTGTATTTGTGTATAAACTCACTGTTTAATTTTAATACGTAATTGAAGCGCTAAGCATAGAGCAAATTCAAACTGATATACTTTTAGTAACCAAGCCGCTTTTTGACAATCTTTTATCTTTCTTTATAAGTGCATTAGGTTGGTTAAAATACAATGGTTTTTTTTCTCTTCTTATTTGTGAACAGGACGCCTGTCTTGTTGTCTACACCAAGGACAAAACTGCAAAGTGTAGGGGACCTGCAATAGAACTGCTTATGAAGGTGAGTTATCGAATTATGCAAAGAATGTTTAGGTGTTTGTTCTTTCGCTTTTATTTAATTCTACTCCCCCCCCCCCCATGAGTATATTTTCCTGAAAATAACATTTAGACTTTTTTTTACTAGGTACTCTATCTAACCAAGGACTCGAGTATTGCTCAGGACTTCAAGTTAGGAGACATGTTCAACAAGTTTTATGGGGAGCTGTGTCAGAAAAACAAGATACCCGACACTGGCAAGTGTAATTATCAAAATAACTACTAATACTGTAATAGATGTCGAGATTACCATGACAGCAAACTCTTATATCCATAGAGCACTTCAACCTGCTAGCATTTCCTTTTGTGCTGTTTTTTCTTTCTCCAGTGCTGGGGAACATTTATGAACTTCTTGGCGTATTGGGTGAAGTGCACCCTAGCGAGATGGTCAACAATTCAGACAAACTCTATAAGGCCTATCTTGGAGAACTGAAGCAGCAGGTATAGAGGCGTATTAAATAAATTAGAGCACACAAAAAAACTTAAATACATAAGGACAGGTGTTGGAGTCAAATAAAAGTCACTTGTAATTATGAATGTGAACTGACACGAAATGCGAATCCGATCTGACCAGAAATATCAGAATCGAAAAATCTGGCTTGTAATGTGAACATAGCCTGAATAGAAATGTTCATCTTTTCCAGATGACCTCTGCAACGAAGGAGCCGAAGCTTCCTGTTGTTGCTGGGGTTCTGAGGGGAATCACAGCACTCATGGTGAACTTTACCAAATCAATGGAAGAAGGTGTGTGTGTGAGTGTGTTTAGTTTTAAGCATACAGTATCGATACAAACACCTCTGATTGCTCTGACCTCATATCTAACGTCATGTCTAAACTAGATCCCGTTACTTCAAAAGAAATCTTTGACTATGCACTAAAGGCAATCAGCCCACAGGTGAGTGGAGGCAGTTTGCTTTAGAAATGTATTTATTACTACTTTATATTTACAACTTTTACAAAATCTTTCTTCTTTAAATCCTCTTTAGACTGAAATGAAGCGCTACGCAGTCCCCTGTGGTAAGAGGTTGCAGTTTGTTTGGTTTTATTTGTGTACAGTATGTGTATTCAAAGTTTGTTAGAAAAATTATATAGGACTTTCCTTCAGCTGCTCCCGTCGCGGGGTCGCCACAGCGGCACCACAGGTTTTACACCAGGTTTTAGAGTTCTTGACGCAACCTTTTTTTTTTTTTTCTTACTGGACTTGGGGCCGGCATTGCAACCCGGGGGTTTGGGTTTGGGCAGTGGGTTGGAATGGAACCTGGACCTTTCGCATAGCAGGCGAGAAACCAATGTCCTGGTAGAAAACTCAGATTTTATGATATTATGGTAAAAGCATGTGATTGTTCCACAAAATAAAATAAAAAATTACAACAGCAGAATGAGATTTTAATCCATAAAGAGAAAAAAAACAGAAACCTGTGTGAACTTTCATCCTGTCCAAGAAACCCAGCTGTAGTGCAGCATAGCAATATCATTCAGCATATATTTGCAAAAGCGGGCTGATTGTAGAGAGCAAACTCGGCAGTGATCTTTATGTAGGAGATCTCACGCTCCCCTTTTGTCAGTCACAACAACACTAATAGTGAAGTGTAGTCATGATACAAAAATGTTTGTTTCGATACCGATACATTGATAAATTTCAATACTTTGCGAAATAGGTTAGAAAGATACTGGTGTTAAATGTCTTACAGCAGAGGCTTGCTTAGTTTGTGAAAATATTTTGATGAGATTAATTAGATATCATGATCTAGGACGAGATTAAGTCATAGTGTCAGATTATTTAAAAAATGTTGATATGTCTTTGTTAGGAAGAATGCTGGATAATATAAAGTGAATGATAAAATTAGTCGAGTTTCATTTCCGTTTTCCACGTTCACTGTGCAATGTGATTGGATCCAACAGTTTAACAGGAAAAAATGTCAAAATTTAAATACACACACACACACACACACTCTGTTTACGTGTGTGTGTGTATATCTGTGTACATACACACAGATGTGTATATATATTTCATTTGTACTTGTTCCTTTTTTTCAAAATAAAAGACAGAATCTCAGATGTGCTGTCTCTAACCTGGCCACATGTAAAAAAATTAACACCTAATAACTGTTTGCGGCACCTTTGGCGGCAAACATGATTCATTAATATTAATAATTAATTGATGATTAATTAATTACTTTTTGACATGGAGCTAGGCAGGTTTGGACACCTTTTTCCCCCTCTATAAATAAAATCATCATTTTAAAACTTTATTTTGTATTATCTTTATATAGTATTAAATTAGTTTGATGATCTGAATAATTTAAGTGTGAGAAACGAAAGGACGAAATACTTTTTCACAGCAATGCATGCGTGTTTCTTTGCAGCCGGACTGAAACTCTTTACGAAGCACGCAGGCCAGTTCAGCAGCTGCCTCATGGATCACTACAGGACCATGTTTGAGGTGATGTCCAAACTTTGCGGACACATAAATCCTGAAATGAAGAAAACGAGCTATGCTGCTCTGGAGTCTTTCCTCAAACAGGTGCCTGTCAAGATATATACCTCAGTCCTTCCCCTTATATACTGTAGGTGAAATGGAGGAATGTTGGTTTGACTTTTGATCGTGTTGTAGGTTGCCGTCCTGGTGGCTGAAAATGTTGAGCAGCATCAAGACAAGCTGAAGTTCTTCATGCAGAAGTTTTGCTCTATTATCAGGACAATGGACTCGTCTAACAAAGAACTCTCCATCGCTATAAGAGGATACGGCCTTTTTGCTGCGGTGGGTCTTAATTGTGTGATAAATATCATGATGATCTGCTTAAAGCTTTACTGTAGTAGCTACATAACCTAGATGTGATCAATTAATTCTGCTGTTTTCCTGTGTGTAGCCGTGTAAAGTGGTGTGCCCTCAGGATGTAGATTTGATGTACGTGGAACTCATCCAGCGCTGTAAGCAGATGTACCTGATCGAGTCAGACCGTGAGGATGATAACGTATACCAGCTGCCCAGTTTCCTGGACTCCATCGCCAGTGTTCTGGTTCACCTGGACAAAGTAAGTGACGGATATTGTTCTCTAATCAGTTATCCACTTGAACCATGAATTCATTATTCCTGATTCTCATTGGTTAGGTGTTGATTAGTTTTCTGTAAGTGCCACCTATAGATTTATAACTAATCTACAAATATCTTGAGTCGAGTTGTGTTGGATTTTCTTTCCAGGTTCCTGAAGTGTACACATCTGTGCTTGAGCGCCTCCTGGTGGTTCAGATAGACACCTACCCTCAGTACAGTCAGAAAATGCAGTACACCACTTGTCGCTCCATCATCAAGGTTCTTGTTGCTATGGCAGCCAGGGGCCCTGTCCTTTGGAGTTTCACAAGCTCTGTGGGTAAGAGCCATTTTTGAAACGCTGTCATGTTACACTCGACAAAATGTTTACTGATGAACTCATTTTGTATATTTCTCCAACCACCAGTTCATCAAGGCTTGATTCGGGTGTGCTCAAAACCAGTCATTCAAGTAGAGGTAATCTTATTTGAGTGTTATACACTTATACAACAGTTATTTCCAACTGAGGAATCTGATTGAATGAGGGGCATTCCACGAGTGATGATAATGGACAGTAGCAGCACTGGGATGTTTAACTACGTGTATCGCTCCATGTCCCACGTGTTCTACTAATTGTTGATTACACAAACTGTCAGGTGGAAGTAGGTCTGTATGGTCCGCCAAACTGAGGAGAGAGCAGCTGCCTGCCAAAACCCGCATTCAAAAACTAATCACAGAAGCAAATCTGATAGAACATTATCATCTTAAACAACACTTGGTCTCATCAATAATTGCTTCTGAACCATAGGTGTGCTTTTATTTACGGATACAACGCTAACTAGCACCTGTCACAAGGCTGAATTGCAAATCCCTCTCTAACCCGTGATCAAGGGCACTTGCTTTCAATTTAACAATTTAGCGCTGAAGTTAACAGAGCTGATATTCTAAAGCTGAGTAAATGGAAATATAAAGAGAAAGTTACGACATTTACAGGGCTGTGCACCACCTCCATGGTTTATTCTCCTCACCTTTTGACTACATGGTACTAATTAAGCCCTGCTTTCCACCTGTTAATTCCTCTGCACCCTTGTGACTATGACTGCATCACAACTGCGCTATTTCCAGCAATACAGTTTTCCCTCTCGCGTGATATTGCTAAATTATAAAGTTTTCCTCAAGCTTGAAACGCTGCTTGAGCTTGAGATGCTATACTTACCTTGAACACTGATTAGTGTTTATTGCTTTGTGCAGGAGGCAGGTGTTTCTCAAAATACTGCCAGGACCGAAGAGGAAGGTGGTGAGCCGACGGTGGTGCGAACTGGGAAATGGAAGATTCCCTCTTCTAAGGACTATCTGGATCTTTTCAAGGGGCTTTTAGACTGTGAAAATATGAAGGTGAGATCTTGATTTTGTAAAAGATTGACCTTTTGTCGGTAATAAAAACGCATTAATATTCAGCTGCTTCCCACCAGATTTGCACTTCTTTCCTCACGCTTTCCTCAGGGGGAAATCTCACCTGCACACTGAACTTACTGATAACCTGCTGCTTCAATCAGAAAAAAACCTGTCCTGTCCTTATTCCAGAACTATTACTCACAACATTGTCTTATTGAACATGATATCAACACACTTACTGTAATGTTGTTTTAGGTTACTCGTCTGTGCATTGTTTAATTTGTAATTCAACTACCCGATGCCACACATAGGAGATGGGTTCAACTTGCAGTCCGGTCCGGTTCCATGCTGTCTCAGGGAATTGTATAAAATGTATAAAAATCATACAGAATTGACGAAAATGAGCCTTTATCTTTTTACAGGAAGTCTTTGTATACAGGATGTTAGCAAAATCAGGATCATGAGATACACAAAAACACAAATTCACAAAAAACACAATGCATAGACTGAGAAAAGGTATACATGCAGTGCATATTTTGCAAGCAGTGATTAACCAGTAATAGAACAGGTTATACCTTTTTTTTTTTTTTTTTTTAAATTATTATTTTTTTTATTTCTTTTTTTTTATTTAAAAAATAGTCTAGCTATTTACTGCAGCTCAAAAACACAACTTGGCTGAGGTGAGCATTGAGCTCCGAGTGTCTATTGATGTGTCATGTCACTAGAATTTGCTTGTTTAAGCCAGAGCTAGTAAAACAGAAAGGGGGAATAGCTGTAAATTCTGCATGATAGGACCGCTCTGTACCGAACAGTGTAAATTTCCCCTTGTTGCCTTTTTCCTCTTCTAGGACACTGGGTTTCTTGACAGTGCTGCTTTAACCAGGAACTACAGCCTGAAAGCTCTGAACATGCTGCTGTATGATGCACTGGTGCAGTCTATCATGAAGATTGTGGAAAAGCTTGATCTGTCTCTGCAGAAAGTGAATGCAGATGATGATGAGGTAGGGACATAGTGAAGTAAAACTGAAAATGACTCCAAACACTGCGTGAAAATGTCATTCAATCAAGCTTTTAATATTTACTTACTTATTTCGCTGTTTTCTCAGGGACAGGGTGACGTGGGCTCTGGATTCATGCCATCTTCTGATCCCACAAGTAACCTGGTACCCAACAAACCCAAAGATTTCACCGCCTTTGTTAATTTAGTCGACTTTTGCAGGTATTTTTATTTTTTTTTTTATAATTTCAGATAATTTTGAGAATATGTTTATTCATTACTTTCGGATTCGAATAGTATACAGGTCGCCCTGTATGCCCTTTTTTAATTGATGTGAATAATTGATTTTTTTAGTGCATTACTTCCATCGAAGAACCCTGAATATTTTGCTCAGTGGGTTTACCCTCTGTGCCATGAGCTCATCCTCCAGTCCATACGCTTCCCTCTGGTCAGCGGCTTCTACAAACTTCTGTCTCTCTCTATGTTCATTGCCAAGAAGATCAAATACTTTCAGGTAAGTCTTGTTGTACTTAAACATGCTTGTATATAAACTTTACACCTTTGTCATTAAAGCCTATCGAATGCTCAGAGTGCTCGTCTAAGATCTTTACGCGTTTCTTTTCACGTCTTTTGTATGTACATTTCTGTGTTGTTTTTTTTTCCTTCCCAGAATCAAGGTCCCAGAAGCACCAGTGATGGCTCTCAGGCTGGAAGTGCCTGTTTTGCACTCGTCTCAAAGTTTGGCAAGGAGGTTTGATTATTATTATTTTTTTATGTTGTTCACTTTCATCCTTACATCCTAAAACCTCACTTAATTTATAAAAATAGACATTAGGTGTGTCGACAATGTTAGTATGAGGAGTGTTCGAGTCAAACCAGGACTTGTGATGAAATTTCTCGTGAAAGAATGTTTAAAACCGTTTGACATTTAGAGACGCATTCAGCACTGTACAGCTGACGTAAAAAATTTGAATGGTGCAACCACTTTAAAGAAGGCCTGTATAGTGTATACCTCCACATACAAATTGAATCCGTTCCGGAGGTGAGTTCTTAAGGCCAAATTTCTCATTTGCGAAACATGTTTTCCCATAGGAAATAATGTAAATGCAGATAATCTCCAAAATATTACCAATATCGCCAATTTCCAACACTATAATCATATTTTTGCGTATAAAACAATCAAAGCATTTAGAAAAGACGTGTAAATAAAGTAAAATATGAAATAAATATACATTAATTTTCACTTAACCTTAGTTTATGATTCGTCTTGTCTCCAGCTGCTTTACACCTCACCGATTGGGTCTCTTGTATGCTGAAAATGCTTTGCATGCTAATCCATTATCACCCAAATAAGGATGGGTTCCCTGTTGAGTCTGGTTCCTCTCAAAGTTTCTTCCTACTGCCATCTCAGGGAGTTTTTCCTTGCCACTGTCGCCGTCGTCCTCGGCTTGCTCATCAGGGACGATCTTATCATTCTGATTCATACACATCCACATTTCATCACTTTGCGACAATGTCAATTGTTAAAAGCTCTATACAAATAAAACAAGAGCTCGACTGGGAATGTTTGTTACTTCCCCTGTACAGGCCTGACCTTGCTCTGAGACCTTGCTCCACATGTTTGAGCCATTAAAAAGGAGTTTCTGGAAGGCCAGCATTTTAGATGTAAATCAGGCACTTGGACCATGGACAACCATGGAAAACTTTCTACCTTGATGGTATTTAAGCATTAGTGAAATGCTAGGATTAGTAAATTAGTGGAAAAAGTTGCGTAGAAAAATAAAGGGAGTTTTTACTCTCGTTATGTTATTGTGCATCAGAAGTCCCAGTTTGATTGAACACCCTTCGTATTATTTATTTATCCAGATTGATTAGCACTTAAACATGGCGTATATGGGGCTCAGAGGGCTAAGGCACGGAGTTACAGATCAGGAGATTGATTTGAGCCCCAGCTCCACCAGGTTGGCATTGTTGGGCCTTTGAGCAAGGCCCTTAACCCTATCTGCTCCAGTGGTGCTGTTTCATGGCTGACCCTGCGATCTGACCCCAGTTACACTGCGATATGCGACGAAGGAATTTCACTGTGCTGTAATATACACTACCGTTCAAAAGTTTGGGGTCACTTGCAAATATCTTTGTTTTTGTTTAGTGATTTATTTTCTACATTCTACAACAATACTGTGGATTTCAAAACTATAAAATAACACGTATGTTATTAGGTAATTATGTAACAACAAGAAAAACAACAGTTAGTTGTTATTTTCAGACACAGAGGTCAGCCTTTCTGTAATAGTTCTGGCAAGAACAGTACTGTCAAGTGCATTTGCAAAATCCGTCAAGCACCATAATGAAACTGGCTCTCATGAAGGCCGTCCCAGGAGGACGAGACCAAAACCTACCTCTGCTGCAGACGAGTTGTTCATTTGGAGTTATGAGCCTGAAAAATGACCAATTAACAGCAGCTCAGATTAGAGGCGTTATGAAGTCTTTACAGAGCAGAAGTAGCAGAAACATCTCAATATCAACTGTTCAAAGGAGATTAATGCATTTTTAGACACCTTCAGCATTCCTTTACAATGTAGAAAGAAATACAAATCAGGAACCATCATGGAGTTAGAAAGTGTTCTAAAACTTTAGAACGGTAGTGTATGCAGTATGTGACAAAGGCTTAACTTATCTTAAGTATTAATGTTTAAGATCCCATGTTTTGCTTAAAACAAAGGTTTTCCTAAACCTTTAAAAAAAAAAGAAGAGGATCTGAATCACTGTCATTTAGTTTTTACTTTACGTTCTACCTACATGTCTAGCAGGCAGATATGTGAGCCATTCTTTGTGTGGTCAAATCTAAAATTTGAGTTGAGCTGGTAGGTTTTAAAATCCAGTCATGTTGTACCGTGAAAGCGCTCTGGCTTTGCATCTTCAGAGTCAAGGGTCTGAGTTATGCCGAAGTGTGCATGTTCTTCCCGTTTTTTTGATGGATTTCCTCCAGTACTCCAGTTTCGGTATAGAGAGTGAGTGAGAATCTGTGAAGTAGACAAGTAGAGAGTAGAAAGTCTAGACATTCAAATACAGTATTTTAAAGGATTTCTATAACTGAGTCTTCCCTACAGGTGTGTATGCGTATTAAACAGTATAAGGATGAGCTGCTGGCTGCGTCTCTGACCTTCGTGCTGTCTCTCCATCCTGACATGGTGGCGTTGGACATTAAAGCATACATTCCTGCGCTTCAGGTTAGAACTGAAGAATTCTTGCATTTCTTTATTCAAACAATACACAAATGAACCACTGGGAGAAGAACAGTCTTTGTTTGTGTATGTGTGGATGTGCCTCAGGCGGCTCTGCGGCTGGGTCTAAGCCACGCCCCCCTGGCCACCGCGGCGCTGGATGCTCTGGAGTCATGGTCTTCCCACATCCCTCCCTCCATCCTCCAGCCCCACTATATGGACATACTGCCTCACCTGGACGGCTACCTGAAAACAAACACCAGCAGCGGTGAGAGAACTCGCAGCACAAATACAAACTATGCCAAGTGGCCATTCTCTAACATTTAAAGAAATGGATTACACAATACATAACCTGTGTTAAAATCTCTGCCGTATCAGATAAAGATGAGAGCAGCATGAACGTCACGTTTGTGTCATCGGGAACCGCCAAGGGATACGGCAAGGTTATGATGAGGCTCCTACAGAAGTCTAAACATCTGCCCATGGTAACCTTGCATTCATGAAGATCAGTGTGTGTTATACAGTATATACACAAACACAGACCTCGTCAGAAGGACGAAAAAATAAAAAAGAAGGGGATTTTTATGTCTTGCTGCGTTTTTTAAACTCCTGTCTACTGTGTTCTGAAACACTTAAAAAATTTATTATATTTGGAGACATTTGGAACACCCTGTGGTTGATAACTATTTCATAGTTTCTTCTTCTGTAATAAGGTGTTATAAAACATATTTTGTATTAAATAAGTGGCTGTTAATGATCGTGTTATAATGTGTGGTGTGTCAGGGAGACGAGTCCCCCATCGGTGTGGTCCGGCGGCGAGTGGTGCAGCTTTTAGGCCATCTTGGAGGACAGCTGAACAGAAGTTTGGTTACAGGTGAGCTGCTTTAAAAAAAAGTTTTGTTTTTTTTCGTAAACGTGAGAGAATTATTATTACTGCACAATGTCTTCTTGAGGATTGCTTCTTTCAAGAGTATAAGCATTGCATTTTTTTTTTTTTTTTTTTTCCCCTAGCCATATCTGCAGAGGACATGATGAGACGGTTTGTAGCATGGGACAGTGAGAAAAGGCTGAGCTTCGCCGTGCCTTTCAAAGACATCAAGCCAGTAATCTACCTGGACCCCTTCCTGCCGAGAATCACCGAGCTTGCTCTCTCCTCTAGTGATAGACAAACTAAAGTATGTCTATATAACCACTTCAACAGCTTCAATGTTTGTAAAATTTGTCAGAAAACTGAAGGCTGGATACTTATTGCTTAGTTTGTGGCTTTAAATAAAAGCATCCGGGTGAGTTGGTTTAAGACTAGACTAGGACCTTGAATTGAGAGTACTTTGGTCCATGATTGTTTTACAAGACGAACAAAAATTTGTAATAATAAACGTGCGAGGTCTTGAAATACGAGTAGTATTGTTGGTAAACGTCTCCCATGCACGTCTCAGTGTGCGCGCGTCACTCATATAGTCAACATCCGTACACGTGTGTATTGTTTACTATATGGTAGTGACCACGTGTGGGTGTTATAAAGCATTTTTAGGACCCAAGCACTATAGGGTGCAGGACCCTCTTGTTTTCCTAAGGATTTTTTATTTTTTTCCCCCCACCAGTTTTTGGGTGTTTCAACGTGCTCAAAAACTCATGACAATCGCCAGACAGGTTGGAATCTGCTGCCATTAGGATGCCTGAGAGTCTCGTGGCCCGGCGCCCTCAGGGGCCCCAACCTGAGATTTTGCTGCATAGCTCATACACACTTCCACATAGGCAAATAAAACTCGGTACATTTTTAGAGCTTATTGAACTGAACAACTTTTTTTTTTTGCATGTCCTGAGCTCAACTCAACAGGAGGCCGGTCATTTTGGGTCGTTCGCAAAAATGCACTCGATGGATTTTGATATACTCCTCCTAGGGAATTTATATGATCGCCACCAAACCAGGCTGATGTGATCTAAAGACATTGAGGACACAAAATTGCGGAGGGATTTTTGATATCTCAAACGGGTCAGCCGTGATAATGTCTTAAACTCACACCGAAAAATGATAAATAACTTTGTGTGGCATTAATGTCAACACTCCCACAGACACGCACACATACACAATCACACTCATATATCAAACATCACAAATTTTAACTCTCACACTCGCATCTCTGTCTCACACGCCGGCACACAAACCACACACACACACACACACACACACTAACAAGTCACATGTCTCACACACATACTAACACATACATTACAAATGTTAACACACAGACTCACACCACACACACACAAACATGCACAAACACATTTACTCGTCACACACAGACTGATGCATCTACACGTCACACACACGTGCCACACGCACCTCACCCACACCTCTCACACACACTAACGCACTCAACAAGTATTTAGGGCGCAAACTGGTGTTAGCCCTGTATAGTGTGTGACGTGCAAGTTGTGCAGTTTTGTAGGTATTAACACACTTCAATAACACACAGGTTGTGCGGTGCCCCCGGGGTGGCGATGGCACAGGGTGCTTGGGCCCGTCATCGTTGCTTGCAACAATATTTTATTTTGTATTCGTATGCGTGTGTGAGCGTCTTTGTCAGTATAGTGGTGTGTGTGTGATTTTATTCGTCACATACACAGTATGATATGAAGTGAAATGCTTATACTGTACGACTGCTGACGATCTCAAAATTTCAAAAAGAAGGTTTCAGTATGAAATAAGAGAATTTACAAATTAAAAATATAAGAGAAATATGGAAATAAACATTCGCTGTAAAGGACTTTTAAATTTACATTATGTACAAGCAATAAAATTCCCAGCCAGGCTCAATTCCCGTCTTTGTGTGCATGGAGTTTGCATGTTCTCCCCGTGCTTGGTGGGTTTCCTCCGGTTATTCCGGTTTCCTCCCACAGTCCAAAGACCTGTAGGTTAGGCTAACTGGCGTTCCCAAATTGCCCATACAGGTAGTGTGTGAATGAATGAGTGTGTGTATGTGTGTGTGCCCTGTGATGGATTGGCACCCTGTCCAGGGATACTCCCCCCCCCCCCCCCCATGCCCTTAGCCTCCTGGAATGGGCACCAGGTCCCCCGCGACCCTGAATACAGGATAGAGCGGTATAGACGATGAGTGAGTGAGTGTTAAAATTTTTAATAAATTTACCATGCAGTTTGCTCCTACTACACGGGACACTAACAATTTGTGGTCAGTTTAGACTGCACCAGCTGTAAGATTATAGTGAAAAGGCAACATTTTAACACCACAAATAAAAAAAAAAAATTAGTTATTAAAAGATCAATTCTCCTAGTAGCTTATGTTTGAAGCAATTAGTGGCCTTCAGCTAAATCATTGTCATAAACCAATGATTAGGTGGATGCTGAATTACAGCCACTTTTTTTGAAAATGTTTTATCGACTCCGTACGTTATTCTACATTATGATTAGAACTGATTGACTGATAGAGGTCCTCCTCTCCTGTGTGGGTCTAGGTGGCAGCGTGCGAGCTTCTCCACAGTCTGGTGGTGTATATGGTGGGGAGAGGAGCTCAGATGTCCGAGAAAGAGAAGTCGACTCCGCCCATGTACAACCTGCACAAACGTGTCTTCCCCGTGTTACTACGCCTGGCCTGTGATGTTGATCAGGTCTGTGTAATATACACTTGATTCAAAAATAAATAAGTGATTATAATATACAGTAATAATATTAAATATGTGGTACTCCATTTTATAGTGCATTTTTCATTGTATTCATTCTTTTCAAATAATCCGTACTATGTCTAAAACTGTTAAAAGTTAAAATATTAATGTATGTACTTGCTCACTTCTCCTAGGTGACAAGGCAGCTGTTTGAGCCTTTGGTCATGCAGCTGATCCACTGGTTCACCAACAATAAAAAGTTTGAGAGTCAGGACACAGTAGCTGTGCTGGAAGCCATTCTGGTAAATTTCACTGTCTGAAATACATACTGATATACATACTGTACATACGGAATGAATCCATAGCAAGCTAATTTACTTTGAAAAGCTAATTTACTTTGAAAAGCTAAATAAAAGAGCTTAGTGTTTAAAAGGTTGATCTACTGAGCGGAAGGTTGTGAGTTCAAATCCTAGTGCTGCTGCTACTCAACCCTTAAACAAGGCTCTTAAGCCGGCGTATAAGTGAGATTAATGAAATAAAATAACATCTTTGCACTTTTATGTCTTAACATTTTTCACAGTTTACACTTACGTAAAGCATGTTTCAGTGCAATTAAAATTTCTATGTGTGTTGTGTTGTCATAAAGTAATATATTTATTTTCTCTAAATAGGTTATTTAAAAACCTATCTTCTCCCAGCATAGTACGGCGGAACCTCGGATTACGAGCATAATTCGTTCCGGAATCGGGCTCTTAATCCAATACATTCATAAACCAAATTTAATTTTCCCATAAGAAATAATGGAAACTCTAATAATTCATTCCACAGCACAAAAAATAAATACATAAAAATAATTAACACAAAATATAAAGTAAAAATAAAACAAATTAACCTGCTCCTTAAAAAAAGAAGTACAAAAAAAAAATCCTGGCGTGTGTGAATCTAACTTACACTTTACCTTTGAAAAGAATCATGACAGAGCAGTGTTTCTGTGTAGAGCAGAGAGAGTGTGTGTGTGCGCGCGTCTGTGAAGGCGAAAGTAGGAAAGTGTGTGTGTGGCATGGTGTCCAATGACGCACGCGCACACACAGAGCAGGCTGAGTCTTGAGCAGAGATAGAAAATGAATCTTTAATAGGGTTGTTCCGATTCCGATACTGGTATCGGAAATGCTGCCGATACCACAAAAAAATCTGGCATCGGAATCGGCGAGTATTTGAGTCCACGTACCGATCCGATACCATTTTCCTAAACATAACCTATTTATGCCTGCTAGCTTAGCTTACTTACAGAGTGTCACGGCGTGCGCCTGTGATGGGCGTGTGCCCAAATTGATATCGCTCCTCGCTCACTAGTTAGGCGACCTCCCCCCCCCTTTAGGTATGTGAAGGACCAGGGCGGCAGAATCAGGCAACGGCGCATGAGCTATCGCCGCTAATGATCCCGGCGCTATAAAACACAGCGGGGAGTGTAGCTCGGGGTCTGACTGGTGGGAAGCTGAACTTTGGATTTTATGACAGACAGTGGCACAAGAGCGGGGCGATGTGATGCGCCCAGAGACTTTAAAAAGGGGGGCGCCTTTGATCTCCGCGAGAGGAGCGCGTGAACGAGCTGCGCGAGCTCCCGCGGCACCTTCACTTCCGCGTAGAGCCCGCCTTCGCATCCCTGCCACCGAAGGGGAAAAGAGCCTTTAACCCTTTCCTTCCCCATTTTTCTAAATAAATTACCCTTTTTCCTGTAAGACCTCACCTAGTGTCCGTGTTTCATGCTGTCGCTCGTGCACTTAGGGTCGAACCCGTTACACAGGGCTAGTAGTATTTTACTTTAAAAAAGAAAAAAAAGAAATTCTCTCTCTCTCTCTCTCTCTCTCTCTCTCTCTATATATATATATATATATATATATATATATATATATATATATATATATATATATATATATATATATATATATATATATATATATACACATACACACACACACACACACACACACACACACACTGTACAGATACACACCCAGGTATCGGATCAGTACTCGGTATCGGCCGATACCCTGAGCCCAAGTATCGGTATCGGGAGGGAAAAAATGGTATCGGAACATCTCTAATCTTTAACCTCTCTAACGAGACTTGCTTTTGCTTTACACGCGCGCTGTACACACACGCATACAGACACAAAATAAAATGTTTTACACACACACACACACACACACACACACACACACACACACACACACACACACACGTGGTCACAGTGTTATAGTAAACAGTACACGTGTGCATGGATGTTGATTATACTAGTAAGAGACGAGCACTATCAGTAAGAGAAGACCCAGCAGGGGAGACGATTACCCACAATTCCGCAGCTCAGTTGTGAACACGTGATGCTCGCCGTCAAAACAAAAAGCACATGCGTGATATATGGCACTTGTAAAAAGTCATGTCAAAATGTATTAAAAATCTTTACTCGTCTTGCAGAACACTCGCAAACCGCGTTACTTGTAATCCGAGGTTTCACTGTAATGTGTTGTCTATTAAATCGTGTTTTAACCCAGGGATAAATAGTTGGGGTACATTTTCAGTTACACATCTCAATATTTTCATGTGGCAACGCGTGTATCGCCACACTGAGTTCAAAATAATTTTTTTTTATTTTTAATTCAAATATGTTTGCATTTGAGGTGGCAAAATGTTGCAGTTCCTCTTTAATCCTACGGGAAACTAATCACACATTGGCGGGGACCTCAGCATCCTGTGTAGTACAAGCAAATTATTTGCCGTTTGTTTAGAAATCTGAAAAAAGTTTAATATCGAATCTGTATTTTTATAAAATCCTGGTACTAATGGAATCGCAATACAAATCGAATCAGCACCTGGGTGTAGTGATGACAACGTATCGGGACGTCCCTGTCGATTCCTGTCCGTACTGTTTACCTGATAATGAGTTGTATATTTTTTTTATAGAACTAAAAAATAAAAGTTGAAAGTATGAAAATAACAGCATTTTTTATTGATGTCAAAGTAATTTGATTTGTGTAAAAATAATGTATTGGCTGTGACTTATAATCCAGGACGGTGTGGTGGACCCCCTGGACAGCACATTGAGGGACTTCAGTGGCCGCTGCATTCAGGAGTTTGTGAAGTGGTCGATCAAACAGACCACCCCAGAGCAGCAGAAGAAGAGCCCGGCCAACATGAAGTCCTTGTTCAAACGCATTTATAGTCTTGCCCTACACCCTAATGTCTTCAAGAGACTGGGAGCTTCACTGGCATTTAACAACATCTACAGACACTTCAGGTGTGAATATGATTGAATTCTTCAAATCTTCAGATCTTTATTAAATGTAAAACTGTTGAACTGTAAAGTAAACAAAGTTAATCATGCTGAGAGATTTCTATTTATGTATTTGAAACAATTTTTTTAATAATACATAACATGAATGAACATAAATGCTTTTATTAGTGCAGTGTGTAATAAAGGAGTCATCAGAGGTTTAGTCCATAAGTGTGCGCACACTCATCTCCAAACACATCAGTACTAGGTATTAAGGGTATTAAGCATAAAAGTCTGAAGCATATTGCATTGTATGGAAGATTTTTGTATCTTTTCCTTTCAGAGAGGAGAACTCTCTGGTGCAGCAGTTTGTATTTGAGGTGCTCGTGGTCTTCGTGGAGAGCCTGGCTTTAGCACACTCGGATGAAAAATCATTGGGTAAGAGAGCATCTTTTTGATTCTCTTTCAATTCATTATATTTGATCTAATTACAGGTAACATTTGTTGCTTTGGTGTGATCTTCAAAGGTACTATACAGCAGTGCTGCAGTGCTTTGGACCATCTTAAAAGGATCATCAAGCACAAAGCAGACTCGCTTAATCAAAATGTCAAGAGACGCATACCCAGGTATGAGATAGGGTCTCAGAGTATGGCTGATGTATTTTGTGAATTAGGAGACGTTTTTTTTTTTTTTCCCTCATGTTTAATGATTTTGTCGAACCTACACCCTGGCTGTGTGTGTTAGCTGATGGTGCTTATTTATGGTCGACAGGTGTTTCCCACCAGACCAATCCCTGAGTCTCATCGACATGGTCAAATGGTTGCTGACCCAATGTGGACGTCCACAGACTGAATGTCGTCACAAGTGCCTTGAGCTCTTCTTTGAGTTTGTGCCGCTTTTGCCAGGTAGCCGACAATCTCATAACCTGATGATTAAACACTAACCAGCCAAAACATTATGGCTACCTATAGAGTAGGTCTCCCCTTCAGCAACCAAAACAGTAATAACTTGTATGTTCTGACACTTTTCTTCTGGAACCAGTTTGAACCTTTTCAGGAAGTTTCAACTACAGCTCTTCTCTATGAGACCTTTCCATCTTTCCTCCCTCTGTGCATCAATTAGCCTTGGCCACCCATGACCCTGTAACTGGTTTTCCTTCCTTGGACCACTTCTGGTAGGTCCTGCTTGCTGCAGCCTAGGAACATCTCATAAGAGCTTCTGTTTTAGAGTTGCTCTCATCCAGTCTTCTAGCTGTTACATTTTGGCCGTTGTCTTAGTCGAACAAATCCGTAAGCTTGCCCATTTTTTTCTGCTTCCAACACATCAACTTCAGGGACAAAATGTTCACTTACTGCCTAATATAACCCACTCGCGTCCAGGCACCAATGGAAAAAGATATAATATCTGTAGCTCCTGTGAAAACAAAACTGCAGGGATGTTCCTGGTCTACAGTGGTCAGAAACTACCAATAGTCATCCAAGGAAGGTTAAAGGGTGAACCGACGACAGGGTCATGGGCAGCCCAAGCTTGGGGAGTAAAGGCTGGTCCATGAAGTTTGATCCAATGTAAAAGCTACTGTTCCTCAAATTGTTAAATGTTAATGCTGGTTCCTTTAGAAAGGTTTCAGAACACACAATGCGTTGCTCTTTTGGTGGCTAAAGCGGGAGACCTACTCAATATTAAATGGGTGGTTATTATGTTATGGATGATCAACATATGAATATTTTTATATTTATTACCAATGTTGCTCAAACCCATGTTAACAACTGAGCACTCTGTTCTATGTGATTGCAGGATTATAGCTGTATTGTGCTTTATTTAGAGTTTGACTTTGGAGATGTATGGGATTTCAGATTCACTCTCGTATTCCTTTCTTTCATGCTCAGGTAAGGCTAGTGTTGCACACTGGCTGGAGGAGCAGGTTAAAAATGAGGGTCCGAGGTTTTTAATTACACGTCTGGAAGGTGGAGGCTTGCTGTACCAACCCACTTTGAGAAAAGTGGAAGCCCCTTTCAGTGTCCGGGCCACCCTGCAGTGGATGGACCTTCTACTGGCTGTTCTTGACTGCTACAACACTTTCACCAGTCTCCGCCTCATGCAGCCCCAAAGAATTCTGGGTAGGTCAAAACTTGCTCTGTATTTCAGAAGCACATCCTAGTACCAAAGAATGTTTGCACCATGAACAGTCTAGCTCTGTTGGACTGGTAATCTGCATGGTCAGAAGTTGTTTCTATAACCGCAGCTTATATTGTTAACTACTTCACTGCAAATGTTTGTTTCCAGACCCTGGTGAGAAGTCCAGCTTCCTTCCAGCCCTTGGTTTCTTCCTGACAGAACTGGCATTAAACGACCTGAAAGCTGCCCGGGCGTGTTTCAAGTCAGCTGACTCGACCTGGTCGCACTTCAGTCCTCGTGAGAAGGAGCTCTACAATTACAGCAAGTGCACAATCATAGTGCGCCTGCTGGAGTTCTCCACCATGGTGCTGCTCAAATGTCAGAAGGACGTCTGGAAGGTTTGATACTTTTCACAATGATGAGTTTTATTTGGTTCAAACAGGGATATCGAGCATCGTCTGAAAATTTCGTTTCAGATGCTGGAACGGGACTTTTTCAGTGGCAATTTTTTCACGCTGGTCAGCATGACGGTGTGCGAGCCGTCTTCTATTGGCTTCAACATGGCCGATTTGGAGGTGATGACTCGGTTGCCGGAGGTGTGCGTACCGCTGCTGAAGGCTGTGGCTGCAACTCCATACAAGTCTGATTTGGAGAATAGCATTAGGAAGAAGATAACTACCCAGGGGTCTGATACTACTACTACTACTACTACTAATTATTATTATTATTATTATTAGCAGTAGTATAAGTTAGTTTAGAGTTTATTAATTTCAGTATAAATACTGTTTTTACCTGAACAGTGTGGAGGAACTGTGTGCTGTGGATCTATATGACCCGGACACTCAGGAAAGCCATGCCAAGCTGCAACTCCTACTCTCAGCCTGTAACCAGCTTCACCAGAGTGGGATTCTCAGCTCTGTCCTACACAACCAGGTATCCTTTTTGTCTTCCAATTTGTTTTCAGG
This sequence comes from Channallabes apus, assembly GCA_030522415.1. Classification (NCBI taxonomy): domain Eukaryota; kingdom Metazoa; phylum Chordata; class Actinopteri; order Siluriformes; family Clariidae; genus Channallabes; species Channallabes apus. The sequence continues at coordinate 19,633,072 of CM060108.1, read as the reverse complement.
TCAGCATTTGATTATATGGTGCACCATACATAATGGTACCTTTTGTATGATATATATATATATAGATAGATAGATAGATAGATAGATAGATAGATAGATAGATATTTTATTTTTTATTTTTTTATTTTTTTTTTTTACATTTCTTTGTCCAGGATTTGGCTTACAGCAGCTCTCTAGGTTCCAGACTTCTCATGGCAGTGTACAAAGGCATTGCACCTGGAGAGAACAGGAAGTCCCTGCCCTCCATGGATGTCAGTAGCAGGAAGCTAGCTAATGGTCTGGTCCAGCTGGCGTTCTCGCTGGGTGATCAGGTAAGTACAATGGACATGTTCTCGTTAGCAACTTCATAGAGATCATCTCCCATGAAAGCCATGTAGGAATTCGTCTGCAAGAATGAAATAACCCCGGTTGTTCTTTTATTCCACAGACCGAGCAGTTAGTGGGTTTACTGCTCAACTCCATCATCCTGTCAGTCCCTCTGTCTGGCAGCCTGAACCCTCACTTTCTCAGTTTCTCTCATGGAGAATATTTCTACAGCCTTTTCCAAAATACCATCAATGCAGAACTTTTACAGCAGCTGGACCGCTCCGTGCCTTTGCTGCTTACTGCAGCCACACAGAGCCCCAGCATGGTAAGATCTCCTGCATGGAATAAAGAAAAAGAACACAAAGTGGAGTTCAGTGATGGGCGTGCAACAATCAGGCCTTAATTGTTTCCTGGTTTCTTGCAATCTGATTTCTATATCCTTAGTTGATCAGGTCATGGATGGGTGAATTTTCTGCCATTTCATATGCATGAGTTGTTACTCAAAAATAAAAATAAACAAAATATTAGATGAGCCAATCAAGGGACTGATCTAGAAAGACAGTTCTAATGTTTTAAACACTTCAGTATTAATTGACACCCCTGGAAGCTCTGCCCACTTCCCCAAAGCTTATCTTTAATAATCTTCTTTCTTCTTCTTTAATCTTCTCTAAAATGAATATCTCTAATATCATGGCTAGTGTTTTTGTCTCTGCCTAAATTCCCCACTTGAAACAAGAATTGAGGCGGCACGGAGGCTTAGTGGTTTAGCACTGTCGCCTTACACCCCCAGTGTCCAGGTTCTATTCCCAGCGAGGTTAGATTTCCGCCTCTGTGCGCATGGTGTTTGCATGTTTCTTGGTTGGTTTCCTCCAGGTACTTAGTTTTTTCCTCCCACAGTCCAAAGACATGCAGATTAGACTGATTGGCGTTCCCAAATTGCCCGTAGTGTGTGAATGAGTGTGCAAGTGTGTGTACTGTATGTGTGTGCCCTGCGATGTGTTGGCACTCGGTTCGTGCCCTAAGTCTCCTGAGATAGGATCCAGGTCCCCCGGGACCCTGTATACAGGATAAAGCTGAATATACAACGACTGAGTGAGCTGACATTCTGCCCTTGCAACAAAGGCCATTTCCATCATTCTCTGTCTTTCAGTGTATGTTTGCATTAGACGTTATGTATTGTACATGCATAAATGCTTGTTGTTTCTCAGGTAAGTATCCTCCTCAATGGCATGTTGGACCACAGTTTCCGTGAGCGTTCTGTCAGAAAGACTCAAGGATCACGATTGTCCGAGCAAGTACTGAAGCAGTGGGACTTGCTGAAACCCTGGTGGACAGGCCCATCCTCTTCACCGGAGAACAAAACCTCTACTCTTACTCTGCTTTCCAAAGTTCTGCAGGTAACAGAAATGCATCAGTACATCCCATGCAGTTAGACTCCAAACATACATACTCATGTGAAATCTTGCATGTTTCTGTAATGATTATTTTTGTAGCTCCTGGTTTGTGTAATTGTTCTCTGGATGTCTACAGATTGACTCTTCAGTAAGCACAAATACCAGCCACTCAGCCTTTATTGATGTTTTTGCTACGTTTACCACGCTCATCACCGATACAGCTCTGCCCTTAAATCTAAAGGTAGTCAGCTTTTTAAAGTAATTCCAAACTGTGTATTTTTATGCATTATGTCCATATTCATGTTGAAGTGTGACTTCAAGTAACGGTGCACCAAGTGAGGTGCATCATAATGTGGTGGATTCTTGAGACGCTTTTGTTGAAAATAGCTTTAAAAATGTCACATTTTGGAATCCACAGAGCCAGGCATTGATCATGCTGCCGTTCTTCACCACGTTACCCAGTGGTCCATTGGAAGAGCTGCAGAGAGCTCTGGAGGCTTTAGTGGCTGCTCATTTCCCCATGCAGTCAGACGAGTTCCCTCGTGGGTCACTCCAGCGCAACAACTACATGGATTGTGTTCGTAAGGTAAAAGGCTTTAAATTTAGTAATGAGTCAGAAATCATGAACTCCTGAATAAATGCCTTCATGTGTCAACATTTATGGTTTAGTCACTGCAAGAACTGTCCTTAAAAAAGAGGTACAAGGCTTAGTAGTTGAGTAGGTAGATAGATAAGTGGATAATTAAATTAATATATGGATAGTAGATGAACAGATTGCCATATACTGTAGACAAGTCTAAAAGAAAGTGTTAAATCTGACACTCCGGATGGTCCAGATCCGGACTGAGACTTTCTCTATGATGCTTTTTTGATAAATTAGAATAATTAATAAACCTCTTATCTAGCACTTTTTTCCCTTCAAGGTCGGCACCGCTATACACGTCACTCACCAGAGCTGGTCAATGCGATGGTTTACTGTATAGACAGGGTGTGCGGAAGAAACGGACATGAAAGCACAACAGAGCAGGATTTACTCCAAAAAGAAAGTTGACTATGAAACTTGTACCTTCAAAGATGAATGGACAGATCAATATATGTTTATTCTTCCTGCTGGAAGTTTAAAACCAGTTCGTCTCGTATGTTCTGAAACCATGGTGATAATAATCAGCAATAATGCAGTAATATAAATGTTTAGTACTATGCAAAACTATTAGGCAGCCTTTGACATTTATTTATATATATGGTTTTTTTACAAACTTTTCTTATGCATGTTTATTTTATGAGTTTTTTTTTCTCTTTCTGATTTTCACACATTATTGTTCCAGCAAATTTTTTTACAGGAAAATATCTGTAGGCCAGAAAAGAAAGCAGCATATTATGTAAAAATTCACTATATAATTATTATATATATATATTTGTCTAATCATGTGTGTGTGTATGTATATTGTATAGTGCATATATATTGGCACCCTCACAATCGATTAAATTTTACATCTATTTTCTTTCAATGCTTCCTAAAATAACTAAGAAATATATATTTGTCTTTGTCTCTATTGATAATGTTCTGACATCAATCATTTATGCCTGGTTTCAGTTCTTGGATGCCTTGGAGCTATCTCAGAGTCCTCTCCTGTTGAAACTTATGGCGAAAGTGCTGTGTCGTGACAGAAAGCACATCATGGAGGACCTGTTTCAGACATGCTTCCAAAAAATCGCACGACAGTAAGCAGAGAAACACTTCCACGTTTTGTGCTTGTACAGTATGTCCAGATTTGATGTTTCAGACTATAATTTCCTTCGAACAGGCCGGGTTGTGAAGGACAAGTTCTTCTCCTCTGCACCATCTATCAGATGTTCCAGGACAAAGATGTTCCTCAGAACTTTATGCTCCTGGGCCTGCTGGACAGAGTGCTGGTTCCACTGGTCACTCACTGTGGTGCTAAAGCTCTGGCTCAGTTTTTCATCACCAACGTGGCTAACATCATGACTGCTCTACAGGCACGCTTCATGAAAGTGAGTAACGTCTTTAAAGTTGTGGGTAAATATTACAAGGCACCGTCTTTAAGCAGTTGAGGAATTAAGTCTGTGTAATTTTTTTCTGCCTCAGTCAAATCAATCTGCTTTTGAGAGTCAGATCATCATGAAGATTGGTTGCTGTAAGTTGTTGGAGTTGCTCTACTCTCGTCTGCCTAAAGAAGAGGTTTACTCTAAAGACTCAGCCATCAACCAGGCCTTCTGCGGCCCAGTCAAGACTGAGGGGAACGAGTTATCCAAGACCCTGCTCAAGTTAGTAAAGGCATTGATTATAATAGACTAACTAGTTGTGCAACCTCCACGGCCAGGGGTTCGACTCTCGCTTCCGGTCCTGTACGTGTCCCTTGTTTGGTGGGTTTCCTCCAGGTACACCGGTTTCCTCCTACAGTCCAAACACGTGCTGAATGGTGTTTTACAAATTGCCCATAATGTGTGTCTGGGATTGGCACAGTGAGTATACTTGCGCCCTGTGATGGATTTTCACCCTATCTGGGTGTGTCCTGCCTTGTGCTCCAAGTTTCCTGGGGCAGGCTCCAGATCCCCCATGACCCAAAACAGAAATGTGCCAGTTACATTAAAACAGCAACCAAATAAAATTAATCACTATTTTTTCATAAACAAAATTAAAATGGAGCAGTTCGGAATTCAGATTTTCTTTGCAATATTTGTTTTTAATGTAAAACTAGCTAATCGTGTGAGTTTAATTGCACATTCATAAGCACGTTTTAAAAAGGTGTTTTCCATTGAAATTTCACATTAGCATATCTTCACTTCCCATTGGCCGATTGCAATGAACCAAAGCCTACAGTATATGTTACCTCAAGCTTGGCCAAATACACCCCATTAAATTTCGTTCAGTAGTTTTTACATGATGCATGCACAAACAGACAAATATCTTCAATGTACACGCCAACTTTATAGTTTTATATGTATAGAATCACGAAACACAACACATTTTGTAAGCCAGTTGCCACATACCTCTGCCAGCAAACACAAGCATGTCAAAACAGCTGAAAGCCGTGACTGACAGAAAAACCTCATTGACTTTTTGAAGTTCTTGTGAATATGTGCTTACATAGTAGATCCTGAAAGTCTGGTATGGCACAAAGCAAATGAGCATGATCAACACAAAGCTCAGACTCTTAATCTGAGCCCAGAACTCTTGGTGAACCCATGAGACATCTCTATGTTTTCGGGACACACGGCACAGTATGTAACACTGACATGAGGCCAAGGCTATCCAGATCAGCAGTACCACAGTGCAGATGATGTAGTTCAACACTTTCACGTGTGTATTCTCAAAAGCAGCTCCAAATACAAATTGACTAGTTGTATTCATTCCTGATCCATAATTCATGGTAGAAGCGGGGATAACAACTTGGCGCCGGTGAGTTCGGCTGCCGTCACGACTGCTCCGACCACCTTTTCCTTGTTTTTGTTTTTTAAGTTAGTTTTCTTTGTTTTAAAATCGGCAAAATCATCACCATTGAGTACATTAGGTATGATAGAGACACTCTTGTTTCTATTGGTATACAATGTACTCACAATTCGACGTTTTTAACTCCGGATCCGAGCTGGCCGAGTGAGATCCTGAGGGAGAACAATGGACGCCACGCGAAGCGACGGACCCGAGGGAAACGAGCTGGCGTGAGGAACCGGCTCAGGGCCCGTGCACACCGCACACCTCTGCCTAGTATCCTGCTCGCCAACGTCCAGTTACTGGAGAACAAACTCGATGACCTCAGGGCCAGGATAATGTTCCAGAGAGACATTCGGGACTGCAACCTTCTCTGCTTCACCGAGACATGGCTGAACCCAGCGGTGCCAGACCACGCCATACAGCCGGCCGAGTTCTTCTCGGTTCACCGCATGGACGGGACTCGGGGAAGTCAAGGGGACACGGCGTGTGCTTAATGGTGAACAACAGCTGGTGCAACAGCGCGAGCGTTGTTCCTCTTACACGCTCCTGCACACCAAACCTGGAACTACTGTCCATCATGTGTCGTCCTTTTTATCTACCCCGGGAGTTCACATCGGTCATAATCAGCGCCGTTTACATCCCTCCACAAGCAGACACAGACATTGCCTTATGCGAGCTGCATGAGGCACTCACACAGCACCAGACACAACACCGGGATGCTGCGCTCATTGTGGCGGGGGATTTTAATAGTGCCAACCTCAAACGCGCAGCGCCGAACTTTTATCAGCACATCACCTGCCCCACCAGGGGCGAAAGGACACTGGACCACTGTTATACCACGGTCAGAGACGGTTACAAGGCACAATCTCGTCCAGCGTTTGGTAAATCCGACCACGCCGCCATCTTCCTCATGCCAAAATATAAACAAAGGCTGAAACAGGAAGTGCCGGCTCAGAGGGAGGTCGCGAGCTGGACGGACCAATCGGTGGCCGCGTTACAGGACGCACTCGATGACGCAGACTGGGACATGTTCAGAAACAGCTCCGATGATGACGTCAGCGTGTTTACGGAAGCGGTTGTGGGATTTATTGAGAAGCTAGTAGACGATACGGTAGAGAAAAAGACTATCAGAACGTTTCCCAACCAGAAGCCGTGGGTGAATAAAACCATCCGCGACGCTCTGAGATCTCGCACAGCTGCCTACAACACGGGACTTGCGTCGGGGGACATGGAACCGTACAAGGCTGCGTCATATAACGTCCGGAAGGCGGTGAAAGGGGCGAAGCAGCGCTACGGGAGAAAACTAGAGTCACAGCTTCAACAGAGTGACTCTAGGAGCCTGTGGCAGGGACTGAGAACAATAACGGATTATAAAGCACCAACATCCGGTATGACGAACGCGGACGCGACTCTGGCAGACAAGCTCAACACATTCTATGCTCGCTTCGATGCTGCAGCTAAAGACGCTAGCGATGCTAATGCTAATGGGGCTAATGCTAGCAGCGCTAATGCTAACGGCGCTAACGGCTGCAGACAGGAAGACACTGCCAGCACCGGGAACGCGCTCATCATCTCCGAACACGACGTGAGGAGAGCCTTCAAGAGAGTGAACACCAGAAAAGCAGCAGGACCAGACGGCATCTCAGGCCGTATCCTCAGAGCCTGCGCAGACCAGCTAGCACCTGTGTTCACTGAGATATTCAACATCTCTTTGTTTCAGTCGGGGATCCCCACATGCTTCAAAGAGTCCATCATTGTTCCTGTTCCAAAGAAACCACATCCTGCTTCCCTCAATGACTATCGCCCTGTAGCCCTCACCTCAGTAGTGATGAAGTGCTTTGAACGCCTGGTCAGACTTCATCATCTCTTCACTACCGGACACACTCGACCCACTACAGTTCGTTTATCGTCCGAACCGTTCCACAGACGATGCAATCTCAAATCTCCTCCACACATCTCTCACCCACCTGGACACTAAGAGGGGAAATTGTTAAAATGCTCATCGACTACAGCTCTGCATTTAATACCATAATTCCCTCCACACTCACCACCAAGCTGGAGCACCTGGGACTCAGCTCACCCATGTGTCAGTGGATCTCCAACTTCCTAACTGGCAGACCACAGGCAGTAAAGATGGGCGGTCATGTCTCAGCCTCCCTCACACTCAGCACTGGAGCACCCCAGGGTTGTGTTCTGAGCCCCCTGCTGTACTCTTTATACACCTACGACTGCGTGGCCACTACCAACTCCACCGCCGTCATCAAGTTTGCTGACGACACTGTCGTGGTGGGCCTGATCACGAACAACGATGAGTCGGCCTACCTGGAGGAGATTGGGAATCTGGAGAACTGGTGCCAGAGGAACAATCTCCTCCTGAACGTCAGTAAGACAAAGGAGCTGATAGTGGACTTTTGTACAAAGCAGGAGAGGAACTACCAGACCCCCGTCATCAACAAGAGCCCAGTGGAGAGAGTGGACAGCTTCAGATACCTCGGTGTTCACATCACGCAGGACCTGTCATGGTCCTGTCACATCAACACCGTGGTAAAAAAGGCCCGGCAGCGTCTGTACCACCTCAGACGTTTGAGAGACTTCAGACTCCAAGGTGCTCAGGAATTTCTACTCCTGCACCATAGAGAGCATCCTGACGGGAAACATCTCGACCTGGTTTGGAAACAGCACCATGCAGGACAGACGAGCTCTACAGAGGGTGGTGCGTTCAGCTGAGCGCATCATCCGCACCAAGCTCCCTGACCTGCACTCAATCTACACCAAGCGGTGCTGGACCAAGGCCAGGAAAATCGTGAAGGACCTCAGCCATCCCAACAATGGACTGTTCTCTCTGTTGCGGTCAGGAAAGCGCTTCCGCTCCCTGAAGGCCAACACAGAGAGACTGAGGAGGAGCTTCTTCCCGCAGGCAATAAGGTCTCTCAACCATACCACATTCACACCACAAACACAGAACTGATACAACCTGTTAACGTCAACGGACACTATGGACACTTTCATGCACATCTACCCTCATGTGGAAGAACTCATATTTATGTTTACATTCTGGACCCCTGCACAAAGTCACTTTAATAAGGCACCTTAACACATGTTTCCATGCAAATTACTTGCACACCATACATCCTCCACCAAATTTCAATTTTAAAAGAAAATCTCTATTGTACAGTATATCTCTATTTTTATTTCTATTTTATGTACAGTATACTTTTATTTTTTATTTCCATTCTTATTCTAGTTAAGTTAAAATTTTCCTATTTCTTTATTCATATTTATTCCTTACTGTAAGATTTAATTCTCTTTTTAAGGTCACTGGCGGTCGTGTAAGCATTTCACTGCATATCGTACTGTGTATGACTGTGTATGTGACGAATAAAATTTGAATTTGACAATAACCAAAATGGTGGCCCAGATTGTAGCACTGGCTATTACAGCATGGCGTGTTCGATAGAATTCCAGTCGTTGTCTCGATTCAAAGTAAGTCATGAATCGTGTACACAGGATGATGGCATAGAAGATGAAGCTGAGGTACATGTGCACATGAAGCATGCTGCTGACCAGCTTACAAAAACCACTGCCTAGTTTCCAGTCATAGGAGATATAGTAGTAGACACGGAAGGGCACAGTGAGAAGGAAGAAGACGTGCACCACCAGCAGGTTGATGATTGACACTCTGGTGACAGACAGCACGTTTGACATAAGGGTGGTGCTCATCATTATCACTCCAACGATCCCACCAATGAAGACAAGCAGGTAGAGGACTGTCAGGCTGATCCTGTATCCATGTGGTATGGTGTCAGTGGAGTTCAGTATTGCACTCCTAACAAAGGCAATAGACAATAATAATGGAGAACATTTGTCATTTATTGGTATACACATCTTAAATTGCATTACAATTATGAAGGCTTTATTTGTAAAGTGCATATTAGAATATATGCCTTAAAGAGTCATGGTGGAAAATATATCACTTGAAAAACGTCAACAGAGTTTTATGCACTTCGGATACTTGGGCAATGAGAAATGTACATTAATTAGAAAATCCAGCCACTTATACTGTAAATTATACACTTTGTAGCATAAAAACATTGAACATTTTAAGATATCATTTGATGGCCTTTTTCCTTCTATTCTTTAGTTTTATATTTCTGCACTGTGGCATTTTTGCTCTCAAACTGTAATTACAGCTTTAAAAAAAAAAAGCTCAGTCCCCATACATTAAAATGATCAAGTTCACCTTCATAGCTTACAACGTTTAATTAAAACTTTTTTGTTTACAGTCCCGAAAATAATCTAGTTCATGTTACAGTGGGAGCCACGTCAAACAGCCGCCTGGAGCATGACTGCTCCGTGGCAGTTCCATGAAGGGTTAATGCAGGCTTCGTGCATGGAATGTGATCCCCCGCGATGACGCAGTTAACGATGCCCCGCCCCATAAACGCCCCCATGCGCTTTCTAAAAAGATGGTTGCAATGCCGTATAATTCCGCCAGATGGAGCATTGACTGGCACAGTTAACTGCAGTGTCCAGGAAGCCCAATACCGTATCTTTAATATACAGACAGTTCTTGCATTGTCAACATAGTTTCATAAATAGATGAAAAAACAACAACAACAAACCGATTAATAAAACAGATTTGATAAATCACTCAATACACAACCCATGATGATTATGCTATTTATTATTTAATAATGAATTAATAAAATAGTTAGTGAAATATTTTTTAAGACATCCTGAAATGATCCTTAAAGACACGGTAGCGGCTGTAATTTGTCTATACCGATCATTGTAGGTACGGAATAAAAACGCAGGCTATGTACAGTATTTTATATTACTGTGTATTTTACCCCGTTCCATTTAATATACTGATAGATAATATTTTGCTGCAAAGTAAAGCTCAAAATGTAACGTCTGCTTGGGTTTGTTTTCGTTATATTTTTGATGATGTTTTCGCTGATTTTTTTTTCACTGATAGTCTACAAGTGGCATAAGAGGCAATTAATGCCGCATGCAACCTGGAATAAATATCTGCCCATATGGATCAGTATTTCTTTAGTCATTTAATCATGCATAATGCTCCCCCGTCAAAAGATCTGATGGGGCATTAATCACTTATCACAACTGTGAATGGATGCGGCAGCAGAGACACATTAAATCCCCATAAACACTTGGAAACAATAGTAAAAAAGTTCCAGAGGGTTAGCGCCTGTTATACTATTGTATTTTTACTGATTTTTTTTTTACTGGTTATATTTCGTTGGTTTTTACGCAATTTCATGTGTGTGTGTGTGTGTGTGTGTGTGTGTGTGTGTGTGTGTGTGTGTGTGTGTGTGTGTGTGTGTGTGTGTGTGTGTGCGCGCGCACGAGAGAGAGAGAGGATACTCTGACAAGACCAACTTCCGTGTGGCTCCCGTGGCGCAATCGGTTAGCGCGTGACACTTATAAAGCGGTCCAGGTGAAGCAATGCGAGTTCGAGTCTCACCTAAAGCACCCAAAGCATTTTACTGCATATCGCACTGTGTATGTGACAAATCAAATTTTAATTTGAAAGTAAAGCTTAAAATGTAACTTCTGCTTTGGTTTGTTTTCGTTATATTTTTGATGTTTTCGCTGAAAGTCAAATTGGCATAACAAATTGATTAATGGCGCATAATATCTGGAACAAATATCTGTCCATACGGATCAGTGTGTCTTTAGTCATTTAACCAGCATAACGTCCCACATCAAAGATCTGATGGGGCATCAATCACTTATCACACTGTGTATAGATGCAGCAGCAGAGACAGATTTAATCCCCATAAACATTCACACTTGAAAACAAAACTAACAGAAGTAAACAGTTCTAGAGTGTTAGTGCCTGTTATCACAGGACAGGAATCACCTACAGGATACTACTGTATTTTTACTGCTCATATTTTTACCCTAGTTTCATTTGGTTTTATGCGATTTCATGTATTATTTGTGTGTGTCTGTGTGTGTACAGTGTGTCTGTGTGAGTGCGAGAGATAGCGTGAGAGCGCGTGCGCGAGAGAGGGCTTTCATGCTGATTTATCCAAGGTTACTAAAACCTGGCTTACTACCTATAAAAAATATTTCAATTTAACTCATGGGTCTCAATCACAGATGACACGACAAATTATATACTCTGAAACGTTCATTTGAACATTTAAAAATATATACAAAAACATGAATACTAATGTTATCATGGTGTAAATTATTAACATTAGGTTAGGTCCTGCCCTTAATTAATTCATATTATAATTACTTTTACATAGTATAGTTACTGGACTGACATGACCAAAAACTAGCTATTTCATTTAGCCTTTCTAAAATCAACCCATCTATCATTTATAATCAGAAAACATAAAACATATTATGATCTGTTCAATAGCCCATCTGTTTTAATTTAGTTTGTATTTTTTATTATTCATAAGACAACCTTTCAGTTTTGTAAATATTTTAGTTATAGTGTGTTAAGTCTTACCTTAGGTTAAACGTTTTTGAGAATTTGACCATCCAGCTTAGATAAATGTTATGTCATTGATTGATAAAATCTGGAGTAAGGATATTTTATTATAAAATTATATATATATATATATATATATATTTGTTAGTTTCCCCCTGAGGGATTGCCACCTTATTGTGGTCTGGGGGTTTGCGTGCCTCAACACAATTCAGCAAATACAATATTGTTACTATACAGTAAGGCCAGGTAAAAACAGTGCTCGAACATGATGCCCCCCTCCCCCCACCCCGTGTTGTCTGGTCTAGAACGGCGCTGCCTCTGACCGTCTTTTGTCTTGTAAATGAGTATTCTCACTCAACCTCCAATCCCCCCAGCGCACACACTCTGTTTGTACTGTAAACTGTAACTGTGTTTGCTAGGGCACTTGGTTATACATAGTACTTTAATGTATGGAACACTTACTTAACTTACTGGGTTGGTTTAAACATCGCTTATTACCATATTCAGCAAAATAAATTCATTATTAACGTATTGAAGTATTTTAGTTAAGGACAAAAACTGTGCTTGTGTTTAGAACTGCTGAACAGCCGAAAACACACACACACCCATCCCCCCGCCAAAAACACACACACACAGAGCAATTAACACCATGTCATACTCAGGAGTGGAAAATGAGAAACCGCAATGGAGAATACCAAGTTTGTCGTTGCTCTTTTGGAGTTCTTAAAACCCAAAACATTTATTTATACTGAGAAAAAATTATTATGGGTCACAATCACAAACAGAAATACATATAATCAAGTGTTTAACTGGTTTCATTTGTTTCTATGATCAATAATTATTATTTTCAGCCCAACTCTTTGACTATTTAAAACAAAGTTGTGTCCCATTTTTTGCCCATTGAAGTTGTTGGTTCAACTAAACAATTTTTAAATACCCAAACAATCCCCCAAAATTAAAACACGCAAACATGACTTTAACAATTCAATTTATTCTTCCAAAACTAGTCAAAGTTAAAACAGTAATTTATATAAAACAGATGAATACATGTCTTTTTGCTTAAAGTTCATTAAACTACCCGGATACACCAGCTGCTTATAAGTCTCTATCTAACCCTTTTACATTAAAATATAAATTTTTCAAATATCAAAACTATTAAACATGGAACAGTTGAAGTCTTTGTTTCCCCCAAAGTACTGTATCAGACATTTTGCAGTTCTATGTTCAGAATATACAGTAGACCTGATCAAACATCATTCTAAAGCTGTCGGACTGTGACGTCATCCCTCCTACAGCTCCGTCAACAGCTTGTTCAGGCTCCTCCAGTCCTGTAGCTCCAAAAGTCCAGCCGTCAGCCGTCTGACCCCCCAATCCTCCACAGCGGAGCTCTGCTTAAAGACAACAGGCGAATTTAGTCAAGACAAAGACAAATAAACTTCACAGAACATATAGTTCTAATAAAAATAATATATATTAATAAACCTATTTACCACAGAGTGTGTAAAATACTGTTTTGGGAATTCTGGAATGTAAATAAACTGCCTGTGCTAATGTTAACCAGTGAACAGTGTTAGTGTTAACCAGTGAACAGTGTTAGTGTTAACCAGTGAACAGTGTTAGTGTTAACCAGTGAACAGTGTTAGTGTTAACCAGTGAACAGTGTTAGTGTTAACCAGTGACTGTCTGTATTATCGTCTGCATTAAATTAACCGAGAATTTACTTAATGCGCTTCTCATACAAATAAGTTAAGCGATATAACACTCGTATATGAGCATTACTTCATCCCTGAAGCCAAACTATAACTTACTGAAGCCCCTCACACACACACACACACACATCTCCCACCTCCTCCTCCTCCTTAACTGATAAACACTTCTGTGTTGTTATTCAGCTCTTTAACTAAGCGCTCGCGCTACCGCGGAAAGTCCCGGACAAAGTGTATAAAATATAAACCGGGTTATGAGCGTTACTAGCTCCTGTACAGCTCCCCTCAGTCTGTGTCCCTCATCAACTGCATCACATTATATTACAGTCACAGAAATAACCTGCAGATTAACTCTTAACCAGAGAATAAATAAGCGCTGAATTTATCCAGACAACACGCGGTGAGATTCTCTCAGTATTTACAGAGAACACAAACACTCTTCATCGGGTAGTGCAGCTCTTGTAATAGGGACATTAATAGTATTGTCGAAGCTTGAGCATGTTTTTGAGTTAAAGTGGAGTGACATTGTGAGTGTGTGACACTGACAGTAAGCTGTAATATTAACTCCAGACTTGGTAAACAGAACATTAAGTTCTCTAAAGTCACATCTGACCGCTGCTGGTGCTGCCAGTGATATTTAAAACTGCCAATAAAAAAACTAAACTGGGAAATAAACTGTAAACTACCCCAAACACATTTTATAAAATAAAACATCACTTACCACGAATAGTCCGTTAAGCCGCCATCTTCATCTCTGTAGTTTAGTAGCGTCAGTTCGGCGGGGGTGGAGGCGGGTTGTTAAAATCACGTGATTGCAACTCAGCGCAGCTGGCTTGTTTTAACGTGTTATTGAGAACGAAGCGCCATCTAGTGGTGGCACCAGGTAAATGAATAAATAGGGCTTGAATGGGCGTGTTTACTGTGAAATCTTGACACGCCTTTCGGCCAGAAAAGGGAGGGGGGATTACGGCGTGCAAAGGCCATTCACACGCCATTCACACTTCAGCCACACTGTCGCGGCTATTTGGCGTGGCTCCCACTGTAATTTCTTCCTTTTTTTAACAAGGTATCCTGAGCAGTGCAGTGCAGTTTTGTCACTCATACAGGATTATTGTGTGACTGGTATGACAGAGAGAGAGAGAGTGTCTTTGCATCGTGGACCACGCAGAGAGAGGACACAATGAGCCCCCGGGGGGGCTGTTATATCAAGACGGTAGAACCGGACAAAATATCACCCCACGGACATACCCTTCAATGTTGCCATAGCCCTCGTTAAATGTAAAAAGCCTTCACACCCTGAGCCAATGGGGCACCCTTGCTGCTATAATGAAATACCCTTGCTGCTATAATGAAATAGCTTCCACAATCCAGTGGGAAAGCCATTGTTTAGACAGCGCCTTACTCTTTACTGGACTGGCAAAGCAGACAAATAATTGATCAATATCAATAAATAATGAATTTATTGTATGGTCCATATAGACCCACACGTAGGCATTTTACAGACGCCCTTCTCCAAAGCGACTTACATTTTTATCTCATTGTACATCTGAGCAGTTGAGGGTTAAGAGCCTTGCTCAAGGGCCTAACAGCGGCAACTTGGTGGTTGCGGGGTTTGAACTTGGGACCTTCTGAACCAAAAGGAGAGGAGCAGAAGCTATAAAGGTCGAACAACATAGAGCTATAATCAGTGGAGACAACCTTAGGTACCGGGGGATGAGCACCCAGTGACACTCCATCAAAACCAATATGATGGGTAGCAATGTATACTTTTAATGGTAGAGAAGAAAAGGCCTTTTTATAAAAGTTCCTGTAGAAAAGACAGAACCTCCACCATGGAGCACTGAAATGTAAGAACATTACATTCTTGACACTATTGTTCAAAAGCTCTCCACTTGTAGGCATATAAACCTCTAGTGGACAAGGCCTGATCACTTTGAATTGTCTCAATCACATTTGAAGGAAGCCCCTTAGCTATCAGATTGGACCTTTCAACAGGTAAGCATGCAAATTCCATAGTTCAGGACTATGAGAACTGACATGCATGACGGAGTCACTGTCGGTGAGAGCGAACCAAGTGTTGAAACGCTTGCGTGTTCAACAGCCCGAGAGGCACCACAGCGATCATAGACACCATTATCCTCGTTATCTGTAAAAACACTTGGAAACGAAGTTTGTGTTGCAATTGAAATGGAGCAAGGCAGCACTCCAGACCCAAGAATGAAAACTGTTGACTTGGAGTCGGCAAAGTTTTCTGCATGTTTACAGAGAACCCTAGAGCCTGAATGTGAGACAGAACCAGCACTGTCTGTCTCTCCGCCTGCTCGCTTGAGCTCGCTATTCGTGGCCAGTCGTCCCAATAGGCCAGTATGCAAATGCCTCTCTCCCGCCGTCAACTTTTGGGAAGCTAGTGACGAACGGCAGCACTAGGTACTCGTAAGCCACGCTCTTGAATGCAAATCTCAGAAACTTTCTGTGGCATGGAAAGATCACTATATGAAAGTAAAGCGTCCGTGAGATCGATTGTAGTGAACCAATCCCTCAGCCTACTGCATTCAGCAGTTGCCTCAGTGTAAGCATTTCAAACTTGTAAGTTCTTAAAAATGTGTTCAGTGTTCGTACATCCAAAACAGGATGCAGTCAGCCATCTCTCTTCGGAACGACAAAATGATGGCTGTACCAACCTGACTTCGCTTCCAAAGGAGGAACCACCTGAATCGCCCCTTTGCTCAGAATAGTCTTTATCTCCTCCCGGAGAACCGCTGCAGGGGGGGGGACTGTGCTTGGGAGACTGTTAGGGAAGTGCAACACCGTTTGGGACTATTCCCTGAACATAACATAGCAGCCTTTTGGGCGGCATTAAGAGAGGAGAAACAGTTTCTATCTGCTGCCAGACCTCCTTCCTTTAGAATCTGAGGGAGTAAGGAGGAGTGTGGATTCTTCCTTCTGGTTGCTGAATCCTTTCGGAGGCCCGGTGTGGGGGACCCATATTCCAGGCCAACTGGTATGGTTTTGCCCCGGAGGTTGCTGTCTCATCTTTCGAGCCTGGGCTTCATCTTTCAACGCGGGATAATGTCTCGCTAATGCCTTAGCGTGTTTTCTTTTAAAAACAAACTTTGCTCAAATGGCATCGAGTGACTGCCCGAATAAACCCTCAGCAGACACCGGTTGATGGGGATCTGGGATGTCTGAGAGCGTGAGCCATCGATGACTCTGTGCCACCTCTGCGCTCGCCATGCCCTTGCCGAAGGAGAGAGCCGCGAAACGAGACATGCGCGGAATGTAGTCTGTAGCCTGACCTCATTAAGCAGCACACATAACAGGCTCTGCCGACCTCTCTCACATTGCCTGATACGCCTAGAGCAGTGTAACAGAATGCAGAATCTGCAGTGTTTGGATAGGAATGGACACTCCATGGTAATGCAAGGGTGCCAGATAAGCAGCCAAAGCCGGCTCCATCTACGGTGGGCCAATCAGTCCTGCTTTCTCAGCTCCGTCCAAATCTAAATACTGTCCGTAATCAGGCGCTGTTACACAGGTCGACCTCAGCTTGCTCCATGACAACGTTAGCGCACCAATAAAGTCAGGAAACATGGGCGAGCAGTTTTTAACTGGAGGAAACTGTACCTGGAGGAAACCTACCAAGCACGGGGAGAGCATGCAAACTCCATGCACACAGAGATGGGAATCGAGCCGAGACACTGGAGGTGCAATGCGACAGTGCTAACCACTAAACCACTGTGCCACCCAGTTCAAAAAGTGTAACCCATATATTATATAGATTCATTGCACACAGACTGAAATATTTCAGTTAATTTTGATTACTACAGCTAATGAAACCCCAAAATTCAGTTTCTCAGAAAATTTTAATATTGTGGAAAAAGTTCACTATTGTAGACTCATGGTGTCACACTCTAATCAGTTAATAAACTCAAAACAGCTTTTAAATGGTCTTTCAGTTTGGTTCAATTGACTACACAGTCATGGGTCCAGAAGACAATCATTGACACTCTGTACATGGAGGGTCATTGGGTAAAGAAGCTGGGTGTTCACAGGGTGCTGTATTCAAGCACATTAATGAAAAGTTGTATAGAAGGAAAAAATGTGGTAGGAAAAGATGCACAAGCAACAGGGATAAATGCGGCTTTGAGAGATTCACAAGGAGTCAACTGCAGCTAGAGTCAGCGGGAAGCCGTGTCATCTGTTCGTGTTGGTCCACTGTATAGCTGTAACCCATAATCATTAAAAAATCTATACCGCTGAAATATATCAATCGGTGTGTAATGAATCTATATAATATGAGTTTCACGGTTTAAATTGAATTACTGAAATAATTCAAATCACATCTGACCATCACACCCATACTGTATAGTACGTGGTTCTTTCTCAAACTTTCCACAAAAAAAGAACCAACCGACTGTATAGGATGTTTTTGTGTAAGAGTCTGTTCCACACCCTATGGACAAATTGGCCCCATGAAAATGTACTTGTGTTTGATGTTTAAACCATACTCGCATTTTTTCTCTCATAACTACACACCTTTTCTATAATTTATAACATGCTTTAGTACAAACAAATTTGTATTTTGCATACAGGGTAAAAAAAAAAAAACTGCAGTAACAAATTTAGAAATATTTTTATTCTTAAGAGTCGTTCTTAACATGCCATGGTATACTTAAAATAAAAGTACATTGTGATATAATGCAGCACAGTGTATTAAGTTAAATATTATTATACTATATACTACAATGTATTATACTATACATTTTACTTTAAAAATTACTCACCCATTCATACTTGGAATACTTGTTTATGTTTACAATACGAGGAGTCTACTTGACTGAACAGAACAATGATTCAGTATGTTGCTGCTCTAGCTTTTTGACATGCGCTCACACACTTAGAATTCAAATTCAGATTCAAATTTTGTCATATACACAGCCATATTTAGAACCAGATATGCCTACAACTTCGTTCATTGGGAATTTAATTGCACATTCGTAAACGCGTTTTTAAAAATGTACAGCGCCATTTGTTGAATTTTGGAATGAACTAAAATTTTTAGGCGTTACTTTGAAGTGCGTGGAATGAAGGTGTGAAATCGCGTTTATTAAGTAGATTTCAATTGCACACTCATTAGTGCATTTTTAAAAAAATGTAAAGCACCATCTGTTGAATTTTGATTTTTTTTTTTTTTTTTATGATCTAAGGGTATAGATATCTTTCTCTTTCAGAACACAATACAAAACACGTTAATACTAAAGAAAACTATTAAGAGCAACATCACCAACTGCATTTTTTTCCTGGACAAAGAGCATTTATGCAGTAGATACTGTACAAAGTGTTGTTTGAAGTTGAATTTTTGGCCTTTGATTTTTCATCGGGGAAAATATCATGCAACTATTTGCAGCTGAATTTACAATTGTCTTTGTGTTTCAGGTCATGCTTTGAGGCTTTCACTGAGAACATGGCGGGAGAGAGCACTTTGCTGGAGTTGAGGAGGCAGTATCACTGTGCCGCTTACAACTGCGCTATCGCTCTCATCAGCTGCAGCTTCAATGAGACCAAGTTCTACCAAGGCTTCCTTTTCACTGAGAAACCTGAGAAGGTGTGCCCCACATAGTGCCTGATCCTGAGCCAGCTATTAGGAGTCTTATAATAAGGAGCTAGTCTATTTTACGGTGGCTTAGTGGGTGGGATCTGGGATGTAATAAATACAATGGTAATCACCATTGGCCTCCACAGTCCCTAGTTGAACTAGAAACTAGTTTATACTTAAAGCGTTGTTGTGGTATATTTTTTAGGCATTTGGCAGACGCTCTTATCCAGAGCGACTTACATTCTTATCTCATTACACATCTGAGCAGTTGAGGGTTAAGGGCCTTGCTCAAGGGCCCAACAGTGGCAACTTGGTGGTTGTGGGGTTTGAACCTGGGATCTTCCGAACCGTAGTCCAATGCCTTAACCACTGAGCTACCCCTGGCCCGTATATAATATATTACTATTGTATAAGTAACTCCACATAATTTTTTCCATTGTACTGTAGTATGTGCTTGTACTTTTAATCTGACTGAGACTTTTTATCTTCCACACAGAATCAGTTTATTTTTGACAACCTCATTGATGCACAAAGGACATACAATTTTCCCATAGAGATTGATGTAAGTCATCTATAACCTCACAAAGTTATTTATTATTATAGTTTGGTCAGCTGTGGTTCGGCTGTAATTTATGCAACAGCTGTTGTGATTTGTGTTGACAGTTTCCTATTGAAAGGAAGAAGAAATATGTAATGATCAGAAAGGAAGTGAGTGGAGAGAATGGAGGTGAGATGTTACTGGGTATATCTGAATAACTGCCATTGACAATCTTGCTCTAGTTATTCAACTAGTTAACATTTTGAAAAACTGTAATAAGCACATTTGCTCTCTGCCAAAACATGGCATCTGTGCTAAAAAGCATCTCACCTAGGAGAACAAGTGAATTTTGAGATAGGATCGTATAACACAATTGTTCATAATAAATAATAATGCTTACCAATCCATGCTTAGTTTTTTGTAAATATGCATCCACATTTTTATCAGGTCTAGAATTGCTAAATCCTGTACAATTTCATGCCCTTTTATTTAGTGTCTGTTTAACTTTTTGAATTCAAATCTTTTAACGATCTTAAATATCATTCAAAATTGTCAAACTTGGCCAATTTACATTTCACATGAAAAGACATAACCCCGAAAGTGTGTTATTCTAAAATGCAAAATCTTAAGATATTGCAACGTGAATTTGACATGGTTACGGACACTAAAGATTTTTTTGCCTTGAAACCTTTTAACAGCCACATGCTTCTCGAAGCTTATACCAATTTTGGTATCAATACTCATAAAGAAATATGTATAATTTGCATTTAAAATTATTATTAATTGAAGCAAGGCTGAAAAATGGCCAGTTTTGTGGCACCTCTCCAAAACAACTAAAGTTGAACTTGAACGTGACCAATCTTGCTTCCCTAAAAATTTCATGTTGTATAAACTTCAGAAGTAGCTTCTTTGTCACACACATTTTCTGTATTACAGTATATGTATAAAATTGAATGAGCACTATTACTGTGTTTTGGCAGTCTGTATGTTTGGGCTTAGTTGGTTTAAATATATTTCTTTTTGTCTTGTTTTTGTCTGTCTGTCAGATGCGCCTGTATACCTCTCTTCCCAGTCCTACATGGCTGACAGTAGCCTCAGTGAGGAGATGAGTCAGTTTGACTTCTCTACAGGAGTCCAGAGTTTCTCCTACAACTCCCAGAATCCCTCAGGCCGAGGCAGTACCAGTAGGGCAAGGGTGGGTCATACTTGTACAATCGGACACAGAGTGTGTGTTTGTGTTTGTAAGACAAGCATATGATTTCAAATGTAATTTTCCTTTGTCTTCATTAGAAGCAAGTGGAACCGTCTCTAGATGAGAGCGTGGAGTTGGAGATGGATGAACTTAATCAGCACGAGTGCATGGCCACCATGACCGCCCTGTTCCGCCACATGCAGAGAAACAACATCACCCCTAAAGTAGAGGAAGTATGTAAAGAAAGGCCTGTGTTTTATTCCAGTTCTCATGTAATGAATATAAACTCAATATCCAGCATCACCTAGTTAGAGGGTAGGTATAATTTATTTTTTTTACTTTTCTGTTTTTGAAGGGTGCGATTCCAGCAGAACTTCCTCCATGGATGAAATTTCTGCAAGGGAAACTTGGGAATCCATCCACTCCTCTGAATATCCGACTCTTCATCGCCAAGCTCATTATCAATACCGAGGAGGTGACTGCTCTTAATCTTTTTCATATCATGGTCCAAATGGTTATTTCTTAGCTCTTATTTTGCGTCCATGTTGGATTTCTCCTGAATAGGTGTTCCGTCCGTACGCCAGACATTGGCTGGGTCCGCTCTTACAGCTGGTGGTATCTGGGAACAATGGTGGAGAGGGCATCCACTTTATGGTGGTGGATATAGTGGTCACTCTGCTTTCCTGGACCAGTGTGGCCACACCTAAGGTTTGTGAGTGTTTTGATAGTGCTGAAATGTAGAAAAAGCAATATTTTACAAAACCTCTGATGCTTGGGTGTAAAGTGTTGTAAGAAATACACAAATTAATAGGAACACTAGTATCCCTGCATATTTCTGCAGTTATTAGACAATCATGTGGCAGCAGCTTTGTCCATGGACGATTATATACAGGGATTTCTGTTGAATTGTGCATATGATACAAATTATAATTCTATATCCTTGTAGTGATTTGGAGTTTAGGTGTATTGTTTTAAAACAACATGGCCTACATCTCGTGTTTTTACATTCATTTACCAATTTAGTTTGGCATTAATGTGTTGTCTATTTTATATTGTTTTGTTGTTTTTCAGGGTAACACTAGAGACGAGGTCCTGGCCAATCGTCTTATTGAGTTCCTAATGAAAAACTGTTTCCATTCCAAAAGGGCAGTATTCAGGCACAATCTGGAGATTATCCGCACCATAGTGGAGTGCTGGAAAGACTGTCTGCACATACCGTACAAGTATGGAACAAAAAATAATACTATTTTTCTTTCTTTGATGTAATTGATAAAATTGGATACAGTAAGTCCCCAACTTAAGAACATACACGTTACGGATTTTGCACAGGTACGAACGGACCGCGGATCTACGAACGTTCGTACATGCAAACAAATCACGGAAGTAGCTCACATGGATTTGTACAAATAATAGACACTGCAGTGCACCAGATACCAATTTTTACAATTATATAAAATATGGTCAATAATCCTAATTTCGGAAAATCGTCAACAAAACAGTTCACGGTCCAATTCAGTGGAAAACAGCTCTGAGACAAAATGGCGTCCATGCAGGCGCGCAATAAACACTGTATGTGTTGTCCCTCCCTCCCTGGTTGAAATTAAACGAGGTCAAGAGTGGGGAGGGGGGGGACAAATGCACCACTCCTATTTAGTCAAGTGGATTAGTATGCTTTACATTACGTATATTCGTGTCAACGGTGGATAAGACTCACTTTTTTAGACTTAAGAACAAATCAGACTTACGAATATCCTTGCGGAATGGAACTCATTCGTAAGTCAGGAAAGTACAGTAAGTACTGTACAGTAAATAGCTATACTATATTAAAAAAATGTGCTGAACATATAAAGAAAATCAGATTTGTTAATGCTCCTGCCTACTATTTATAATTTTTTCTATTTGCAGTTTGATATATGGGTTCTACTCGGGAACTGATCCCAGCAGCAAAGATAACTCTGTTGGGTTACAGCTCTTGGGCATAGTGCTGGCGAATGATCTGCCCCCTTACGACCCTGCCTGTGGCATTGAACATGACAGGTACACACTCAAGTCCTCAGCTTTCGGGCTGGCATATACGGTATAAATCCATTTAGAGTAAAATTCTGAAATCAGGAATATTGTATTTCGATTTTTAAATGAGTGATTATTTGGGAGTTCTATGAAGGCGTTTAAAATTTGCTTATTGATTTTCAATTTCGTAAAAATATACCAGATTAAACATATGGTTATTTATAATTTAAACACAGATTTAATTACTATAAAAAAAACAAAACAATGAAAACTCTGATTGCTTTGCCGCATGTGGTAAAATGCCATGAAGCAGTAAGTGGATTGTGTGTGCGTGTGTGCGTATGCGTGTGTGCGTATGCGTGTGTGCGTATGCGCGTGTGTGCGTATGCGCGTGTGTGCGTATGCGCGTGTGTGCGTATGCGCGTGTGTGCGTATGCGTGTGTGCGTATGCGTGTGTATATGCGTATGTGTGTGTGTGTATATGCGTATGTGTGTGTGTATGCGTATGTGTGTGCGTATGTGTGTGTGCACGCGGTACTCAAAAGAGGAGTCTGGCTGGTGATTAGTATACTGGTGATGCTGAATGGTTGGAACAGACGAGAGAGGAAATGAGGTTGCTGCTGAGGTCATTACTTAACCAATTTGTTTATTGTATCTTTAGGCACTTTACAGCCTGTCACAGTAAAACATTTGCTCCCATGCCAAACACACATATTAATTATAAAATGCTTAAATGTTTTAGCTCTCACACATTTACTCTCTCTATTTTTATTCTGAATAGTTAGGGTTTACCCAGATCAGTAGACCTGTACACTTAATGCTCCCACTGACTGGGCAAAAACAATTACAGAAGGGTCAAACTATTGGGTGCATCAAGCAAAGAAAACAACTAAGGAGATTTAAGAGTAATCAGAAAAAAGTCTTTAATTAAGGTCATGTGATCTGGGTTATTAGGTGCATTAGGGTACATGTAGTAGGGAAGCGCATAAAGCAATGAACACATCATGCATAGTAACTACTGTATAAGCCTAAATTATCTAAATGAACTGGTCAAGTCTAGACTCAGCAATGTTATGTGGCAATAAAATAAAGTCAGCTGATGACCTGAGTGTACTGAATGACCAGGTTATCACATCAGTAGAGTTTTTCTTACCTGATGGAACAGATATATTCCAGGACTTTCCAGGAAATTATGAAAAAGTGGTTCTGGAAGCATGAGGAATCATTTTGGCCACCATATTGTGTTCTCTACTCAAAGCTAAAAGTGATTGAATGAAATCTTAGCATGTGATGAGGCAGGGAATTTGAACTAGGGGAAAGTTTGACACCACCTTTCTCACAGCCTTTAGCTAAATTTTATTTTAAGGGTTAATATTATTTTCATGATTAATTCTCAGAGGCTTTATACATACCTGCATCAATTCCTCCAAATCCATCAAAACCTTTTATGTGTTTTGTCAATACAAATATTGCTACTAATATAATTAACAAATTTTCAACCAATTCTTATTTGTAGGTACTTCCAGTCTCTGTCCAACAACCTGTCCTTTATCAGATACAAAGAGATCTACTCTGCTGCAGCGGAGATCATCGGGTTAATCCTGAAATACATGACTGACAAGGATAATGTATGTGTAATGTGCATTCACATATTTCATCTTGGCCACTCAGACTGCCAGTACGTTTCTACTACATAAGTATGATTTGCTTTTTCTAATATGTTTTCATGCAGGAAAATAATGATCCACTGTTTAACACAACTGTGACCAAACTGAAAGAGTTGAAGAGGAAGAATCAGGATGATAAATTTGTTATTTGTTTGTGTAAACTGTCCAAGCACTTCCCACCTATAGTAGATCAGTAAGTTACACCGTACAGTCAATGTTTTTAAAGTGCACAACAGTGTTTGAGTAAAATTGCGTAATTGTGTGTCTATGTACTGTATTAGATTTGAGAATGCTGTGTTTTACCTGCTTCCGAAACTACATGGCGTGTTGAAAACCTACTGCCTGGAGTGTGTCCTCAGCCGTGCTGATGGCATCGCTGATATTTTCCTACATCTCAAGACTAAGGGCTTGACCCAGATGATGGCTCACAGGTTTGTGCATTTCGGCGTCGCCGGACTGGTGTGCCATTTCTGCCTTGTGCCCAGCGTGCCGGGAATAAAGCAGTTATTCAGCATTACAATATAATAAATGCTTTTAGATTATATTCACATTTTTATGACACTTATCTAGAGTGATGTACAGATGTGCTTTAAAGTATCCATCAATAAATACATCCTTATACAGACTCACCAGGCTACTGCACACCATCAGTCCAAAAGACTGCTAAGGAAAGTTTCAGATAACTGGAAGGCGTTTAATCCACCACCTACTGTAGGTTCAAGGACAGAAAAGAATTTTGATGAATCTGCATCTTTCTTTGTACCCTGAGAGATGGTTTGTCCAGTCGAACAGTGCTAAATGAGAGGAGGGAGGGAGGGAGGGTGGTGGAGGTGCGGTGTGCTGCATAATCCAATCTCAGAGCTTCAGATTTCATTGTTTAATTATTTATTTAGAATAATATCTGAACTAGCAATTTGATTGGATGAGAGGCATTCCACGAGTGATGATGCTAGATGGTAACCGCACTGGGAAGTTAAACTATATATATCTCTCCACTTCCTAATGTTAATTACACACATTTTTGGTTGCCATCATGGATGAAAGTTGGTATTGTAAAGTTTGCCATACTGATGATAAAGCCAATTCAAAATCAGTCACGGAAGCACTTTCTGTACAAAAACACGTCTGATCCCATCGTCATCTTAAAAAACAAAACACTTTGACTTAATAATCGCTTCGAAGACATTCCCGAAATCGCATCTGAACCACCCATGTTATTTTATTTGCAGCTAACTAGCATCTGACACAAAGCTGAATTTCAAATCGATCTCTAAACCCTGATACTTGGTATGTGTGAAAAGTGATTATACAACCTATGTAGCGCCCTAGCTTTCCATTAACACTATTAATTTGGACCTTGGAAGTTAATAGAGTTGATATTCTAAAGCTGAATAACTGTAAATGGAAATATACAGAGAAACTTACAAGGTTTGCAAGACTGTCCACCACCTCCATGGTTTATCGTTATCTTTTGGCTACATAGTACCAGTAAGAATTTAAAACTACTTTCACTCCTATTAATTGCACTAACTGAGCCTCGTTAACTGTCACGGTTAGTTAGTCGTGGAAGGATGTGTGTTGTGGAGCAAAATGACTGGTTAATTAAAGTAACAAATCATAATCCGTTGATAATGAATGGTGTCTGTGGAACTGTTGTATAAAAGCAATATACTGTAATGCTGAAAGTGCTGAATAAGTTGTGTGCAAGCGACTACCTCACAGCCGTGCTGATATTCCAACACATCATCACTCCCCCTTGTGTGACATTGCCTAATTATACCACAATATGGTTGAATTCACATCTGGTTAAATCGTATAATAAACAAAGTAAAACAGTATAATTGAATGAAGGAAATGTATAATTGTTAATATAGTGAACCTTACTGTTATTTATTTATGTTATTTATACTGAACTGAAGCACTTCAGTGAGTGCTTTGTAAGTCAGTCTAAGAATTCAAAAGATAATAATGTTTCGTTTTTTTTCTGTGTCATTAATATGTAGAGAAAGTGAAGGAATGATGGTTTGTTGCCGCTATAACATACGAAGCAGGACGCAAATTGTTTTTTAATTTGTTTTTGGATCTACAATATTAAACATGACTAATGTTCATTATTACATGTATTACTTTAATACAGAAATACGGCGTGAGAAATTTAGAATCGTACTGGGTGTTCCATTGAGTTTAATTCTTTGCATAAGTCTCTAAATTATTATTACTTTGTTAAAGGTTACAAGGCACACTGCTTTCATAATATGATGATTATTCTTTTTTTCCCCCAGAGATGAGGCAAGGCAGCGAGTGTGTCTGGACATTGTGCATAAGATCCTGGCCATTCTGAAGCCTGAGGAGATGAAGGAAATTTTGGGAGCAGTCAATGCCTTTGTCTCTCACCCGTCCCCTGCATGCAGAGAGAGGATGTACGACATTCTCATGTGGATTCAGGACAATTACAGGTACTCTTTTTCTCCTTCTAGCTCCCCTTCATTGGTTCCTCGCAAGGTTTCTTCCTATTTCCATCTCAGGGAGTTTTTCCTTGCCACTGTCGCCCTCGGCTTGCTCACCAGGGACTATCTGACCATTTTGATTCATACACATTCACATTCCATGCAAACTTAAATAATTCTTTTGATTATGTAAAGCTGTTTTGAGACAATGTCAATTGTTAAAAGCGCTATTGAAATAAAATTGAATTGAATTGCCGTCAACGATATTCCATCACTTTTCTTACTGATCTTGTTATCTGATGTGTACAGCGATGCTGAGAGTAGAGAAGATAGCACATGTGTGGAGGTGTTGAATGAGGCCAAGGAAACCCTTCTCCAAGGGCTAACGGATGAAAACCAGGGCTTACAGTGAGTCCTGAACACATTATCCCATTACATTTTGCAAAATATTGACCTTTAATAGCACCTAAAAGCATTCCATCTCAATCCATTATGCGTGTGGTGTTTTCTAAGGCTGTATGTCCGAAACTTCTGGAGTCATGAGAAGCGTTTACCTCCTGCCACTCTGGAGAGACTGCTGATGGTGCTGAGCTCACTGTACTCAGCCCGCATCGAGGAGCGCTTCCTCAGCCTGGCAACAGACCTGCTGCTGGAAATGACCAGCCAGAGTCCCGACTACACACGCAACATGTTCGAATTCCCGCTTTCAGAGTGCAAATTCCAGGTACGCTTTTGGCTATATCTCATTTGCGCCTTAACAGAAAGGTCTAATATATTTTCATTGTCATGATGCTGTTTGCATAATGTTTGTTTATTGTGATTTCCAGGATTACACGATTGACGCTAACTGGCGTCTGAGGAGCACGGTGCTCACACCAATGTTTATGGAGACGCAGGTGACCCAGGCAGCGGGGACGCAGAGGGCGGATAGTGCAGAGATGCAGCCGGCCAGTATGAAGGGCCAAATTCGAGCCACGCAGTCGTCTCTGGAGTTCTCTCAGACTCAGGCTGCTGGTGCAGGTGCTTTTCACTACAGTTTCATCCATTCTTTGGTTTTTCTTCACAAAAAAAAAAAAAAAAAATCTATCAATTGATCTACATAATGCCACAAAATCATGTTTTTAATTTAGGATAGGTTTTAATATATGATTGTACCTCGTCAGGGATATTTTTCAGATTTCAATAGCAGAAACATTCAGTAGGTTTCGCCACACATTAAAATTTTATTTATATTGCGCTTTTAACAATGGTCATTGTCGCAAAGCAGCTTTAAAGAATCTAAAAGAAAATTATGGAAATGAGTTTGAAATTTGTGAGGAAAATATGTATAAATCCAAATAAGTTAGTTTTCTAAACATACCAGTTCACCATAATAGTCTATGTCCATGAGTCCCCCAGATCTCCGCCTTTTATCTTAAGACAAATCAATTCATAAAATGCTTGGCTAAACAGATAGGTTTTTAGTTTAGACTTAAACACAGAGACTGTGTCTGAGTCCCGAACATTAATCGTGAAGCTATTCCATAATTTTGGAGCTTTGTAAGAAAATGCTGCAGTAGTTTTCATATTATGAGGTACTAACAAGCAGCCTGCATCCTTTGATCAAAGGGGATCTCCTTCTCATGATGCTTCTGTCACCAGTTAAATTGGTTGCTTGTATGTTGCTTATAGGTCGGCGTTCGGCGTATAACTGGCTAACTGGAAGCAGTGTGGACACACTAGCAGATTATTCCCTGTCCTCTGACTCTACGTCCTCTCTGCTGGTGTTCGAGAAGAAGAGAGCAGAGAGACCAGCAGCCTGGCGAGCCGTAGGGGCCAACTTTGGCTCTAAACACCTCACTAACACAACCGATGAGACGGACAGTCGAAGTGCAGGTCAGTTGGCACTCTCAGGGGTACCGAGGTTTCTTATGTTGTGCTATCAGTAACCAGGATCTCATGATCCTGTTCATGGAACTGTATATATTACATAAAAAGAAAGATGCATATATTTATTTGTTCAGCCGAACGGGAAAGACGTGCTGATATCCTAAGACTCAAGCGACGGTTCCTAAAGGACAAAGATAAAGAAAACATAAAGTTTGCCAAGAGGGAAATCCAGTCGCAAAGAACCGAAAGGGTAGAAATCGCACACCACTGTCTGATTTAAACTCATTATTCGTGATGATGCACTGTTTTAGCTGCAGCTCTCATTTCTGTGTTAATCAGGAAAAAAGAGCCACTGAGAAGATCCAGCGAGAAGCTCAGGTGACCTTGTACCGTAGCTACAGGGTGGGAGACCTGCCTGACATTCAGATCCAGTACAGCAGTCTTATCGCACCCTTACAGGCCCTCGCACAGGTAATAACTCGTCTTTAGTCTAAGTAACGCTTTGCCTTAATTGGAAATTTCTGTTCTAATGATCATCTTTCGTTTATAAACTGCACCTCCGCAGAGAGACTCCACCCTCGCCAAGCAGCTGTTCAGCTCCCTGTTTTCTGCCGTCTTGAAGGAGATGGAGCAATCCAGGCCTAAAGAGAGAGAGGGAATACTGAAAAGTTTACTGGAGGACATGAACAACTTCCTGCAGAAAAGCACAAAATACTTCCCACCATTTATTGCTTGTGTACAAGTACGTGGACGGTGTGATTAGGATATTAGTCTAGTCTTCACCCTAGTATAAATAATAAAATAATAATAGATAGTCTATAAATTCTGTACATCAGTGGGACAATATATTAATATAAGTTAAAAGAACTGCAAATACATATTAAATTAAATGTAGCATTCAGCCACTTCTATATACTGTATTGTATACTATTTGCTGAATTCTAATAGCTGCATAAGAATATACTAATGTATTTTCATTAAAATCTACACAACCTGGCAAAAAAACTGCCAGATTATTGATGTTCATCAAGCAAAGAAAACAATGAAGGAGATTTAAATTGCTCAAATTACATTAAGAAGAGTCCGAGTCGCCCGGTAACAAGAGGATGATTTTCAAGCTCCCCGACGGTAAAATAAAATAATCCCCCCCCAAAAAAAATTTTTTGTGACACCTTGTGAATAGTTTACACAACAATGGAGAATGGGGTTATTACTAGAAATAGGATAATGGCAAATGTGACAGAAAATGACCCTGAAGCAAGACAAAATAGCAGAAGCAGCTCTCCGACATCATTCCCTCATGGCGAAGGTGTGTAAAGAAAATGTGATAGCTTTACGTCAGAGTGGTATAAGACTTTCAGTCTGAATTAATACTAAGTCTTCTTCGGGCTTGCAATACGTCTTTAATGGAGGCCAAAATGCCTCCATCATGGAGCAAGGCAATCATCTCATCTCATAATATACTTTCTCTTTATAATACAGAAAAAAAATAAGAAGAATTTTTGACTTTTGTCCAGGACATGTGTTACCAGCATTCAGCGCTCCTGGATGTACCACCTCTCAGTGTCAGTGCCAGCTGTTTGGCGAGTCTGCAACAGCCCATGGGCGTTCTCCTCTTAGAACAGAGCCTCTTACACTCCAGCTGTGCATCAAATGAACCGCCATCCAAACGGGCACGAGGCAGGAAGGAGGAGTCCCCTGATACAGAACGCTGGATCCATCTAGCGAAGTGAGTTCAGCTGGCAGGTCCAAATATTTTCCCTTTTAACTTTTCCACAGTTTCATCTGTTTGCAGTTTTGTTTAGTTGTTTCAGTTCGTGCAATGTATGTCTGTCCTCCTAAGTGGAATAATTTCCTCTTGCTTGACATTTTTAGGTTGTACAGGTCTCTGGGGGATTATGATGTTGTGAGGGGCATCTTTGGTGGTAAGATTGGCACAAAGTCCATCACATGCACTGCACTGCAGACAGAAGCGAAAGGTGACTATGCCGAGGCAGCAAAGCTTTACGATCAGGTAATAAAAAAAGGCTGTTTGGGTGCATAATGTTGCAGCATTTTGAAATGTTTAGACAATTGAACTGAGTATATGTTATCATGTACACATCACAAGACTCCTATTTACTTTACGAACATTATTTCACATATATTGCAGTATGAACTTCTTAATTAAAACACTTATGATGCACCTCACATAAAATTGTATATTTTATTTATTTATCTTGTATTTATTCGTTACCTGTTTCGCTCTCATTCATCTCATGGTTTCATTTACTTGCTGTCCTCGTCTCTGGCTTGCTCATTAGGGATTTAAATCAGTTTCTGGATTTCATCGAAGCTGCTTTGTGACAGTAACTGTACTGAACTTCAGTAAATTGAACTTGATTATCCATGTGCAGAATTTGACTTTTGATTATTTATTATTATTTTATATTACAGATAAATAGTTTGTATTATACGGTGGTCGTGAAGTGCAAAACAAATTAACAAAACTGAAAACAAACTAACAAATAAAAAAACAATTAACATAACGGAAAACAAAATAACTAATATCTGACTGGCCGAGAAGTGCAATACAAATTAACAAAACGGAAAACAAAATTTGTTAATTTGGTTTTGAATTTATTTTGTTTTTGGTTTTGTTAATTTGTTTTCAGTTTTGTTAATTTGTTTTGCACTTCACGGCCACCGTAGTATTATTTTTAAAATGATAAAATATTCAAATTTAGTGCTTAGAATGAATTTGAGGATCATCTTGCAACCGCTTGTGATAATTTCAATGAATAAAAGAAACAAGAAATCAAGATCTTTGACTGTAATATTCCTGTAACACTCCTTGAGACCTTGGCCTTAAGACAATAAATGTACATAATAACCCAAATTTAAAACTCTACTCCTTGGCTTGTTGTTGAGATGTGTAAAAAGCTTGCAGTTCTTGAAAGTTTCAGAAGTTTATTTTATGTTGTAGTGTGTCTGTATGTAAAAGTTTTCAATTTGCTTCAGTATAATAACTTGTTTTCTCAAGTGTGTGCCTTTCAATACTCCTGGGTCTTTGTCTCCTTGGCTCAGGCTCTGAACACAGAGGAGTGGATGGATGGTGAGCCCACAGACACAGAGAAGGATTTCTGGGAGATAGCAGCTATGGAGGCTTACAATCACCTGACGGAGTGGAAGTCTCTACAGTACTGCGCTACGGTCAATTTAGACAGCAGCACCCCCGACAAGATGTGGGAAGACTCATATTTTCAGGTGGAGTTATTAACCATTACTGAATTAATCATAACAACCTTTACTACTCCATATCCTCTTAAATATAAGCACTGTGATTTTCTTTTTCTTTTTTTTTTCATATAAATTTGGGGTGATCTCTCAACCACGTAGTGATGCAAGTTATTGTTTTATATCAATCTGTCAATTTTCCTTTAATGTTGTGCAACAGACACCTGATGAACCTGTAATTTAATGCAAATTTACTGGAGCTATTCACTTATTTCACAATAAAACTGGCATCATAAAGGGTTTAAATTTTAGGAATGTTTCAGGAAAGACCTCAAAGATGTGCATCTTTGAACAGTTTTAATTTTTTTTTTAAAACATTATGTAGATAAATGAGCTCTCTCTTTTAAACTATCATAACATAAATAAAGCAAAAAAAAAAAATAGCATTATATTTATCATGAATGTCCACCAGGAAACGTACCTGCAGTACATGATGCGCAGCATGTTGAAGCAGCTGCAGCTGGGGCAGAAGAACCAGGATCTGCTTAGCTTTGTGGATGCTGCCATGAAGGTGGAACAACGAAAACTGGTGATGGAGACACACTACAGTCAAGACCTCAGTCTCCTGTACATCCTGCAAGAGGACTACGATCGTGCTAAGTACTACGCCAATAACTGCATGCAGGTCTTCATGCAGGTTAGTTTTGTGATCTGAAGAATAATATATTGTAAGACTAGTGGAATAATGAGGTGGGTTGTGACAAATACATGAAAGCTAAGTGTTTTAAATGAAGTCTTTTGATACTAATGTTTACGATCAGCCAAAGGGGAGTGGTGGCTCAGGTAGCACAGGTTGTTGATTGGGGATCTAAGAATCTGGGTTCAAGCCCCGCTGTCGGTGGTTGCCACACCCTGTACTACCCAGCCACCACATGCCGTGCCGGTTAGATACATGGGAGAGTTGTTTCAGGAATGTTTTAAGCAAAACCTCAACATAAGATCAATTGGGTTATATTGGCTTCAGTGCTTTTCTCTACAATTAGTTAAACTTTTGGTGCATATACACTACTGTACAGTCAAATCCTTTCTTTGTATATCCCAGCTTGTGGGCTGGAGCAGACAGAATTAAGGGCCCAACAGTGGCAGCTTGGTGGACATGTGGCTTGAACCACCAACTTTCTGGTCAGTAATTTGGAGCCATAAAACTCTGAGCTACCACTGACCCAAAGCTACCAACTCCAGTTGTGGTTGAATAGATACTTTTAGAACAAATCATAAAAAATGTTCTCCAAGAAAATGACACATGCCTAAGTGTGTATATGATCATTAACACACTATTTTGTTGTACAGAACTACTCCAGTGTTGATCCTCTGCTGAACCGCAGCCGGCTGACCATGCTCCAGTCAGTCCAGGCTCTCACCGAGATCCAGGACTTCCTACATTACATCAGAGGAGAGGGTGAGCTGCCTGGTCTCCTTAATAAGAACAGTTTGAAAGCAAAATAAGATGCGTCACGTATTGCCGAAAACTTTGAAGTTGAAATATTCCAAAATAAGGTTATTTGCCACATTTAAAGTGCCCCTATTATGCTTTTTCAAATATGATCTTTCATGCAGTGTGTCATGTCGCTGTATGTGAACATGCACTATCTGTGACCGCGACAGTGCACGATAAACAAAGTTTTTGTCCATTTAAAAAAAAAAAAAACAGTCAGCTCACATTCGTCTAAACGAGTCGTTGGCAATTCTAATTACGGATCCATGTCACTGCGTAACATATTTGCATAATGTCCGCCCACGATCTACGTCGCAAACAACTTGCCCACCATCTTACAATTAACGTTACCACACTCTTGTTAATGTGCCGGGTTCGCTTAAACACTTTGTAATATTCATTCATTCATCTTCTATACCGCTTTATCCTTATATACAGGGTTGCGGGGGCCTGGAGCCTATCCCAGGAGGCTTAGGGCACAAGGCGGGGTACACCCTGGACAGGGTGCCAATCCATCGCAGGGCACACACACATACTCACATTCACACACTACGGTCAATTTTAGGAACGCCAATTAGCCTAACCTGCATATCTTTGGACTGTGGGAGGAAACCGGAGTACCCGGAGGAAACCCACCAAGCACGGGGAGAACATGCAAACTCCATGCACACAGAGACGGGAATCGAGCCTGGCCGGGAATCAAACCCAGACCCTGGAGGTGCAAGGCGAAAGTGCTAACCACTACACCACTTTGTAATATAAAAAAACAATAAAAAGAGAGAACACAAAATCCTTTTTAAATGTTTATTCTCCACCATTCACCA
Organism: Channallabes apus; assembly: GCA_030522415.1. Classification (NCBI taxonomy): domain Eukaryota; kingdom Metazoa; phylum Chordata; class Actinopteri; order Siluriformes; family Clariidae; genus Channallabes; species Channallabes apus. The sequence continues at coordinate 19,598,889 of CM060108.1, read as the reverse complement.
AAACTGAACTTAACACTCGCGACACTCCAGAGCAGGAAGTGCGCATGCCTCTTGCCCTTCTACGGCAGTGGTTCTCAAAGTGTGTGGCGCGCCCCACTAGTGGGGAATACAGACATGACAGGTGGGGCGCAATGAACGAGAGGAAATTAGTGGAAAATAATAGGAAAAAACTAAACAATCACACACAAATAAATGGATCATTAATACAAGTAAATGTAAAATAACATCAGTTGTGGGCCGGGAGAAAAAGTGGAACCATAGTGCAACAATAATGGTTTAACGTCGGGCCAACTTGATCAGCGCTGCTCGAATCACAAACCTGCGCGACCCACGGGGCAGCGCTGCGCGACTCTGACAGAAATAGACCGCGCCGACCATCAAAATACATTTTACCCCGCTGGGATGCGCAAGTACAAACCAGGCATGGCAAGGCGGAAACAATATTAAACAGTCCTGACATTTTAAATTGTTTTTAAATAAAAACACAGTGAGTCGCAAAGGCTTGTGATTCGAGCGGCGCTGCGTGATCCATCGGGCTGCGCAAATAAACCAGATCATCACTGCGCTATCCAGATAGTCGCGCTGCGCTGTATTTGCGCAGATATTCGGTTCAATTGGGTGCCGCGGTTTCATCCCTCTTTTGACGTGTTTGGCTTCACATACACTTCGACAATGGAAGAAGACGCAGCAGCAGCAGTGAGTTTGCTTACATGTGACGAAACCAAGAACGAGGAGATTGTAAAGAAAAAAGGTTGGGTATAAGAAAAGTGATACGAATGAGATGAACGTGATTTGGAAGGTACGCAAGTGCACTGTTTTAACAAATGGTGGAAACACGTCAAACCTTTTCTATCATCTGAAATCCCAACATCCAAACGAATCCAAAGTAAAAAAAAAAAAATGCGGCAAACCTCAGCAATTCACAGTTTATAAAATTACATCATGTAAATTATGTATGTTTCTTTGTGTTTTAATTTTTATTTATGTATTTTCAGATACAAATTGATATATTGTGATATAGCAATTATGATTGTGATCGTTATCGAGGTAGAAAATCGCTTCTCCTGTGTTAGAAGATTTTGGTTATATCGCCCACCCCTAATGAAGCCTATCTTGAGCTTGGATTCATGATGAGGATGGTGGGGGCAGAAGAGAGACTCGTGTGTGTTTTGTGTCTTATACCGCTGGCAGCAGACCACATGAGACCCAACAAATTAGGAAGACACTTAGAGACAACACACTCCAGTCACGTTAATAAGCCACTAGACTTCTTTGAAAGAAAGCTGGCAGAATACATACAGCAGGATAATCGCATGGTAAAATCTGTATCAGTGAACAGCAAAGCACAAATGGCTTCATTCAAAGTTGCATACAGAATTGGCCAGTGCAAAAAAAACTACAAACTATTGTTGAGCAGCTATTAAACATGGGGTCAATTATGCAAAGATAAGTGACAACGTAAGCCTTTTATAACAATTGCAAGTGTATTTTATCTGTTTTGAACTTGTTGTTTGATCTTATTGGTTTAGAAATTGATATTTCAATAAACAGTAAACTTGGCCGATTTCGTTATTATTTTGTTGACAAGTGGGGCTTGAAAATTCGCTCACCCCCTTAAGTGGGGAATGACAGAAAAAGTTTGAGAACCACTGTTCTACGGCAAGCCACGAGGGGATAAATGCATCACACACACACATGAACGTCACAAGCGCCCGTGCATCTAACATTAGCACAATATAACAAATTAGGTCTGTTACATTAACATATGACACTTACCACTGAGAAACGTCCTGCTCCAGTCGTGCTCGCGAAACAGTTTCTTGTCGATGTGCCACTTCAACCATTTCATCGTCAGACTCCGGCTCGAAATTAATACGGTAAAACCGACACCTTCTTTTTCTATGTATTGACGGGTCTCCAGAGCCGTCGTTCAGTTACGGTAATGGGCGTTTTGTTTTCCGACACACGCTGTAGCGGTAGACCAATCATAAAGGTCCGCGCCATCTGACCAATCACAGCAGTGAGGGCTCACGGAAAGGAGGGGTTTATACAGACTGAATCTTCGAACTGCTTCACACGAGTCATTTACGAATCATTTAGAAATGGGGTCAAATTAAATCTATTTTTGGAGAAAACTAAAGTGTTTTTTGATCTTGCATACATGTAAACCTGTGACTCATTAAGCAATATTAGCAACCTTTAAAATGGCACAATAGGGGCACTTTAAAATCAACTGTTTTAGACAACCAAGTGTGAGGGAAGAATAATAATTTGACAAAAAGATAATGCGTCAGACAATGGTTATTATTGCATTTTGCGGTCAAACTATTTACTTATTTAAACTTTAGTCACATTTAAGATTTAGAATTAGGATAGCTATTACTTACATATTGTCCTTCTCCGTTCCAGTGTCAGTGGATTCTTTGAGGAGTCTGATTAAGAGGTGGACCAATCGCTACCCTGATGCTAAAATTGACCCCATGAATGTGTGGGATGACATCATTACATCCCGGTGAGTCATCTGAGCTTTGCTTGCATGTTCTGATTTCTCTCTTAATAAATTACCAGGTTTCTGCAAAATGCATAAAATCTTCAACAACTTTGCCGTCACACAGGGATGTGTGTGTGATCATGACCATATCATGTTGCAGGTGTTTCTTTCTGGATAAGATCTTGGAGAAGCTGTGCTCTTCTCCTGCTAACAGTATGGAGGTGGATGGAGCTGAGCAGGACAGCACAGCTGAAGAGTTAGGAGCGCTAGTGAAGGACTGCAAGTTTAATATGAAACTCAACATGGCAGATAGTGCCTGGAAACAGGTACTTTAAAGTGATGTAATCTTTGGTACTTTAAAGTGATGTAATCAGCATGTTAGACTGTTTATTATGGATGGGAATCACTAGAGGTGTTTCGATTTATATCTTGATCATGATTATAGAAAAATCACAATCCTTTATTATATTTTTTTCTCAGACAATTCTAAACAAATCATATGCTTCTATCACACAGGATGCTGAGCTGCCTGCCAATATGTATGGTTTATAGCACCAATTGTAGGATTTTAGAGGAACTGCAACATTTTACCACCACAAATGCACATGTTCATACACTATATGGACAAAACTGTATTTGGCCAAACCTGTTAATTATTGAATTCAGGTGTTTCAATCAGGCCGCTTATCTCCAGTAAAGGGCAATCTTAATGCTTCAGCGTACCAAGACATCTTGGACAATGCTATGCTTCCAGCTTTATGGCTACAGTTTGGGGAAGACCCTTTTCTAGTCCAACATGACTGTGCCCCAGTGCACAAAGCGAGGACTATAACGACATGGTTTGATGAGTTCGGTGGGGAAGAACTTGACTGATCCGCATAGAGCCCTGACCTCACCAACAAGCACCTTTGTATTCAATGGAATTCCCACAGGAACATTCCATTATAGCCTTCCAAGAATAGTGGAAGCTGTTATAGCTGCAAAAGGGGGATGAACTCCATATTGAAGTCTATGTATTTGGATACAATAAATGATGTATATAAATTAATAAAATAAAAGTCTGTGTTGAAGTGCGTGAATTGCCTTACACAGAAGAATTGCGATACATTATTGCGATCAGTTTTTTTCCCCCGTAATTCTCAATCAATCAAAAAATAGTCAGCCTGCAGCAAATATAAAGAAAGCTACAAGAATTTTTCACCAACACTGATTTTTGTGAGCTGTAGAGTCATTGATTTTTGTCTAACAGATTTTATGTATCAGATGCTTTTAACTTTTGTCTTGTGTTTTTTCTTTCATTGCATGATAATCACACAAGAACAACTTCTCCGTGGCGACCAAGCTGTTGAAAGAGCTTCACAAGGAGGCGAAGGCCGAGCAAGGTCGGCTACAGCGCTGGGTGCACAGCTTCAGCCGTTACAGCCAGCGGAGGAGCCAGAGCCAGGGGCCCGCCGAGCAGATCAGCTCCCTGCTCAAGACTGTCCCACTGCTTGGTAGGAACTGACTTTCAAATGTCTAGACTAACTGAAGGGAATGACAAAGCTGGCTCTAATTTCTGCTCTGTGTGTTTGTGTTGTAAAGAGGAGTTTGAGAAGCAGAATGAAGGCTTCACTGGCAAAGTGTTCAGAGACCAGAGGATCTTACTGGGGACCACGTGTGATCTTTTGGCTAGCGCTGTTAACCGTAGCCCCTCTGCTCTAGAGGCCCTCGGCGAAGAGAAAGCACGGAGGGTTCGGGAACTGTCCAGGGCATCTTCCAGTGAGCAGGTAGCTCTTGTTTATGTTTGGGTGTTATACTTGGCTGAAATAATTTAAAATGGAGCTGTTGCATTTGTTGTATTTTTCCTAAACCAATAGATCTAAACATTTATGCAAAATTTAAGCACAAGGTCATCATTATGCTGGAACATGTTTTGGTTCTGATAACTTCTTGCTTACTTTTACCATTTTGTTCTCAATGCGTCATCCGACCCGTGACTATTTTATCAAGTTTCAGGTGGTGGAGGGCCTGCAGACTCGTGCTCTCGAGCTATTACGCAGTGCTGCGCACAAGGCTGAGGAAGAGGAGCAGTCTTTCAGCCAAAAGCATGCGGACACACAGGGCATTGTGGAGGCCTACATGACGCTTGCTAACTTCTGTGACCGCAGGCTAAGGGAGGACGAGCAAAGAGAAGAGAGTAAGTCTAGTATTGCATATCAAAACATGATGTTTCTGTAATTTTAACATTCTTTGATTTACGTTTAATGATCAATAGCTATTAAAAATAACGCCCCACATCTGGGCTTCCCAACAAATAAAAATACTAAACTGTATAAAATCAAAAGATCGTCAAGTATATATTCATTATTGTTAAATTTTGTGTATTAGACGCATCTATGCATTTTTGTTTCGCTGAGGCTATCTGCAAAATGGATTGCGTTTACGTTAAAACTTGTATTCTAATGCTGCCCTTGTTCGTGTTTTGCAGTGAGCGGTTCTCCCAAGACGCAGAGTTTGCCAGCTCACGTGGTGAAGATGATGCTTAAAGCGCTGAAGCTCAGCTCGGAGGAAGCCAGACTCAAGTTCCCTCGCTTACTGCAGCTGGTGGAGCTCTACTCTGCAGAGACGCTGGACCTGATGGCTAAAGAGGTGAAGACTCAAAACCCAACCAAAAAATGGCCTCGAGTGTAAGATTGGTATTGTAGGTTAATTTAAGTTTGTCGTTTCAAGCTGTAACGGTAGCCGTGTCGTGTTTGGGTGGGTAGGTCGTAAGCGTGCCGTGCTGGCTGCTGATTGGCTGGATCAGTCAGATGATGGCACTGTTGGACAAACCAGAAGCGGTGGCGGTGCAGCATGTGGTAGAGGAGATCGCGGATTGCTACCCACAAGCTCTCATCTACCCCTTCATGATAAGCAGTGAAGGTTACACGTTTGAAGAGTCCGCTATCGGTCAGAGGAACCAGGAGTTTGTCAATAAGTATGTTCGACTTGTGTGTTATAAGCATGTAAAGAAAAAAATTCATAATGAAGATAAACATCGGTATATGACTGTATTATTTGTGTGTTACAGGCTAAAGACACAACTGGATAGAGGAGGAGTTTTTCAAGAGTTTGTTGATGCTCTACAGCAGCTCACGAATCCTGAGATGCTTTTTAAAGTACTGAATGTGTTTTTTACGCTGGCTATGTACGTTACATTTCTATCCTATTCACACTGTTGACTTGACGATTTGTTTTTGGCAGGATTGGTGGGAAGAGGTTAAGAGTCAGTTGGAGAAACCAACCATGGACAAGAAAATGATGAAGAGACTGTATGAAGAAATGAGCACCTCACTGTGCAACACCAAAGCCCAAGGAATCGGAGCGTTCAGGAGAAAATTCAGCCAGGTTCTTACAGCTGAAACTATTCTCCTATCCGTTCTTTCGGTAAATGAGTAACTGTTACAACTAAAGCATGTTTGTTCTGTGTTTCTAACAGAAGTTCTTCAAAGATGTGGAGAACCTTTTTGGCTCAGGTGGCGCGAAGTTATACGAGAAGCGTAAAGATAAGGAACATCTTAAGAAAATCGAACAGCTTATGATGAACATGAGAGGCTTCCAGAAAGAGCCAGGGAACCTGAAGGAGTACTCGCCCTGGCTCAGTAACTTCAGCGCAGACACGCTCAGGAACGAGCTGGAGGTTCCAGGTTAGGAGAGAAAATGAAAAATGTTTTAATTAAATACTTTTTTACAAATGTACTTATTTAAGACTAATTGGGGACTAATTTGCTTCCCCGTTTTAGGACAGTATGATGGAAGATCCAAGCCTCTGCCTGAGTACCATGCGAAGATCACTGGGTTTGATGAGAGGGTATGTACTTGTGAATGGTGGTACTCGTATACAGGGAAACCTCAGATTATGAGTATCACGCATGCGCTTCTTGTTTTGAGCCAATGGTTTTTCTCTCTCTTGCGCTGCGGAATTGTGGGTAATCGTCTCCCCTGCTGGGTCTTAGTGCACATCTCTTACTAATCAACATCCGTGCTCGCGTGTATGTTTACTATAACGTGTGTGTGTGTAAAACATTTTATTTTGTTTGTAAGCGGGTGTGTACAGCGCGCGTGTACTGTTTCTTATAACACGTGTGTGCGCGTGTGTAAAGCAAAAGAAAGTCTCAGAGAGGTTAAAAATCCATTTTCTCCCTCAGCCTGTCGTTATGTGTGTGCGTGCGCATAAATTGACACCCTGCCGGTACACACACTCACTCACTCACTCTCTCTCTCTCTCTCTCTCTCTCTCTCTCTCTCTCTCTCTCTCTCTCTCTCGCTTTTAGTGTGTGAGGCAGAGAGGGGGTGCTTCACACACATAAACACACACATTCTGCTCTACACAGAAGCACTGCTCTGTCACGATTCTTTTCAAAGGTAAAGTGCAGGTTAATTTGTTTGTTTGTTTTATTTTACAGCAGTGATTCCGTTAGTATGCGCTCACAGGAGCGTCATTAGCGATGTTCATTGCTAATTTTTCCAACAAAACAGTCTCTCCATTTATGTATGTGTGTGTTTGTGTGAAATTCAAATAAGAGAGGAGAAAGTTTACTTTTTAAGATGGGAAGGGGGAGACGGGAGGGGCTGAAAGTAAGAGTCTCCTTTTACTTTAGCTTCTCACACACACACACACACACAGCGCCTGCGCGCATAAACGGAAACATTTATCTGTCGAGATTTTTTTTTAAGGTAAAGTGCAGGTTCATTTGTTTTATTTTTAGTTTATATTTTGTATTAATTATTTTTATGTTTTCATTTTTTTTGGGCTTTTCTCCCAAATTATTAGTTTTTTAGAATGAATAATTTGAGTTTCCATTATTTCTTATGGGAAAATTGAATTTGGTTTCGGGGTAGCTCAGTGGTTAAGGCATTGAACTACGGTTCGGAAGATTCCACAACCACCAAGTTGCCACTGTTGGGCCCCTGAGCAAGGCCCTTAACCCTCAACTACTCAGATATATAATGAGATAAAAATGTAAGTCACTCTGAATAAAAGCGTCTGCCAAATGCCTAAATGTAAATGTTTTGAAATACGAGCCCGCTTCAGAGACAAATTATGCTCGTAATCCGAGGTTCCACTGTACTCTGATTGATGTCTTTTATATTATTGTTTAGGGTTAATGTATTGAAGGATTCTTGACGGTTCAGGAGGTCGCTGGTTCAAAAACCTCAAAACCACCAAGTTGGACCCTTGAGCAAGGCCCTTAACCCTCAATAGCTCAGATTATAATGAGATATAAGAAAATGTAAGTCGCTCTGGATGAGGCCGTCTGCCAAATGCCATGATGTAAATGCTGTGCATCTTTGACTCCAGGTGAAGGTGATGATGTCCATTCGGCGTCCGAAACGTCTCATCGTGCGAGGCAACGATGAAAGGGATCACCCGTTCCTGGTGAAGGGAGGAGAGGATCTGCGGCAGGATCAGCGTATCGAGCAGCTCTTCGGTGTCATGAACATCATTCTCAGTCAGGACACATCCTGCTCTCAGCGCAGCCTGACGCTCCGTACCTACCAGGTTGTCCCAATAACCAGCAGGTAGAGCATGTGTTTCTGCATCTCCGTACAGTTTAAAACATCCAGTATGTGGCTGACTGTCTAAGGGAGACAGCTTATGGAACTGTTGTTTAATTACGTCGTGTTATTTTTCTCTGCAGAGTCGGGCTGATCGAGTGGATGGAAAATACCTGCACACTAAAAGAGTTCCTGGCAAGCAAAGCAACTGCTAAAGAGCAGAGGAACATAACCCTGTATGTACTCAATCCGTGCCATGACGCATTACTTTTTTTTGTGTCCGCCAGTGAAGCATAGTTGACAGATCTTATGTTGTCGTCCGTCGTCATCACTCATGCGCTCTACTATATCTGCAATCCCTCCTAAACCATTCATTGGAACTTGACCAAACTCCTCTTGACCTCTTGACTCCTCCTCCTCTTGACCATTCTCCTCTTCAGATTTCTTCCATTTCGACCATGTTCACACGTAGCTGGTTATTTTTAAAAACTGAGATTTTTATCTGCGGTTTTGACCTTTCGTCCACATGCAAATGCAGATTTGGTCATTGAAAACTGAGCTTTTAGGAAAACCTCCTTCCACAGTAAGGATTTTCCGAAACAAGCTCGTTATAACGTCACCTTGATGATGTCATTGTCTGTGTGCAAGTCTCCTTGATTTGATGTCACCTTTGTTACTGGACTTTTTACTTTGACATGCGTGTGCAAACACTCGCACATTACATGATGGAACAGTAGAATTCGTAGAATGTACTACGAAGCTCATTGCTGCTACATACAAATGACTACACAGACAGTGACGGTTTTGGACGGGACCCGGTCGGACTCAACCAGTAATGACATTTTGCCTTGGCTTCTGATTGGCCCCCTGTTGTTTAGGGATGCTCCTAACAGCACTTTTTTAAAAAATGCGTTTTCATGTGGACAAAGATATTTTTAAACATGGGTCGTGTGGACAGAGAAAAAAAAAAGTAGAAAAATCTCAGCTTTGTGTGGACATGACCTTAGATTTCTTCCATTTAGACGTTCCATTAGTCCATTAGATAAAATTGCAATAGACCGTTTCTTTACACATTCTCCACTAACATGTAGGGGGGCCGTTTCATCCACTAAATGAATAAAAAAATAAATAGATGGCAGTCAGCAACAACACAGAGGAGTTTACTACCGAAACTAAACTGTTAAAGTTTATTATTATTATTATTGTATAATGACAAAGTCTGAAATACTGCCTTCCCTTATATCACTATAAAAATCCTATTCCAAATTTCCCATTGACGGATCATTTTAAAACCATTTAAGCCGATTCCTCGTCAAGCTCGGTGACTCGGTGCTCATTTCTTTTGTGTTTTAGGCCTCATCAAATCTACGACTCGTGGCTGAGTAAAATTGTTGGGAAGATTGAGGGAATAAGAAGATACGCTGAGACATACAGGTATGTTATTCTCTACTTCCCTTCTCCAGTGAAGCCTTAATGTCCTACCGAGTCGTCCCGTCTGCTGAGAACGGAAAGACCAAGTGCACATTACTATGTGTGATGTCTTTTTACTACAGGAAGGCCAGTTACAAAGACACCGTAATTAACTTTAAACGGATTGAGCAGAGTGTACCGGAGGACCTGCTGAGGTACGAGACCTTCCATTATTCTCCAAGTTCTGTGATATTGTGTCCACTATTGTGATATAACTATTATATGGAGATCAGATTGAGAACAGTTTTAATGGCTTTTGAACTGAGCAGAGAGATTGTATTTTCGCCATGGAGGTGAATGTGATAAGCGCTATGTTAAAACTTTGGTGGTTTTTCCATCCCATCCAGGCGAGCCTTTGTGAAGATGAGTACGACACCCGAGGCCTTCCTTTCATTGCGATCTCACTTTGCGAGCTCCCACGCGCTGCTCTGCATCAGTCACTGGGTGCTGGGTATCGGAGACCGTCACCTCTCCAACTTCATGATCAATACCGAGACAGGTGGCATGATTGGCATTGACTTTGGCCATGCTTTTGGATCAGCTACTCAGGTTTGCATGCCATTGTCATTCAAATTTCATTCTACCGTCTAGTAAAGTTTTGCTTTTAGTTATAGCTGAAAAATCATATTCGTATGTATAGTTCCTGCCAGTGCCGGAGCTGATGCCCTTCCGGCTCACGCGTCAGATCGTAAGTCTGATGAAGCCCATGGCGGAGTCCGGCCTGATCCGCAGCGTGATGGTGCACTCGCTCCGAGCCTTCAGGGACGAGCCTGACCTCCTGCTCAACACCATGGACGTGTTTGTCAAAGAGCCTTCTCTGGACTGGAAGGTACACTATGAGGATGTCACATGCATATAAGCAAAGAAGTGATGTAGAGTATAGAGTTTGCTCAACACTGACCCTCAGCACATTAGTAGACCTCAGACAGCCCCTATTATTATTATTATTATTATTGTGTTGTAAAAAGATGATTGGCGATTGATGTAGGTGGTACCCATGGAGAGATTGGGTGCTATTACTTTTCTTAGGAATCCGACCAACAGTTTTACTGTTTACAGATTCATTACTAGGCACCCCTACCAAACTTGTATCAAAACGTTCAGCCAGATCACCTGAGCACAATGGAACGAGCTTGACCACGGAGTCAAAAACATCATTTTTCAGTTCTGAAAATCCTTTCGTACCAAACCACTTTGCTCCTCTAATTTCGAGTTAGTCTTGTAAAAATGAGACACACCTCAAAATTTCTCTACTAGTAAAATTCATGTTAATCAAAAATAATTCACCCCTTTAAAGTGACCCTGAAATGAGTGCAAAAATCAGTTCGTAGACTTTAATGGGGTTTGTAGAAGGGACACACTGGAGAGAAAGAAAAAAAACTTTTGAAAGACATACATGTAACTTGACATACCACAACTTCAAAGCCTCGTCTCTCAATGACCCAAGAACGGGGCAGCTGCAGTGAGTGGCCCAAGTCACGCCCCCTCGACTCTCTCACACACTTTGCAGGCCGTTACAGTCTCATATCTTTGGAGACTTATTGTTTAGAAAATGAGCCGTTTTCAGCATTTTGCCCAAGAATTAGCAGCATGTGCACGACCTCACTATTTCCTCAGGATTTGTCTCCACTTTTTTTTTGTTTTATGCTCATGAATATTCAATACATTTTATGTAGTGTATGTTTTATATAACGAAATAAAAATGTGAGTTAACGAGTGACGAACTATCAGCCGTTCACGTCTTTTCCTCCATGTTTTTCTAGAACTTTGCACTAAAGCAGCTTAAGAAAGGAGGCACCTGGAAAGAGAGTGTAGATACCCAGGAGATCAACTGGTACCCTCTACAGAAGATCAGCTTTGCCCGCAGGAAGCTAGAGGGAGCCAACCCCTCAGTTATACTGAGGTAAGCCAGGCACTGTTCCACTGGTCGCTACAGACAGTTAGGGGATAGTGTTTCAGTACATTGGATTTAGATGTTTAGCTTTTGTAATTTAGTTTCAGTAGAAATCACAGCATCAGACACTTTACATCTCAGACTTCTAGCACAACTCAACTTGCCAGTCAATTTTGACACTGAACACTCAAGAGTTTGTATGAAAAGTAACTGGGAATGCAAAACAAATGGCAGACCAGGATTGCACTTGGAATTTAGATGTTGAGTAGTTTATCTCTAACTGGTATTTTCTCCATCAGTGAGGAGCTGGGTCTCGGCTTTGAGAAGGACCCTGTGTTTAAGGGCATGCTGGCTGTGGCTAGAGGAACCGAGGAACACAACATCCGTGCCCGGCTTGGCGAGACAGAGCTGAGTGTGGAAGAGCAGGTGGACTGTCTTATTGATCAGGCGACTGACCCCAATATACTGGGCAGGACCTTTGCAGGCTGGGAACCCTGGATGTGAGCAGAAATGAGTAATGTTTCATTGTTCACCTGTTTAACAAATCTGTGGGTAAATTACGTGCATAAGTGCAAAAGAAAATAACCCAACACATTTCTCTTGAAATTAGTGCCACCTCAGCGAAATTTATGCCTGTTATAAACGGTTTTAAGAGCACTCTGGCCAATGTGTATTCCTGATTGATAGCACTAAAATAGACAGCCGTTGTGCAAAGGAACATGTTTCTATAATCAGCAAGTAAATTTTATAAGCAAGTTCCAGTATTGAACGATCAGCAGTAAAAGTGAGCGATCATTAGAGTGGCTTTTTAATGCTGGAAAGAAAGAAAAAAAGACATTCAAAGTGCATTTAGTGCAGTCATGTGTTGGATTTGTTGTATTTATACAATACTGGCTTGGAGAATCGACTCTGAGCCGTTCATCTCCTCAGAACTTCTTTCTTGAACAGCAGTATTTTCTTGATCTTAACTTGTAGAAGTGATGTGGGGTCAAGAAGTGCAAAAATCCTGACACTAAAATGTGTTTAGACAAGAACTAGTGACCAAACACATCCTCGTTTGAGCCAGAAAGGTATTGAAAGTGCATCTTGGTTAATTTTACCGAAATTGGTCTTAGCTTATCAGCGCAATGTTTAGAATTTTGGATCAGGATCTTTTGATAACTCCCTTGTGTGTAAGAGCTAACGATGCCCATTACTCGGGGTCTCCAGAAATAAGAGCACTTGTTTTGTGACACACATTTGTTTCAATGTTGTGTACTTAATGATTGCACTGTCATTCATTAAAGAAATATGTGATGAATAATTATTAAGTGTATGGATGTCTATTGTGTACATTTGATGACCTTTGTGAAAAGGTTGTCCAACACTGCATCTTAACACATCGTGACAATCACACTAACGGTTCTTTCACATTAGGCATGGTTCCTGGCAGTTACACACCCCTACCGCCAACATTTACAATAGTCATATACATCCTTACTCAAGTACACTAGCGTATCTATGGGAGTAAATAGAATAAATCAAGCTTTGGTTTGAGTATCTCAATTAATAAATGTTAAAATTACACACACTACTATGCTTCTTTCTCTTGTTTCCTGAAAATCAATCTCACCACCATCCACTATTACTACACCCGGAGTACATCACTAGGGTTACTCGCATAAGCATCTTAATACTGAATATATTATTGTTACACACATGACACAGCTGCCCAATGTTGTTGCAGCCCACCTACAGTAGTATTTACCACTGTACGTACACTCCTTGTGACAGATGTTACACATCACTTCTCTCCGTGTTAACAGTTTTCCTTCACTGGTGGTTTTCTTTAACACGGAGAGAAGTGATGTGTAACATCTATCATTCATCTTAAAACCAAAGTACGACCACATCCAGGAACAGCCTTTTACCGCAGGAGAATTATTTAACAGGTCACCTTGAGATATTTTCTACCCCTTTTACACAACACGTGTTCCTCTGACTTTATGCATGGTTCTGCTACACTGCAGTTGCCTAGATGCAAAAAAAAATAAAAAAAGCAACATGGCATGTTATGGTAATTTTAAAAAGCTCTAAAAGCTGTCAATCACATGAAATGCACTGGAACTCAACTGGTCATAATAAATAAATCCTCCAGTATAATTGAGGATCATTTCATAAATAGTATCACAGGCTCCCCTGATTGGCTGTAGAGCCGTGATTAATGTGGAAGCACTAATGGCGCTTTTCCACTGCATAGTACGGCACGACACGGTTCAGTTCAGCTCACTTTTGGGGGGTTTTCCACTGGGAACAGTACCTGGTCCTTTTTTTAGTACCACCTCAGCCGAAGCGCGCCGAACCGTTATCAAAACGTGACATGTAAACTCTGCTGGTCACCGATTGGCTGGAGAAAATCGTCATTACTGCGTCACTGAACTTGCGACACGAGACACAACAGAACCGCTATATTTAGAACAGCCAGAGAAGGATCGGACGCACCTTTTTGTATTAACCAAAAATTTTTTGGCTGCCATCAGCCTCTTGAAACAAACTCCTTCGTCTCACTGTTAAACATCCACATGCCGAGAATGAAGAACACCATGCCGTCGATCTGCTCCATTGTTGTGTGTTTGTGTGGCGCGTTTACGATGACGTCACGGCAGTAGCGGCGCCGCAACTAAAACGACACGTGAGTAATCCCGCCCACGCTAAAGCATTACTACACTGCAGTGGAAGCGCAAATCGAGCCAAACTGAGCCGAACCGAAGTGAGCTGTACTGAACCGTGTCGTCCCGTACTATGCAGTGGAAAAGAGGCATAAGTACCTCTCATCCCTCCCCCCGAGAGAGCTCGGCCAATCAGCTCTCTCTAGACCTGCTAGAGGTTACAGCATCACTCGGGAATCGAATTCGCGACATCATTGATATTTTTGAAAACCAACAACAAACCTCTTAATCAGCTACAGTCATGAAGTTCAGAGAATGAGAAGCAAATCTTGTGCACATAGAGATTTCTGAGGAGTCACACTCTAAATACTGCTCAACTTAAGGACTTTGGGATCCGAAGTTACTCAGGCTACATTCACATTACAGGCCACATTGCTCAATACAGATTTGTATTTTTTTTTTTGGTCCGATTGGATTTGCAGTCTAATGTGGACATGTATGTCCACTTGTGCAGCACATTGATACGTCTTTGCTCGCGTTATATTTTGTGCTAGCACTCGATCATTTCTAACTACGGATGCGATTTTAGCAAAAAATATGCTGAGGTTTTGCTCTGGAGGGTGACGAGAAGTTAGTCGACTGTACTTGTTAACGTCCAGAAGATAGAAGAAATGCTGATTGCATTGAGGCATGATTGAGTTTGATCAAAATATTTATATTTTTGGAAGGTTTTTGGTTTGAGCAAAATCCATAGTGTTGTGTTGTTGTGCATATACCGTAAGGAGATACATAGAGACACGAGGACTGTTCAAGTCATGGGAAGTTAATACACAAAGCACCCTATATTCATATATATATATATATTCTACAAACCAGTAAAATCATTACAAGGCTTCAGACTGTGCATAGCATATAGATACAAAACAGTCGAAGGCAATACTGAAGGCTTTAGTGTTATGCAGCGCATTGAAGGTTTTGCCATAACTATAATTTTTTTGTTCGTGCTTACATTTTGGGCCTCCAGCCACCAATAAACTGCATGAGTTTTTTCACCTGTAGTTTGCTTAACTTAAAGTCCTCTGACAGAATCTCTTCTGTTAGCTGCATGAGCAAATTGCCATCGATTTTCTCTCGGACGAACAACCCGACCACGTCTTCCGACATGCCGATGAAACGTAGTGATTTGGACACCTCTTCAATACAAAGGCCCGAGAGGTTGCTTGGTGGCTGCCACTGTTGCCCTGTTGCAGGAGGGCAGGACGGTGCAGCAGTTCCCTGGTTTACTCTGTCCACCTGATGTGTCGTGTCAACGCTTGTCACATTTGCTACGTCTTCCTTGTCTTTCTTCTCATCGCTGGGTTTTGTGGTTCTTGGTGGCAAGATGGGACAGGATCTGCTTTGTTTAGTGTCACATTCCTCAATAGGTTTGTCTCTGTACATTTCTAAGGTATAGCTAGTCGATTTAGTACAAAACTGTGCAGGCTGTCGTGCCTGAGCGGCTACACCGAGCCCCCCTCCTCTGTCAAAGTCAAAGAGGCCTGAGGAAGTCTTAGGCGTGCCGGGTGTCCTTTTCCTCGGGTAGCTGGAGTAACTGCGGCAATGTACTGATGAGAAGTCCTCCGTTTTGTGGAAATCGGGCCCGCAGAAGTCATTTGGCCAGGAGAGACGGGAGAGCGCGGTGTCCATCAAGGGACTGCGTGGGCAGGGGGGAGGGACTGAGGGCTTGGTGCTTTTGCTGGCGTCTGTTCGAATCCAGTTGCACGGATAACACACGTGGTTCTGCTCCTCCATCTCCTTCAAGGACTCGCTCTCGCCGTCCCTGCAGGACCGAGCACCAAAAAAAAGTTTTGGTTTAAACACATTCTCTCACATTTCACACCTGTGATTCTGTAAAGCTGCTTTGCGAAATGGATCACGCTATATAAATAAAATTTAATCGAATTGAAATGAATAAACAGTATTAAAAAAAAAAAAAAAAAAAACACAACGTTTTCAGCGAAGCAGATAATTTTTGATTAGCACTCACACGTTGTGCAGACCAGAGGAATAGTAAGAGAGCGTTGGACTCGGGGAGCGGGTGTCTGGCTGACGTGGCTTTGTTGATGGATATGGCACTGGGATGTTGCCGGAGCTCGCGCTCGTCTGTTTGGAGCTCCTCGGAGGAATCGGAGGGGCATTTAGTAACCGACACTCCTCCTTCACCTGTCGAGATCAGGGTAAAAAAAATTAAATAAATAATAAGATCACAACAGGATGAAAATAAAGCGTCTCCCAACCACTGAACTAATCTTGTGTACACTGAAAGGACTTGACTTCAAATTTAATAAGTCCAAATGGTATAAGAGTGAAAATTCACTTGATTGAAACTTTAATTGAATCCTCACGAACAGATAAACTGGTCCCTGCTTACATTCGTTTCAATATCAAAAGCTCTGTTTCTATTTCTGTGACTCTCTTAATCACCCAAATGAGGACGGGTTCTCTGTGGAGATCCTCTCAGGGTTTCTTCCTACAGCCATCTCTGGGGTTTTTTTTTTTTTTTTTTTTTTTTAAACTTACCTTGGCCTGATCATCTGATCATTTTGGCTCGTTTCACATTTCATGCAAATTTCCATCATTTTCTTTTAATCGTGTAAAGCTGCCTTGTGACGATGTCAAAGCGCTACACAAATAAAACTGAACTGAATATTACTGCCAGTTACCATCATGTATTACACTTTAATCACAGCCAGTATGTTTTTAGACAGTATCTATCAATCCTTTGTTCATCACATCGTCATGCATGATTTAAAAAAAAAAAGGGCTTTCATGAAGAAGTAAAGATGTTTAGCTTACTAACTGTCACCTTTTGCTAATGACATTGCTTTATCTAATACTGGTCTTTTGTTGGTTCAACCAACCAGGAAGGGTGCCTCCTCCGAGACATGTGAAGCCATCCACCCTATTGTTTTTGTTTTTTGTTTTTACTTTATCTAATCCTGCATTACAAGGCAGCTGAGGAAATGGCCATCTGTGCTCGTCTGCATACATTTGCTCACACTAGTCCAAAGCCTCTTCAGTGTCTTTAGTGCTGTGATTAACATAACAGAGTGTAATACTGATCCCTCCTCCCACTCAGACAGCATGACTCCTAACATCTTAATCGCCTAATCACTGGGTAAATACTTTAGTTTCGCTACTCTGTGGCATTTATTCTTAAAGGCCCCACATTTAACTACTTCTTAAACAAGTTAACGTGTCTGTCATGTGCCTAAAGCTTAAAGCTCTAACCAAAATATAGCTCAGACTTTTTTTTTTTTTATACCACAAACTATTCTCACACCATTCAAGTGTCTATGGAAATGAGCTTTCCACCAACTACCCCTAACAACAAGCCCAGCCTGAGCAGGGGGTCTTCAGTCACTCACTCTTACTCACCATCACTTATTCTCTATACTGCTTATCCTGTACAGAGTCATGGGGAGGTCGGAGCCAATCCCAGGACATGAGGCGGGGTACGCACTCTTAAACATTCACTCACACACTACAAGGAATTTGGAAAATGTTAATTAGCCTATTCTGCATGTCTTTGGACTGTATGAGGACAACTGAATACCTGGAGGAAACCCACTGAGCACGGGGAGGAGGAAAAAGAACATGCTAACTACTACTATTATGGCTAATCAAGTTTAACAAATTCCAACAAACTTCAACAGACACGAGGACAAAAGTATGTTCAGTTACAATAAAAGTAACTAAAACAATAATAATAACAATAATGAAAAGATATGTAGTTCTTTAGGCAACGAAAATCCATGAAAAATTATTTTGGTATAAGAAAAATCAAGACACAACATCCTGATTATTGTTGATTAATGTGCTTTAGCTACACGCCCCTTTGTGTTTTATTCCTAACTACATGATGATATTTGTGCTTAAGCCATAATTTGTCAAGTAACTGCTTTTGCTTTTCCTCACCTAAAGGATGTTGATACTTTAAATCATAAATATCAGTATATGTGTATTCTGCCAACACTACAGGCATTAGGCAATTTAATTAAATTTTACTTTTATAACGCTTTTAACAATTGTCATTGTCGCAAAGCAGCTTTTCACAATCAAAAGAATTATTTAAGTTTGTATGGAATGTGAATGAATAAAAATGGTCAGAGTCCCTGATGAGCAATTTAGGTCATATGCAAACTACATCTCCGACCCAGGACGTGCGAGGCAACAGTGCTAAACACTACGAGCATCTTGCCGACTACAAGATCACGTACAAAAGGTCAGATACAATTTCAATGCAACATGAAAAATGTACAAAAAGTAGGGTTGTTTTTTTTTTTCCTATACGTCCAGCGGAGTCTGATGTGAATGTCTACAGATAACGAAAATGCTAATTTTGCATAAAAAGGTCCCCTTTAAAGTTTACCTTTGCAATTTCCCTCTAGGATTAATAAATGTCTTTGAATCTTTGAAAATGCAACTTGATCAGTTCCATTAACTATAATGCAAACCAGTATTTTTTTTTTATCCTGATGAACAATGTCATTTTTAGTTGGCATTCCTCTTCTTCTTCCACTTTACTTTCAATCATATTTTAAATAAATAAACAAAATCACTTGTCTGTATAATAATCCCTAGACGTTGTTTATACCGTGGTCCTGGTGAGTTTCATAGCTCAGCTTCAACCTCAGCAACTCCAATATCAGGTTACAGTTCATGGATTTTTTTTTTTTTTTTGTTAGCAACATTAACGAATTCTTTCAGCTTACATAAACATGTGTTTGCACGGTGAAGCATTTATTTGAATTCACTCTGATAACACTTTAAGTAAAAGTCTTCCGTAACTACTTATTTTTGCAGGTGATTAAGTTACATCAAATTTAAAACCTAGAAAGTCAGAGCATGACAGGCAGACATGGGAATGAGTAAAAGTAAAGATCACATTGGTCTCTAACTCGGCTTTCCCTCAGATCTTTCTCTTAGCTTATACACTAAACCAGCTAATTCGACTGTTTCCTCAAAGTGCAACGCAGCAGTTTTTTTTGTATGACCTCCTCTACCAGATAACTAACAGTTGTGCAGCACAGCTGAATCTTTTGCTTTTCCTCGCCTAGAGATACTAATACCTCTAAGAAATCCCTTAGAGAGCTTTCTTAGAAAAATAAATAAGAATAATGTTACAGTAATAATGATTACAAAAAAAAGATAACTGTGTGACAGTAAAATCACCTAATATTCTGGATATCTATTACTACGTGGATTTAATAATAAAAAATAATAATATATTGGTACTACTAATAATGATAATAAAAAAAGTACGACTCACAGCTTCAGATTTTGGAGGCACCGGAGGTGGAGGTAGATTGAGATCACCACTGAGGAAGGCAGCACTTGTAGAACCCACCCCGGGGTACGGCAGGCAGCTGGACTTGCTGACGTTTCCTCGGACGGCCTCGCCGTGTTCGTGTACAGGACTATGCGTCTGCGTGTGGTCCAGCCACAGTTCCTCGTATGGCAGATCCGCTTTGCAAGGACCACATGATGAACTGTCTAGCAGCTCTGGAAATAGATAATCCACCTCTGGTGCTTCCGGAGGCACAATCTCCCCGTAGAGGCTAACGCAGCCCTGCAGGTTCACCTCGCTGTTGCCGTGCAGATTGTTCCCATAGACGCAGACGGACAGTCGGTGGAACGACTGCGTGAGCTCGTCCCGGGCTGAGCTTAGTGAACTGGGCAAGTGGGAATGGCAGCCATTGGTTCCAACTCCACCTCCGTTGCCTCCAGTCCCGACTGCGCATCCTGTCCCACCGGTGCCTTTCTTGGGACTCTTGGTGTCCTCGGGCCAGTCGGTCCTCACATCACGCACCGCCCTCGAGTAGTTGTCGATATCGAATTGTTCTTGAGAGTACGCGAACCAGCGATGAACTACGCTTTCCAGCCACGCCTCTCCGTGCAGCAGGCCTTCGGGTACGAGCAAGCGAGGCATCGCCGTGGCAACATGCAAGGGAAAGTGTACAGGCAGCACAGCGTTGGGACGGAGTATACAGCACACCACCACCGTCTTGGTACGCACGTTGACGAGCTTGTAGCGGTGACCCTCGCGGATCGGGTGCAGGTCGTGCGGGTTACGAGGCGGACACGCAGGTACGGTCACGTTGACAGGCAGCCGCGTCTTTTCCACGATGGCGCGGATGCTGTGCTCGCCTTCCTGCATCTGCAGCTCCAGCGGTGAGCACGTGCTGAAGCGGCCACGGCACTGGAACGGCAGGCTCACGCTCTCGTTAGTGCGGTGGTTCATACAGATCAGGCACGGCATCTTTCCCCGCCCCGGACGAGCGATCGAGTTCAGCTTGCCGATGCGCCTGAAGATGGTGTTGAGGCGTGATTTCTCTCTGGAGGTTTTCGCGTACAGGATCTCAGCTTGGCCCATAAGCGTTAACTCATCACCGGTGTTCAGGGTGATGTTGTACACCTCGGTGTCCTCATTGCATTCTCCAGACGCCATCTGTGGAAGACACGCACAGTTGAACGACCGAACTCGAGTCGTCTTCATCTTTCTCTCAAACATCATTTACACACTCTGAGGCATTCAAAATAATTTCTGCTGATTAAAAAAAAAAAAAAAAAAAAAAAAAAAAGTTAAGAGCTAAGCACAGACAACACAAACTTTCACTCTAAGACAAAGTGCCTCTGCACTCTGGACAAGGCAGTGGCATTGTGAATTCAGCTCAGAGGACAATGAACAGTTTGTTTTAGATTCAATGGCCTACTGGGTCTGTGGTTAGAGCACTGCCGGTCAAGGTTGGGGATTAACAGAACATAAAAAAAAAGATTACACATTATGCACCTAATAGTAAAAACAGGAAACTGTCCGTCCCTTTGCATGGCAGTGACAGTCAGGATTAGAAACAATGTTAAGAGAAGATAAGACAGAGGGAATACTCCTTGTAGACAAGCTCTCTATACAAGTGAAGCAGAAAAATTGTTATAAAATCAATACCTTAACATTGAACGTTATATCCTCCATGACGTAAACTCGTTCAGGAAAAGCTTTAGCCACTTCCTCCACGCCGTTGAAGTACTGCACCGGCTCTTTAATATCCCGGTCCTGCTCCAGCAGTTTGAATTGTCCTATCCAATGCAAGAAAAATGCACTTGTTTATGTATAACCTCTTAAAATTCTCAAAGAAATCCTTAGTGCCTCCTAGAAACTGAGGCAACAAATCAATAGCTTTTTAAAGTATTTAAAATTTTCCCCTTCCAGACTTCTACAACATGGAGCTTCTCGATCTCTGCCATCACATTAACATTGACTTTGTGAAGATAAGAATAAACTGAACAGTGAGTGCAGGTCTAGCGACTATTTCGGTCACGTTTCACGTGTCAGACAGCTTGACGTAGCTGTAACCAATCTTCCTTCCTTGTTAAAATCATTTTTAAAGCTTAGTGATTTTAATATCGCTTGTCAGGCGAGGCGGCGTGCTTAAGAAAGACTGATTTAAATCTCGCTGAAAAGTATACACCAGCACCGCCAGCTCGCAAATGGGTCTAATAATAAAAGATCAGACACATAAATACTGCAAAAAATTTATTGAGAGAACTTACACAATGTTACTGAGGCTGATTATAAATTAAAATTGTAAAAAAAAAATAAAAATAGCAGGGTTAATATATCTAAATCCTGAACATTCATGCATTTTCCCCACATTTAATTATATACAGATGCATTACGGTATTAATAGACACTTAAATACATCGTCAATCATTAAAAGTCTTTATTTAGCATTTAAGTGGTTTAAGATCATTCTCAATCCAGCGAGGGCAATTAGATAATTGCCTGCCAGCAGAAAACTGATAGGAAACACTTTCTGTCTAGATAGAAAGACCTGTTGGTCCGGTTCTTCGTTTAGATTTTTCCCCCCACTTTTTGTGAACATTACACTACAAATGTTGTTTCATATTGCAATTCGCTCCATGGCAGAATAGGATACACAGTTAGAGAGATAGAAGATACAAGAGCAAAAAGAGCAGTACAGCGTACAGCCTCACCCTCATAATGGACCGGGATCTCGATTTTCGGTCCAATGACATAATGGCCCTCTTCCAGGCTATGGGCGGTGATCGTGGTCCACTGCCGGCATGAATGAATCAAGAGGTAGTCGTTTTCCCTCAGCCCTTCCACCAATTCCCCTGGAGAGAATGACAGGCCTATCAGTTTATCTACATCAACATGGAAATAGGATACTATCGTATCAGCGCCAGAAGTCAGTAAGAACAGAGACCGTACAGTGCGTTTAAAGACATTATCTTAACATAAAAAGGTACCTGGCAGTATATCACACGAACGCTGTAACGGAGAACTATGTGGGCTTTATTACAGTCATTAGCTAGTCAGTAGGGATGGAAAAAAGAATTGATTCTTAGACGCATCATGATCCTGGCCTTGCTACACAAGTAATCTGACCTTTACAAGGGCTTATGCATCATTTATTTCACACACTATACGCCACAGAATTTGCAAAGCTTTATTTGATTATAACGGAACAGAATTTTTTTTTTTTTTTATAGGATCCTCTGCCTGCTTGGACGTTTATCAAAAATTACCGGTGCTGGATCCAGACACTCGCTTTCAGTCGGTGCTTTGACCAAGGTTGATCAGGGTTACAATGTTAATACCATCCTGAACAGTTTGTTGCACGGGACCATACAAAAATACAGAGCTGGGGGGGGATTTATCTTATCCAATCCATGTTTTTGCTAGGTATGAGGAAACGAACACAGGCACGAGGAAACAACAAAACAAGAAACGCCACACATACTGTAGGTCAGGACCGAAACAAGGATCCGTGAGGTCGAAATCTGACCTGCTGCGCCGTCTGTCTTTTTTTCCCCGCACGTAAAAAAAAAAAAAACAGTACTTTACTTATATTGCTTTGAACCAGAGGTGACGCTGCAAAGAAAACGTTTGAGACAGGATGATTTGTCGAGGTGAAAATCTCACTCACGACCATTCTGTTGAAACGTTCTACTTTACTAGATAAAGTTGCAAAGTAATTAAAAACGTTATGTGATTCATTCAAATCCAAAAAAAACAACAACAAACGAGTTCTTTCACGACCTCCGATTCTGGACTGATTTCAGCAAAGCTTAAACATGTCAAGGACAGAGTGAGGTGCAACTGACTTGCTAATCATTAAACTGTGTGTGTGTGTCTACATAAGAGAATAAGCCAGTGTGTTTTGTGTTGTAGGAGTGCTGTCCTAAATGCCATGTCTCCCAAGTCATATTACATGCACATGAAGTCAGCAGGAGGCACATTCCAGTGTAGAAGCTCAGAGTCAAGAGATAAAAATAATAACAATAAACTTATCTCTCTGTGTAACCTGTTCCTGAACCAATGAGGCCCTTTTGTACAGAGGCTGTGTGTTTAGCCAACTAACACAGTTAAGCAGTAATAACTCAGTTGTTCTTTTTAATTATTATTATTTATTTATTTGTTTATTTATTTTTAATGAACTCTCACAGCTGGTTAACCAGAGTCGTCCCCGAGTTCAGTTCATTCGTCCTGCAGCTGCTGCAAAACTCCCCTGTTCACTTTAACACAGCAGCTCGGCTAAACTCAGGCGTTTAAAAAACAAACATTTCCACTCTTCGATAAACAGGTTAAATAACAACAAAACAATAAAACAAGCCTGGTAGCAATACACAACGCTGATACGACTTCCAAAAACCGGTGACTATAGCAACGTGGAGAGAAAATTTAAATCAATTAAGTAAAAAAGAACAAAACTAGAGCTAGCAGGCAAATGCTAACAATGCTAGCTGCCTGGCTAATTGTTGGAATTCCATCCGAGGAGCGCAGCCACCCACGCGCCCCGCAACTGACACACACGGTTTATTCCCGTTTACACTAACAAACCTTATCAAATAATAACAACAATAATACTACTACTACTAATAATAATAACTCCTACAAAAAGTTTAGTTTTTTTCCCCCGCTGTGGGATAAACGCAATCCTGACTTACTCACCGCTGTCTAGTTTAACAACCTGGGGCAGCCTGTAGGCGCTCACCAGGCGGTCCAGAGGCAGAGTTGTCGAGCTCCATGTTACATCTTTTAAACTGTTGTAGAGCATCGAGCCGAGCTCCATGTTAGCTCGCTAACACACCCGCGTCGTCAACCCGCCGCCACATTCATCAGCACCCGAACTGGCCTCTCTGTCATGGAGAAAAGCCTCGGTTTCTTGTTGTACACGGTCATGAAGCCATGTCAGTCCTCCGACTGTGTGTGTGTGTGTTTACACAGACAGGAAATGCCATGTATCCCTGACCATAGAGATCCGAGCGCCGCGCAGG
Organism: Channallabes apus; assembly: GCA_030522415.1. NCBI lineage: Eukaryota > Metazoa > Chordata > Actinopteri > Siluriformes > Clariidae > Channallabes > Channallabes apus. The sequence goes on along the minus strand of CM060108.1, from coordinate 19,574,528 downwards.
CCATTTCCTCTTTCCAACTAAAAGTCCATGTCGTTACCCAGGCAACCATCGCCGTGAATTCTGATTGGTCGAACGACAAGGTCAACGTTCCAACCCACGTACGATATACTTGAAACCTAGAGTCAAAAGTTTATACTCATCTTCTAGATCCTGATTGGTGCTTCTTTCTGCGTTGTAAAACAATACTGAAATATCTAATGATCTCTGTTGATATTGAGATGTGCCTGCTGCTTATGCTCTGTAATGCATGTTTCATTGGTGATTTTTGTGGTTAAATGAACTTCTCCTCTGCAGCAGAGGTAAGTCTCTGCTGCAAGACTACTGTAGATCCTGGGATGGTCATCATGGTGCTGGATGGATTTTGCAAATGCACTTGACAATACTCTTCTTGCAAGAACCACTGCTGACCCTCATGTCTTAAAATAACTACCTATTGTCATATGTACTATTCAATTGTTTTGAAAACAAAACAAATAAATATTGTTCTAAAATGATGACGTAGATGTTAGTGCTGTGGCTTTGCACCTCCAGGGTTGAGGGTCCGATTCCTGTCTCGGGTCTTCATAGAGTTGTGCATGTTCTCCCCATGCTTGGTGAGTTTCCTCCCGCAGTCCAAAGACATGCAGATTAGGTTAATTGGCGTTACGAAACTGCCTGTTGTGTGTATGTGTGCCCTGCAATGAGTTGGCGCTCTGTCCAGACCCCACGCAACCCTGTACAGAATAAGTGACAATGGCAGGAGGACATGGTGTTCTAGACTGCAGAAATTATATAATAAATCCAAACTTGTGTACAAACGTTTGACTTGTACTGTATGTACCCGGTCAGTCATACAGAAACAGCATAGTGCATGGGCAAGAGTTAAAGACCACAACAGACATCAAAATGAGATGAAATAAATATAATCTCCATGACTTCAACTATAGCTAAATTTCAGCACAGTGGCTGAGTGGTTAGCGCTGTTGCCTTGCACCATCAGAGTCTGGGTTCGATTCCTGTCTTGGGTCTGTGTGCATGGAGATTGCATGTTCAATTCTTGGTGGGTGTCCTCCCACAGTCCAAAGACATGCAGATTAGGTCAATCGTCATTCCCAAATTGTCTATTGTGTGTATGTATGTCCTGCAGTGAATTGGCACCCTGTCCAGGGCATTTCCCTCACCACAACACATCAGATGTCAGGTTTTATTCCTGTTTCACAAGCACTAGAAGATGAAGTTCACATGGCAGTTGAAGGCTGGAAAAGACCAGGGGATCTTTAAACTTCACCTGTGCAGCTTCAGTGAGCCTGTGTCCAAACTACCAGATTACTGTTCTTGGCTGACAGGCATGGAAGTCAAAGTGGTCTTCTGCTGTTGTACCCCTTTGACCTCACTGTTTGATGTTTCTTGCATGCTGAGATACTTTGCCGCACACCACAGTCGTATAAACAAAATGAATAGCTATTACACCCTTTCTCACAGCTCAGACTAATCTGGCCATTGTCCTGTAACATCTCTTATCAGCAGGGCATTTCTACCCATAATTTAGAAATTAACACAGTGTTTTTTTTTTCACCACGCAACTCTGTTTAAACTCTAGAGACTGTGAAAATCCCAGAAAATCAGCAGTTTCAGAAATACTCAAACCAGTCGATCCAAAGCAATCTGGCACCAAAATCTACGCCATAGTTTAATTTACTTGGTTCCCATTTTGATGTTTGTGCTCAGAGTTATTAGAATAAAAACTACTTTTATTTCTCTATATAATCCGCTGCTGCACTAATGCACCTATCCCTTGGTGCTTGGATAGCATGAAGGTGGAAAATTTTCTCAGTGCCCAGAGTCAGGATCGGAACTGTCTTTTTGACATCAGAAACTTTTGCCTCGCATGATCTTAAATTGCGCAAATGTGTGGAAATGACCTGGAGTGAGGTCAGGACTATACGGGGGATGTGGCAACAACTCCCACTCGAGTTCCTGTAATGTGCAATTGATGTTTGTGGATGATTGAGTGTACAGTTCCCACAGACAGATGCATCTTTTCCACTAGTTGGCAACAAGTTATCTGGTGATTTACAAGGATCAGGTGTTCCACTTGCTGAATGTTCACAGGAACATGGGGATATGGGCTTCTTTAAAATGTTTGCATCGTTAAAATATTTTACTGCTGCTAAGAGTCTTGTCACCATGCTGTGCTTGAAGTCTTCTGTAAATGCAATTCAGTTTTATTTGTATAGCGCTTTTAACAATTGACATTGTCTCAAAACAGCTTTACACAATCAAAAGAATTATTCAAGTTTGTATGGAATGTGAATGTGTATAAATCAAAATGTTCAGATAGTCCCTGGTGAGCAAGCCCGAGGGCGACACTGGCAAGGAAAAACTCCCTGAGATGGTAATAGGAAGAAACCTTGAGAGGAACCAGACTCAACAGGGAACCCATCCTCATCTGGGTGAAACAGATAGCAGGAAATTTTCTGGATTTATACAGTGTTAAGTGTTAGGTTCAGCTATAATAGTTGATGTTAATTGATGTTATAATAGTTGATGTAAAATGGAGTCCAGTAGTTATTGGAGACTCAGATAGACTTGTAGAAAGTTCCAGTCCTGAACTATCAAATTGTCAAGTCCTCAGAGAAACAGCTGACAACACCAGTCGAGGCCAGAACCATCTTCTAAGTAGATAGAATCATCCCCAGACACCAGACGCATCCCAAAGAGACACACAGGGCATCCATGCGACGAGACCTCCAACCAGAAACGGGGTACCAGGATGGATCAGACAGGTCCGGAGGGCAGAGGGAGTCTGGATCACTGGCAGCTCAGGAACCACATGTGTAGCTCGACAGAGAGAGAGAGAGAAAGAGTGAAAGGGGGAGACAGGGGGAGAGAGGAAAGAGAAAGAGGGGGAGAAAGAGAAGAGGAGGAGAGATTGCAATTAGGTATGGTCACAGTCACAATGTCTAATGTGAATGTATATTTACTGCAGAGTGCAAGCAGGGACTCCGGCAGGACTAACTATGACAGCATAACTAAAAGGGAGAGCCAGAAGGAAACACAAACATGAGGGCTCCCTGAGATGTAAAGCAAACAATCACCTCACCGTCAACAAACCTGAGTGATCAAACGAGAGTGAGGAAGACAGCATCTAAACATACCAGTTCACCATAATACTCTACGTCCATGAGTCCCCCAGATCTGCTCCTTTACCTTATGGCAAATCTATTTATAAAAATGCTTGGCTAAATAAATAGGTTTTTAGCCTAGACTTAAACACTGAGACTGTGTCTGAGTCCCGAACACTATTTGGAAGACTATTCCATAATTTTGGGGCTTTGTAAGAAAAAGCTCTGCCCCCAGCTGTAGTTTTCATAATACGCGGTACTGATAAGCAGCCTGCATCCTTTGACCGAAGTAAGACACTAGCAGTTCGCTCAGATACTGCGGCGTGAGACCATTTAATGCTTTATATGTCAAGAGTAGTATTTTAAAATCAATGCGAAATTTCACAGGGAGCCAATGTAGTGAAGATAGGATAGGGGTGATGTGCTCATATCTTCTGGTTCTAGTGAGGACTCTCGCTGCTGCATTCTGGACTAGCTGAAGCTTGTTTATGCACCTAACTGAACAACCAGACAGTAAGGCATTACAATAGTCCAACCTAGAAGTGATAAAAGCATGAACTAGTTTTTCTGCATCGTTTAGCGACAATATATTTCTTATCTTGGCAATATTTCTGAGGTGAAAGAATGCTATCCTGGTGATATTATCTACATGAGCTTCAAATGAAAGGCTGGAATCTATAATCACGCCGAGGTCTTTTACTGTTGCACTTGATGGAACAGAAAGGCCATCTAAAGTTACGGTGTGATCTAAGATTTTACTTCTAGCTGTATGCGGTCCTATGACTAGAACTTCTGTCTTATCCGGATTAAGCAGAAGGAAGTTAATTAGCATCCAATTTCTTATGTCCTGCACACATTGCTCAACTTTAGTAAGATGGTTTTTCTCATCAGGTTTTGTTGAGACGTATAGCTGTGTGTCGTCAGCATAACAATGAAAACTAATACCATGCTTACGGATTATGTTGCCCAAAGGAAGCATGTAAAGGGAAAAAAGCAGTGGCCCTAAAACTGAACCCTGCGGAACGCCAAACTCCACTAGAGAACATGCAGAATAATCACCATTTAAGTCTACATACTGATAACGTTCGGTCAAATAGGATCTGAGCAAGGAGAGGGCTGTACCCTTAATTCCTACTACATTTTCTAATCTGTGAAGAAGAATAGCATGATCAATGGTGTCAAAAGCTGCACTGGGGTCGAGTAATACAAGCATAGTTACACAACCCTGATCAGAGGCCAATAGAAGGTCATTTACTACTTTAACGAGTGCTGTTTCCGTGCTGTGATGAGGCCTAAATCCTGACTGATACAGTTCATGTATGCCATTTCTATGTAGATATGAGCATAGCTGTTCCGCTACTATCTTTTCCAGAATCTAAGAGATAAAGGGGAGGTTTGATATTGGCCTGTAATTGGACAGCTGACAGGGGTCGAGGTCAGGTTTCTTAATTATTGGTTTGATAACTGCTACTTTAAAAGATTTTGGAACATAACCAATGCTGAGTGAGGAGTAAATGTCAATCAGTTTTACCCATTCTTTCATGAGAAGTCCAGGTTTATCTTGAATGGCAACCATTTAAGCATCTTTATTAGTCTAACAATCTGGGATGCTTTTCCAATCATCTTAAACAAAATCTTTTAGTTTTTCGCTGTTTTCTCTTCACTCTGTGGTCTAGGTTAAAACATGATTTAACTAGGTGTATCCAAACCATTCACTATTGGTCTATATGGTATAGACTACTAGTACTACTACTGACTAGTAGTCAGTATAGGGACCCTATAGTCCGATTTGGTCCTGGAGAACCAAAATTGATGAGAGTTTGGCCTCTTTGGCATCTACATACCTATATTGTCCTAGATATTGCTCTTTTCACCACTCACAAAGAGGGTTTTGGTCATGACTTTTAAAACTGAGAGACTAGCTTGCGTCTAAGAAAAATAATACACTTTTAGAAAAAAAAAAACTAACAAAAAAAAACCCCAATAAATGTTTTGTTCTTCTGTAAGTACAGTATGGTAACCAAACAGAGACACTTCCTCTCCGACAGACTGGGGGTTGTCCTGGGTTCAGTTTCACATTCTCATCTGATGATAAAAAGGGACGTTAGGTTTCAGTTAGGTTTCAGCTGCAGCTGAGGGAACATGTCCTTCGTGAGCACTCTCCGCCAGTGGGATGAAGCAGTGGCTTGTGTTGAGAACAAGGACACTGTCTCTGCTCTCAGTATATTTCTGGACATCGAGGAGAAGACATCAAAAATCAACTTCAATATCGGATGCCTCCATCTGAACAACAATGAGCTGGATGCTGCAGAGAAGGTAAAGAGATTGTCATTGAATGAGGTAGTAAATGATTGATGATGAGTGAGATAAAAGAGATTATACCTTATCATATTGGTGCTGTTGTAGTTTTTTAATAAATCACATTTTAGATTAGAAACCATTTAAGTGGAAAAAAAAGGAAGTGAAGTTGTTTCAGTCCGTTATGTGCAAACTTCTCTCTTTTGAAGGCGTTTGACAGTAGCATCGGCAAAGATCAGCATCTGGCCGTTGCTTTTTTTCAACGGGGAATTACGTTTTACAAAAAAGAAAGGTAGGACATTTCAATCCACACTATAATTATATGTTATGCAAATTACGTTTATTATTAAATCAGAGGAAGTGTAGTGCAATTGCTTCAACATTGCACAAACAAATGTTAGGAAAACCCCTTCCTCATTTTTTTTTTTTTTATACTTATGCTTTCTGGATTTTACAACTCTATAATGAAAGACTCCTACAAATGTCTGAACATCTTTGTAGGTTTGAAGAGTCACTGATGGATTTCCAGCAAGCTTATAAAGAGCTAAGAGGAAACCAGCTGATAGACTACAAACCTCTTGGACTGATGTATAAACTTTACGCTTGTGAGGTGTGTGTTGAAAGTTTCATTCTTCTCTTGTAGATATGGAATCTTAAGCCAGTACTTCAAAATGGTTCAGCAGTTTTCACTAACAATCTCATTGGTTTGAAATTGTACATGAAATATGTCATATGGAAAAAGACTTACATATACAGCATGTTAAGGATGTTAATAGTTTTTGTTTTAAATAAACATTGCATGTAATGGATTATGTTTTACATTACAAAAATCCATTCAACAAATCAAACCAGGATTTTAAGTCAAGCAATAACAGAACACAGTTATGAGAGTAAAAACTCCCTTTATTTCTCTATATAATCGCTTGCTATGCTAATGCATAGTCCCAGAGTTTCATTTGTGCTTGCAAGGTAGAAAGTTTTCTCAGTATACCGGAGCCATGATCAGACTCCCTGCTTTATGTCTGTAACGCTGGCCTCCTAGGAACTCCTTTAATGGCCCAAACACGTTGCTTCAAGGGAGATGTGGAAATAACTCCCAACCGAGTTCCTGTAATACACATCCTGTAACATTTGCACCTTTCAAATGGTTTGCTTTAACTAAGAGTCTTATTACTGTTGTTGGTCTTTCGGCTGCTCCCGACAAGGGGTCGCCACAGCGGAATATCCAGTCCGCACTACAACTTGGCACAGGTTTTACGCCGGATGCCCTTCCTGACGCAACCCTCCCATTTTATCCGGGCTTGGGACCGGCACTGTATCCAGTGGCTGGGGTGTGGGCACTGGCTGGAATCGAACCCGGGCCTTCCGCATGGCAGGCGAAACACCTACCACTGAGCCACCAGTGCCCTTAAGAGTCTTATTACTGTACTGTGTCTAAAGTTTTTTTTGTAAATGTCACTCAGTTCTATTAGAAGTTTGTCCTAGTTTGACTTGAACGCCCCTTGTAAAAATGTAAAATTTTAATGTTTTCATGACCATCTGTGATAAGTGATTGTTAGAAATTGTTAGAATATGTTATTGTTCTCACAGTCATCCAGGTTTGTTTCAACCTTGAGAAAGGATTAACTGTTCAGTTACTATAAAGTCTATAAAGTCTATTTGCAGTCTATTTTGGAGAGAGAGAGAGAGAGAGAGAGAGAGAGAGATGATCTATGATACCACCCGGCTATAATCAAATACTGATGTGATGTAATGATGTGAGCAAATTGTCATGCTTCTCTAAAATGATGACTGAGGAGTGATGTGTGATCTTTCCCAGTATTAGCTCACAGTGTTTTATTGGTTTTGCACATTTAGGTGCTGCACAATATTGGACTTCTCTATGCGGAGATGGGGAAATGGGAGAACGCTCAGGAAAACCTGCTTTCAGCTTTGAACCTCCGTACAGATTCCAAATTCAGCCACATCGACAAAGCTCTGGAATCCATTTTGGTCTGTTAGGAAACACCATCCACATGATCCACATGACACTACTGTCACAAATGTGAAAGTCACTCTGAATATGTTGTTTTACTGCACTGTGTTGAACTAATGACCCAGATGCCTTCAGAACATTCCTATACTATATATACTGAAATAGCAAAATAGCTAACAGGTGAGCAAACTGCTATAAGCTAGCCTCTTAAACACAAGGAGAACAAAATCTGTGTAATATTTCCTTTATCATATTTACAGGATATTATATAAATGTGGATAAACCTGTGAAAATAGACTATAACTTCAATACTAACATGCTAACGAAAATGCTATGGAAAACTAGCCAGCATTAGCATTACTAACCCTAACCCTTAGCTTGACAGCTAACCTAGGTCAAAATCCCAACAGCTATACACCTTATTTACATGAGGTTTTTTATATATATATATATATATATATATATATATATATATATATATATATATATATATATATATATATATATATATATATAAATAAAAAAAAACAGTTAAAAAAAAAAACAATTGCAAAAAAAGAGCATTAAGATGAAATGATATACTCACTATACCTCTAGCTCACACAGTTTTGCTAGATTAGCAAGCCGGTTAGATTAATTTGGAAATCGGAAGCTGATTGCAGTAGATGTTGTGAGCAGCTTGAGATGTCAGAAGTTAAAAAGAGAAGTTCATCTATCTAACCTACTGTGTCTTGCTGAAGAACCTAACACCTAACCTTTTTGTCTGTAATGTAAGATAAGAAACAGGAAAATCACTACAGCCTGTAATTGCTTTCACACAACACGTTCTGATGTTATGTAAGATTGCAAGGTCATGTTTTGATGAATGATCAGATAAGGGCATCATCAAAAAGAATCATTCGATCTGTTTGCGTGTTTTCAATCTGTATTTTCCGTTGCTTAAATCCACTTACTCAATGTGGTATTGCGTAACCGTGTGTGCTTTACAAGAATATACTGTACATATATAGGTGACTGTGTTCTTGCTTACTCATGCATGCAGAAGCAGAAACTCTTTCCCCCGGTGGTGATTAGACCGGAGCTGATGTTTAAACCAAATAAGCACTATGTGGCAGAGCTGGAGAAAAAGGACTACCTTGGAAAGGCCAAGGTACTCAACCATCATCATTTCAGCGACTGATGTAATCAGTGATAGTGGAATAATGTTGGTTGTCAGAAACAAAAATACATATACTTATGGATGCTTTGTCCACACAGGTTATATCTTCTGTGGTTCCTGCTGATAATTTTTCCGGTTTCGCTCCTCTTCAGCCTCAAGTGAGTCTGGATACATTTCATTCTCTTTCATTCTTAAGACCGCAAACATTTTGGTTGACGCGGTCTACTTCCACGTTCATTCCGATTGATTTTAGCAAAATATACATTTACATTTAGGCAGACGTTCTTATCCAGAGCGACTTACATTTTTATCTCATTACACATCTGAGCAGTTAAGGGTTAAGGGCCTTACTTAAGGGCCCAACAGTGGCAACTTGGTGGTTGTGGGGTTTGAACCTGGGATCTTCCAAACCGTAGTCCAATGCCTTAACCACTGAGCTTCCCCTGGCCAACAAGACAAACAGACTAAATAGAAATAAAGAATCATTCTTAAAACTAGTTTGTTCACATTTAATATTATGTTTTTTTTGGCATGTCCAAGGAAATAAGTGCCTTTATATACACCGATCTGTCATATCATTAAAACCATTGACAGGTGAAGTCAGCAAGTGAACAGTCAGTTTTTGAATCTGATGGTTGCGAAGTAAGTGTGAGGATCTGAGCAATTTTGATGAGGCCAAATTGTGAAGGCTAGACGACTGGGTCAGAGCGACTCCAAAACAGCATGTCTTGGTTGGTGTTCCTGCCATCCAGGCTAACTACATACCAAAAGGAATACCAAATGAAGGACTGAGAGATGAGAAACTGGCGACAGGATCATGGGTACCCAAGGTCCATCCTGTCTGGTCTGAACCCAAAGAAGAACTACAGTAGTACATATCGCTGAAAACGTTAATACTGACTATAATTATTAGAGAGATGCCTCACCGCTTGGTGTATATGGAATTATAGAGCTTTAGTGTGCCAGTGCTGACCGCTGTCCACCCTAGACTTTGTCTGTAATAGGCATGTGAGCATCAGAACCAGATCATGGAGCAGTATGATAATGTGGAAAGGCTGGTGCATTTGTGTCTCTTACCTGGAGACACTATGCTAGACTATGGGAAGAGGGCAGGGACTGGTATGATGCTCTAGATAATGTAATGCTGGGAACTTTGGGCTCTGGCCTCCATGTAGATGGTATTATAACATATGCATAACATTTACCTAAGCCCTGTTCCCCCAGAACCAGTACACTCCTTCATTATAACAGTATTCCCCAATTGCAGTAGTCTCTTTCATCAGGAGAGATAATACATCCTGTGACGCAGAAATGTTGCCCATGAATGATTTGAGGAAGGATTAAGTTGTTGACTTGACCACCAAATTCCCCAGATCTCAGTGGTAAGTGATGGAAAAAGGCAGCACAAGGTGGACCTTCACAATATTATGAAAGTGTTTTTAATGTTATGGCTGATCAGGGTATGTTTTTTCAGATTTTTTTTATTTATTTCAAAAACAAATAAGGGTTACAGTGATCTATTTTAAGTTTGCAGAGCACATTATATGAAACATCATGAATTATGTGGATGATGTATAGGGTTATCACCCTTTCCATATTTTATCACCATCATTTTCTTCACATAGGTTGAAGATGCACCAGCTAAACCCAAGGCACCAGAAGTACTTAGGTAAAACCTCTCTGTTCACAAAGTAGACCAAGCTCAGAGAGTTGCAGTGTTATTTATAGTATTTGTACCTGTGAACCGCAGAGCCCTTGAAGGCGAACCACACACTGTTCTGTACGAATTAATTCCCGAGACCAAAGAAGAACTGGCTGTGTTACCAGGCAACATCGTTTTCGTTCTTGAAAGAGGGACTGACAACTGGGCGTCTGTTATTTTCAACGGAAGGGTACGTTGTGTATGAGTTTTTATCCGCTTTACTGCATGCCCAAAATGCATGATTTATGATGCAATGGTTGACTATAAAAACAGTTCAAAGAACACTATTCATCACTAACTTAGAGGAAGTTATCCACATCACACTGTCAATGAATCCACAATGAATCCACTCTGCTGGATGACTCACTGTATAAATATATTTTTCAATAACATCAAGCAAAGATGAAATAATATAAATTCCACAAGCTTTGAATGGTCCCTATTTCTATATATTTTTTTTTATCTTCCCTGTCTAAAAGCTGCATCAGCCATCATGTTAAAAAGATAAAAATCATGAATGAATGTGAAGTTGCATTGAGGAAAAATAAATAGAAATCACAGCTATATTTACTAGTGAAAGTAAGAGCATTTCCACATAGACATACACAGTGCAACAGGAACTCACAGGTTTGAGACTAAACAGCTGTGGTCATAGGAAAACCACTTGTAAGTGAAACTAATCAGAAACAAAGGCTTCAACATTGCGATGGAGCATAAAGATTAAACTTGAGTCCAGATTGCCCAGAGTGATGGGACAGTGTGCATCAGTGATACAAGCTCTGGAGGCAGTGTTATGATCTGGGGTTGCTTCAGTTGGTCAGGTCTAGACTCAGCAACATTACTATATATGGCAAATAAATTAAAGAATTAAAAAAATTGGCCAGGCAGTATATTTATAGTATTTTACAAAATGTCTAAGTGGAGTGTATATTTTTTGATTATGTTCTCATCTCCAGAAAGGACTGGTTCCCTACAATTTCCTGGAGCCACTGAATATGGCTGCAAAGATGGTGCCGGTAAAGTGCTCGTTTTAATATGTGTGCTTAAAATAATGATACACTGCAAATAATTAAACCAAAGGAAAACCCAATTAAAAGTAACAAGTAAATTACAAGTAAAGCATTTAAATATGTACAAATGTCCTTGAAAACAACTAGAATTCCAAAAAAATCTCGTTGCTGATTTGAAGCATGTTTTCAAGCCAAAACTTCTTATTTCTAATCCTATTCATTCAGACATTTTGAATCGTCGAAAAAGATTTTTTCTTTTTCACTTAACTTTGCACCTACTTCTCCGAATCTAAAAGAAGGATCACCGAGTGCCTCTTTTCTGTAGGTTGCACCATCTATCACCGATGAAGACATACCGGCTCCGCCTAGACGACGAGCGCCCAGCAAACCTGGGGGTAAAGCTGATAAGCAGGCTACAACAACCGAGGTACCACATACTACATACACACACACACAATGTGTATTTTCCTTCTCACTTGTTATAATTGAGCATATATATTATAATTCCAACAATTAATTCGATTTGTTCGATATTATTTTTATCACTAGACAACAGCTGCTGTTGATTTCTCTAAATGCATTGTGAAAGTGCACTTCCTGTTCACCATATCCTTCTGCATTGCACCAGGACAGCCGTATGAAGTCATTCTTAAGATTATCAGCACTAAACTCAAGCGACCTGCTTCAACACTCACTCTCAGGTACCTACAGCTGCTATAAAATTATACTAAACTCTACATAGTACAATCCAAATGTTCTAGTTATCACGATCAATTCTGGCAAAAATGAAGATTATGTACCTTTAAAATGTTCAAAATCAGATAATACTGTACATGTATATATCAGTGCCATGATATATGAGAAAAAGTTACATGGACTATACCATCAAAAGTCTAATAATCCTTCTCTCCGTATCCTGGCAGCTATTTTAAGCCTGGATCCACTGAGAAAGTAACAGTTGATGAGTCAGAGGTGGCGGCGTTGTGGACCTCCGTGAGCAACAGCCGTCTCACACTGTGGTGTTCAGCCTCCGAGGTACCGCAATTCAAATTCTCCCGAAAGAAACGTGTCGTAACCATTACATCCCATAATAGTAGCACATCATTTCTCCATGTCTATGTTTACATTAAATGCTTTTTTTTACCTTCAGTAAGTTTAGGGTATTATTTTTCCTGTTTTTAATACTACTGTATTACACTACCCAGCCAAAAACACTCACCATCACAGAAGAGTCAGATTATTGGCCTGTATCGAGCAAAGAAATGAAATAAGAAATCTAGACACATTATTAATATTCGAGGAACACTTAAACGCTTGGTGATGATGCATCACAAAATCTATATTTATTAGTGAATTTAAGAGCATTTCCTAAAACAAGAGCCAAAAAAAAAGGCTGTGTGGCCTTACAAAACCACATGTTAATGGGCAAAAAAATTGTTTAGTCGTTTGTGTGTTGGAAAAAACTCAAGTTGCTACAGAGCATAAATGTTGGACTTTGGAGCAATGGAAAAAGGTCATGTTGTCTGATGAGTCCAGGTTCACGCTATGCCAAAGTGAATGGTGTGTCAGGGTAAGAAGGGACGCAAGTGAAGCGATGTATTTATAATGCATCATGCTCACTGTACACGCCTCTAATCTGGGGTTATTTCACTTGGTCAGGTCTAGACTCGGCAACATTATGTGAGGTCAGCCGATTACCTGGAGATATTAGTGTGCCTTTTTAAAATGGCAGGGTTGCGTCAGGAAGGGCATCCGGCATAAAACCTGCGTCAAGTTGTTGTGCAGATCGGATGGTTCGCTGTGGCGACCCCTAGACAGGAACAGCTGAAAAACTAACAACAGCAGCTTACAGCAGATATAATCAAAAACAGTATCTCAAAATGTTAAAATATTTCCTAATATCAATTAAAACAAGCATTTAAAGTACAGAAATGTCCAACTTCATTTGTGCGCTCACTCAGCAACGAATTACTGCACAGATATGGTGTGACAAGAGAGCGATCAGCCTGTGGCACTGCTGAGGTGTTACTGAAGATCAGGTTGCTTAGATAATAGACTCATTCTCGTCTATGTCTTCATATCGTGTCGGTGTTTCTCATCTTCCTTTTGATACGACCCCATGCCAAACCTCTTTCCAGTGCCACCTGAAAATGGCTTAACTGCAACTCCCACATATTGGATTTTACTTTTCGCATTTTCACTTCCATCATCGTTACCACAATAACTATAACCTATAAAAATTAACCCATCAGGACTTGATTCATCAACTTAGCCATGTGATAGCTGTGCAACTCATTTCCATCCATCCATCCATCCATTTTCTTCCGCTTATCCGAAGTCGGGTCGCGGGGGCAGCAGCTTCAGCAGGGATGCCCAGACTTCCCTCTCCCTGGCCACTTCTTCCAGCTCTTCCGGGAGGATAGAAGAGAGACATAGTCCGAGAGACATAGTCCCTCCAGCGTGGCCTGGGTCTTCCCCGGGGTCTCTTTCCGGTGGGTCGTGTCCGGAACACCTCACAAGGGAGGCGTCCAGGGGGCATCCTAAATAGATGCCCAAGCCACCTCATCTGGCTCCTCTCGATGCGGAGGAGCAGCGGCTCTACTCTGAGCTCCTCCCGGATGACTGAGCTTCTCACCCTCTAATCTCTAAGGGAGAGCCCAGCTCATGACCGTCCATCAAAATTCCTCATTTTAGAGAAAGGTTCATTAAATTCTATCCAAATAAAAGGATGCATTACGATATTCCTTTTTCAACATGCTTTTATAACTTTTGCAGCAGCAACTCAGGTTTGCTCAGTTTTGAGTCACCATATTTGAAACTCATTAGTCGTGTTGCTATTAATATTCTTTTCTTTCTCCCAAACAAAAAACATCCCTGTGAGCACCAGCTTTTAGACCAGTTCTACTTTCTGGATCCCATTTTAATATCACCACCGGCTCTTTCTTCCACTTCTGAGCAGTTGCAGTTCTACAGTAGACATCTAATGTAATAGATGTCTATGGCTACATGCTTGGAGACATCTGACCATCAACCTGTGCGTTTGTTGAATAACCTACTCCCAATTTAGTCCCTTTTTGCTGTTATACAATCCTCCATTGTTCTGGAAAGTGCTTCCACTAGATTTCAGAGTGTGGCTGGGGATTTGTTCTCGTTTAGCCACAAAAGCATTAGTGAGGTCAGGTTTTGGTGTTAAGTGGAAGGTCTAGGGTGCAACCGGTTTTCCACTTCATCCCAAAGGTGTTCAGTGAGGTTGAGGGCTCAGATCTCTGCAGGACACTCAAGTTTCTTTACTCCAAGCTTGGCAAACTATGTTTTCATGGAACGTGCCTCATGCACAGGGACACTGTCTTGCTGGAACAGATCTGGGTCTCTATACAATAGTGGTTCCAACTGGGTGGCAGCAGTTTAAGGGAGAACTACATATAGGTTTGATATCCACAACCTATTATTGGCCACATAGCGCAACTAGCTTTTGTGTAATCACTGTGTGTTTTAGGATAAACCTGTGACTCAGGAGAAGGTGGTGGCTCTGTATGCTTACGAGGGCTCCACACCTGAAGATCTGGATTTTGCTCAGGGGGATGTCATCACTGTCCTTTCTAAGGGTAAAGAATTACAAATTGCTAGAATAATTTAAAAAAACAACCCAAAGAATCATGAAATTTGAAATTATGTTTTTATGTATATTTTATGTATATTTTATATTTTATCATATATTTTATGTTTCTTTTCCTTTTCAGTGAATGAAGAGTGGTTTGAGGGCGAGTGCAATGGGAAAACTGGCATCTTCCCATCATCTTTTGTTGCAGCTTGAAGGATAATCAGTGATTCAGAAGTCTGACTGATTAAATAATTCGCCTTAGGATTTTGTTATTTAAGCTTAAGTGTAATTCCATCAGCAATGCTGAAGTGCAGTTTTTATTAGGGATCAATGTGTGTCTCCACACTTACACTGTCTCTTTCTTATAAACATGATTAATACAAGTCTACATATTTTATAAACATCATTTAGTTTTGGAAACTATTTGTGCGCAGACTTTTTTCCATTAAGTTGTTTTTATTCATTTTTGTTATTGACCATAACTAAACTGTAAGCAATGAAATATGATGATATGTTTATGTATTATACTGTATGCCTTTACCTCACCATAATAAAGCTGATCAAGAACTGTCTGTTTTATGCATTCATTACTGACGTTATGTTACACCAATCAGCCATAACATTAACACCACTGCCAGGTGAACTGAACAGCACTGATGACCAATGACCAAGTCCAATCCATGGAATAGCACACACCTTACAATAGGTTGAGGTTTAATGTTGTGTCTGATCGGTGTACAGTATGTGAAGCATCAAGTCCCTGTGTATGAGCTGTTACTACAGAAATGCCAACATGTTCGAATTCGCACATTAATACACTGTAAACTTATTATTTGAATCACCGCTGGCTGTCACAGGGTTTTTAGAAACTAATCAACACTTTGTGATCAACAACAATATAGAATCCAATAGTGCTGTGGTATAATACACTACCAAGTTTAGACTCGCCTTCTAATTCCATGATCTTCCCTGATTTTGTATTGCTTTCTACATTATAAAACAATGCAGAAGGCACCCAAAGTTGAACAGTTGATATTGAGATATTGTCTGCTACTTACGCTCTGTAACCATCACTGTGAATTCCGATGGGTCGAACCACAAGGTCAAAGTTTATACTCATCCTCTGATTCCTGATTCCGAAAAGAATGCTGAAGGCGTCCAAAAATATGCAATAATCTCCTTTGCACAGTTGATTTTGAGACATGTCTTATGCTCTGTAAAGCCTTCATAACAACTCTAATCCCTTGTGCTGTTTGTTAATTGGTGATTTCTGAGTCTGGTATCTCTAAATGAACTTCTCGTCTGCAGCACAGGTAAGTTCTGGTCTTCATGAGAACCATGGTGCTTGATGGGTTTTGCAAATGCACTTCACAGTACTGTTCTTGCAAGACCTGTTCCAGAACATCTGACCTACTTGTCTTAAAATAACACCTGTTGTTCCTTAATTACCTAATACTATATGTGTTATTTCATGAAAAAAATCCAGTGTTGTAGTATCTAGGATGTAGAAAAAAAAAAATTCAAACCTGTGTCCAAACTTTTGACTGGTACTGTACATCTCCAATTTCAACATTGTGTACTTAAATAAAAAACCAAACCGATGAAAATACTTCCTGACTCCATGGTTTTGTCACATCTTTACATGCCAAAGAACCCAAGTAAGGTACTGCTTTCCCTGCTTTTTCTGCGGGACAGAAAAATGAAGAATAATTTTACTCTGATTAGATCAACACTAACCACAGGAGTGGTTACGGAAGCAGAGCCATTATCATTGCAGGTTGAAGAAAGATGGTGGCAAAACACTCAAACCTTAAACCTTTCGGCTTTTGCTTAAAGGGAAAACTCTAAGTCCATATGGTTTCAGGCTGAAAATGTCTACAAACCGTATGGTCAGGGTTGAAAACAGCATGCAGTTCTTCATCAGAAAACCAAGAATCAAGAGGAAAAAAAAGACAGAAAAAGTATATTAAACTGTATATATATTTTTTTTATTGTCGGTTGTACACTGAGTTTTCTTCAAGCAGGAGACCTATTTCAGTTTTTGTTGTTTTTTTTTTTTTTGCTTTGTTCTTGATTTTTCTTTCTTTCCAGAAGCACATGGCTGTGACTTGGCTTATTACAGTATGTGCAGAAGCTCAGAGATGACAGTCTAAATCCCTGGGCATAAGAAGCAATACAGAATTGCTTTCGAACACCGCCTGCTAAATGAATAACCTCACACTTGGTTTATATCCATGTCCTTTGTGGAATCTTTATCCTGAGGTTTACAAATGCCTTCTCTTTTTGATTACAGAAAATAATTCTGACAGTCGGCCTTAGCTTAAACAGGGCATATTACATCCATAATTACGCACTTCTGCCCGGTGTCAGTGGATTGACGCCTCCTCTGAGTTTTATATTAAACATGATGTAACGATGTTCGAGCAGTGCTGTCCCGTCTTTCTCATTTCCTTTGGGCCTCCAGAGTGTTTCTTGCAGTTTAGTGCTTTATGATGAGGTCAAGCAGTCTTTACCTCCTCCTCATAAGCGATCGCGATACCGCGTCTTCCCTCCACAGCTTTAACCACTGGTGTTTCCCCCAGCTTAGGCTCCAAACCCTGCCAGCTCCGGCCGGCGAGAAAAGACGCTGCCAAGAGAGAGCGCAAATCGTTTATTAATGCACACACAGTATGCTCTGCATTAGATCAATGAGACTTTTCCTTTTGCCACACCAGAGGGCAATTAGACTGGAAATGATGCTGATTTGTACCTCCTCATGATTACAAAATATGTTTGGATGTTTTCAAAGGATTATCGGATGTGTACAATCTGTTTACAGTCCAAACATGGCTGTCCAGATTTAAAACATCCTGTAGTGACAGGGGTATTGTGTCTGAAAATCTCAACAGCATTTTCCGAACACCATCTTTGTTGTTGTTCTAAAACAGGATCTAAAAGTGTGTGGTGTTTTATTCAGTCGATTATTTAAGATCCAATTAAAAAACAACCATGTAGAAGTAGAAAATGATCCCTTTTGTATATTCTCCTTTTATATTTCTGCAGTTCTTCCAGCTCTTTACCTGCAGTATTTGTGTTGGCCAGAGTTAGAGTCTGATTCCTGACCACAACTGAAGAAGGCAATGACGAACCATCTGTTGACTCAGTAGAGGATCATAAACAGGAAGTCCGCAATGCTCCGGTGATCAGTGACACATCTGTTGTGTCATCATTAGCGGATTGATCTGACTCAGGAAAGTCCACGTGACTGCAGCCTCCTGTGTAACATTTGGGAAATATATAATTACAATAATTATAGGCAAAAATATCCCATTCAGGCATAAAAAACATAGAAACATCACAGTGGCAGCCGTCAACAGTCCTGTGATCGGTCTTCACACCAACACAACACAGTACAGGTTTGGTATTTTCAAAGCCATACTGGTACTAAACCAGTGTTTTAGGCGAACGTCTGCTCTGACACCGCTACTCAACTCCGCATCTCTTATCTTACAGTAGTTAAGAAACAAAAAAATAAAGCATAAAGTCGTGTGTGAATACAGTAATTTAGTCAGAGTAGACCAAAAGAGGGAGGACAAATTAAACTAAAATGCCATAAATATCAAAAATATAGTCCTGCATCCAACAGGTGCATCCAGAGTCAAGTACAGTGGCATTTAATCGGGGGGAAAAAACTGAAGCAAATGTATAAAAGCTGGGGAACTTAAAAGGATGGCAAAACCTGAAATGCCAAGAAAACACCAGCTAGGCTACTGTGGTTTAATCGAGGGGTGTTCAATTCAAACCAGGACTTTAGATGAAATTTTTCGTGAATGAAGGTGTTAAAAACTATTGGCGTCTACTTGAAGCACAGCACGATGATGAGACTCTTAGCTGCTGTAAATGTCTAAATGGTGCAAACATTCAAC
This sequence comes from Channallabes apus, assembly GCA_030522415.1. Lineage (NCBI taxonomy): Eukaryota > Metazoa > Chordata > Actinopteri > Siluriformes > Clariidae > Channallabes > Channallabes apus. The sequence continues at coordinate 19,555,774 of CM060108.1, read as the reverse complement.
AAGTGGAACGTCTGATCCTTAAAAACTAACGGATAAATTGTTGCAACTTGCGGTAGAGAAGCATCAGTCTGTGGCAACTGTACACACTATTACTTGCACATTACAGGAAACTCGAGTGGGAGTCATTGCTACATCCCCCGTACAATAACCTCCTGACCCGACTTCAAACCATTTCCACATGTTAGGGACATTAAGGAGTTCCTGGGAGGCCAGTGTTTCAGATGTAAAGCAGGCGATCATGACTCTGGTGTACCTTGATGGTATCCAAGCGCTGGTTAAAATGCTAGTATAAGTGCATTAGTGTAGCAGGGGAGTTTTTACTCTCATCAGTGTGTTCTGCACAATTAAAAGTCCCGGATTGATTTGTACAGCCCTAATTTATAATGTTAACCACCTGTATTTCTCTCATGGCACAAATTACTGTGTGCAAGTAAAATAAGAAATCCGTATTATTTTTTTTAAGTAGATCAAATGTAAAAAGGCATAACTGAAATGAAAGGTCGCTTCAGCCGTGTTCATCAGCACGAACTACAGACTCTAGTGATGACACAAATATCCAGTTCAGGGTCAGGCTGGTGCTCAGGAACCACACGAAACTGCCCAGGTCCTGGACTTCCATCACTACCTACTACGTACGATCCGCACTATGTTTCTCTGGAACTGTCCATCTACACAGGCTGAATGCCTTCTTACTCGTCAACCAAGAAACGCTTTGAAAACTGACGTGCTTGTCCCGTAACTGCAGCAACGCATTGGCGGTAAATCATTTGTACGTGTGTCATTGTCTGTGACCTGAATAAGGGCGTGTGTACAGTACATGCAGGTCTGTTCATTCTATTCATCTGCAGCAAAGCAAGTAGTACAAAGCCAACTTTGAAGTGTCCTGTCTGTCACACAAAAACCTCTGAAAGATGAGATGATGGTCTCTGAGCCTGAAATATCCTGAACACAAAGAGAAATCTAACCACAGATTTACTAGCGCTCATGGTCTACCGGCTTGCCGTATAAAAAATCGCACTGGTTAGAATATCATTTTCAGTTGATACCTCATCAGAAATAAAAAAGGCATTAAATTCTGGATACAGTGAAGAGCTCCACTTCTACACGATGATGTAATACAGTATATTCATTACAATCACTGAATTCATTAAATAAAATTCAAAAGTATATACCAGACAGCAAGTCTTGAAAATCAGTGATGTATTCTCCACTCCACTCGCGATTCTTGTTACAGGCCACCTCCATCTCAAACGGCGTCACCACCGGCCTGTAGAACTCGCTAGAGTCCAGCAGTGAGTTCTCTGGACAAGCCACTAACACGTACACATCGATCTCGAGGAAGTTGGCCAGCTTTGACACATTGATCTTGCCCATCGCGAACATATAGCTCTTCTTTCCGGCCTTGTGAATAATTTCTTTAAGCTGCTCGATGATGCTCAAGTAGTTTGCGACGCCCAACGTGCCCGCCAGGATTCCCACCACGTTGGCGTCCTTCGCCCGCTCGATGGCGTAGTAGCGCTTCATCAGCGCTCTGTTGATGTTGATCGATTCGGCTCGGCCTGTCGATGTGTCGGGGTCGAATGAACCGAAAGCGCAGCGGTTCCACGTCATCATGAAGTTAGTGAGAGAAAGACCCTCGTGGCCGACGTAGAACATCCTGTAGTCCTCGATGCTCTTTCCTGGTTTTAAACCAAACTGCCGGCCGAATTTATGAACACGCCCGTCATCTGAGTGAATGCTGGCTTTAAGGGATCCGTAGTACACCTGACCTTGTGAATGATCCGCTCTTAGTACAGAGAACACAGCGTTGGGGTAGGAGTCACCCAACAGCCTTTGGAAGTCATCTAAAAAAAAAAAAAAACACAGATATTACACTTTATAGTGGAATAACAAAGCAAGCTAAAAAAACAACAACTAAGAAAAAAACTTATGTTGCTTGTTTAAGTAGTTTGATGAAGATTGATCCAAAGTATTAGCAACCCAGTCATTGGGTTCAATATTTGCACGCTGCATCGCTCTACACATTTTACTGGAACGTGTACGCTATGATGTTAGCGCTGTGCAATTAATTAAATTGTATTTTCAATTACAATTTTGCCTTGAAATGATTCTAAAAACGATATCCAGTGGCGTAGTGGTTAGCACTGACGCCTCAAACCAATAGGGTCTGGGATTCGATTCCTGCTTCTGGTATGTGTGCGTGGAGTTCTCATGTTCTCCCTGGACTTGGTGTGTTTTTCTTAGAATGCCTTTTTCCTCCCAAGTGCGAAGACGTGCAAATTTGGCTAATTGGATGGTACCAAATTGAGCAAAGTGTGTGTCCTGCGATGGATTGGCCCCCTGTCCAGAGTGTGCAGGATAAACGCATAGATGAGGAATGAATAAATGAAAGATATCCAGTGCATCCATTTGCCTTAAGGTGCTTTTTTTTACATTATTGTTTTACAGTTTAAATATATTTAAAGTAAAAAAAAAAAGAAGAATTATATGTTGATTTTTTTTCAAACGAATATATATGTACAGTGTTTCGAAAGTCAATGTGAAATCATGTCACATAATCACGATCTTTGACCCATGAAAGATATGTGAAAGATATGTCTTTTTGTGTTTTATTTTAAATCCATTTCATCAACTTCAAACAAGTACCATTTAAATGCTTGTGGCACTGCATCGCTGGAAAAGCATTGTGAACTCACAAAGCAGTTCCTCATATATAAATAAATTAATAAACAAACCTGGGGAGATACCCACCCATAGCGTGTAAGTAAGTGACATCATACAATATGATCACATGACTCTCCCGGTCAGGGTAGAGTTCCCTGAATGCTGCAGCACACTCCTGCACACTGATGGGTCTCTTTCCGAACACGTACATGAGAGGCAGACGTCCAGACGGACTGAGACACGAGCGGCCGTAGTGCACGATGCAGTCAGCGCCGACGTGCTCAGCGGCCACTTCATCCACGCAGCAGCTGAGGTGCCGAGCACAACGCAACATGTGGAGCAGGGATACATATCAGCTAGTTCAGTGATAATGATGTAATCAGTGAGAACAGATTTTACCTGCCATAGGTGGTGTCTCCTAAAATATACGTCTTTGCATTGGTTTCCCTCTCCAACGCTGCAGAGACTGCTACAGAATCTACCAGGAGCTCATCAGGAAACTGCAAAGCTACCTGTGTTCAATAAGAGACTGTGATGATTTACAAGAAAGCGGCTAATACTGGTCTGCATTTTTTAAATAATCTGCATCTAAAATATTAGATGTTAGGAGCACCACAAAATACCGTGAAAAGTTTGCCTGAAAAATCAGATTTCACCTTTTGGAAATTGTTACTGGTAATAAAGGAACAGGTCTCGTTGATCTGATAAAGTTCCTGTAGATCTTCAGGCCGGATTCCTGATTCACTGAGATTCACGTCCACACTGCGCTGTAACACCGTCTCACTGTTACTGCTGAAAACCTCCGCCATGGTGCTCAAAGCCGGAGAGCTACATTCAGCACCTGGACCATACAGAACAGAAAACCAAAGAAATAAATGTTAAACTGTGGTAAAGTTTATTTTTGTCACCTAATTATAAAAGTGAAACATATATTCTAGATTAATTATGCAACATCTTTTTTTTTTTTTTACTTTTCTTTGTTTGAAAATTGATAATTACAGGTTACAGCACAAGAAAAGCAAAAATCCAGTATCTCAAAATACTAGAATGTTTCATTTCATGCTTTAGTATATTACTATTTATACAGTATAACAACATATCGTATATCTCTTAGTCTAGTTCAGGACACACAAATCATGAGGAAGGCTGCTGATTTGACAGTCATCCAGAAGATGATCATCCACAAGGAGGGTAAGTCACAAAAGAGCATCACTGGGTGTTTGCAGAGTGCTGTACCTAAGCATATTCAGAGAAAGTAGACTGAAAGGAAAAAAAGTGTACAAACGACTGGCATGACTGCAGCCTTAAGAACATCATCAAGCAAAGACAACTTGGGAAAGTTTCACAAGGAGTGGAGTGAGGCTGGAGTTAGTGCATCAAGAGCCACCATGCACAAGCATCTTCAGGAAATGGCTACAACTGTTGCATTCCTAGTATCAAAAGTCACTACTGAAATACAGACATCAGAAATGTTGTACCTAGGCTAAGGGAAAAAAAGAACTGGACTGTTTTCATTGTTCCAAAATCCTCTCATTTTGCATTTCATTTGGAAAGCAAGGTCCCAGAATTTGGAGGAAGAGTGGAGAGGCACAGAATCCAAACTGCTTGAAGTCAGGTGTTACATTACCACAACCCGCGATAATTTGGGGTGGCATGTCAACTAGTGTTGGTCCACTGTGTTTTATCAAGTTAAACGTCAACCAAGTGATTTTAGAACACTTCATGTTTTTATTTGCAGACACGTTTTAATGTCAATTTCTTTTTCCAGTAGAACGTTACACTTGCCCACAGTGACAAAACTATCACTCAATTGATTACTGACCGTAATATTACTATACTTTTTTGTACATAATCTATATAATAAATAGCCATATAATCTATGGCTAAGCTATTGTTGTTATTATTATTATTATTATTGTTTTATTCCAGATTTTCTCCCTAATTTAGTCATTTCCTAATTTAGTCGTTAAGGCTGCGACTACTACCACTCAGTCGGGAGGGCCGAAGACTATCACGTGTTTCCTCCGAACCACATGACACCACCCGACCGCATCTTTTCGAACTGTTCACTCGCACTCCGTTGGGGGTGGCGTAACACACTCGGATGACAGCGCTATCTGTGAGCTCCGTTTGCGTGATCACGGCTGTAGAAGATTAATGTCGGAGCACTAAGTACTATACGTACTCAATCAGCTCCCTCTAGACCTCCGGCTGTGAGAGGTTACAGCATCACCAGGAACCGAACCAGCGATCTCCGGATGATAGGGCGAGCACTTTACCACTGCGCCACTCGGAGGCCCTGGCTAAGCTATTGTTAAGATGAAAATGAGAAACACATGACCTATCGATATAGACGAGCTGAAGGCAACCTGGTCTTCTCACTAGTGCCACAGGCTGACCTCCTCCACTTCATGCTGCTTTGATTCAGTAATTTGTGCTTAAGGACCAGACAAGACCAAGTACTGAGCGCAAAAATTTATATACTTTTTCTGAATTTCTGTATTGTAAATCCTTTTCTGTTAGATCTTAGGAACTATTCCAGTATTTTGAGATACTGGGTTTTTTTATTTTGTTAGCCGTAATCATTGAAATTAAAACAAACAGACATGAATAATGAATCCAGACTACATACGAGCTTCATGTTTTTTAAGTTAAATTACAAAACAAAAAACACTTACATGATATTCTAACTGATTTAGCACTGCATAGTCAACAGTTTCACTGTTTCCTTCTTGCACAAACCTTGGTTGGAGGGTTTTGAAGCTTGGGAATAGAAATAAATAATAAATGAATAATTAAATAAACACACACACACACACACACAGCTGATGCAGGGAATGCAATTTTAAAAACTAACATGAAGGTTTAGTATTTATTTTTAAAAATATTATTAAAGTGGCATATTTTCTAAACATTTATCTTTGTACACTGAAAAATATAACCTGAAGAAACTGACACATCAAACCTAATAAACACATTATGATGTTTACTGGTGATAGCATGCAGCTAACAGCTAAGGACAAGACTCAGCAGCGCAAGAGAATAATGTACATTTAAAAAAATTAAGACATTTTATATATATATATATATATATATATATATATATATAAACTGTAAAAGTTAACTGTACATACTAAAGTAAAATATCGCTGTTCAACAGAACTGACTTCCACGTGAAGGGAGCTGCACTTCAGGGATGCGGTCTTCTTCGCTAGATCGAGCCACATTACTCTCCAGCGCTCTGCTGCCCTCTAGCGGACCCGGAAGTGCTGCCGCGTATCAAACCGGGAACTATTTCCGGAATCTCATTAGGTTATAAAAGCGACTCGATTTACTGGAACACTGAGTCTCAGGAGAGTTCTGGAAAACCTGTTAACGTCACGCGCATACAAACTACAGCATCAATGCAGAATTACTGCATAAACACACACACACACACTTCAAATAAAAGTATTTTTGTTTTCGGTTTTTTTTTTTTTTTACTTTTATGCCTTTTGTCTGAACTACACAAAGACATTTGCGAAATGACTGCAATGTTTTAATAATTGTATTATTATTTGCACCTCAGGTGATAAGATACACACTGATCAACCATAATATTATAACCACCTGCCTAATAATCCACCTTTTACCATAAGAACTACAATATGCTGTGTGTTTTGACACATTTCTACTGGAACCAGTATTAAAATTTTTCCTCAATTTGAGCAACAGTAGCTCTTCTATTGGTTCGGAGTACATAAACCAGCATTATCTCCCCGTGTGCATCAGTGAGCCTTGGCCACCCATGACCCTGTCATCAGTCTACCGGTTTTCCTTCCTTGAATCAATTTAGCCATGTCCTGACCCCTGCAGACCAGGAACATCCCACTAGACCTGTCCTTTACCCAGCACAATTTCTCACAGTAACTGCATTTTCAATATCTCCCTACAATGGCGGCTGAAAATGAGTGGGATATATTAGGAAGTAGATGAAAGAAAAAAAATATCAGAAAACGTAAGGATTTGGGGGACTTTGACAAGGGTCACATTGTAAAGGCTAGAGGACTGAGTCAGAGCAAGTCCAAAACCGCAGGTCTTGTGGGATGTTCCTAGTCTTCAGTGGTCAGGACCACTGACTGATGCACATGGAAAGTGAGTGAAGCCTGGCCTGTGTAGTCTGACCCAATATAAGCACTAGTGTAGATCAAATTGATGAAAAGGTTAATATGCTGGTTGTTACAGAAAGACCTACTCAATATTAGTCATAATGTTATGGCTAGTCAGCGTGAAAGTCTTGTTCATAGATTCATAGGTTGGTGTTTAATTAACGACATCAATCAAGTTGCAACATCATCTAACATTCTAAACAAAACAATCTGAGATCAGATAATAAATAATATATTACATTAAAATTATGACAAGATAACTCAAAATTACAATATAGAGTGCAATATATAAAAAAATAAAATAATAAAGTCAAAACCAAGTCAAAACAAATCTCTCCTGAAATATAATATCAAGACATTACCAAACAAGTCAAAATAACTTTTACATTTTTTTCGCTTTCTCTCAACTTGAAGTTCAACGCCTTCTGTTTAAAAACCATTCCAAATGTTATTTAAAAAATCTTTATAAAGTCTTTGGTCACTTCATTACATTATTTCCAGTGGTTTGTATACATCCTAAGAAGTTAGATCCCTCAATGGTGCTACATGAAAGCTTCACACACAAGCAAGAAAGCTCAGTTTACAGAATAATAAAACTTTAGAACTGTTTTTACATATCAGCCCACAGACAGCAGGCCACAGAACATTAAACACCTCACACGAAGTGCATTTCAGGTAATAAGAGCCTCCGCAAATAGCCTGCAGTGATGGATAAAAAAAGCAATACAAATAAAAATCCCAGACAGTTGTTCTCGGCAGCAGGGAGAATCTAGATGAAGCAGAAGGACTGAGCGCCTTCATTAGGAGTGTGAGAACCAGACAGATCCGGGTAGGTATGCGTCAGATTCAGAAGCTGCAGTTAATGCAATATTCCGACATGATGCTTATAAGGAGTTACTTCTTTAGGACTTCCTGGTTGTCTGGATAATGAATATATTTGGTAGAGTTTTGTGAAGATTCTCTGCATTCACATCCATATCCGAAAGAATCCGAGTACTACCGTGAGACACGTGAACACTGACCCTGAGGAAAAACAGGAGACATAACACACAACTGTCAGGAAGACTTTATTAGAGAGAGAGACAAAATAATACTCTAATATCATTGTTACATGCACACCAAATGACTAAGTGCATTTTGATTTAAAATAAAGCTGCTTTGCGACAATGACAATTGTTAAAAGCGCTATACAAATAAAATAAAATGAAAAAAAAAAATAGTAAAAAGTAAAAACTACCTTTATTCCTCTATATAATCCCCTGCTACACTAATCCACTTACTCCAGTGTTTCACTAGTGCTTGTACAGGTCCTTCTCAAAAAATTAGCATATTGTGATAAAGTTCATTATTTTCTGTAATGTACTGATAAACATTAGACTTTCATATATTTTAGATTCATTACACACAAACTGAAGTAGTTCAAGCCTTTTATTGTTTTAATATTGATGATTGTGGCATACAGCTCATGAAAACCCAAAATCCCTATCTCAAAAAATTAGCACATTTCATCCGACCAATAAAAGAAAAGTGTTTTGAATACAAAAAAAGTCAACCTTCAAATAATTATGTTCAGTTATGCACTCAATACTTTTGCAGATTCTTGTGTCTTGTGTCTCTCAACTTTCTCTTCACAATATCCCACAGATACTCTATAGGGTTCAGGTCAGGAGAGTTGGCAGGCCAATTGAGCACAGTAATACCATGGTCAGTAAACCATTTACCAGTGGTTTTGGCACTGTGAGCAGGTGCCAGGTCGTGCTGAAAAATGAAATCTTCATCTCCATAAAGCTTTTCAGCAGATGGAAGCATGAAGTGCTCCAAAATCTCCTGATAGCTAGCTGCATTGACCCTGCCCTTGATAAAACACAGTGGACCAACACCAGCAGCTGACATGGCACCCCAGACCATCACTGACTCTGGGTACTTGACACTGGACTTCAGGCATTTTGGCATTTCCCTCTCCCCAGTCTTCCTCCAGACTCTGGCACCTTGATTTCCGAATGACATGCAAAATTTGCAACCTGTAGCCCATTTCCTGCACACGCCTGTACACGGTGGCTCTGGATGTTTCTACTCCAGACTCAGTCCACTGCTTCCGCAGGTCCCCCAAGGTCTGGAATCGGTCCTTCTCCACAATCTTCCTCAGGGCCCGGTCACCTCTTCTCGTTGTGCAGCGTTTTCTGCCACACTTTTTCCTTCCCACAGACTTCCCACTGAGGTGCCTTGATACAGCTCTCTGGGAACAGCCTATTCGTTCAGAAATGTCTTTCTGTGTCTTACCCTCTTGCTTGAGGGTGTCAATGATGGCCTTCTGGACAGCAGTCAGGTCGGCAGTCTTACCCATGATTGCGGTTTTGAGTAATGAACCAGGCTGGGAGTTTTTAAAAGCCTCAGGAATCTTTTGCAGGTGTTTAGAGTTAATTAGTTGATTCAGATGATTAGGTTAATAGCTCGTTTAGAGAACCTTTTCATGATATGCTAATTTTTTGAGATAGGGATTTTGGGTTTTCATGAGCTGTATCCCACAATCATCAATATTAAAACATTAAAAGGCTTGAACTACTTCAGTTGTGTGTAATGAATCTAAAATATATGAAAGTCTAATGTTTATCAGTACATTACAGAAAATAATGAACTTTATCACAATATGCTAATTTTTTGAGAAGGACCTGTATACCATCAAGGTAGAAAGTTTTCTCAGCATGCCAGAGCCATGAGAGTCTGCTTCATGTCTGCCTGAAACGCTGGCCTTCCAGGAACTTCTTTAATGGCTCATACATGTGGAAATCATTTGAAGCAAATGAAATGTAAAAATTCCAATTTAAGCCACCATTTTTTTCAGTTTTATCACCATACTATATAAGGTTTTCTGTTAATGTCAATCAGTTTTACGTCTTCATTCATGAGAAATTTTATCACATGTTCCAGTTTGACTTGAATGGCTCTTGTACCATCATGACTGATAAGCGTTAGCTTTTGCAGTGTTGCCATTCTCCAGTTATCTGCATAAGCGTTACACAAATCCCTTCAACACAAAGCAGACCATGTTCTATTGACATTCTGTAAATGTATAAACTCCGGTTTGTGATACAGAATGCTTTGTCCTGTCAAAGTTGTGTCCAGTGCTGAGCTGCTTCTCTGAGAATGTTTGAGAAAATAGGTAACTGAGAGGAAAAAAAGCAAGTAACTATGTAAAGGGAATAGATAACAAAATGACTTTCTGCTCCGTCACTATGTAATTTAGAAGCGAATCAAGTGTCTGTGAGCGTGGTTGATGTTGTCATTTGTTAATCTGTGTTAGTTTAAGAGATAGCTGAGACACTGAACAAGGTTCATTTATCAGCAATTTGGAACTGTGAAAGGGGTTATGCTGCCAGTATCAAGTAGCCATGTTTATCTTATTTTTGAAAGGCTTCTACACCACACACTCATACTAGTGGTATTACTAAGGAGCTTAGGTGAACATTGAGTCTTGTAGTAGAATTAATACATAACAATTTTAATTATTTTAATAATTTGTCCGCATGAATGTTGAGACATGTTTAAGGACAGCTATTTGTCTTCTTCTGTATACATAACCTCACAGGGACCTATTAGTGATTAGGAGGTGTCACAATCCACAATCTCGAAATCAATTTCGAGAAATTAAAGGGTCTTCTTAACCCCAGGTGCCAAAAAGTTCTCAACCGTACTAAAAATTGTAAAATGTAGTCAGTGACTAAAAGTCATACATACTGTATGATATAGACTTCCTAGGTGGTTCATGCCGCTTCATTACGAGTCCAAAAGTGGGGTGAAGTCTGAATTCTTTATTTACTGTTGAAATGGAGAGGTTTGACTCGTCACTACTGGAGCCGTTGCACTGAACTACTCAACTGTATGCTCTAATAGATGCTATACTGTGCATGGCGGCATTTGAACGGCCCTAAACACTGGGGCTCAATGTTAACATGTGAGAAATTATAGCAGAGAAATTATTTTCTATTGATTTTTAAATTATTATCTATACGCTCCTTCTACTTATGTGAGCTCACAGACAGACGCCCCTGATTGGCTGTAGATTGATGGGAGAGATCACTAAGTGCCTCCAATCCATCCCCTCTGAGAGAGTTCCACTGCGGGAGGCTACAGCATCACCCGGGAATCGAACTTGCGATCTCCAGATGATAGGGTGAGGACTTATCACTGCGCCACTCTGGTGTCCAAGCACTTTGTTTTTTTTTTTTTTTTTTAGAGCCCAGGCACTATAGGGTGTGCAGGACCTTCTTGTTTTCCTAAGGATTTTTTTTCACCCTTTTGGGGGTCTTAAAACCCATGGTCAAAAACTCATGAAAATTGGCAGACAGGTTGGATTTTGCTGCATAGCTCATACACACTTTCACGTAGGTACACGAAACTCGCCACACATTTAGAGCTCATTGAGCTGAACAACTTTCGCACTGCATGTCCTGGGCTCGACTCAACAGGAGTCCGGTTATTTTGGGTCATATCACCACCAAACTGAGGATGCAAGATTGCAGAGGGATATTTGATATCTCAAACGGGTCAGCCACGATAATGTCTTCAACATATGCTGAAAATGGTTTATAACTTTCTGTGTGACATTATATTCAGTGACACATTCAGTGACATCACGTTCAGTGACATCACATTGAGGAACATCATAGACACACGTACACATCACAAATGCTAACACACACACACACACACACACACACAAACATGTAAATGTTTTTGTCCATGTCACACACAGACTGACACACCCACACATCTCTCACACACTCAGACACACACACACACACACACACACAAATACACACATCTCTGTCTCTGTCACGCACACACACACACCAACGCACAATTTAGGCCCTAATCAGCCCTATATAGTGTGTGAAGTGTGCATGTTGTGTGGTGCATCCAGGCGTTGATGGCTTTTTGTATGTCTTAACATGCTCAAAAGACAAATAGGTTGTGTGGCGGAGCCGGGGTGGCGATGGCGCAGGGTGTTTGGGCCCGTCATCATTGCTTGAAACTATATTTTGTTCTTATTGTAAAAGTAAAAAGCTGACTTCTGTTACCTGCAAAATATTTGATACTGTCCAGTTTGTGAGATTCCAGCATGGTCTTTAGTCCGGCCACTTCTGTATCAATTTTCATTTTACTTTGGGTCACAAGGCGATCCTGATCAGCGAGCTGGCAAAGAATAAAAACTTACAATTATCATAATGTCATGATCATCAGTCACACATCATACAATCTCAAACTTGAGAAAAGCTTTTTTTCCCTTTCTAAATCGTCAAAGGCTAAAATGAACTGTATAGTTTTATGTGCTGTAGAATATTTGTGGATGGACCTACCATCTCCATCATGTGGTTTCTGGCCAGCAAAATCTTCTTTTCATGCTCTGCTTTCTGAAATGCATCAGGTTTAGATGAATTTTTTTAAAGAAACAGTCAGTTTAAAAAAAAAAAAAAAAAAAAGGAAGCAAAGTTTAATAGATGTTTATTTGTCTTGGGTTCACCGGACTAGACCGTACCATCTCTTTGACGTGGCTTTTGTCCAAGTTGACGTCCAGCTTGTTGTCCAAGCGGACTTTATTCAACATATCCTAATCATTCAGACAAAAAAAGCTATTAGAATAATACTGTTATATAACAGGGGAGTCAAATATGTTCATGCACATGTACTGTATGTCCATAGAAGAAGCTCGAGTATACTACTAACAACAGGCAGCCACGGAAAAATTACATTCAGCGGGTTTGAAGTGAAAGAGTGTAGCACACACACACACACTATAACAAAACAATATTTGCTCGATAGTGCATGCTACAATTAAATGCAGTTAAAATGTAAGTTTTTACATATTACAGTAAATTTGCTCCATCACAAACACACACAATGGTGTCTATAAGCAACATTACTTTTCAACAAGTCATATCGATTATTTTGCTTCTTTGGATGATCAGTTTAATATCTCCATCCATATGAACATCATTTTGAAATTCTCAAGCGTCTTAGGAAATTGTGCAAGTCGTCTACATTTCTACTCACAGACAGCTGCATGGTCACCTGTGCAAGCTCCACTTTCATTCTCTACAAGGATAAACATGCAAAACACAAAAGACTGTTTATCCTTAAGCTAAAGAATATAAATACTGCAGTAATATTAGGGCTACTATAATCAAGAGATAAAAACATAGCACTTACTTCATTCTCTGCCAGTAAAGCAGAAAATTCACTTTTCTCCAAAATGATCATGTCTTTTTTCACAGCTGCAATGTGAGACATAACCTTCTGTAACATGATCTCCTGTTAAACCACACAGCAGTTTAGTCTCAATCCTGAGAGTTCTCATCACACTGTGTTTCTCCTGTAAGTTTTGTACCATGCATCTTTACTTTACTTAGTTTAAGTGATCTCCACTGATATTGGATGCAGGCCAATAATGTGACCCTTCTGATGCGGTGAATTTCAGGAAGTGTATGTTAAAATAAAAACTACTAAAGAATGATTAATGTTTGAATACATTGAATGCTACAGACAGAATGTATATGCAAAGGACATAGGAAAGTATTCGGTTCAACAGACAAATGTTTCACCTCCTAAAAATCCTGAATAATGTTAAAAATCATACTTGCTGTGTCTTGGTGACCATATCGCTATACATGACGTCCATGTTGGTGTCGGTTGTATTAAGCAGTACTTTAACAATAACTTCAGCCTGCTGGATTGTCAAACCTAAAGGGAGCGACAGAGCCTTAGTTAGTCACAGACAAGTTCAAATTCAAATTTATTTGTCACATACACAGTCATACACAGTACGATATGCAGTGAAATGCTTAGACAACTGCTCGTGACCTTAAAATATAAGACTATGAATTGAAATAGGAAATAAATATGAAAAATAAAATAGAGGGTAAATTTAACTAGGAAAGAATAAAATAAAAATATAAACATTATAGTTAAGATAAAATAACTGTACAACAATACACAATATAGAAAATATATGAAGAATATATGAACAGGAAGAGGAGCTGTACGAGTAGGAAAAGTATGGTAATGTCCAGGGTTGTGCAATCCACATGTTTAAAGTGTCTTGTGCAGTGCGAATATGCTTAAAGTGATTTATTTAAAGTGACTTGTGATAGTGATTGAGTGGTTTGACTCTACTTAATTACTGAACTTATTATAAAGCAGATTTTGCACCATGCATGTACAATAAGCTTTGAATACAAAACTGTACATACCACTTTCTTCCAGATGTTGAACCATCGCGTGTGTATCAAAGAGGAGCTTTCTGTGTCCAGATTTCGCAAGGTCATATTGCATCACTTTACTGGAGGTGCTCAACTCTGTAAAGAACATTTTATAGGTTGTGAGTTGAATATTTGCAGATCTGCTTCATTTTTTCTTTTTATTTACATGTGAATTAAACGATCTCTGGTGGCGTGATACTCCCAAAAATGAAGTCATTTAAAGACTATTTACATTTTAAATTAATGTAAACTCATAAACTCTGGTCAGCACTGTGGTATAATGCTTAGCACTGTCACATTGCACTTCCTGGGTTCGATTTCCGCCTCGGGGACTTTGTGCGTGGAGTTTGCATGTTTTCCACATGCTTGGTGGGTTTCCCCGGGGTACTCTGGTTTTCTCCCACAGTGCAAATACATCCAGATTAGGCTAATTGGCATTCCTATAGAGTGTGAATGAGCGTGTGTGCCCTGCGATGTACTGTATTGTCACCAAGTTCAGGATGTACCCCCGCCTCATTCCTGAAGTCCTCCGTGACCCTGTACACAGGATAAATCGGTATAGACGATGAGTGAGTGAGTAACAAACTCGGCCTGACCATTATTTCCCAAAGACCAACTGATCACCATAGTTTGTCCCACCCACAGTCCTTTGTCCTTCAATTTACCCTCTGTTGTTTATATTTATTTACAAGAAACAAAGGATTTAACCAACACAACAAAAGAAAATATGTGTTTTTGTTTTATTTTTGTCCTCATTCTTAAGTGTATATACCTGATTTTGATTAATTTGGCCAATTGATCATGAAGTTCCAACAAATATTCAAATTACTCAATGTCGCCATCTGGCGACTGCAAGCATGAACTGCTTTTCTCTGAAATGTCTAGCTTTAAAAAAAGGACATTTTGAAAGTGTCATGTTGTCTAATAAACAGTCTAAACTTCTTTTTTTCCCTTTTTAATTGTTTACACGTTGTTAAATATGGATCATGACTTCTGAATATTTTCCAGCAAGTTTTCTTTCACTTCCCAAAAACATTCCAGTATAAAGACTGCTAGAAAAGCTGACCCTAAGTGTGTAGGTGTGTGTGTGTGTGTGTGTGTGTGAGAGAGAAAGATGCCTTGTCATGGGCTCTGGCCACAGTGTACAGTACACTCCTGCCTGCCCAGTGTTCCCAGTCTCTGAGTGAGTAAGTGTACTGGTGCAGTGGTGTTACCTCGGACCATTGACCATCTCACTCCTTTCCAAAGAGAGCCAGTGTCGGGTCCACATTTATGAAAATGAAAAAGCCGTTGCGTTTTCCTCTTCTCGCGCCTTAACGTAAATATCCTGCAGGAAGCAGGACAACCTCGCCAGCACTGTGTAACAGCACTCAGTAACGGCGCCATCAGTCTTCTGTTTCCCCCTTGTTTAACGTTAGAGTAATAATACAAATGTTTATTTGTGCCCTGAAAACTGCCCCAGATAATCGCGCTGTTACAACGACCCAGAACCATTATTAATGTGGTTTTGTGTTGTGGTTAAAATAATAATAAAAAATCCTCTACTTCTAAAACCACTTCTCTAACTTCCGGATACACACTGACGTCCGTGCGTAAAGACGTACGTCATACGTCATCACGCACAGACCCAGTATAATCCTTACATTAGTCCAAAATATGGGATGAATTGTATGTTCAAAAAATAAATAGTTGAAAAATAATTGAAGTAAATAGTAAATAAATGAATAGTTAAAAAAAATAATTGAAGTATATATATACTTAAAAATGTACTTAATTTTTTTTAAATAAATAGAAATTAGATAATATTAATATATATATAAACTGTTACAGTTTAATAAAAACTATAAAATAACACACACACACACACACACATATGTATGTATATATATGTGTGTGTGTTATTTTATAGTTTTTTATTAAACTGTAACAGTTTATATATATATATATATATATATATATATATATATATATATATATATATATATATATATATATATATATATATAATCTAATTTCTATTTATTTAAAAAAATAATTTAAGTTTTTATAGTTTATATATATATATTATACTCTTGGATTTTGGATTTATATATTCTATATTCTATAACAATACTGGATTAAAAAAATTTAAATAACACATATGACATTACATTATATTAATTAAGTAACATCAACCACAATAGTTAGTTGTTATCTTAAGACACAAATGTCAGCTGCTCTGGAATCGCTTCTTTTTTTTTTTCGAGGTCCACCCATCAAGGCTGCCCTCTCAGTCCATTACTTTTTACAGTATATTAGTTTTAGAACCGCTTGCGTCAATGATTAGAGAAGACCCAAGAATTAAAGGCATATTTGCTGGGGAAAGAGAACACAAATTATTATTATATGCTGATGACATATTGCTTTTAGTTAAAGAACCAGCGTGTTCCTTACCAGTACTTCTTAATATGATTGAATCATCAGTAATCACCATTGTTGTGGTGTTTTTGTTTTTTTCCCATTTTGTTTTTGTTTTGTAAATAGTACATTAAACTAGCTGTTCTTGGATTTTTGTACTTGTATGTTATGTTTAAGAAAACCAATAAAAACTTCATTTTCAGAGACTGGGGGTTTAAGGGCTGAGTGAGCTGGTGGGTTAGCAAATAAGTAATGCACTGTGGAGCTAGACCAGTGAAAATGTAAAAAATAACAGTAGAACTTTAAAATCAATTCTGTATTTAGGTAGCCAGTGAATCTAAGCTAAAACTAGGTTATACTGTAACAGTTAAAAGTCTGTCTGCTGCATTTTATACCACGTAGAGTCTTGTTATGGTAGACTGAGGCAACCCCAAATCAAACCTGGAAGAGATAAAAGCTGAGATTTCCAGGTCCTTCTGAGATAGAATTGGCTTTAACGTGGATTACTTGCCTGTAGTTATGAATGTGCACTGTCCTGGATGGAACCCATAAGCTTCAAAAGTGTGTTTTTATTTGTAACTTTATTGTAATTTTTGTCTACATTCTGGATGACTGAGCAGGATGACATTCTTCAATATGCTGCACTCAGCCCTGAGCCCTAAGCCATCTGGACGCAAGGAAATTAAAAAAATTAAAATGCTTTTTGGTGACTACAGTTCAACATTTAATCTTATAATTATAATTCACTCCAAACCCACCACCAAGTTGGACACCAAGTCTATCCCTGTGTCAGTAGAACTGATAGTACAGAACTGACTAGAACAAGCAGTATAAGTGCACAGACATGCGCAGTTCCACCCTCCTACGCCCTCAGCACTGGAGCCCCCGGCTCGACTTATTGTACACCTACAGTATGACTACCTGGCCACTTCCAGATCTCAAAGTTTGATGATGATAATGTTGTTGTTGTAGGACTCATCTCTGATTACAACGAGAAGGGCTAAACTGTAGGAGTTTTTTAAGACTGGTGTTGTCACCATCAACAAAAGTAGTTCGCACCTGGATAGCATTACATGTTACCTCGGTAACGCACAGACTGATCGAATATGACGAATTATTGCTAGGTCTGGAATTTTATGTAGTGCCACAGACAAGTGGAATGATATAAGCAGCGAAATGAAATGGTGCAGTTATAGTTTCTAAAGAGGAGACATATGTTACCACTCCATAATGCGATATTGTCATACAAGAGAAGATTGGAGTGTGTTTTTTCACTTATACCACAGTGATTTGCCAACAGTGCTAACATACTGTATTAAAGTAAATTATAAATGACACTAGGGTTAAATCTTCTTGCCTATCATGCAGAAGGCTTGAGTTCGATTCCCAGCCAAGGCCCAAACCCAACTAGTGAATGCAGTGCTGACCGCAAGACTGGGTAGAATGGAAGGGCTGTGTCGGGAAGGGCATCCGACATCAAACCTGTGCCAAGTTGTGTGTGTATCAGATGGTCTGTTGTGGCAGCTGAAAGAACAAAAACATCATATGGAGTGTTCACTGTGCTTATGTCCCTACTTATGAGCTATTAAAATATAGCAACAATAACAGATTAGAACATATACAGTGGTGTGAAAAACTATTTGCCCCCTTCCTGATTTCTTATTCTTTTGCATGTTTGTCACACTTAAATGTTTCTGCTCATCAAAAACCGTTAACTATTAGTCAAAGATAACATAATTGAACACAAAATGCAGTTTTTAAATGAAGCTTTACGTTATTAAGGGAGAAAAAAAACTCCAAATCTACATGGCCCTGTGTGAAAAAGTGATTGCCCCCCTTGTTAAAAAATAACTTAACTGTGGTTTATCACACCTGAGTTCAATTTCTGTAGTCACCCCCAGGCCTGATTACTGCCACACCTGTTTCAATCAAGAAATCACTTAAATAGGAGCTACCTGACACAGAGAAGTAGACCAAAAGCACCTCAAAAGCTAGACATCATGCCAAGATCCGAAGAAGTTCAGGAACAAATGAGAACAAAAGTAATTGAGATCTATCAGTCTGGTAAAGGTTATAAAGCCATTTCTAAAGCTTTGGGACTCCAGCGAACCACAGTGAGAGCCATTATCCACAAATGGCAAAAACATGGAACAGTGGTGAACCTTCCCAGGAGTGGCCGGCCGACCAAAATTACCCCAAGAGCGCAGAGACAACTCATCCGAGAGGCCAAAAAGACCCCAGGACAACATCTAAAGAACTGCAGGCCTCACTTGCCTCAATTAAGGTCAGTGTTCACGACTCCACCATAAGAAAGAGACTGGGCAAAAACGGCCTGCATGGCAGATTTCCAAGGCGCAAACCACTTTTAAGCAAAAAGAACATTAAGGCTCGTCTCAATTTAGCTAAAAAACATCTCAATGATTGCCAAGACTTTTGGGAAAATACCTTGTGGACCGACGAGACAAAAGTTGAACTTTTTGGAAGGTGCGTGTCCCGTTACATCTGGCGTAAAAGTAACACAGCATTTCAGAAAAAGAACATCATACCAACAGTAAAATATGGTGGTGGTAGTGTGATGGTCTGGGGTTGTTTTGCTGCTTCAGGACCTAGAAGGCTTGCTGTGATAGATGGAACCATGAATTCTACTGTCTACCAAAAAATCCTGAAGGAGAATGTCCGGCCATCTGTTCGTCAACTCAAGCTGAAGCGATCTTGGGTGCTGCAGCAGGACAATGACCCAAAACACACCAGCAAATCCTCTGAATGGCTGAAGAAAAACAAAATGAAGACTTTGGAGTGGCCTAGTCAAAGTCCTGACCTGAATCCTATTGAGATGTTGTGGCATGACCTTAAAAAGGTGGTTCATGCTAGAAAACCCTCAAATAAAGCTGAATTACAACAATTCTGCAAAGATGAGTGGGCCAAAATTCCTCCAGAGCGCTGTAAAAGACTCGTTGCAAGTTATCGCAAACGCTTGATTGCAGTTATTGCTGCTTGGGTGGCCCAACCAGTTATTAGGTTCAGGGGGCAATTACTTTTTCACACAGGGCCATGTAGGTTTGGATTTTTTTTTCTCCCTAAATAATAAAACCCCTCATGTAAAAACTGCATTTTGTGTTTACTTGTGTTATCTTTGACTAATAATTAAATGTGTTTGATGATCAGAAACATTTTGTGTGACAAACATGCAAAAGAATAAGAAATCAGGAGGGGGGCAAATAGTTTTTCACACCACTGTACATTAATATAAACCTATTGTTTGTTACAGCATAAATTATATAGCCTCTGCTCGATTATATCATTCATCATTAATATTAATAAATATTCAGTCGAATCAGAATATCCATATCCACTGGGGTATAAATTTAAAAAGAAATTAACAGAAACCAATTGAGTTCAAATGAGTATTTGACCATTTTATTAATCATACATTTTTCTCCCTTTTCTTTCCCCTAGTAAAAAACTATCACAGTATATACAATACCTACACCGTTAGGCTGAAAGTGATGCCTTCCCAGATAGCAAGGTGACATTGATTCAATGTTGAAATTTCATCAGAATCATCATTTTGGTTGAGGTTGATTTTTCAATGCTAAATAATGTTGAATCAATGTTGATAATTCAATGCTTTTCTGTGTTGAAAAGACAAACATTGAATCAATGTTGATTTTTGGTTGTGGAACCCATCCTCATTCAACAATGTAAGGAAAATTAAATTAACTAAGTGCATTTCTATAAAAATGTGTATGCATGTGTGTATGTGTTTAAAACAGGTTAAAAAATTGACTACAAGAGATTTGCCATGGTGCTTAAAAAAAATAAATAATAATATATATATATATATATATATATATATATATATATATATATATATATATATATATATATATATATATAGTTATTGAGGAAAAAAAATAATTTGACGGTAAGTTTTGTGTATTTACCTTGCTGTCTAGTTTACTCACTTGAGAGCTTAATTCCTGTTTGCCGTTCAAAAGTACTCAATTTTCGGCTCGCATTTAACATCGGAGGGTGTTTTTACACTGTCGCCATGTCATTATAATACACTCTACAGGCATGAGAATTCAATATGTTGTAGTCTGGAAGTTCCTGCCACTCACGGTGAAAGAATTTTGGCGATGCGACCTACGGTATTCTGTTGGGAAGCATTTGTTTGAGACCTTAGTTCCTGTTTCCCGTTGTCTGTGTCTGACCCAGAGCAGTGTGCGTGCCCCACATGGAAAGAACCTATATGAGGATATATGAGCATATATGAAACCTATATGCAGTATATATGCGCATATAACCGCACCTATATGGGGCCAGGGGTAGCTCAGTGGTTAAGGCATTGGACTAAGGTTCAAACCCCACAACCACCAAGTTGCCACTGTTGGGCCCTTGAGCAAGGCCCTTAACCCTCAACTGCTCAGATGTATAATGAGATAAAAATGTAAGTCGCTCTGGATAAGAGCGTCTGCCAAATGCCTAAATGTAAATGTAAATATGAGGATATATGCGCATATATGAAACCTATATGCAGTATATATGCACATATATGATAATATATATGCTGCATATATGCGTATATATGCTGCATATATGCGTATATATGCCACATGTAGGCAACATTGAGGTGCATATATGTGCATATACAGGCCATATAGGTCTCCTGTATTGCTTCTTTATATCCACATATAAGCCCTACTGTATATGTACATACAAGATATGTCTCCTATGGCAGGATCTGGTCATTTTAGCTCATATCTCACTTTGGCAACTGTCATACATGATGCCTAGCTCATATTTTCTATTATCAAGACAATAACTAAGAACTAACAAAAAAAATGCAAAAAACTAATCCTAATTGGCCACATACTGTATATGAGGATATATGCACATATATGAAACCTCAGTCTCCGTGAAAATCTTTTTGAAACACGTCACTAAAATTAACTGAAATGAGAAATATATCTATATAAAGCTTAAAATGTCTACTTTTAAATGATGCAAGTCACATTGAAAACAAATATTCTCAGTTTATGTAATCCGTATGAAACCAAGGAGAGGCACAGAATTTCTGTCACACTTATATGCTAATAATCAGAGGCAGGACACGCCCATGCCAATCACACTGAAATCAGTCAGGGTAATTTACATACTAGACCACGCCCCCGGACACCGGCATGAAAAACGCAGAGAGACAGGATTAAAAATACTCCGATTCAGTGAGTTTTCAGCACGTTTTGGAAGATGGCACGCGCTTACACATCCGAGGAAACTCTTCAGAATGTTCTGGAAAGTTTACATTTACCTCAGAAGAAGACTGTGTGACTCCGACGACGAACAGGAGCATTTTGAACAGAGAATAGACCCATGCTACACTGGGTAAGTTATTAAGTCTTATATAACTCTTATTCTGATAATATTAAACTAATATTAGTAAATATTTTCCTCACTACAGCTAGCTCTTGTCAGCTTGTGTGACACATTGGCTTTCAATGCCATTTATATAGTTTAGGTAAATCATGCTAGCATGCTGCCTCATGTAGCACAAACATGATATTTCCCGGTGGCTAAGCTAATGCCTTATGGAGTTTACAGATGTTTATATTCACCTTGTTTTGGATAGCTTTAGATTATGGTTGCTAATGTGTATTTGGCTCCATTTTGGTTAGCTTATAACACTGCTATCGGTAATGTTATTTAGCACAAACAAGCAAGTTGCAGGTGGCTAAAATACAGCCTTATGTAGCTAAGTGATGCTTATGAATATTTCTTTGGTGTAAATGTATATAATCCCTTTTGTTTAGCGTGTATTTACAAATACCTGATAAGATGTAATTGTTTAGAATGTGTTCAATATGTGTGTAATGTCCAGTGGATGGTGTTTTTTAAAACTCAAATTGAATTATGGCTGCAGTGTGTAGTATTATCTATCACCATCATTGATGCTGTCATGTGACCTACAGAAGAGAGGTGTATATTTTTCATGTTGAGGTGTGGATACATTTTTGGTCATCTCTGTACTGTATATATTGTGCATCCATATTAATTGAACATCCATTTACTCTGAACAGTATAGGTTAACATTTTTTTATTTATTTGTTTTTAGGAATGTGTCTGCATCACCCTTGCCTTCACCAGCCCCTCACATCAGGACACGCAAGCTCCGTTCAGATGGACCTCTTGTATTTGTGAAGTGGATGGACACACGAGAAGTATCTACCTGTTCTACCATCCATTCTGCTTTACAGTAGATGTGGTGAAGATGAGGGTGAAATTACAAGGTACATGGACTACAAAGACATTTCCATGTCCTGTGACTGCGTACAACCAGCACATGGGGAGTTGATCACTCTGATCAGCTATTACAATACTATACTACACAGCACAAAACAATGAAGTCGTACAGAAATATTTCTCTACACTGCTTGGACATTGCTCCCACCAATGCTTACCCTGCATGTATGTTTTGTACAGTTTTTTTTTTTTATCTTGCACTGTTTTACTCTGAATGTCCGTCTTTTTTCAGTTTTTATTTTGTACTGTTCCTGTTGCAGTTTTACCCTGCATGTAAACAAATGTCCAGAATGTCCAGATTATCATTAATCTGCATTTATACATAAAATCCTATTAACTATTGGGAAGCTAAACATAAGAATCCGTATGAAACATGAAAAGTTTCTAAAAGTTGCCAATAAATTAATATTGTGATGTGAAATAATTTTTCAGATTGAAGTTATAAAGGGCTCTGGGGTGTTTTGCCAGGCAGAAGCGTGGAGAGCAGCCCGCCTTGCCACCTCTGCTACTGCCATGGTACGGAATCTGCTGCTGGGCACCTTCGACTTGGAGACTTGACCAAATTAAAAAGGTTGCCATTATTGGTGAGTAAATGCATAATGCGTTGAGAAGGGAAAACAAAACATTTAAGACTTTATAAGTTCACCACTTTAACCATAGCCTACTTGTATCAATGTTTATTAGCCATCAATGGAGACTGCATAAGGTAGGGCACCCATTATTGTTACTGTATCTGCTTGGGACCTATAATACTAATTCATCACTTGCTCACTTCTTAATCCTACCTTTCCTCTTCTAAAGCCACATTATATTGCGCTGTAAGGTGTGTAGTCCTCTATTTTGTAGAACATATAGTGTTGCAAATAACCTCGTGGCACTAATTGTTGTCTGAAGTTTTAATAAATAATCATAATGCTGTCAAAAATAATGTCATAAATAGATTTTCTTTATCAATTAACTTCTATTAATTAAATACAATTTTTAATGTAAATTTTTAAAGTTTAATGGAATGGCTGTGTGAAAGATGCTGAAGCTGACGTGCCAATAGTCTTTTATATTAATGTTGTTCGGAAGCCTGTGTAATGTAGTTTCGACATCTATCGACTGAACAGCGTTTTTTCGACTTGTTTTCATGTTATTGTTGTTCAGCAATGGCATGGACGTGATGTTTTGGCAAAAGAAGGGTGGGATGGTGGTTGATGGTGACTGAAAGCGGTGACTGAGTAGATTGGACATCACAGCAGCTCGTGAAAAGGCAGAGCTACTTTATGCAAGCTGTGTGCATTCTACTGTGGATTGGCTGTTTTGAAACTTATATGGTAGTTACATAGCCCCTAGACCTCAGTTACCATGAAAAAAGCCATGAAATTTCAGTTTTGACCATATGGGATCTTAAACAAGGACGTCATCTTTTTTTAATTATTGTTTGTTCGGGGAGGAATTATAGACCACAATGTCAGCATGATCTTGGGTTTGTTTCCTTATCACTTCTTGTGTGCGTTTGGCTGTAGCTTGCACACCAGACAGAGTTGTTGGTGATTCTTCCTATTGTAAAGTCATGCAGTGTGTAATCTCCTGTCGCCAATTCATTGTGCAGTGTGAACACAGCAGCAACTAAATGCTACCACAGATAGTACAGTGTGAAAACAATGGTGACTTTGAAAATCATGCAGTGTGAGTTTGAGGAGAAGGTAAAAAGCAATGCAAAACAAATAATGTACAGTTTATGTTGTCATTACTTTGCTCTCAAACTAAATGCAATGTAATAATAGGCGTTATTTAATAATAACATTAACAGTGCAGCATGCATCTAACTCTGGGTAAAAAGCTTATAATAAAATCACCAAAATAAGTCTTCTCGTTAAGAATAAATATGCAAACAGTACGGTATCTGAGCGTACGGATTGGAAATTTGTGCATACAGTTTGTTAATCCGTGGCCACGATTTGTTAAACTGAGGGAACAGTTTAAGTATTTGTGAGTGCGGGGGACAAATTGCAAAACCGTCGCCACGGATTGATTTTTTTTAAATTTATTTATTTTTTTGGTCCTACAGGTTTTTTTTTTTTTTTTTTTTTTGCACATAAAAGACTACATTGTTACATTAAGTATATTTGTTTTCATAGCATTGAATATGTACATTGTAGGACAACATTTGCAGATTGTGAAATAACACATACAGGTCCTTCTCAAAAAATTAGCATATTGTGATAAAGTTCATTATTTTCTGTAATGTACTGATAATCATTAGACTTTCATATATTTTAGATTCATTACACACAACTGAAGTAGTTCAAGCCTTTTATTGTTTTAATATTGATGATTGTGGCATACAGCTCATGAAAACCCAAAATCCCTATCTCAAAAAATGAGCATATCATGAAAAGTTTCTCTAAATGAGCTATTAACCTAATCATCTGAATCAACTAATTATCTATAAACACCTACAAAAGATTCCTGAGGCTTTTAAAAACTCCCAGCCTGGTTCATTACTCAAAACCGCAATCATGGGTAAGACTGCCGACCTGACTGCTGTCCAGAAGGCCATCATTGACACCCTCAAGCAAGAGGGTAAGACACAGAAAGACATTTCTGAACGAATAGGCTGTTCCCAGAGTGCTGTATCAAGGCACCTCAGTGGGAAGTCTGTGGGAAGGAAAAAGTGTGGCAGAAAACGCTGCACAACGAGAAGAGGTGACCGGGCCCTGAAGAAGATTGTGGAGAAGAACCGATTCCAGACCTTGGGGGACCTGCGGAAGCAGTGGACTGAGTCTGGAGTAGAAACATCCAGAGCCACCGTGTACAGGCGTGTGCAGGAAATGGGCTACAGGTTGCACATTCTGCATGTCATTTGGAAATCAAGGTGCCAGAGTCTGGAGGAAGACTGGGGAGAGGGAAATGCCAAAATGCCTGAAGTCCAGTGTCAAGTACCCACAGTCAGTGATGGTCTGGGGTGCCATGTCAGCTGCTGGTGTTGGTCCACTGTGTTTTATCAAGGGCAGGCTCAATGCAGCTAGCTATCAGGAGATTTTGGAGCACTTCCTGCTTCCATCTGCTGAAAAGCTTTATGGAGATGAAGATTTCATTGTTCAGCACGACCTGGCACCTGCTCACCGTGCCAAAACCACTGGTAAATGGTTTACTGACCATGGTATTACTGTGCTCAATTGGCCTGCCAACTCTCCTGACCTGAACCCCATAGAGAATCTGTGCGATATTGTGAAGAGAAAGTTGAGACACAAGACACAAGAATCTGCAAAAGGATTCCCGACCAAGTATTGAGTGCAGAACTGAACATAATTATATGAAGGTTGACTATTTTTGTATTAAAAACACTTTTCTTTTATTGGTCGGATGAAATATGCTAATTTTTTGAGATAGGGATTTTGGGTTTTCATGAGCTGTATGCCACAATCATCAATATTAAAACAATAAAAGGCTTGAACTACTTCAGTTGTGTGTAATGAATCTAAAATATATGAAAGTCTAATGTTGATCAGTACATTACAGAAAATAATGAACTCTATCACAATATGCTAATTTTTTGAGAAGGACCTGTATATTAAAAAAAATCTAATGTGTGCATTGTATCTATGGAAGATTGTAGGACATTTCAAAACATATGTTGCATATCTGTACATTTGTAAAAGTCACATTTCCAAAAATTTAGGACCCACCTTCTGTCATTCATAAACAACTACCACTCCAAGTTTTTAGAGCATTGTATAGTTCTAACCTTTTGTTTGTTTTTCATTCTTTAGATGCACTACTACAACAACAGCTGAAAGCTGAAGAAAAGGAGGCCACAGAGTTTCTTTGCTTCAACAGTTCAGAAATGGCTTCGTTATGCCCCAGAACGGCTGGGGGGAATTGCTCGTGGTGGAAAACCATAAGTTCAGACTCATGTCTTATTATCTGTTTTGCTGAGTAAATACATTTCAACTTACGAATAATGTTTCAGTCATCTGTTGTGTTTCTGACTTGGTTGTTTCTATTTGCATTTGACTGAATTTTGCTGAGGCAGGCTGCCATTTTTATATCATGGTTTTCCAGTCTCTTCTCTTGGCAGTTAGATTCTGTTTTATGAATTCAGAATTAACAATCTCTTCTAATAGTTCTCTTCTAAAAAGTCATATTGTCATCCAGTTTATAATAATTTGTATGTAAGTTGTAGTGTGTTTTATTATATAGTTGTTTTATTGTAATTGTGATGTTACTTCCTGTTTAAATGGGTATGGAGCATAAATAAATAAATGTTTACATGTAAACTGAAGGATGTTGAGTTACTGACTTTTTGTTTAAAAAAAAAAAAAAAAAAGCTTTTCAGCCCTACATGGTCTCTGATTTAAAGAAATAAATCAAAACGGACATGATTTACTGTCATAGAATCTTGCTGTTCATAAAGCAAGACTAAACTATAATTGTTTCAATGTTGATTCAATGTTGATTCAATGTAAAATAAGTGATTGAATTTACGTTGAACAAACATTGATTTTATGCCCATCTTGATCTATTTTTCATCATTGAAATAACATTATTTCAAGGTGCAAACCTGATGAAAAATCAACGTTTAACATTGAAATTTCAACATTGATTCAATAACAAGTTGGTTGATGCTTTAATGTTGATTCAACGATGATTCAATGTTGTTCTGCTATCTGGGTTATTAGTCACAGAGGAAGTGCTTCAGTTGGGATATTAAGGGCAATCTGCCAGCTATAGTTTAGGGATTATTTTAGTCTGTAGTTAATCAGATTAGTTTAGGCACAGAGGTCACTCACCTGTCATGCTTAAATGCTTGTTATGAATTATAAGCATATGGCCTGACACCATGTAGCTGTATGAAAATATTGACAGCAGATGAACAGGCCTACGCAAATAACAAAAATACAGTTACATATCAGTCTCTGTAATTTACTGGAAATCCATAAATATCGATGTTATTGGTAAAAGACCTTTATGAAACAAATTGCATTTTAAGTCGATCTGTAATCATTTATTGTGCAAAGAGTAAACATAGGAAAAGATTTGTTACTATGCATGAAATTATGTTTCTTCTTCTATTATCTAAATCTTTGGATATTGTCTTCGGGGCCAGGGGTAGCTCAGTGGTTACGGCATTGGACTACGGTTCGGAAGATCCCAGGTTCAAATCCCACAACCACCAAGTTGCCACTGTTGGGCCCTTGAGCAAGACCCTTAATCCTCAACTGCTCAGATGTGTAATGAGATAAAAAAAAAAAAGTAAGTCACTCTGGATAAGAGTGTCTGCTAAATGTAAAACAACTTTCCTCAAGATCACCTTTTAACACCCTTTATAATTAAGTTAATGCACAATTAAGGTAGTGAAGGGGTGTCTGGTGTGCTTCATCATGCGTTTAATAGTAAGGTTATAAGATGCTTTAATCAAATATAGACTTACAAATAATCAGTGCTTTTGAATTTAAGCAATAACTTAGATGGAACCTTGTCTATTTTTGCTTATCAAATGCAAATACATTACATAACATTTTATGTGTAATCCTGTTTGGCTGTAACATGTGTATGGATTTTCACTTATTTGATGCACTAACATCTGCCTTGGTTTCAACATCCATAGATCACATCTATAATCCAGCAGTAATCATGAACACAATACTCCCTCTGGATCCTTCAGCATCAGCGAAGAAAAGAAGAGCGAGGCAGGAGCTAGAATCAGAGATGTAGAGGGAACGCATAGCTGCACCTCTCAGCAGTGGATAATGAGCTTAGCCGCTCTTGCTTGCGTACATCAGTGCACAGGGGTCAGTTTCTGGATTAACACACCCCGCTTGCAACTTAGACAACAAGCTTTCTATATGTTCTTCTTGTTTAGGGAACACTGCTGCTTAGGGAAGTTTTCATTAAATTTTTTAAATAACACATTCCTTTTGGATTTTGGATCATCTGTTAGACGGCAACAGTATGAGTTATGGCATTTAAACAGCTGACCAAGAGAAGGTGAAACTTGACATGTGCCTTTAAGCGGGTGAGAATTTCACCGTTTCCTCATCCACTTTAAAGGAATAACCTTATGCTACTCACTAACAACAAGGTCACTGATGATGGGAGCTCAGCACAGTCCCTTCAAGAGGGGCAAGCCATGGTGGACTCGCTTACAAAGGTGGGTTACAAATAGTTTCAAAATTTACAACACAATGCATATGTTACATGCATTCATCTCATCTGCATGCATTATGCATTGGGGTATTACTTGCACAGGACAATATGAGGCAAATATGTTTGTTTGTTAAACTGTAACACAAACTGGTACAATCGGGTTAATAGATGCTTGTGAGATCTTTTCCAATAAACCTGAATAACAAGTAAATTTTCTGATTTCTTTCTTTTTTTTTCTTTGTCTTTATTTTCTTTTGTGTTAAACTGACATGTTTGCATAAAATCATCTTGAAATAGCATATAGCCTGTAGCCTAAGGCGAAAAAAGCACTTTATCTGCATAATAATGTTTTATGCTTCAGTGCACAATTGTTCTACTCTAAGTTGAAAATCAATCGCAAAAACTTTTTAATGTTCATAATAATCTACAAT
Source organism: Channallabes apus (assembly GCA_030522415.1). Lineage (NCBI taxonomy): Eukaryota > Metazoa > Chordata > Actinopteri > Siluriformes > Clariidae > Channallabes > Channallabes apus. The sequence goes on along the minus strand of CM060108.1, from coordinate 19,526,440 downwards.
ACAATATACATGTTTTTTTATTGATTAAGCTATTAAATCAAGTCAAACTACTACAAAATTCAGAGTCTGTACTCTGTGTTTCATCAGCATATGGAGCACTGAGATATCACCTCGAGCCTTAACGCTCATCCCCAAATAACCTTCTTATGACAAGAAGATTATCGGGAATAATTGTGACCATGCAAACTAAATAAACAAGCTCAAAAAAGGCCAGGTTAGACACGGTTAGATAACAATTTTCTATTGTACAGTAATAACTAATATAAAACCTCACAACAGGTTCAAAAACAGGTTCTAGAGGATAAATTGCTACCCAGAATACTTTGCTTCTTATATTTAAAAATGATCAGAGATGATTTATAAATGATCAGGCAACCCAATTAAACAATCATTTAAAAAAAAGGTTTAGAGGTATGTTCTACTGTATGTCTTGTCTGATTGAATAGGTTGTGGCATGCTACCGGCACCTTGCGACCTGTGTTGGTGGTTGCACAGACAGTAGGAGTCTACGGCATGAGCTCCAGCAGACACGTGAACGTGCTCAGGAGCTCACACTGTCCTGTCGTAACCACCTAACAGCCCGACTAAGAGACAAAACCCTGCCTGAGGAGGAAAGGAAGGTGACAGAGCTGCAATGGGTGGCCTTCTCCTCGTGCTTGGAGCTTTTTTATGCAGACCTGTGCAAAGTTTATCACATGGGCAGCTGTTTCTCGGTGGCCAAAAACAGCGCCACTGTGCGGACGGGCATGCAGGGTGAGCACAGAGAAGCACCATGTTGATATCATGCAACACATTTATAAAGCAAATAGAATTGATTGTAGTTACCTTTTTAACGTGTACTGCACAATGCCTTCTTCTTTTTTCCGTTCAATGAAATGTTTCAGCTAAGTCAATAATATCTGAGTCTTCACTTGTTACAAATTCAGCCACATCATCATCCAGTGGGTTTTCCCAGACTTCCACATGATGTTCACCTAGCTAGTCCATAAATCATGATGTTTAATTTTTTTCTTTCCTAATTTCTACAATAATGACTTGAATATTTGTGTATAATAACATGCAGGAGGCACAGCAGAAGTAGCAGCTTGTGCTCTGAGCGTACAGAATCTTCAGGACGAGCACGGAGAGCAGACAGTCAGTATAGAGGGCCTCGAGCAAAGCCAGCTGGAGCAGGAGATCGTGCAGGTGGACCGCACTCTGGAAGACATGGAGATGAAGGTGAACGTGCTGCGCTGGACAGTAGAGGCACGAGGACCCCAGGACAGTGAGCCACTCAGCACCGATAGCGCTTCCCTTGGGGTGCTGTGTAGTGACGAGGAGGCACAGGGGCAGTTCTGTGACCGGAGCCAGATGTTCGTTATGATGCTGTTGGGCGGTGTGGCAGCCTTTGCTGTGACACTGGCAGTGTGTGTAGTTTTCTTGGTATGAGCCTACATTGGTCAGAGAGCCTCAAAAATGTCTGAGATTCAGAGATTTCTAAGAATTCAGAGAGACATTTATTTCTAAAGTCATTATATAAACATGTAAATTACAAGAAAATTTTCAGAAATTGCTGAAAAAATGCAAAATTAAAAGACTTCCACATCTTTTCATTAGCTGGTCCTTTTTGAGCAGACCAAATAAAGAAGCATCCACCCATTAACCCTGAAAATTGTAATTATTAGTAAATAATGTAATAGCTATACGTAAATCTTTTTTTTTGGTCATAAAACTTTTACATGATACTCTAATGTATAACATTGCCTTTGCAAAGAGAAAGAAAGCACAGTTCAATTTAATTGCTGTGAAAATTTCCCAGGAGACGTAGGGCACAAGGTGAGGTACACCCACCCTGGACAATGTGACAATCACACGTGCGTACGTACACACACGTGCACACACACACACACACACTCTCACTCACACACTCACACACACAATATGGGCAATTTTGGAACACCAATCAGCCTAATCTGCATGTCTTTGGATTGTAAGAGGAAACCCAGCAAGCACAGTGAACTCCCTAGGTGGGAATCAAACCCTCGACCGTGAAGCTACGAAGCTGTAATTCTGTTCATTTACAATAACAATTTGCCTATTTTAAACCTTTGACTAAGGGCTACCTTTAATTGTTTTTCTTTTATTTACATTTTACATAATGAATGAATGAATGAATAATATCACCAGAGCAGTATGTAGTAATCTCTGTATTAGCACTCCAGCAAACACAGGCACTGTCACAGCCCACATCATTCTGGAGGAGATTTTGGCACATTTCTGTCCACAGTGTTCTCACGTGAGACAACATACAACAGGAAAAAAACAGAAAACAGAAAAAAAACAGAAAACCCATTGGACCAATGTGGGATTTGAATGGGTTAGTCATGGCTCATACTGAATACAGTAGTACTTGCCGGAGTTAGTGTATGAGCATTTTTGTCACATTTGGCGCCAAAGTATCCAGCAAAGCAGATATTTTTTACACGTGTTATGTAGAATTGTAAGACGGATGCGACAACACAAGACTGTTACAACCAAAATCATGTTGACTGAGATACACTGTATTGGCAAAAGTATTTGATCAACCCTGCAATGACAGTGTATCTAAATCCATAGACTTCAATATGGAGTTAACCCCCCTTTTGCAGCTATAACAGCCTGCACTTTTCTTGGAAGGCTGTCCACGTGATAAAGGAGTGGTCCTGTGAGAAACCCAGGTCATCCCAAAGGTGCTTGATGAGGTTAAGGTCAAGGTCAGGCAAGTTCTTCCACACTGAACTCATCAAACCTTGTCTCCTTGTTTTGTGCACAGTCATGTTGGAAGAGAAAAGGTTTCTTCCCCAAACTGTTGCCACTAAGTTGGAAACATATCATTGTCCAAGATGCTGAAGCATTAACATAACCCTTCACTGGGGGTAAGGGGCCTGACTGAAACAATATTCAATATTCAACAGAATTCAATAATTAACAGGTTTAGCCAAATGCTTTTCTCCATATAGTGATGTGTAAAGACTTCCGGTATGGGGCGTTCCCATTTTTGGGGTCTCCACCCACTGCACTGCTGTCTTGGCAACCGTGTCAACACGCTGCTCTAGCCGGAGTTAGCGGTGATGATAATGAGTCTAACCGAGGGAAAACAAACAAAAACTTCGCCGAAATTACAATATAAATTAGAAAGGTGAGTTTGTCAAGACTTTTATGTTAGGCTACATTCCCCAACATACTTGTAGCACTTTGTGTCGTTGTTTATCAGAATATAATCCGTATCGCTTTAACACTGGCAGCACGTTCTGACATGTGGATTTAATGTTAGCCATCAGTCCACTAGTCGACTGGTTAATTAACCATGCAAATAAAATGTACAACAAAAACAACGCTCAATACTACACGTTTTATTGTAGTAGCATGGATTTATGGGCGGAGCTCCAAAGCAGCGCGTGCCAAAAAATTTTTTGGTCTGCGCATGCGCGGTACGCGTTTTAAGAAATAACTGAACAATGCTAAACCTGCATTGATGTACCAGGATTTACTGTATCTTTACATGTCTGGAATATATAAGACTAAATTAGACTCAGTTTACACACTGTTTCACTCTCCAAATCAGTGGACCTGTTGGACTCATCCTGATGCACCACTTATGGTTGGAGATCTCCATTCATAGGAACCCCATGGGGTCTGCTTGCCATGTGTGTGGTGACTGGGGACGTCTCCCACTTGACCATGAAGACGGTTTAATGGACCGATACAGACAAGCTTTTCACGGATGGCTTGTGACAATAGATCAGGACTGACATTCTTACAGTTTTGTACCCGAGCCTCCAATAATGAACTGGACTCCATATTAACCTAACCACATCCCAACCATAGGGCCAGGGGTCGCTCAGTGGTTAAGGCATTGGACTACGGTTCGGAAGATCTCAGGTTCAAACCCCACAACCACCAAGTTGCCACTGTTGGGCCCTTGAGCAAGGCCCTTAACTCTCAACTGCTCAGATGTATAATGAGATAAAATTGTAAGTCACTCTGGATAAGAACGTCTGCCAAATGCCTAAATGTAATGTAAATGTAAACATCTCCTGTTATATCGAATATCCAGCCTCCTAATACACAGTATGACAGCAAATCAATTCCTGCTATTCGATAGAACCAAAATGAGGAAGGGCTCCCCGTTGAGACTGGTTCCTCTCAAGGTTTCTTTCTATTGTCATCTCAGGGAGTTTTTCCCTGCCACCATCAGCCTCGGCATTTTGATTCATACAAATTTTCCAAATTTTCTTTTAATTTAGCTCTTAACCATCTTAACGACCATTGGGTGGCATGGTGGCTTAGTGGTTAGCACTGTCGGCTTACACCTCCAGGGTTCAATTTCCACCTCATGGAGTTTGCATGTTCTGCCCATGGTTGGTGGGTTTCCTCTGGATAGTCAGGTTTCCTCCGACATTCCAAAGAGATGCAGATTAGGTTAATTGGTGTTCCCAAATTGCCCTGCGATGAATTGGCACCCCGTTCAGGGTGTATTGATAATGAGGGAGTGAATGAGAGAAAGAGAATTGAATTTAGAATAGTGTATAATTCATGATTGACTGGTGAAGATTCTGAGTTTTTTGTTTAAGTTATAGAAGCCTTCAGTGTCTTTTTTTTTTTTTTAGCTTACTGTTCTGTGCTTGACATAGAACTGTTACAGTAACTGTCCTTGCTCATGCTCTGCTTTATCCATGTTTCATTTATATATCAATTACAGGAATTATGAGTGTGCACAATGAGGTTATGGTGTACGTCCGCATCAGGCCCACAACACAGTTTGCCCAAGAGCTCATGGAAGTCATGCCTGATAAACAGGTACATAAATACAAGCAAGGAAGTAGATACTATTTCTTTTAGTGTAACTTATATTTCACATACTACACTGCTTTCCTTCACCATAACACAACATACTGCCATTTACTTGTTTATTAATGTTACATCTCTTAGACGGTGAATGTACGGCTGAAAAAGAATGGCAGGAAAGGTGTGTTAAATAATCAGATGAGCTCTTGGTCTTTTCGGCTCAATGGCGTCCTGCACAATGTATCACAAGAAGCCATCTATGCCCAGGTCGCGCACAGTGTGGTGCTAGGAGCTCTGGAGGGCTACAATGGTCAGTAAGACTGATGGATCCTCACTGTTTACTTTATAACTAAGCATTTAAGCAGTTATCTAATAGACCTATCATGTGTCAGCAGTTTGAAACAACAATGATTTTAAGTTTTTCTCTATCGCATTAGGAACGGTTATGTGCTTTGGGCAGACTGGGGCTGGAAAGACCTTCACAATGACGGGCGCCACTGAGAGTTACAAACAACGAGGCATCATCCCTCGTGCCATACAGGAGGTATAGAAGTACTATATCATGTGAACTACACCAGGGGTTCTCGGTTTTAATCCTAGATATGTAACAAACTGCAAACCTACACAAGAAAGAAACAAAACCAAACAAAAAAAATTACAGCTCCTTAAAATATGTTATGTACTCAGGTGTTCCATGAGATCAGCAATCGTGTGGACCACACCTTCTCTGTGCGCCTTTCCTTTCTGGAGATTTACAACGAGACGTTGGTGGACCTGCTAGCATCTGTAAAAGGCGGACAGAAGAAGCACTGTGGAACCTTAGCTGTGGTGGAAGAGCCAGAAGGTGGGGTTTCAGTAAAGGGCCTGTCCTTACATCCAGTGCACAGAGAAGAGGAGGCACTAAACTTGCTATTTGAGGTGAACGATGATGTCTTAATTTTGTTCCTCCATTAATACTGCACAATTTTTTTAAAAAGATTGTAATGTGTTACAAATGAAATTTGTGCAAAATGTACTTGTGTACAAATATATACCGTGTCATCACTGTTTTTCCAGGGAGAGATGAGTAAAATAATAGGCGAAAATGCCCTCAATAAGAACTCGTCTCGGTCACATTGCATCTTTACTCTCTACATTGAGGTGAGAACAATTGATCTTTTGCACCTGATGCACCTTTATGATGTCTGTCTGCCATGGTCCCACTCAATTCTGGATAGCAAAAGGAAGGTTATTAATCAGATGCGAGTCCCAAACCCGCATACAAACCCAAGCAAACAGAAGCACTTTCAGCAAAAAAACATCTCAAACAACACATTGTCTCTTTAGTAATTACTTCTAAGTCGTTCTGATTGGCCTCTGAACCATCCACGTTGTTCTGTTCATGACTAACACAACTAACTAACCAGATCCCTCTCCAACCCCTGATCAAGAGCATTACTTGGTGTGTGGAACAAGGGATTGTACAGTCTGCATAGCACACTGGCTTTCCATTTAATACTAGCAGAGGTGTCAAGTAACGAAGTACAAATACTTCGTTACCTTACTTAAGCAGAAATTTTGGGTATCTATACTTTACTGGAGTAATTATTTTTCAGCCGACTTTTTACTTCTACTCCTTACATTTTTAAGCAATTATCTGTACTTTCTACTCCTTACATTTTAAAAATAGCCTCGTTACTCTATTTTTATGGTCAGAACGCCCCCCCCCCCCCAGTCGCATGATAAGAACGCGCACAACAGGTCGCATGATAAGAACGTGGACAACACCCCACCTCCCCCCCGGTCGCATGATCAGAAAAGCGAGACCTTTATGCTTTTGTTGCCCCTCACGGTACTTTTACTTTTATACTTTAAGTAGTTTTGAAACCAGTACTTTTAAACTTTTACTTAAGTAAAAAGCTTGGGTTGATACTTCAACTTCTAAAGAAGTATTTTTGAACCCTAGTATCTATACTTCTACTCAAGTAATGAATGTGAATACTTTTGACACCACTGAATACTAGTTGGAATTCAATGCTAGAACAGATAGTTAGTTTTCTAATGTTTAGAAAACTAGATAGTTTAAAATGTCAGTATTAATTAACACATGATTTTATGCACATTTTAAGTATAAAGCACAGAATATTCGATAACATCATCTCGTTTGGAACGGAAGCACTGAATGAGCCAAAGTGAATGCTATGTAGCAAACGCCACCAAATCCAGGGGAAATCACATGTACACCGTCTGAGGTAATCACATTTAAGGCCAAAACATGGTATTGGTCCTAAAAAGTGTCTCACCAAGGTGTAAAAGTAAATTGCATTTTTCATAATACTTAATGCTTCAAATCTCCAGATCCAAACACTTTTTTATATTTCTCACTCACTCATCTTCTATACCGCTTTATCCTGTATTCAGGGTCGCGGGGGACCTAGAGCCTATCCCAGGAGACTTAGGGCACGAGGCGGGGGTACACCCTGGACAGGGTTCCAATCCATCGCAGGGCACACACACTCATTGTTTCACACACTATGGGCAATTTGGAAACACCAGTTAGCCAAATCTGCAGGTTTTTGAACAGTGGGAGGAAACCAGAGTACCGGGAGGAAACCGGAGGAGAACATGCAAACTCAATGCACACAGAGACAGGAATCGAACCTGGCCGGGAATCGAACCCGGATTCAGGTGCAATTAAAAAAATTCAAATCTTTTAATGATCTTAATTGTCATTAAGGTGAAATTTAGCCAATTTAGATTTCACATGGAAAAAGTATATTATTTTAAAAAGCAAAATTGTTAAGATATTGCAACATGAATTTTTAAATGGTCACAGACGCTATGGATTTTTCGCCTTTTAAGGTTTTACTGAAAAACCATCTCCCATGCAAAGCACTGAGGTAGCCCTGAAATTTTAATGGTATATGTGTTTACAATCACTATTTGGCAGATTACAAAAAGCAATTTTAACTGAATATAGTTTTCTATGTTTTATGGCCACATAACATAAGGTGTGTCTAATATGGAGCATTTAAACAAAACCACTGTTAGTAATTTGGGGAAAAATCCTTTATTTTGCACAGAATAAGTGCACTTTAATTTAAGGCAATTTTTTTTACAGGTCAAATGCTTCTACAAACGTATATCAATTTTAGTATCAATACTCACGTCTTGATACATTCAAATCACCTTTACAAAACAGCTGAAGTTAGTGACTTTGGAAAGCAAAAAATCAGCACCAATATTGTTTTGGCCGTGACAAATCAAGTTAATATCCTTATTACCTTCCTCATCCATTTTCACACAATTGTTGCTCTTTTGAATAAGTCCACCACAACATACTGCATACAACAATGATCAGTTGATTATTCTTTTATCTGTCACAAAACATCAGGTCAACATCAGATGATCTCTTTCATTTCATCAGATGATCCACATTGTCACGTGTCAGCAAAAGATCAATGTGCACACACTCTTGCTCTACACTGTACACTGGGGGAGATTAGTTTCGTACTGTTATTTAAACATAATGGAACTTGTACAAGTTCTTTAAACCTGTGTGGCATGAATCAGTATTAAGGTTTTGTCTGCATGTCTGGTTGTGTCTCAGTCCCGCTCTCGGACACTGTCAAATGCAACGTATGTCACGTCCAAACTCAACCTGGTGGACCTCGCCGGTTCTGAGAGGCTGAGCAAAACTGGGGTGAGTTCATGCATCACTTTCATTGTTATGAATGACTAATTCGGCAAAATTGAAAACATAAATGCCTTTTCTAGTTCTGACGGACCTCTTGGTGTCTCTCTCTCTCTTTTTCTAGTCGGAGGGTCAGGTGCAGAAAGAGGCCCTGTACATTAACAGATCTCTGTCCTTCCTGGAGCAGGCCATCTTGGCCTTGACTGACAGACGCAGAGAGCACGTGCCCTTCAGACAAAGCAAGCTGACGCACGCTCTTAAAGATTCTCTCGGTCAGTCTGATACAACAAAGTTTAAAATACACATGCCCTAAAGGTGACAAAATGTTTGTGGACACCTAAACATCTCATTCCAGATGTAGCTTCCTTGTTAACCTTTAAGTGTTCTGGAAGGGCTTTCCACTAGGTTTTGGAGTTTGGATGGGTGTGGGAATTTGCTTCATCCAGGCGTTTTTTTTTTTTTTTGCTGTTCAGTGTCGTTCATGTTACAAGTTATGAACCTCGCATTATGCACAGGCACATTCTATGCAATAGGTTTGTGGCAACAGTTAGGAGAAAGAACTACTGTACATTAGTATTTTATTTGTATAGCGCTTTTAACAATTGTCATTGTCGCAAAGCAGCTTTACACAATCAAAAGAATTATTTAAGTTTGTATGGAATGTGAATGAATCAGAATGCTGCAGGGATGTGTGAACTGCAATTGTCATCTATATCAGATATTCAACAACAGAACGAAAGCTAATCTTTGAGGATTCTGAAGCCGTCAAAAGTTATTTCTAATGAGTAATGTAAGGAAAGGATGCTTTGAACATCTTAGCTTCAGTTTTTACGTGTATAGGGGCATAATTCACCTAATTACTGGTTACTTCACAATTCTGATTGTGTCAAAACATTTTCTCCATACTACCCTTGTTAAGTACTTTTTTTAAAGGGGAAAAAGTCAGTTAAAAGAAATCTTATGGATCTTTAGGCTGGCTGAATGTGATACTATTATAAAAACCAAACACTCGCTATACATTTTGATTCTGTAACAGAATGAATCAGAATCTATAAATCGAAATTTTGATCCTTTACCAGGACTAGGAGCATGTGTATTATATAATACTGAGGTCATGCGTAACTTGTCTGTGTGCAGGTGGAAACTGTAACACAGTGCTTGTGGCCAACATTTACGGTGAAGAGGGACAGGTCGATGAGACGGTAAACAGGTTTCTCTTCACAAAGACAAGGTGAAGACAAGAAAAAGCTGTCATTTCGTCCTTAAACTGACTTCAGCTGTGCATATCTTGTGTGTTTTGCAGCTCTCCACTCTCCGCTTTGCTGCCAGGATGAAGTGTGTGTGCACCGAGCCAGCTCTCAACAAGCACGTCGACCCTGTGGTAGGATTCAGAATATGTACAATGAGTTACAAGGGATTTGTGTGTCACACTCTGGTTAGACTGTAATGCACGAGTTGACATTATTTCAGAAACATGTGAGTAAGAGAAATGCTGTGGAAGTGGATCTAATATCTAGAGCAGTGTGAAAAGAGAATCTTGGATTAAAACAGGTTATAATAAACATGTTAAGCGTATTCTGAGAATAAGTTTACACTGATCAGTTGAATTGTTGTTGTTCAGCTCCAGGTCGAAACACTGCAAAAGGAAATCCAACTTCTGAAGCAGGAGCTTTCCTTTCAGAACACACTGGTTAGTATTCGCTGAGTAAAGTGGTTGATGTCAGTGCAGAATAACACTCTCATTATACGGCAAAAGTATGCGGACACCTGGACGCGCACCTACGAGAACTTTATACAGTGTGTAGCCAAAAGTATGCGGACACCTGGACGCGCACCTACGAGAACTTTAAACAGTGTGTAGCCAAAAGTATGCGGACACCTGGACGCGCACCTACGAGAACTTTATACAGTGTGTAGCCAAAAGTATGCGGACACCTGGACGTGCACCTACGAGAACTTTATACAGTGTGTAGCCAAAAGTATGCGGACACCTGGACGCGCACCTACGAGAACTTTAAACAGTGTGTAGCCAAAAGTATGCGGACACCTGGGCGTGCACCTACGAGAACTTTATACAGTGTGTAGCCAAAAGTATGCGGACACCTGGACGCGCACCTACGAGAACTTTATACAGTGTGTAGCCAAAAGTATGCGGACACCTGGACGTGCACCTACGAGAACTTTATACAGTGTGTAGCCAAAAGTATGCGGACACCTGGACGCGCACCTACGAGAATTTTATACAGTGTGTAGCCAAAAGTATGCGGACACCTGGACGCGCACCTACGAGAACTTTATACAGTGTGTAGCCAAAAGTATGCGGACACCTGGACGTGCACCTACGAGAACTTTATACAGTGTGTAGCCAAAAGTATGCGGACACCTGGGCGTGCACTTACGAGAACTTCATACAGTGTGTAGCCAAAAGTATATGGACACCTGAGCGTGCACCTCAAGAAATCTATACACCGTATAAACAAAAGTATGTGGACACCTGAAACACACTGTGTAGCCAAAAGTATGTGGGCACCCGAATGCGCACCTAAGAGAAATAGAAACACGGTGTAGCCAAAAGTATATGGACACCTGAACACTCACCTAAGAGAAATCCATACACAGTGCAGCCAAAAGTATGTGGACACCTGAACACGCACCTATGAGAAATCTGTACAGCCAAAAGTATGTGGACACCCGAGCGCACACCAAGAAATCTATACACTGTGCAGCCAAAAGTATGTCTCTGAACGGACACCTACATACCGTTGTTGTTGGTCTTTCGGTTGCTCCCGGCAAGGGGTCGCCACAGCAGAATATCCAGTCCGCACAACAACTTCCGCCCCTTCCTGACGCAACCCTCCCATTTTATCCGGAATCGAACCCGGGCCTTCCGCATGTCAGGCGAAACACCTACCACTGAGCCACCAGTGCCGATGGACACCTACATACCATGATAGATTAAAAATATAAAATGTAAAAAACTAATTCGAATTGAGCTTATAAACATAGAACTGACTGATGATGAAATTTGTTTAACACATTTTTATATTGAATTTTTTTATTTAATTTAAATTCATTCATTTGTTGTGTTTTGTTAATGAATATTAATGACTTTGCAGATTAGCTGCCCCATCTCCTGATAATACCTAGATTATTAATAAGTCTCGATTTGTGCTGTGCTTTTCGTACAAAGGCCAATCAGGCAGCTGAGACATACGAGGACCTGTCAGAAACGCAGGTAGCGCTGATAAGGAGTGAGGTTCACAGATATCTGGCTGGCACTCTGGATAAAATCACGGTACAGTAGAATGGAAACGGGTAAAAGGAATGTTTTAGTTTTAGCACACCTGTTACAAAATACAGGCAAGACGTGTTTAGTGTCTAATGCTGGTTCATTATCGTAATGAAGCTACAAAGCTACAATGCAAACCTAAATGCTGGTGTAAATCATTATACATTTTTTTATCTGATTTATAAATTCAGAAAGCACCTAAGCAGAACAAAAACATCAGATATGTCATGGGTAACTGATTACATCTGGGTTAAGGGGAGAAGATGCAAATCCCAACTCGGAACAAATAATATTATAAATATTGTCAACACTGACAGTGATTTTCTGAACTCTTTCAGATTGCCAGCATTCGGCAAATACACACAGTTTTTGCCCAGTTTAAAGAGGCTTACCAGTAAGTAGGCAACCTTCCTACCTTCTGTGTGTCATAATATCAAATATCTACACATATACTGATGAAAAGTGATGGCATGAGTTTTCTTAAAAATGTGATAAGAAATATGCGTGTGTGTGTGTGTGTGTGTGTGGCTGAGAAACAGTGAACAGGAAAAGCATCTTGAAAAGCAGCAGGAGAGTCCGAAGTTAATTGCGGTGGGGAATACTCAGAGCACATGCTTCCCCTCTGCTGATAAAGTAAGCTTTAAAGTTCTTCTTATCACAGTGCTGTTGAAAATAGTTCCGGCTATCTCAAGTTTATACACAGTGTGCGATACACACTGTCCATGCAAAACCTACATTTTGAGCCATTAAAACATCCCCCCCTATAGACCTGATCTTGTTCCATCAGACTTTCACCTGTTTGGTCCCCTGAAAGCAGCCCTACGAGGATGAAGATTCACTTCTGGTGAAGAAGTGAAGACAGCGGTGCATTCATGGCTCGCAACATTTTTTCATGTGGGAATACGAAACCATGTTGGCAAGATGGACAAAGTGTATTGAAAAGCAAGGAGAGTGTGTAGAAGATGTATTTATCTTTTAGAAAAGTTGATTAAAATAAATTCTACAGCTAGAAGGGAGATCATTTGTGACTCAACCTCGTAAGTAATCTGTACCAAATTCCACAACCTCATTACAAAGATCAGCTGACTCATATGAAGCTTCTGCAGCCCCACTGGACTAAATCAAGCTGGCATCTTTCAAAGTTACCAGCAGAGGTGGAAAGAGTAATAAAATTTTGTACTCAAGTACAAGTACTGTTACTTCAGTGAAATTTTACTTAAGTACAAGTAAAGTTACCATTATAAAAATCTACTCAACTACTCAAGTAAAAGTAAAAAGTAGCTCATCAAAAAATTTACTCAGAGTAAAAGTTAGCGAGTTACTTATTTATTTTTTTAACAGCTGGGGGGGGGGGGGGATGAGGCATTCTAGCATAGAACTAGTTGTTTTTAACTGAAGGAACACCTTTGCATAATACAGCTGTTGTCTTTCTTGTGCTTGAAAATCAAAGTGGTCACTTAAATATGGTGTTACGTCCCAGTCTAGGGTCGGGCCATAGAGCAAAAGAATGGTTCAGGGTTCTATTTATAATATATATATAACTGTATGGAAATGGTGGTATAGGGCAGAAAGAACTAGATCCAATCATTAACTGATGAAATAATGAGGTTTGTATATACAAAAAAAATACACACACACACACACACACACAACAGGAGGAGGAGGATCGGATTCAGGATGAACCCAGGACAAAATAATAAACAAAATGGTATTTATATTTAGTAGCTAGATTACCTGCAAAAAAAATCAAAATACAGGTACCTTCCCGGACTCCCTAAACCAAAAACAATGAAATTATCTACAAATATATACAAAGACCAACCAAACCAAAGGGACAAAGCAATAATCAAAATTAATTGGAGGCACAAAGTCAAACCGGAATACACAACCAAATATCAAAACGCCAAAACCACAACCTCTTTCCCGCGTCTCTCTCCGGTTTATACATGGTCGCGCTAGTCGATGACGTCACTCAGGGTGGAAGCGACCGTGTGGAAGATCAGGTAGCTGCCGATGTCAGAAAACCTGGAGTGGAGTCTGGAGCGGCGCGCAACCAGGACATGATACACACACGCGGCGCAACGGAGCATTTATACAGCATAATATTTTTATTATTTTATAATTTTCATTCATTTATTTTTTACTCAGTAGCGAATATGATTTAAAATGTAGCGAATTACAATAGTTCAAACAAAACGTACTTAAGTAAAAGTAAAATTACAGATTTTTAAAACTACTTTAAAAAGTAGAAATACACAAAAAAGCTACTCAATTACAGTAACGCGAGTAAATGTAATTCGTTACTTTCCACATCTGGTTACCAGTGCATTTAATTCAAGTATAACGCTTCACCGGACATTACGATTGAAACAGTTACTCAGTACTTGAGTATCTTTTCACCGAATACTTTTTTTACTTGAGTAATATTTGGATGACTTCTTTTTACTTCTACTAGAATAATATTATTTTTAAGTACAGCACAACAGGAACATTTTTTTCAGGAATGTTTTAAAAAAGTGCTAAAAGTATGCGTGTCTTTTTTTCATTAAAAAAAAATATTTCTCTAATTGTGACCGTTACAAGCTTTATTAACTTTACTGTACCTTTTGTAACTGTACTGTGTCCTGCCACTTTACACAGTTAAAAAGAAAGGAAGAAAGAAAAAAAACACCATTCATGGGTTTCGTGTTCGAGTTGTTCAGTAACTTTTTTTTTTCTTCATGTGCAGGAGCCTATGGAGGAGGTGGGGTATGAAAACAGACTCACTGTGCCTGCATCATCACAGAGACAGTCTGTGTCACCCGGCAGAAGCAAAGGCAAGAAGATCAAAGAGAGCAGCAGGTGATAAGGTCTTACACATTTTCAAAACTCGAAAAATTATTCTCTCTTTCTTTACAGTTAGTGACCGAGCCCTATTGGAAGTGGAATCGTGCACCTTTCAGTGTTTTGGACCTACTGATATTGTCCTATTATATATTTTTAATATTTCTATTTTTATTTTATTTTCATTATTTTTATTGCTTGTACATAATGTAAATTTAAAAGTCCATTACATCTAAAGTTTATTTCCATATTTCTCTTATATTGCTAATTTGTAAATTCTCTTATTTCACACAGAAACTTTCTTTTAGAAAAGTCATATATGCATTTCACTTCGTATCATACTGTGTATGAGACAAATAAAATTTTAATTTGATACTGCATTTTATCCACGAACAGAAAAAACGGTCAAGGTAGCACAGGCCTGAGTGAGGATCTCAACATCGCGCAGAGCGAGACAGAGACATTCAAACCTCCTAATGTGTCCGAGAGGAAGGAGTATGCCGATGGTGCTCCGAACAGATGCGAGTATGAACGCTTTCTGTTCATTTTTTTTTTTTTTTACTCCTCATTTACTGTCATTACACACTTTATCCAGGTCAAGTGGTGACACCTGATCCTAACCTAGGAACAAGACACAAGGCTATTGTTAAAATTATGATCCTGAATGGATGTTTGAATTTCCACTTGATGTGTGTCATGCTTTTCACCTTCTGGTGTAGTATAACACACAGTAGACAGACACAACAGATGCAGATGTGCAACAGATTGCTTTTAATCATTAAATTCTTGCTCTGTCCTTTTGCCAGCACTCCTCCCTCCAAGATGGAAGCATTTGAGATCTACAAGTCAGAAAAGGGACATGAAATCGACCAAATCCTGAAAGGAAACAAATCTGTACTGAAAGAACGTCTGGAAAAACAGCACGACGTCACAGGGGTCATCAACTCAATTAAACGGGACATTGACCGCATGACCTCTGAACTCCAGCTGTGTAAAGAACAGAGGCAGAATCAGGGTCAGTATCATCTATTGTAACGGTATTAGACAAGTTTACAATATTATGGAAGTTCTACATACTGAGGCAGCTTGTGCTTGTGTGTTGTTTCACCTTCAGGCCAGTTGATGAGTGCAGAAGGGGAGCTTGTACTGGATGAGGATGAGGTAACTCTACTTCTAAAACTCAGAGAGGCCAAGGATCAGTACAGGCAAAACTATAAAGAACTGCTCGGCACCAGAGCCGAGGTGCAATACTGCAGACATCTTGTGGACCAGTGTCGCGTGCGCCTGTTCACTGGTAACATTAAAGGGCCTAATAAGAATTCCCTCACCTGCCTTTACATGCATATAATCTTGAGTAACATCCCATTCTTAATTCCTAGGGTACAGTGGTGTTCAAAAATAATAGCAGTGTGTTGAAAATAGTGAGTAAAGCTCCATATCCATATAATAACTTTTAATTTAAATCACATAAATGCATTGGACCTCCTGCACATTCTATTCTGAATCACAACATGAAGAAAAATGTGCTAAATGTATTATTAGTTTCGTATAAGTGAAGGAAAAACAAATATTAGTCTGTTCAAAAAAAAAGTTCAATTAGAGAGGTAAATTATTCTGTGAAAAACCGGTGTCAAACAAGTTAAATGCAGAAAAGATTGTCCTGTGCATTTCTCTCTGAAAATCTGAGTAAAATGGGTCGTCTAGGGTATTTGTGAGGTCAGACACTGATGTTGTTATAAGAAGGCCTGGCTCAAAGTCTCCGCTCTAATTCATCCCAAAGGTGTTGTATCGGGTTAAGGTAAAGAGTTTGGTGTGGAAGAACATGACTGGTCTTCACACTTATCCATGACTTTATGCACTGGTGTGCAGTCATGTTGAAACTGGTGTGGGGTTGTTTTACAGGACTTGGGCTCAGCCCCTTACTTCCAGTGAAAGGAATTCTTAATGCTTCAGCCTAGACATTTTTAGACAATTTCATGGTACCAACTTTTTGGGAACAGTTTTTGGGACGGCCCGTTCCTGTTCCAACACGACTGCGTATGATGAGCTTGACTGGCCTGCACAGTCTGAGTCCTGAGCTCAACCATATAGAACAGCTTTGGGATGAGCCAGGCCTTCTCCTCCAACATGCTGTCTGACCTCTCAAATGCACTTTCAAAAGAATGTTCAAAAATTCCCATAAACACACTCCTAAACCTTGTGAAAAGCCTTCCCAGAAGAGTTCAAGCTGTTATAGCTGCAAAGGGGGCGGGGCCAACATCATATTAAAGCCTATGGATTAAGAATCGGATGTTACTTAAGTTCATTTGCATGTGAAGACAGGCAAGCCAATACTTTTGTCAATATAGTATATTTCTGTGACATATACTGTATAACCTGATACTTACTACTAACCTCATGCTGCCTTTGTGATCTGTGTTAGAGTTTGAGAGCTGGTACAATGAGTCCTTTCTGCTACCCGATGAGGTTCTATCCATCTTCAAAGATGGACCTATTGGACCAGGTTTGGTCCCTGTGGATAAAGCTTTGGCTTTGGTTAGTAACACTACAGGAATAATGAATATTTAGGGGTTTTTTTTGTTGTTGTTGTTGTTAACCTGGGCAAATCAATTGTCAGGTATTTTATCACATGTACTGTATTCTAATTAATATCCATCATAAACCTAACGGCTTTCATATTGGAAAAGATTTTACTTTACTGTTAAAGTACTATTGAGTAAATAGTGCATTGTGAATGCAGTTCAGCTATACCTCAGATCATGATGTGTTGTACAGCAGGGAAATGGCCAGGAAAGTACCAAGTTGCGGGCAGACAGTCCCAGTGCCACATCCTTTTACAACGCATATAACAGGACAGTACTGAGGGTGAGAAACACATACACACACACACAGAGAAAACAACTGTACTGCAGTGTGGCAGATTTATCTTCAGAACACCACCATTTAACTGTGCAGGTCACTAAATTAACTGAACAGTAATGTTGTGTTGTCTTTGCAGAAAGCACCTCATTTTAGTGTTTCCAGGAGCAACATGGGATCTGACACAAACAAGCTACCATGACATGCAACGGTCACCCAAAGAGGGCTCTGACATCACCACTACATTGTGCCTCGCCAAAAACAACCGGTGCTTACTTCCACGCCTCAAGATTAAGATTTGATTATTTATGAAGTTATGAAGATGGGGTCAGAGTGCAGGGTCAACCAGGACACAGCTCCCCTAGAGCATACTGGGGTGCTGGGGGTTAGTAAGCCAGAGCCTTAAGCGTAGTCCTGGCAGCAATCGACGTGTATAAAAGGGAGGTTTCATAATGATTAAATTAATATATAATCTCAGATTTGAGATGGTGCTGAACTTTGAAAGAAGACTGGAGGTTATGACTCAATAAAAGCGATGCAAAATTATGAGAACTGGTTTTTACTTGTATTGTACCTCTTTGTGAAAGGGAGGGATTTAAAGTTTTGTTAATCCAACAGATTTACACAAGTCCTTTGTTATAACCACAATTTTATACTAATGATAATCTGATATGCATGATGTAATCAGAGGCAGTTTCAGTATTTCTCTAGTGCTACATCCTTGTTAGTAGTGTTTATCCTCATTTTCATTTCCAAATTCTTTTTTTGGGTAAAGAATCTTGGAGGGAGGTGGGGGAATCAACTTTCGCAAGTAAGCAAGCGTGATTTTATTTTCTATATAAAAAAAACTGATTAATGAATAATTTTCTATATAAAAAGGCTCTGCATATATAGATATTGAACACAACCTTTGTACTGTAAATGCAGGTTGTTTATGTAGTGCTGCACCCCAAAAAAAAACAAAAAAAACATTAAAATCTTAATCATGATACAGAACAATGCAAATTTTTTATCATAAAAGACTGCAATTTATGATGGGTAATAGATGCGTAGGTGGGAATTTATGTAGAGCTCGTCAAGGATTTAAGTATTTGATTTTACAGTTTAAAACTACTTAAAAAGTATTTAGCGACACAGACACGTCAGCTTGTTAAATGAAAAGTAAACTTTATTATTCCTGAACCACAAAATAGACTTCTTTGGTTGTACAAATTCACTAGTTACAGTCCTGAATGAGCTCTAACCCTCAGATTCAGCCCCTGCATCACCTATGTAGCAAAAAAGCCCCCTCCCTCCCATCCCAAAGAAATCAAGAACAAGATTAAAACAACGGTCCGGTTGCAAAAATGTAGTGAATCCCATTCATTAATAGCGTGAAAATGTGATTTCTTTCTTTACAAAAATACAATAAATCATCGATTATCCATTTCCCAAGTGTTGTCATTCAAAACTGAATTTCAGTTAGCAAGATGAAAAACTATGATTAGTAAAAGATAAAGACGTTGTCTGGCATGAGAGTGACCACAGTGTTGATGGCAGCTGGTTTGAGAATGATAAAATGATGCTTTATAGACAAGGGATGAGAAACGTCCTTTTCCTGACCCAGGACTGAGTAACAACAACAACGACAACAACAAAAAAGAAAAACATCAAAATAATGCTTTAAGCCAATATACATGCAGTGAACACCAGTTTATCCTGGGTCTGGATCCCACCATCACTGCACACACTGGCTCAGTTTCATCTTGGAGTTCTGCTTCTCACAGCATTTTTACAATTTTTTTTTTTTTTTTTTTTAACACATTATTCACACAAGCCTAAGCATTTCAGTGGCTTTAGATTTCAAACTAATTGGAAAGGAGATTTGGAGTAGCCACCCCAGAGACAAAGTTTATTAACATGATTCATTCACATGGAAAAAAAAAAGAGTAACAGCGGGATGCTATAGTTCATCCCCTAACCCCAGTGTTACATAAATAGAAAGAATGGTACCATATTTTCTAAAATGGACACCTGGACCTTCTCTTCAGATTGCTCCATTAAAGTTCACGTTCTGAGGGTTTGTTGAAGTGAGCATTTATTACACACTAATGGTAATGGGAATGTTCCAGCAAACAGCAACATGGTCCAGGAAGCAGATAAAAAAAATAAAAAAAAAAAGGGCAGAGAGGATGATGGTCTGGTTTGTAACCAGTGCACTTGGACAGAGAAAGTTTGAATCATTCTGTCATTTTCTGTCTTTCATTTTCTAGTCCTGGAGAGACTAGAGAGATGTTTATTTCAGGTTAAGCTGCGCTCAGATGAACCCTCAGAACACAAGACCAACAACAAGACCATACGTTAATTGATCCGAATCCAAAATATAGGATAAACGAAAAAAAAAAAAAAAAAAAACCCAGCGGCTGATTTTTGATACTTCATATGGTTATGATAAAGCCGATGTAGAGCTATAGAGCACTGATAAATCAATACATCCAAAAATCAGCAAATATAAACTGATTGGTGGAATATTCCCAACTATAATGCATCATTTAAAAAGCGAATAAAAGCCTCAGTGGCAACTACGGAAATAAATTAAGTGTAAAATGTTTTTTCCCCTTCCTGTATGGGCAGTGAAGTTATCAGAATGATCGCTTGCTCTTCAAAACAGCTGATCTCCAGGATATGTGAACATTAACACATTTATCTTGAAAAAAAAAAAAAGTCAAGTTCTTCTTTTTTTGTTTAAAACTAATTAAAATCAGAAGTTTAAAACTAAAGTATTAAAAAGCACCCAAATCAACATAATCTAAAAATAATTTAGCTCATTAAAAGCAAACTGTAGGATAGAAGACAAAAAAAAAAAAAAAGCAGGAGTGGAGTTTGAGTTTGTGTGGTATGACGGCCCCTCCTTAACCGTCCACTACAGAGGATGAGGAGAAGCCTTCCACACCTGTGCTAAATGTTAGCTGGAAAGGCATGAACGGTGTGCAAGAGACAAGAAGCTGTAGTGTTTCTTTAAAAAAAAAAAAAAAAAAACGACCGAAGCGAGAGTGGTTGAAAGTCTTTCACACATTTCTCTGTGAATCTACATTTTAGTTTTGTCTATACCTTGTAGTATCACTAGCTAATGTGCACTATCTTTACAGTCTGTGTGTGCGCGTGTGTGTGTGAGAGAGAAATTATGTGGGGACAGCTGTCTCTAGACTGCGACGGCCCTGTCGGAGTTTCCGCTTGTTGCTGTACAGAGCCATCTCCTCCAGAGCGGACGTGGCGGCCACAGCAGCTACAGGAATCTCCGCTTCTACACAGGACACTAGAAAGACACACAGAGAGAAACTTTTCAGTACAGGTTCATTAACAAGATCTGTCTATTCAAAAAGAGCTTGTGTTTTGGCGGTTCTGCCCCATCCACCTCTGTCACACTGAGGGAAAAGCTGCACCCTGAGCCCAGTGAGAAGAGGGTAAGACATAACCAACAGCATATACTAGAAAATACCTCTTAGGAGCAAAAGCGAAGCTGGACGTTACAGTACTCAGACTATCACAATGAGAAAGAGGAAGATAATCATTGAAGACCAAACAAGTGTGGTGTTAAAGTAAGCAAAAAAAAGTTCCAACCCTGGTCCTGGACAATCTGCATGTCCTGCATATTTTAGGGTTCAATTAACAGTCCTTCCTGAGGTAAAATGTGTGCGTGTTAAAGCAGGACAAACACTAGGACTTTGCAGGTAGGGTGTCTTCCAGGACAAAGGTTGGAAACCTGTGCCAGATCTGAGAGTATATAATCCCATAAACCAGCACTGTGCAGACACAAACTGTCCCAAAGCCCCAACTCCAGAAGCAACTCAAACTGGTGTGGTTATAAAATTAGTCTCAAACATTCGTTAACATCCAATTAAAAACGCAAGTGGTGTGCGGGGTGAATTTCTAAGCTGGTCTGGGAGGTGGTTAGACTTTTTACATGCTGTCGAGCATTTTGTCTGCACAATAAACGATAAATGAAGGCGAGGTGATCAGAAACTGGGCTTTTGTTGTTTTTTTTCGTACTGCCGCACTACTCAAGTCGCAGGAA
This sequence comes from Channallabes apus, assembly GCA_030522415.1. Taxonomy (NCBI): domain Eukaryota; kingdom Metazoa; phylum Chordata; class Actinopteri; order Siluriformes; family Clariidae; genus Channallabes; species Channallabes apus. The sequence goes on along the minus strand of CM060108.1, from coordinate 19,504,936 downwards.
TCATCCGTGATCTCGTCTCTGTTAATAAACCTCAGAGGGTGAAATGAACTTAGCATGAGAAAGATTTTGGAAGGTTTATGATGATTTGGAAGATTTATATGACAAAATAATATAATCATGATTTTTTTCCCCTTTAGAATATGAGTTAAAATAAGTTATATATGTATAATGGCCAGTTTAAAACTTTTTAGATGCGCATTACCTTCTGATTAATTCAGATTAATAAAAGCCCTTCTAACTATCGAAAGTAAAACCCTGGTTAAAATGGACATTTAAAAAAAAATACTTGATCTACTGTAGATGATGTTATTATTATTATTATTATTATTATTATTATTAATAATAATAAATAAATAAATAAATAAATGAAAACATAAAAAAGAAGAGATTTTTAAAATCTGTATTGATGCATTTATCTGTATAAAAAAATCCTCCAATTTTTATTTATTTATTTATTGATTTCCCCCAGATTTTCTACCTAATTTTTTCTTCCTAATTTTTCCCATGTCCATTTCCCGCCTGTCACTCTTACGAACCAACACGGTGGGCGGAGATTTTCACATGTTTAATTAATAGAAAAGATCTTTCCAGTTTCCATACATTATAAGAAGTTAATTTGATTTTCAGGTCATTCATAGTTGAAGAAAAGTATCAGCACGTAAGCAGGCTTTCAGCAGCAAACAGCTGTACATGTTGTAGGACCCAAACATGCACAGATACTCTCTCTCTCACATACACACACAAACATACAGAACTCCTACCAAATTCTGATGATTGCTTATCCTAGGAAACTCCCTGTGTCAAGGGGACAACAACTGTCAGTAAAGTCCAGACTGTACAGTCAAACTCTTACACCTATAAAGCAGCACTTCTACTGCTTAATCTCACACATTGGCTTACCTGGGCTGGTGGAGGCATCGCTGTTGAATCGAACATCTGTGGCATCTGGAGACTGCAAGACAAGAGTAAGTGTAAGAGAGTAAAGACTATAAAGACTGAAGGGGCTTCGACAACTTGAAGTCAATGCCAACACCACTGCAGGCGACAAAGCCACGGGGCGACGGGGAATGCAGCCGAGGAACAGGTAACTGTGGTTTATAAACCAGCTGAAGTAGTCAGGCAAACTTTACACAAGTGCTGGTTTAGAGCCACACAAATGCCCCTAGTCTGGTATCAGCAGGTAACCATCAGAGAGCGAGGACACAATAAGTCAGTGATGAAAGCACTGGATAAATAGAAGCAACGTAAAAAAAAAAAAAGAAATACTTGCTTGATAGGTAATAGAAATCACACACCAAACACCAAAAAAGACCAGCATGCTACTGTACACAGTCCTTCACCCTTAAACTGCATGTACTGTGAGGTCTGAGTTACCTGACCAAATCCTACACCAAGCTCTAGTCCACGTCCTCGTTTCAACTTCTCGTGGCCTTTTTTTATTTTTATTTTTTTTTCCAGATGAAGACAGAAAGCCAACTCACATTACGTAAAAAAATAAATAAACTGTACACATTTCTGTGATCAGGGTGAAGGCATTGCTTTACATTAAAACTCCACGGATAAATAGCACTTAACACACAGCGAGGTCATCTCACACTCAAAAGGCCACCAAACAGCATATCAGATTCCACCAAGAAACTTACAGTCCTAACAGTTTTTTTTTGTTAATTACCATTATGTATTGGATTAGAAATATTTTATTTATTTATTGTATTAAAAAACAGACTGTCTGCGGATAAATATTTATCTTCAGATCTTTTATTACAGATTATTAAGTATTTTAAATAAATTAAATCTTGAAGGATTTATAACATCATTAAAAAAAATAAAGGCCAGTTTTTAAGAAATTCACCAGAGATCAAATTTGGTGGTCTTTGGTGTGGAATAACAGTAAGGGGTATTAGGGAGGGGGAAAAAAACTAAACAAAAAAACAACAACCAACACATGACCCAAATCCACATGACCAGTATATTTACAGAACACCACCAACACTAAATAAGGCAACATTCCCTAGTTCCCAACTCCCCATGTTCCCTCACAAGCCCGGTTTTATCGGCCTCGTCTGTCTTCCACTCACAGCTGATACGTCCACCAACCTAATTATGATCGGATTTCCCATGCAGAGAGATAATAAAAGATAATTCTTGGTCCCAAGAAGCTATTTGGCAAAATCTGGTTCATGACCTTCAGTAAGAGAGTGCCAGTTGCTGAGGGTGAGTGGGGAAAGAAAAAGATCGGTGTTAAAGTCCTTGATGCCTTCCTGACTTTATCCCAAGCTTTGAAGCACCATGAAGCCAAGAGCATCAGTTCTCAGGCTGTCCAACCATCTCTCTGGTTGGAGCAACGCTCGGGTTGCTGTTCGGGAAATAGTGGATACTGGCAGTAAATGATGACCATCGACATAGTTTATGCAGAGTAGCTGGAGACCCAGTTACCAAAGGTTTTGCTATCTTAACAACATGACCAGGAGGGAGAGAGAGGTAACAGGGAAAGCTAGGCAGATGCGACTAACTTGAGAGGTTAAGGAGTGTCAGGTTCCTGGGAACTTGGCATGCAGGCAATACCTGAATGTCGTATACGGGTTTAGAAGAAGGAATGGCAGCGAATTGTCGGTAGTCAAACTTCTTTTCTGACAGGGACTAAGGATAGCAAATAAACAGGGGGGTAGATATAAGGGGTAGAGGGGAGGGTGGAGGTGGAGAAATAAAGACATAGCAGGAGTGAGATGAAAATACAGAGGGATGTGGAGAGAGAACAGAGACAAAGGAGAATAGAGGAAGCAGTTCATGTAAATACAACGTTGCTTGCTTTGGAGAATGAATGGAAGAGTAATGAAGTGTTTTAGATTAAATTCTAACTAAAGCAATATTGTTGCAATGTTTAACATTAACAATTAAAGAAATTTAGGCAACTGTTTTCCCGTCAAAGCCTACAAAACTTAAATCAGTGAAAAGGATCACATACCAGTCGACCTGGTGACGTCACAGCGCGAGGGCTGAAATCTGTTTTGGAAAAAAAAAAGATAAATAAGCATCGGGTTCATTCCGGGTTCAAGGCAGGATTTTGAAAGTACACGAATACAGCTGGACCTCTCACCTTCCATAGGAGTGGGTGAAGGCGTGGGAGCAGGAGACGGCGATTCAGCTAACTGATCCAGAGTGCCTCGCTTTCTCCCATCCTTGGACTTAGCAATGACCATCTGAGCCTTGAGAGCGTCCTGCTCTAAAGACTTCATCCTAAAGGAACAGGACAGGATTAATAATAAATAATAAATAAAATTTACACACAGTGATGGGTGTGGTTAGAGTAAAACGATGAAAAACAGGTCAGATTTAGGGCTGCGCCTGGTTACGAAAACATGCACCCAAGATGCATCCGAATTGCTGTTAAAAACACTTTTAAATGCCTCGTTCATCTTGCAGAAAGCACAACAAGCCAGCATGTAGTCGTTTATGATTACAATTTACATTTATTAAAACAGGACATACTGTGATTTTTGACTATTTATAGTAATTTTATTAATGGCATTTCCAAGAGACAAGTTCTTACATTCTAGCAGCTATAAACGTACATTTCCTCAACAGCCTGTCTTTTCACTATTTCTTTATATTAATTTGAAACCAAATAGTACGAACGTGAAACTCTCTTCCACTGAACATTTTCTTTGTTTTATAATTAGTGATAAACTACAAGGCATGTCTCTCTGAATGAGTCTACAGGAATAATAATAATAATAATAAAAAGAAATACGAATGTGTGTATTCATTTTACAGCTTGAGGGACCTGCTGTGAGATCCATGCTGTTGTAATTTCAGTAAGTTTGGTATTTCTATTCTCTGCTATGTGTCTCATGCTGAGACAGAAGGAACTGTGAGCACAGGCATTTTGGGAAAATAAAACCTACAACCAGGCCATGAGACAAAATATTGAACAAGGTTGCACATGCCATGTACAACTTGTATAACATGTTTGGACACTGATACACATTCGGCACAGTTTACTCGTATTCGGGGAACGTTGTGTTTCTGTTCGCAATATAATTACTGATCTACTGTACAGCCTTAAGAAGAAATGAGAGAAATGTGTACCTTCATACATGGATATAAAAACAAAAAGCAGTTGACTGTGGCTACTTTGCTTAATTTTTAACTATAAATATAACATACTTTATCACTGTACATACTGTATGATTAGCTCAAGCTAAGCTTATCGTCACAGACAAAACAAAAAAACACAAAACATAAACACAAAATAAAAACAGCAAAAACAAACGATAAAAAAAATCCAATTTGCACAGACAGATGCGGGAGTGTAGGGATAATGGTGTAACAGGTGAACGTGTGTATGCACATTGCGAATAGTGTCTTCCAGCACACAACATTCACTCAATTAAAAATTCCAGAAGCAACATTGTTAAAATTGCTTTAGAAACTTCACAGAACCACTACGTACACTACTCTCACACACTACAAGCCAGCAAGCACCAAAACAGTTCACAAGCACCAGAGCTCAGCCCCCACAGTAGTGTGTGGGTGGGCAGGGCAGACCTGGGCTCAGAGGAAGATGAGCAGGTGGAGGGAGGAGCTGCAGCACTGTCTAACGACGCCCTCACACGCGACTGGTACAGCCTCTTGGCCAGGTCTTGCTCATACAGCCTAACGTCTTCCTCTAGACCATAAGGCCTTGGGAACAGCCAACCACAGAGAGAGAGAGAGAGAGAGAGAGAGAGAGAGACAAGCAGGAGCAACATACAGGAAAAATGCATAGAGAGAAAAAGGGAAAGAGAAGAAGAGGGTACAGATGGAGGGTAAAATACTATGACATACAGTAAGAATCAAAAGGATCAGTTATCACAGGTACTACAATGCCAAGGCTGCCAAAGACACATCTATACAATGGTGTACTCTTAATATTTAATCTTAATCCCTAAAGCATAGCTTAAGTGGTATGTCATTTTCACTAACCACTCATCATAATTTATTTAGTTCAGTCATTAATGTTGTTACCTTAAGGGTGAAATATCAAATATATTTATCTGCAAATGCAATAACCAGTTTAATGCCTTACAAACGTTTCTATCGAATGGCCTTTCTTCAATTAAAAAGATTAAATGCAACTCAGGTATGTGTTAGCACTAATAAAGCCTTATAACCATACTGTAATATAAATACCAAGTGTATAATAAGCGGCTGGTAAATAAACCACAATCGAGTGTATGAGTGACCCTGAATATCTTTCCTTAGCAAACACCCTTTACAAGGATGATTATGATGGCTGGAATAAAAATTGTACTGTGACCAGCTGCGTAATCTCCCACATACTATAGCTCAATCTTTTATGATAATTTTTAACTGAAAAAAAACAAAACAAAAACAAACCTAATCCTAAAAAACACTAATCGCTTCAATTAATTCAGTCATGGTCATTGAGACAACAGTGAAATTCCACAATAAAACTGATAAAACATAATGCTATGCTATGAAATTAATAGGCAACAATCAATATTTAGTATGAAGTCCTTTAACATGCCTGCTTGATTGCTTCCTGAAGATCATGTACAGAAATTTGCCATAGAAGGTTATAATACACTTGAGGATTCCCTAGTTCCCTAGGCATTTTTGTGCAGAGGTGGACACCGTAGCTTCAGAAAGTTTAAGTCCTGCCATTTGTCTTATGAATTAACTAAACCAGATTATAATGAGCACGACTCTTCAGCCAGACAGATGAGAACTAAATGGTGACGTCACCTGTTTTGTGCACAGGGAGAGAACTGGAATACATATCATTTGTTGTCTTAATACTTTTGGCCTCCACTGTACAATTAATTTTCTAAAGATATTTTTCTTGATCTGTTTATCAGAAAGTTGACAAAAGTTGAATAATATATATATATATATATATATATATATAAATAAATAAATCTTTCATTCAATCTCTATACTCCTCATTCTTTTCAGGGTGCCTGAAGCCCTGGAGGCCTGTGGGCATGAGACGGGGTACACCCTGGACAGGGTGCCAATCCATCATATGGCATTCAAGCACACACTCATACAATCTAATGTCCTATTCAATAAAAACTGGATTAAAAAAAAAAAAAAAAAAAAAAAAAGACGTAGCATTTGAGCCGTTTGGTTTCCATGGCTTCAGTTTTTTGTATCTCATCAGTACTTTAAACCATTATCAAAAGTCTCTCTGTATAACATTTACACTAACTACAATTATATTTCTCACTTGAATACATCACACAGCTGTTACATGTTTATATTTAGTCTGATAATGAAAGTGTGTCTTTGGAAACCCTGAGCATGGACAAAATGAATGAGGAAGACAACAAACGAGAAAGGAAGACAAAGTATACGATAAGAAAGGAGAACCAGAGGACACGCAGCTCCAGCCACGGGGTCAAGTCGTGAACGCTTTTATATGCGGAGAAATAACAGGGAGCTCCAATATATAGGACAATCAAATCCACATGGAAATCTGGCTCACGATATGGGAGAGAAACGTGCTCGTCATCACTGATCTTTGTATGCGGTAATGTGCTTGCTGCTGTACCTGGCTGCCCTCCACATGGCTCTCTTCTCTGCCTCTAGCGCCCGTTTCTCCGCAGGGGAAAGTTCCTTGTCTGAGGCCACACTGAGCTCCGGGCTCTGCATACGAATCCTGTCCTGGTGCCGGCGCTCAGCCTTGGCAGTACGGATGGGAGCTGCAGACTCGCCGGGGTACACGGGGATCAGACTGCACACACAAGATGCAATAAATTGTTTGTTTTTTAAGGTACGTACAAAACCATAAAATTTTAAAAAATGCCCTTTTGTTTTTTTAGTTACCCAGTCATGGAGTTGGGTCTCTGCTCCAGTCTGAAGCTATCTTCCATTGAGTTGCGCTGGGAATCACCCCTACCATCTACAGAGGAAGTCCTACAAAACACACCAAAGGAAACGATTCCAGTTGCTATCAAATTTTATTGGTAATATTAAAACTGAAAATCCATTGAAACCAATATACAGCTACAGGGGGGGAAAAAAAACAACAAAAAACAAGAGACCACTGCAAAATAACCCGTTTTTGTGCATGTTTTTTTTCTTACAGGTACATGTATTAGTGAGATGAACAGTTTTGTTTCTTTTTTTATGAACTGCTGACAATATTTCTCCTAAATTCAAAATATAACTATTGTTATATAGAGTGTATATTTAAAGGCGAGGACGTCACAACACATCAAAATAATACCCAAGATCATGCAGAGCTTCAAATCAAATTCAAATTTCAAATTTTATTTGTCACATACACAGTCATACACAGTATAATATGCAGTGAAATGCTTACACGACCACCAGTGACCTTAAAAAGAAAATAAAAGCTTGTACGTAAAATAAATAATCAATAAAAAGGAAATACTAAAGAAATAAATTTAACTAGTAAAATTAACTGTACAATAAGGGCATAATAAAATATTGCAAAATATAGAAATATAGGGTATATGTATATAGAATTTAAAGTGTCAGTGGTTGTGCAAATATGCATGAAAGGTGACATGTGCAATTGTCCAGATGTATAAATATTAAGTGCAAGTGTGTATGAATGTGTCCATGATTGTCCAGTCAGTGTTGTGAGCTTAAAAAGATGTTATTAGTCCTGTGTGGAGGTGTGATTGAGAGACCTTATCGCCTGCGGGAAGAAGCTCGCGTTCAGTAACACAAATAAAACAAAATGCAAATAATGTGTAAACAAATTGTGTTAATGTTGTTGGTCTTTGGCTAAATAACATTAAGAAATCAGTATTTGGTGGAATAACCACGATTTGCATTTCAGCGCATAACACGTGTTACAAAATTTTTTTTTATCTCACTCTTTTGCCATTCCATCAACCAATCGAAGAGGTTGTGATCAGTGTTTCTACTGTCGATGCACATCGCCTTTTAAACAAACGCACGAACGCGCAATAATCCTAGACAACTCAATCCAGTGATACTAATCATCAACAACAAGGTGGCTCGAATAACCAACTTAGCCACATTGTAATTAACAGGATGATCTCATCTTAGATGTGTCAAGCGACGTACGAAGAACGGACCCCAGCTTTGCTTGATGGTTTGTGACCATCCTTCATCCTCTTGATTTTCTGGAGTTGTCTCATTTTGATGGTAAATGATGGTAAATCACATTCAGAACTGTGTCAGTAAATTTGTACACCCCAGGCCAGGTCCAACAATAATGAATGAGCCGAGTAAGAGGTCTGACTACATAGTGATCGGCAGAAGTCACAGCTGGCAAAAGCATACTGGTGTAAACACAGCTAACAGGATTAAATGTGTGAAAGTAGTCCAGTAGCAGATGATCATTGCTGTCTATTAAATACACTGTGATGCATAAAAAGGCGGAGGAAGGAGTGATGACCTACCCTGAGCTGCCGCAGTAGCTGGGAGGCGTGGCACTGTAGTTCGGAGGTGTTGAGCACTGCCTGGGAGGAGTAGGAGAGTGGCCGCTCAGAGACTCAACCTTGTACTCTACGCCGTCCAGAAGAACCTTGCCCTGGGCCTTCATCTGTGCCAGCTGCTTCGGCAAATCTTCCTCATCATCATCCTCATCCTCATCCAGCAGATACTCCCGTGCTCGCTGCTCAATTCTCTTGGCTGTGGAATTAAAAAGGGACATACGTCTATAAATCACATTCAAACATACGGTTGGGCATTATATGCCTTGATAAAAAATTTATTAAAAAACAAAACTGGTTTTAGACCTGCATTTGGACCTTATTTACGTATTAGCAAGTCAAATTTTGACTAAACACAGACCCTACTGTGCTCCTACTGTAGCTGTTGAGAACATACCACGTCATCTTCACAAAAATAGATAAATCTTCTCAGTCACCATTCTACACTGAAATTTACTGAAAATAAAAAGAATTTAAAAAAATCAGAATCTGAGACAAATACTAACCTTCTTCTTCCTTCATTTTTTTCAGGTCGTCCTCTCCTACAAGAGAAACGCGAGGTTTGGGTTTGTTGTCGGGTATCTGCTGCTTCACATCGATCTCAAAGTACTTCTGTCTGTCTCTGAAAGATCGCTGCTCCGGCGTTCCTCTCCCGACAGATGTGGGGGGCTGTGGGGAGGAATACCAAATGGTCACAGCATAAAACAACACATTTTTCAAACTTTGTGGGAAATTATTAAACATCTCATATAAAGATTAGCAGATTGAGAACCACCACTTCAGGTCTCATGCTATAGAGCATGATTTACACACTGAAAGAGAATACGGTGAAAGCTTTAGTCCCAAAAGCGCAGCTTTATGCTTTTTTTAATTGGCAAGTCATGAGCGGATGAAAAGGAAAGTGCTTAGGTCTTGATGTGGTTTCCACCCACATGCATGCCACCAATCCAGTAGACTTTCTTTTTTTTTTGGCATTAACCTACAGAATGATTAATCAAGAGCCCACCAATTAGGAAAGGTCTTAGTCCTTGGTCACTTGTCTGAGGCGATAAACATCTGCCCCACCACCACAGAAGGTGAAAAAAAAAAAAGAGCTTGTCATTCAGTAAAGCTGTAAGTGAGAGGGCACAAGCAGAGCGCTGACCCCTGTCAAGTCGTATACCTGTGACTCCAGGGAGGGTCGAGACAGGCGTGGCACGGCTGCCATGTTCCTGTACTCACGACGGTCAGATAAGAGGAAGGGGCGAGGGCTGTGGCCCGCTCCTTCACCCTCACCTATAAACACTTCATTACACTCCTCTGGCTGAAAGAGCCATTAGAGGCACACCATCAATACCACAGTTGGACATGCGCTCTTAGCTAAACAGTTTATGTGTACTGCACTGAACAGAACAATGCGAATAAAACATTCAACAATTATTTACCACAACAGCACAGGATGGGAAACAGTATTTTTATTTTATTTTAAAAAAAAGAGAAGGAGACAGAGACTTACCTCTGACAGTTTTTGCTTTGAGTGAAAGTTGTTCCTCACACCATAGAGATCCTAACAAAAGACAGAATGGGACAAGAAAGTGCAACAAGTAAGAACGCTGAAACAAATCACCACAAACGAAATACAAGTAAAAAAACAACAGGTGGCCAACAAAATTAGTATGTTAAAATTATTCATCGTGCTATACTTGGATGAGTTTTTCTACCAACACTGCACACTGTGAGATACCACAACAGACCAGCGATGACACTAATGGAGAGATGGACAGTAGTGTTCCGTGCAGAAGAGCCGATGTACACTCCATTCAATATGAATGTAAATGATTCATGCAAACGGTAACCGAGAACTAATGAGCCTTTGAAGAACGAGCTCTGCTTTGCGGGCAGTAACTGGATGTGTCACAACAGCCAGGACATGCTCAGGACGACGAGGAGCTCCGACCCTACCTGTGAGGGCTCCAGCACAGCCATGGAGTGGGGCACAGCAGCAAACGCCTTATATGCCTGCTTGACATTGATGGGAAATTCGTTGAAAGTATCTGGGGATGGGGCCCGAGGCTGCACGGAGGGTTCAAATGCCAAGGAGTGGAGAATAGAAGAGGTCAGAGGACCGAGCAGAACAAGACAGAACAGAGAGAGAGAGAGAGAGAGAGAGAGAGAGAGAGAGAAGCAATAAGGTGCAGCTAAAAAGCATGGATGGAAGAAAATTGAGAAAACAAGAGAGGACCGTGGAAAAAGCTAACCGCATAATAGATGGAGCAGTACTTAAATGTATAGACCACTCCGAGACCCGGAGTTCAAGTTAACCAGATATATATTCAATACAGCACAAATAGGCATCTTTTTACAATATGGTTGTGAAATTCCTTTTGGTTCATTAGTCCTCGCCTTTACTCAGCGTTTCAAATGATGTATAAAGTTTTATGATTTAAATAACTTCGAAAAACGACCCACGATATGATATCTGACAGGTGGCAACAGGTGTGTCTTTTAGTTTCATCGGATACATGAGGACAGGTGGTGGAGAAATGGTGTACGGTGTCGCTGGAATGTGGTTTAGACTTTTGTGAGGAATCTTACAGTGGTCTGGGAGTTGACGGGGGAAGGGCCATGCTGGAAAGGGTTGGGACTACTTTGTCCATCCTGACCGACTGGAGAGGCAGGAGGCCGCACCCGTGAGATGGGCTGGATGGCACCAGGCTTGGTCTAGAAGAAGAGAAAAATACATGTATGTTAAGTAACACCATCATCATGATACCTCTTAGGCTGAAGTACGCCAAATACATGTGATTTATCATCGCTAGAATAGTTTTGGCTTCTTTGGACACTCACAGCTGAACTGTCCTTGGGAGTCACATTGGAGGATGAATGAATGCTTGCCTGGAATGAAGCAAAAATGACGCATGGTATGAAACACATAATCCTGAGCAGGATCTACTTTCTGAGGACAAGCCAAGCTTAAACCTAAGCACCAAACCAGCATTACACGCAGGCACCATCTAGATTCAATGTCAAGAGCAGTGACAGTTAGCAGAGCCCGTCAGAAAAAGTACCAAAGATTACAGTGGATGTATTTCTTATATTATATTTTTTGCCGTGTTCTTGTTCTACAGTTCTGGTCTGAGTCACAGGCAAAAGTGCACTGATTTTCTTGCATCACATATCATGAAAGAGCACCACAGGTAAAGGTTGTTAAGCCTCATACAACTGTAAGAGATCTCGCATTATCCACAGAACAACAATGCAGTCTTGTCAATAACACCAAGGCAAATTTGTGAGCCATTTAAGCTTCATTAACATTATGATGAGAAATAGCAAAGGAAGCCATAAGTAGCAGGTCGTTCTCAGACAGCCCACTTACAAATCGGGTCTCCCTGCCTGGTGCGACAGGGGTTGAGGGTGAGGACTGGCGAAACGATGGCTAGGAAAGGAGGTGTCAATGAATGCATGAGTTAAACATTTATAAAATGATTTATGTCTTCATCAGATGTAAATGGTAGAATGGATTATACCTATTCCTATTACACTTCTAATTATTTCCTATTAAAGGAACATGAATGATTCAGTGATGAGATGATTATGAGAAAAGTGTCCTGAGCATTTATGGACTCACCAGTTGAGAACCTGGGGAATAAAGTGGCTCCCGGACAGGACTATCAATTCTTGGAGGCTCAGCTGATGGACCCTGCTGGAACATATTGGAAAGTAGGACGAAGTGAGCCAACAGACAGCTAAATCACTCGAAATTCATTAAAGCCGTGCATACTTGAATATTGTTATCTGCTGCATTTGTTTCAACGTGCGATATGTGAAAAGGATAATCCAGTCCTATATTTGGAAATCGAGGGACTTTAAAACCATTACATACTTCATCACATTGTTTTAAATCACAAAGTTGATCAACACCAACACTGTATTAACTCAGACTGAGCTATATATGGTTGCAGCAGATCCCCCCCCAACAAACAAGTTTAAGAATATATAAATGTACTCACAATAAGCATTTGCAAAACTAAACAGGATATATATATAGCAACGTCCTTTTAAAAATCTGTGCATTCCCTCTCGCGCACTTCCAATCCCTTGATGTGATCATTCAATCATGAGTGGCTCCAGTGTTTGCCTTTGCACCCCTAAAACCTGTCCTTTAGATTCACCAAGCATGCTACTATTTTAAATTAGTCTGGGTTGATTTATTTATTCATTTATTTTTTTTCAAAGTTGTATGATTCATAATTCTACAATGCACAAGCTCATCTGAACAAGCATTCCCAGGGGGAAAAAAGGGCAACAGGCCATGCTGTTAAAAGAAAAAAAAAGCACTCAACCACAAAGCACACTGCCCAAAGGCTTGCCTTATTATACAACCAGGTCTGAAGGTTCCCCTGCCTGCCATAGCCTGTGGGCAGCCCCGAAAGGATGCGGTCCTCGGGGGGGCGGCCCTTGTTCTTACGATTAGCTACCAGGAAGGGATTTTCTTTGAAACAGATAGGCTGAGAGTCCACAAGACACTCCTCCTCTTCCTGTGCGACTGTGGGTGCTGGACTGGGGTCCTGCTGCATAGCTGCAGAGTGTCTGGGTGCTTCTGAGGCCGCAATTGGGCACAGTGAGGATGAGGGAAGGTCAGGGGTATCTACATGGTACAGGGCTGCGTGAGCTGTCTCAAAGCACAGGTCTTCAGATGGCCTGGCCTGAAGAGCAGTCTCCATGGGATGAGATTCAGTAAAGGAAGAAGATAGCTGAAGATTGAGAGAGAAAGAAATAAAAGTGGGGTGTAAAAGTGAAAAAAAACAAAAAAAAAAAAACAATCAGACGAAAAAAATTATAGAAAAAAAAAATGTATATATAATTAAAATATTCTACCAGACCTACAGGCTTTTCCATATTGGAGAGATATCTCAGTTTACAGCTAACAAATTCCACACAACATGTCTCACTATTGGTAAATATCTGCATCAACGTGATAACATGCAAGGCCTAACGTTGATGGATAATTTGCATCAACACTCACTATGTCTGTGCTTAAAGATCTCTCAGCTGTACAATGCCTATAACTGCTATATTTGAGACGTCCAAATTCAGCCCTGGTAATACCACCATACTGAAAATAGTCACCTTGATAACAGTGGTGCTGTAATGGATGGGGGTTGGTACTCTGTGGTAAGAGGAACAAGGTCAGTGCAGAGGAATGCAACCCAAAGACCTTTGACTAAAGACAGCTGCACAATATGTCAAACTCCATGGCTGCACGATGGCCATGGATGTATTTATGCATCAATAAAACACGGAAAAATAGGTGAATTTTAGATTCACAATGCCTTCTGTCAAAAAGTATTAATTGAAAATACCTAATACAATCATGATAAGCGGAAAGTGGCAGAGTACATTTCTTGTTACAACCCCACTGCACATAGTTTAATATGTAGTCTATATATAATAACCAAGAAAAATCCTTAAACTCAAAAATCCTGATAAAAATGTATTTAGAGGACTCTCAAGTTCATCCAAGCTAACTGCCTCTTCCTTCTTCTTCCACTACCTCCTTCTCCTTTAATAGCTTTGCCAACAGCTGCATGCCCGAAGTAGGCTAAATGTTTTAAAACGCAAACATGATCTATGTGCAAAGTGAAAAATACATTTTATACTGTTAGAAATCACACAAGAAACCAGATTAACTTTATATTAGGTTCTTTATAATGTAATAAGTAATTTAATGCCATGTGAAAAAAGAGATAGCAAGAAGAACAACCTTTAAAGAACAAACTGTACTAACTATATTAAAATCTAAGAATTCATAGATCACAAATCCACATAGCCTACACCAAACAAAATGTAAGACAGGGGTATGTTAAGCTCACATCCGAAATAAACACGACTCAAACACAACAATATCCCATTAAAAAAAAAAAAGAAAAAAAAAAAGACCACGATCACACAAAAATAAATAAATAAATTAGTAGACCAAAAGAAGAACAAAGAAGGGGGGAACGAAAGACAGACAAAAGTAAAATGTAGACCACAAACGAAGAATGAAGGAATAATTTAAAAAAAAGGATTTGAACTAAGACAGAAACTCACTTTAAAGAGAAGTACAGATTCACAGATTTCTGGTTTGCTCTTCCTCCGCTAATAGAAAAGGCTGAGAGGAGTGATTAAGTTCTATCATGGGAACCTTCCTCCTCTGTGGCCCACCCACCCATGACCGGCATGTCCAACCAGTCAGTCACATCATTTTTTTAAATAACTTCTGAGCACTTGTCAGCTGTCCTCTCAATACTCTGTACAGTTTACTCCTGAGAATGAGGAACTCCTTCACAACAGTTACCAAAAAGCACAACTGATACCAACCAAACCTCATCTGATAATCCTTAATTTGGACTAAAATTTAAGCTTAAATTCAACCAAAAATATTTCTGCATATCTATTACTAGTTTATTACCAACAAACAAACTTTTAGTCACTTGAGTTGTTCATTAATACTTAAGGGATTAAACAACAAGATTTAGAATCTGATCCGTAAAAGCTTTGGTGAATAATAATGATTAGAGTAATAACATTTAAAGCCCGAGTCTGGCTAAGAAAAGTCTCTTTAAACTGCTGAAACCAGAATGTATACAACTCCACGGTCGTTGTTCCTGAGCTTTATTTCTGAAGGGGTCCAAAATCTGTCCAGTAATCGTTTTTGAACAGTTGATATTGAGATGTATCTGCTACTTACGCTCTCTAAAGCCTTCATAACGCCTCTAATCTGATGTGCTGTTAATTTGCGATTTCTGTAGTGACTCTAAATGAACTTCTCCTCTGCAGCAGAGGTAGGTCTTGGTCTTGCTTTCCTGGTCTTCATAAGAGCCAGTTTCATTATGGTGCTTGATGGGTTTTGCAAATGCACTTGACAATTCTGTTCTTGCAAGAATTAGTCCAGAAAGACTGACCTCTCTATGTCTTAAAATAACAAGTGTGTATTGTGTACGTTGTGTGACTGTGTACAGTATATGTACTGTATATAAACAAACAAAGACATAATTGATCTGTGCAATTGCTATTGTTTATGTACTGTATTTAGGACAGTTCTGGATTACTGATCAGAAAGTCAGGGGTTCAAGGCCCAGCACTGCCAAGCTGACACTGTTGTGTCCTTGAGCAAAAGCCCTATTAACTCCGGGGGCATGGTATCACGACTGACCTTGCAACTCTGTCCCACCACAAGCTAGGATACACTAAGAAAAGACATATGTATAATGTATAAGACAAATGAAGGCTGCATCTTCTACTAATTTCTATAGGATATTTACAAGGGAGCAACTACAACTATAATAAATGAAGTCGCTTTTATTTATCATAATACATTTTTATTGTTTATTTATTATTCTTTCTTCACATATCCCAGCCTGAAGCTATAAACAGAACGCAGAGATTGTTAAGGACCTTAAGTTAAGAGGGCCAGTGGCAGCTTAATGGTGCAGGGCCTTGAATCTCAAACCTTCTGAGCAGTAACCCAGAGCCTTAAATATTTCATCTTATACGATTATATTTGTTCAGGTTTGGTTTTCCTAGTACGGCTGAAAAATACATTTTATTACAATACATTCCTAATTCCTACAAGCTGCTATTTTGAAAATCACACTTCCACAGTGCTGAACCACAATACAAGCAAGAGCGTCTATGAAGCAGTTCACATGAATTTGATCATGTGATTTTGAAAACGCAAAGCGTTATGGTTTATACACATTTCCATAATTTTCCAATCAATGTTCATTGTTAAAAGTGCTATACAAATAAAACTAAACTGACTTGAAAACCCCGACAGTCTCGCACTCACCCGATTAACTCTCTGGAGGCTGGTTGTGGGAAGAGCTGCCAGTGTTTTGTAGTCAAGTTTCATAGGTCCAGTGCTCATGCTCTGCAGAAAAACAGACAAATAAAACAACATTAGCGTATACTACTTTGTAAGCGCTACAATAAAAAGTGGTTCACGATGACGCATGCATAGGAACTAGAGTTTAGCATTTCATAAGGAATAAGACTGTGTGCAGCTGCAAGCCAACTCCAGAACAAAGTGTTTCCCAAAAAATCTCCAGGGCCATCCCAAAGCAGCAGCGGCATGAAAGCCTCACCTCAGTCTCTTCCTCGAGCAGACGAGTAGCCGCTTCACGTTCCAAGCGCATACGCTCCTTCAGCGGAAAAGGAGGGAGGGAAAGGAAGGCGGGTCGGGTCATACACACACACACACATGAGATTATAGGCCAAAAAGTAATGGCCGATGGAAGGACACACACACACACACACATTCAAACAATGGGGAAAGAAATGATGTGGGGCGGGGACGGATGAATATTCCAATGAGGAAAATAAAGAGATATTAATAAAAATGAATGAAAGGGTGAGAGTGAGAATGACACCCAAGTCCAATCAGGGAAAAAAATAGGGGAGGGGGGGGGGGGGGGGGATAAAAGAGATAGAGAAAGGACAGAACCCATACACATTAGCACACAAGTCACAAGGGACTTTGGAAAAAAAACTACTGCTGTTGTCCTCAACTCATGTCGTCTATGACAAACCTACAGTAGGAGAAACCCTGCGTTTGTGAGTTCACTCACCACTTTCTCCATCTCCTCCCGTTCCCACTGAGACGTCTCTCTCGCCATCTCAACCTCCTTTGGAAGAAAATGGCAACATGGTTCCTTTTTTTTTCTTTTCCTTCTCTCATTCCTAACTCTGACTCGAACCCTAAGAAATGTTCTACTGCCTTGATGTACAAACAGCTCACCTTCTGCATGATGTCCATCTCCTCTGGGCTCAGATCTCGGTCTATGGAGGAGATGCTCTCCATGCTGTTCTTTCGAACGATTCCAGCAGCGAACGGGTTTGCGATGATACCTGGAGATGCCTGGAGAGAGAGAGAGAGAGAGAGATTTCTGAGTGTCTGGTGTCTCACGCTTGTGTGTGTGTGTGTGTGTGTGTGCTGCAAGGGTGATCATTTACCTCCATGCCTGCGACGTTTCTAGGGTCGAAGCCATCACACACCAGCATGACCAAGGTATCTCCGGTGCCCCGCAGGACTCTGACTGCCTCCGTATGAGTCATACCAAGGAGACTGTGATTGCCCACCTCCAGGATTCTCATACCTACTTTCAGGCGGCCGTCTCGTGCTGCGGCGCCGCAAGAGCTCACCTAAACACAACGCAGATATAACGTTACACTCGGACACATCAGTGAGCGTGATGGCACAAACCGAAGATTGTTTTAACCTTGGAGATGAAGATGCCTTCATCTGTTGGATCGAAGGGGTTGCCCGCGTGTCCTCTGGCTCCACCGCGGATGCTGATGCCCAGCTTCTCTCCAGGCTGCTTGCAAATCATGATTTCCTACACACATTGAGGACAAGATATTAATTTTCCAATAAACATTTTCCAAACCACTGTGTCTGAGAACGTTCACCTGTTGCTGCATCTACTCTGACGTAAGCATGTGTAAACGCACCTGCATGCCAGGGGGCGAGGGGTCTCTGCGCACCAGCATGCGGATCTCTTTGTTGTTGGAGAGCAGGGCTTTGACGGCCTCCTGGTGGGTGGCGTGTCGCAGGTCGATGGAGTTTACCTCTAGGATGCGGTCACCTACACGCAAACCGCTCTGACAAGCCAAGCCATGAGGGATCACCTAATCACACGAATACGTCAGTTAAAACAAAACGCAAACAAACATTAGACTATCTTCGTCTGGTGAAAACACTTGGCGAGAGTCACCTTTGAAATGAAGACTCCAGGTTCACTGATGCCGAACGGGTGGCTCGCGTGGTCACTACCGCCCACGATGCTTAGACCCAGAGGACCACCTGTTTTAACCAGCGTCACTTCCTGTGTTTGGACACGGTATGGCGTGAGGGAATGTAATATTGCATTAAAACATTTACCTCAACGAATGTTGTTCTCTATTCGATGTTACAAATCGAGTTTTTCTTTGTTTTTTAAACTACTGCAAGAAACACTTCAGAAAGAAATGCTCTCGGCATTGACGGCGCTGCTGTTTCTCCTGCTGCTTTCTCCTTTTGTTTTTTTATATGGCAAAATTAATGCTTTTAAAATGATTTCATACAACTGTACATCACAACACATTCACAAACACCTGTTTGCACAATTTTCTCTGGGATGCATTTATGTAAAGTTCCAAAGAAAAAACAGGTGACAGTAATAAACAAAGTGGCGTTACACAATATTTTATAACCATCAATCCTCACCATAAAAAAAAAAAATTCTAAACTGTGCTATTTCTCTGACATACACTACCGTTCAAAAGTTTGGGGTCACTTTCTAACTCCATGACGGTTCCTGATTTTTATTTCTTTCTACATTGTAAAGGAATGCTGAAGGCTGAAAATGCATTAATCTCCTTTGAACAGTTGATGTTGAGATGTTTCTGCTACTTCTGCTCTGTAAAGACTTCATAACGCCTCTAATCTGAGGTGCTGTTCATTTAGAGTCATCAGCCTGAAAAATGACCAATTAACTTCTGGTCTGCAGCAGAGGTAGGTTTTGGTCTCGTCCTCCTGGGACGGCCTTCATGAGAGCCAGTTTCATTATGGTGCTTGACGGATTTTGCAAATGCACTTGACAATACTGTTCTTGCCAGAACTATTACAGAAAGACTGACCTCTGTGTCTTAAAATAACTAACTGTTGTTTTTCTTGTTGTTACGTAATTGCCTAATTCCATATGTGTTATTTTATAGTTTTGAAATCCCCAGTATTGTTGTAAAATGTAGAAAATAAATCGCTAAACAAAAACAAAGAAATTTGCAAACTTTCCCAAACTTTTGAACGGTAGTGTATAAACACCTTTACTTTCTGTCATCCAAAAGTATTTTTTAAGTTCACCTCGATGGGGTACTCGTCCTCCATTGGACAGCTGAGATGGTTCCCCAGGCGTTCATCTCCGGTCTCGTCTTGCTCCGGTGAGTCTGAGGGCTCCGGTGGTGGTGGCGAGTGGGAGCGCGCTCGGCCCGGGGAACCGCCCGTGCCCGCTTGTTCCCGCTCCACTAGCAGTGAGATGGTGGGGGAAGTGCCGGTAAGCAGCGCTACTGCTTGGTCATGTCTGGCTTCTGTCATGTCTACACCATTGATCTAAAGCGACAGTCACACACCACAGGAGGTGAACGGAGAATAAAGGCAGTCTTTGAAGTCCAGCAGTGCTGGGACTAGTTGGGAGGCAGCAGATCATGCTAAGGAGATCATTATATCTCACTCTTTAACAGATGCATGTATTTTCTGTTAGACAATACATTTACACATACATTTTGGCAGACGTTAGTTGTAGCTAATGTTACAGGGCTTATGGAGTTCATAAAAAGAGCCACTCAGGTAACCAGAAAATGAGGTATCATTCAAGCATTCTCATAATTACGGTATAATTTTAAAGATTTTATTTTTATTTTTACAGTATTAAGCATGCATGCGGCCCAAAGCAGGAGTTTGTTTAGGAAAGAGGTTGGCCTGGGGGGAAAAAGTGTGAAAGAAAAAAAGAATAGGTCCAGCCACCAGAAGTGATAGAAGAAGAGCGAGCAAAGGGGGAGAACATAACTACAGCAAACTTCTCAAAACCTGGCTGAAAAATAACTATCATTCACGCCTCTTTCACAGAATTAGCTACTTAAGACGGCATAACTACCGAATTAATACCTGCAAGTGTTAGAATTATTAAAACCTTTAGTTTTGCCTTTACCGATTTTAAGCACAATTCAAATGATGCCTTAAACTGGCAAAGGCAATAAAATAATCTAATCATAATGCAAACACGTCCTGGCATCTTCACTACTCCTGGCTTTTGCTTTAACATCAGTGACAGAGACCAGCGCTGACCATTCAGTATCGGCGCTTACCATCGGCTGCTGCTATGGTAACCAAGCAACCGCTTACCCGTTGACCCACGGACCCCAGCCCAACCCGCCGTCACCACAGTGACCGCCACCAGGCAAGCAGGGAGCGTTAGTGTCCATGCGAGGACGGTGAAAGAAGTGCAAGAATTTTTAAAAGAGGTCAAGGAGAAATCAAGAGCAGGTGAAATCTGAAATCCATTCACGTAGAAATGAATGCAGAATAGTTTGGGGTTGGGGGTCGGAGGTTTGCACACAACTACACACTTACAATACAACCATTTGTCGTCTTCAGCGAAAACAAGAAGGGGGGGGGGGGGAAGGCAGAAGTTTGAGAGCATGCAGAAACTGAAATAGACTCAGCAGACCAGACTAAATCTTACATATGGTTTTTCCTTTATATCAGTGACTTATTAGAGAGAGTGAGTGAGAGAGTGAGAGCACTTCACTCACTGATAAGACTCTGTCTCCCACGTGAAGGATGTTGTCTCTGTGTGCTGCACCTCCTTCAGCAATGCGAGAGATGAAGATTCCCTAAAATGGAGGAAGAACATCAGTGAGATCCCATACAGGTATTACAACAGGACCACGCAGTCCTGAGTTTTACACACAGCTGCGCTTTTTAATCGTATGTTTTATTTTCCAACACCACATGGATATTAAGTTCGACATGGAATGTACGCCGGTGATTGAAGAGCGCATACATCTCTATATAACTGCATTCGGATGCGTCAGTGTCCATTTGGTCTGTTTTAGCCAAGGTTCTAGTCCCGATCAAACCTGTTACTACAGATGTACGAGTGACAACAACATGGTAAATTATACTATTTTTCGCCAAATATTACTTTTTGATGCTAGCTGCCAAAGGATTATAAGGAAGAACCAAAGACAATTTTGCCATACAATGTACACTACTGCTCAAAGTTTGGGATCACTTTCTAACTTCCTGATTTTTATTCCTTTCTACATTGTAAAGCAATGCTGAAGGCGTCCACAAAACTGCAATAATCTAATTTAAACAGCGGATCTTGAGACGTGTCTTATGCTCTTGTAATGCCTTCTGAGGCTGGTAACTCTAAATGAAGATCTTCCCAGGAAAGTAAGACCAAAACTCACTTCTGCGGCAGAGATCTTCATGAGAGCTGACCGTTGTTGTTGTTATATACAGTAATTACATAATTCCATGGTTTTGAAATCCCCAGTAATGTTGTAGAATGTAGAAAAATAAATCAGTGAACAAAAATTTTTTGAGTGGTAGTGTATACAAACACTGGTCATCCACTTTATTAGTAACACCTTCATATTCATTCAGTTCTGTAATTAACCAATTACGTGACAGCAGTTCAAGTTAACAAAAAAAACAAAACGTGCAGATACAGATCAAGAGCTTCAGTGAATATCTGCATGAAACATCTGAGATTTTGCTCATAGGGTGGTTGTTTTTTGTACCAGACGGTTGTGTGAAGATCTCACACACGCATACGCACAAGCCAGTCCATCTGGTACAAACAACTACACCACATACAAAGTAACAGACATCAGACCTTTTCCCTTTTTGAAAATGACTCTGAAGCTCTTGACTGTGCTGCTGTCGAACGCGATAAACACATGAATGGTGTTACTAATGCATACGTTTCATAGATTCCTTTATTAACCATAATGCTCTTAAACACAACAAGAGCTATTAAGTGCTTTAACCGTCGGAATGAACTAGTTTACTGTAAAAGAATTATAATTAGAAGTTTTTAAGTATCAGACATGCACATCATAACGGAAACCTGTATTAGTAATCATTATTATTGTAGTAATCAACAAAAGGGCTTAAAAAAACAAACAAACAAAAGCATCTGAATAATATATATATTTTTTTTAAGTTATAACCATGCGTCAGATCCCCTAGTTATACTGATCGTAACACAAGCACAACGCAGCACTTACATTTACTCAGCAAAGCTGAGCGCCCACGCAATTGCTGTCTCCTTCAACAGCCCCTCAAACCTTAGTGATTTATATTTATGCATGAAGAGCAAGAGGGCAGTAACACACGTGGGACTTGTATGATGAGCCCAAAATACCCTTCTCGTCTACCCTGCCTTAAACACCAGCTCGTGCTCAGATGTCAAGGCTTGCTATTCATATCTCTGTTGCCTTGGTGGCACCACAAACCTATAAACTGGAAAAATGTTGCAGAGGAAGTACAGGAATAGCTGGAGCAACGCTTTTACAGGCAGTATGATGTGAACAGACAATATACCGGTGCAATTAACATCACTATGAAAAATTCACTCGGGAGTTTCAGTGAAATGAACTAAGAAATTTACTGAAAATAACTCTCTGCTAACGTAAAGAGAGAAACGCAGCTCATGTGTGTTATATTTCGCCTTCATTCATGAGAAATTTCATCACAATTCCTGATCTGACTTGTACACAATTTACTGTTATAATGCATGACAGAAAAGTAAAAAAAATAAATATTCATTTTATTTATATTGTACCAAACATACACTGAAAAGAATCCAACACCTAAAGAGAATTAGGTTCCCCTGCAGTAAATCGTGCTCATGAAAACGATACGCTTTTTGACCAGAAACATCAAAGAAAGTGGAATGTTTCATTGATGTCAAAATAATCACAGAGAAAACATTAAACATGAAATACTTCTCGTGCTATATTAGTTGTTTTTTTTTTTTGTATCAAGTAAGACAAAAAGTCAACTCTAGATTAAAGACCCTCTGAAAGCTCTTTTTGGCGAGGAACAGCTCACATAAGCGAATTCTTCTTTGTGCAGAGCAAAAGCTCGAAAAGTTTAAGTGTTTTCTTTTTTTTTTTAATTCTATTCGGTGGTGGTGTCGACCAATTATTACATCCAAGGGTTCACTTACTTTTCCCGCTAACATTTTGAATTAAAAAACAAAAACAAGAAGAATAGACTTGTATGAGCAATGCCGCGCCAAAAAGGAGCTTTCAGAGGATCTTGGATCAAGAGTTGACTTTTAGTCTTACTTGAGAGAAAAATACATAAATAAATAGATAAAAATAGTATAGCACAAGAAGATAAACATTTCTCACAACATTAACCCCCAAGCATTTACTATACATGTACTGATCCTGAATTACCACGTCTCCAGTGCGATACGGTGTGGAGCCTTTTCCCCCAGCAATGCTGAAGCCTAAGCCCTTGTCGTTCCGGATTAAGCAGGTGGACAGGCGTTGGCAGGGGCCCGTGTTAATAGCGGTGGATCCAGCCTCCAGGTTGAACGGAAGGCCGGTGGACCTCCTCTCCCGGGGGAAGTAATCATCCTCTGGCCTCAGGGGTGTAGTGGTGATGGGGTTCTCAGGCTCGACCATCCGCTCACGCAGTACAATCATGGTCACCGCCGCTCCTGAGCTCCGTAAGGCCTCCACCGCTGTGTGGTGCTCCGCCCCCTGCAGATCTACATCGTTTACCTGTCGAAATAATCACAAGGAGAACATTAAACATATGTATGAAATACAAATGTATGCTGTTAAAAACACTGGTAATGGTCTAAGAAATGAGAAATGTTTATCTTCTCGTGCTATACTAGGTTTTTTTCTTTCTTTGTTGTCTCAAGTAAGACAAAAAGTCAACTCTTGGTTAAAGACCCCCTATTTGGCGAGGCATGGCTCACAAAAGTAAACAGTGCAATGGCAGTTTTATATAATATATATACACCACAGTGGTAAGAGAAAAAAAATATGCTAACCTTTGGAAATTAATTAATTCCAAGGAAATTTCCATTTGAAATTAGTTATTAATTCCAAGGGTTCAGTTGATTTTTCCACTACTGTTCCACAAATTGTTTGTGTTATTATTTTAGGGACATTATATTTGTCAATAGCCTTGACTTGGATGAAGATCAGATCAGATTTTACGACAAATTATTGCAGAAAACCATGAAATTCCAAAAAACTTTTTTTCCCCTCTGGTGAGGAAAGTCAAAAATACATATTGTGATGCATAGTCTTTTTACTCTGTTGTCAAGCTATTTCTGAAAATCTTTTAATACCTCAAGTAATTTGTCTCCCACTTTGACCCCAGCTTGTGCAGCTGGACCCTCTTCTGACACTCGGGAAATAAAGATACCCTACAGACAAACAAACAAAAAATTAACCAGCATATAAATTATAAAATAAAACAATAAAAAAAAAAAAAAAAACATTTTTAATAACAAACATACCTCATCATCTCCCTTGTAAGGAGTAGATCCTTTCCCCCCAGCTATACTGATGCCTAATCCACCAGTTTGTCTCAGGATGCTCAGGACCAGCTAAGAGTAAAATGTAGGGGTCAGACGTTCAACAAATTCTCTTTATTTACCTCCACGAACACGGGGTTAAATCATTAAAGACTGAACACTGAACCAATTCTTCCTTGTGATTAATGTCCACTTTTTTATTTAACTAAACGGTATTGAAATAGTACGCGCTTTGTTTATCTAGAGGGAACAACCGCTCAGTGAACTCTGAGTCACTGTGGAGGACGATCCAAACCAAACATTCAGAATGGGTTCATTTCCTTTTCCTCTCCCGTAACCACAAAGTCAAAATGCGCATGTCAGTGAATAGAACACTGAGAATCCTAAAGTTAACCATTTGCGTTGCACTAGACAAGCAAACTTCTTAAGGAAAAAAAAAAAAAAAAAAAAAAGACGGCACATGCTAACTTGCAGATAATCCACAAGGAAAGGAAGCCCTGAATGTTGGAACGGGATTTTTGCGTCTCGGATTGATCCGGTTCACGTGGACACGTGGGCAGAATGCATGCGATAAGTCACGATTTCACTTGAGGACGATTAACTGAAACTAACTAGATCAAATTACTCTAAGGTCCTTGATGATTTAGCCCCTTCGGATCAACATTTGTTACGAGGTTAAACAAGATGTAAAAAAACATGAACCTGACTCAACAGCAATGACATGACATCGACATATTGACTACATAACACATACAGAAACGGGCACGTGCTAAGTGGGTTAACATGTGAGAAAACAATGCTGCTTCAAAGCATCAAGCACGTTAGTTAATCACAGAAATTATTTAAAAACAAAATCAAACACGACAGATGCTGGTAAGCAAATCATGCAAAATAGACGTGAAGACTACACTAGAACGACATAGAGGTCTACAAGAAAGGAGAATAAAGGAATGAAAAGTGCTGTAATTAAGTGAGCGTGACGTTCTGGGCCAGTGAAACTTTTACATTTAATTTAAACAAGATCCAACTCTAGTACGTTAGACATACTCGAGCACAATTGATGCTCCTTTGTCTCACTGTGTGACAATTACAGGGAAAATATGCACTGAGCAGCCAGAACATTAAAACTACCTAGACTCTCGTTCTCGTTGTGCCACTGGGGCGTCTTTGGTTCCTCATGGCATGGCTCACAGCACCTCTGGAGGTGCGCTTTTTCGGCAAATTATGCTGCGTTGACTTCGTCGGATCGGACTTGACGGGTTGGTCTTGGGTGTCCATGACCCTGTCACCAGTTTACTAATAAATAGTTGGTGATCAATATTGTTCAATTAACCTGACTGTTATCATAATGTTATGGCTGATCAGTGTGTATGTATGTATGTGTGACATTCTCGCATTGTTCATTGACAACACTTGTGGGAAATGTGGGAATGACTCGGACAATCATTCTGGAGGAAGTACAGGGGAAGTACTTGATAAAAAAAAAAAAAAAAAAAGACTAAATAATAATGATTGTCAACATTAAGTCATGGCACACAGCAACAGTGTAAGTGTAAGCTAACCTACACAGGACTACAGATGGATAATGCAGTATTCAACATAACATGGGTTTTGAGGAAGTGTGAGATGTTTGAAATTACATCATTTTTAACCCTAGTAAGTTCAAGTAACAAAGTTGGGAGGGGGAAACAATTCCCTCCATGTTATTTTGTTTATTAGTTACGGCATCTGTGATGAATGATGCACAATTTCATCCTAAAAAAACAACATGCTGCATATTATAACAAATAAGAAGTATTAAGCTTATTTACTTTCATACTGTACGTTAGTAACCTGATTGAGACATGAGCGAGCACTTGAGGAGAATGCCGGTAGACACTAGTGAGCACTTACAATACTGAGGCTGCAGTTTGAATTGTTTCCTGATGTTTACTAAAAAGGTCTGTGTTGAGGGTTTCAGTGGCATTTTTTTTAGTTAAGAGCTCCAATGTTAGTAGGTATTATTGATAAACCTGACAATTTACACATTTGCTGAGAGTAATATTCTCTCCACCAATCCACCAATTCAGACTTTTTTCCTTTACACTAGACTTACTAATTAGAAAGATCTCTAGTCTCACTAAAAGAGATAAACTTTGTAGACATGTCTACAAAGGTAGACAAGGTCACAGCAATCATGCAGATCTCAAACACATCTGAGGACAGAAAGCTTTAGTCAGGGAGGTGACCAAGAACCCTAAACATCACTGACAGAATTCTTGTGGTCCTGTGTGGAGATGGGAAAAGCTACCAGGAGAAAAGCTCTCAGCAGCACCGTCATATACCAGGTGTTTACTGACTCCTCATAGGCACACAACAACTTGTAGGCAAAAGGCATCTAAAAGACCCTAAGGGTGCGGAAAGTAGAAAGCAAACCTAACAGTAGTTCACCAAAAACACTTTCAATCCTGATTATGAAAGAAGGAACTTTTTTTTTTATCACACTTTCAGCAAGGTTTTTTTTAAGACCAGACAATAATGTATTCTGACTAACACAGTTGGTTCAGTTTTTCAAAATATACTCAACTATATTAAACAACTATAATGATTATAACTGCAACTAAAGCTATTGCTGATGTAATGTTGTGTGAAGGTAAATGAGAAACTATGCACAGATGACATCTTTAAAGCATAAATATTTATGAGGCATCTAGTTGTTAGAGAAAGCAGTTTTGTGAAATCTGTTCTAAAACTCAAAAAAACGTTTTAGCTCGTAAATGCTGATTAGATTACAAATTCAGTCATCGTCAGATTCAATAGCCAGCTGTTCGTTGCTTAGGTCAGACTGTACACAATCTCACTCAGGGACTTTATAAACCCCAGATTTCAGAGTTTATGGCTTTATTGAGGTAGGTAATTTTTCCAGCCATGCCGACTATATTCATGGCGAGAGACTGGATTAGATAAGATGTTTAAGAGGTTTTTTTAAAGAACCTTAAAACTAAATTTGAGTTTACTTGTTTAGAAACTTTTTCAAAAGTGTAAACAGAACAAAACAAGATCCTCAGAGGAGTTAAAAAAAAATTAGTAAAAAAAAAAAAAATGTTTGATGGACAGAAGGATTCTACACAGTGAATTTTCTCATGATAGTAAGAATTTGTGTCCAACACAAAGTATTTTAATTCTTTTAATTACTTAAAGCCAAACGATCTTTTATTGCTTTTGTCACAGGTTTGAGAGAGGACGTTGTGATGATGGAACCGGGATTTTTCATGCTTGGTCTCTTTTTTTTGTAAAACATCTGATTGTTTACAGAAATATACATTTTAAATCGCCCACGCCTAATCGATAAAGCGTCATACACGGTTGGGAGGTTCTACAAAAGGCAATGAAAATAATTCCTCAAAATAATTAATCATGGCCACTCTGTTCCAACGAAGAGTTTGAAAGTTTGTACTGTACAAACGTGGTTTATGTTTAGTCGTAAACAACTCAATTTGACAAATAAATAAATAAATAAATAAATAAATAAAAGGCCTGTAGAATATCACTGAAGAGAGAACGATGAGTGTGCTGTAACCATAACAGGGTCTGAACACCTTTGAATGTATGAAACATCTACAAGTTCAAGATGTCCTCTTACAAGGCTACTGTACTGTTGTGCTATTTCAGTTTTTTTTTTACACTCAAGTAATTGAAACACTGCCTCTGTCCAGCTAACATGCCTGTAGAACGGTTCTAAAGATGACGTCTATATTACAGTGCCTTGGCAGTACTTGTTTCCGGGCCACAGAGTCTGACGGATGAGTGAGTGACGGAAGGAAAAGAAGTGACAAACACACAAAAGGAAACATGCCAGCCACAGGTATCATGGAACCCTGGTTTAAAAAGTTAATGAAAGATTTAATCTACAATAGAAAAAAAAAAATGTATTACATGGACAAGATTAGGCATTTGAGATGACGCTTAATGCTAACTGGAGTCTTTCAAACAGGGTTCCACCATATTCGTGGCTTATATGTTGAGTGATGATTAGCAATTTCCTAGTCATTGGCCTCAATTATCCAGCGGTCTGTTTCTTCCCCTCCAGTGAGAGTGAGCAAGGGAGAAAAATAAGGAAAAGAGAGGGAGCGGGGGGGATAGAGAGAGAGAGAGAGAGAGACACAGCTGGATGGAGCGAGTAGGTACAGACCTCTTCCTCCTCAATTCGAGCAGGCTCAATCAGCAGATTATTGACTTGATCAAATGACACCCCCTGTTAGGATAGGAACCAGCAAGAGGGCATGCGGATTAGTGAGGCCAAAATAAAACCGAAAAAATTTAATTTCATCAGCACTCGCTTCCTCCGGGACAACCCAAATCAAAAGAATGAAAAAGAAAAGTAACACTTCACCCAGACACATATAATCACACTTTACACGTGGACTTTGGAGCACCCCTCAAAAACACACACACACACGCACACAAAAAGAAGAGCAGCAGCAGTTTTTGTTTCAAATTTATCTGACTGGACTGGGCGATTTCTCTAGATTATTGAATATTGAGATTACATTACAAAAGAGTTTTTCTAAGAGCTTCATATGTGATCAAATGAAAAACTTTTTATATTTCCTCCTTCAATCCAATCAGTTTCTACAGCTGTACTGAAGCAGTGCAGAATAAAAATATAGCACTTAATATATCACGGCTATGCATCAAGAACTTCATCGCCCATGCATATTTTTCTGTGGAACTATTTCAATGCAGTCACACTGATTTTAGATCAAACTGCTGATCTTGCTTTCTAAAGCATAAAAAAATCAATACTTCTGTTCGAAATTGAACAGCTGTTAATAAGTAAAGATAATTTCAAGCTAAATTAAGTTTAAATTCCAGCTTGATCACAAGTTCATTAGGTAACAGCAGTCAGGGACGTGTGTACTGCGGTCTTCGAATTCTCACATTTTAAGGTCAAACACAAAGCAGGGAAGAAAATATACACATTAATTTGGCATTAACACAGTAACACAATGTCCCACACACCAAAAAAACAAATCACACCATATACAAATAAGCAGACATCTCGCATACCCACACACACACTTTCTGGGTCCCTGATCACATTAGATAGAGGACATGACGATACTGTGATGGTTGCACTGATCTGTTCATGGGGAGGACTTATCCCGGGACATTAGCTTTTCAACAAAATTGATTTCAAAAATAAAGATGCTGACAGAACAGCAAGAATTATCTTTGTATTTTTCTAAAATACTTTAAGCAGTTGTGTTATTGCTGATTTATTTAGTATGAATTAAAAAGCAACATTTATTTACATTTTTAGGCATTTGGCTTATCCAAAAACTCGACTTACAAAAGTGAATATAGTTGGATCCTTATGCTGGTTACTAGGTTACTAACTAAGTACCATCAGTCAAACATTGACTGATCCGGATAGGTCTTTAGTCGTCGTTTAAAGATTGCAAGAACACAAACCAATCTAGACGCAGGTCTTCATTGATCCCTAAAAGATGGTGAGACTGCTGGAGCAGTGCTGAAGGAACGGAGGGAACATGGTGCAGTGAGGGTTGAGATTACAGCCGAGAGGTAAGTGGGTGCTGCCCGTTCTGTGGGATCTCTAACTTTTCATTCAGTTATTATATTTATTTAATTTTTTTTATAAATGTTAGTAAATTTAAACAGCAGCAAAATGCTAAAATGCTAGGTCTTCTGTCCACCGTACATTTATATTACAGATACACCAAACATACAGTATGCTGCCTTTTTCAAAGCAAATTAGTCAAGACATCGGTGTACTGGGGATGCAGTTTTCTTAACTGATGGTTGAACAGGGAATTGAACAACCATTTATCGATTACATCATTAATAATTGTTAATAATAAAAAAAACACCACATTTTACGGATTAACAGAAGCACGATCAACTGAGAAATATTATACAAAACATTACCGGTAAAATTCTTAATATTTTTTTATATCAGTTCTTCTATTGATTAGAGATTAGATCAGTTAGATTAAACCCCTACAGGTAAACAGGGATGGGAAAACACAATGTGGTCCATGTCTCGAAGATTTAATCCCCTGCTAATGTAGGGCGAAAACTAATAACGACAGTAACAATCAACAGGTAACAGCATCTAGATTTCCTATATCTCTAATAATACTGTCCATAATAATACTGTCCACACAGGATTTTAATTTGAGTCCAAACTGTCAATTAAACTTAACTCTAAGTATAGTAAGTGGCTGCTTACAACACATTGCACTCCCAGCTTTTGTTAATAATAAAAGTGAGTGGCTATTCACACCAAAACCAAATGCATGTTGGCTAATATTAGCAACTGAATTAAGACAGGATCAGGGGCCCAGGAAGCGTTTCACATAGCTATGAAGGGAGAAAAACAGCTCAGTTAAGCATCATGGATTCATTCAAATGCGTTATTTGAAAATGTAATTGAATGTTATCAGTGAATTTTTATGAAATGAACTGCCTTTCACCCAAAACACTTGTGAAAAAGCCAGGTGACTTCCTGGAAAGGAGTGTTTAAGGGGTGGGGGGATGGCAAATTACGATGAGGGGCAGCAGAGCATGGGGTGGGTGGAGGCAGTGCTCGAAAGGGGCGTGGCAAAGTGTTTGAAGGTAAAGCATGTGTGGAACTAAGAGGAAGGACAAGGGTGTTGTGACTCGAGATCCCTAATCTGTCAGCATAACGAGAAATGTGTTGTGTTTCGGTGTCGCCTACACAGAACCAGTCCTGTTAATCCAAGAGTGAAAGTTTGCAATATAAAGATATTTCTTTATATTAATAATGCATTTACACATTTTTCACGTAATGCGCTCTAAAGAACTTTCTTTGCCGTGGATACACAAATCTTGCGTACATCCGTCCTGAGAGTCAAGTTGTAATTGAAGGTTGGCTCTTTATAAAAATAAAAAATAATGTAACAAATATGTTCTATGCTGCATCGGAGGAGTGAAGTATGTTGTTATTATGAGACGTGAACCTTTCTTGTCTTTACCGAACCTCTACCTCGAACCTCGACTGCATGCTCAGAGAAACACTCTGCCGTCTGTTCTGTCTGTCCTGATCCGGAGTCGACTTACCTTCACTGGCTGCAGCGAGCTGTTCACCTGACTCAGCCTGCTGTCGTCTTGCTCTGCAGCTTCCAGTCTCCGTAACAGAGGAGTGTTTACTGACGTTCCCTCCTCTTCCTCGTCGTTTTCTTCTTCTTCCTCCTCCCCTCCATCTTTCTCGTCGGCGGGTATTCGTGAGGCTGATGTTTGGGCATCAGCGCTGAAGCCCTCTAGTAACGCGGCTACGGCCTCGGGTTTGGGCAGCTTGGTGATCTTGAAGTGCTTCTTGTAGTGTGGCGTGTCCTTGCGGATGAGGCGCTGTTTCTCAGCAGGGAAGGGAGCCGAGCGGGCCTCGTCGTCGCTACGCTCGCCGTCCTCGTCCTCTTCATCGTCGACGTCTTCATCACCGCCGCGGATAATGGGCTGCTCAGCAAAGTGCACGGTGGGCTGGAAGGGTCAAAAAGCCATAGAAATTGTAAAAAAGTTTTACATTTTAGATATTTATTTATTTTTTGTAAATGTATGTAATTTATTAAATATTAATATTTTTGGTAATCCTTGTGTGGCGAATCAAAATTCAATGTTTTTTTTTATCATTGCAGTGGAACCTTGGATTGCGAGTAACCTGGTCTGTTTGCCTTTTGTAGTACGTAGTAGTACTAGTACGAGTACTGTAGTATATATATGCGTTGTCTGTCGTGCATCACTTGATCACCACTGCGCCAGTGGTTCTTCTCTCTCTCGTGCTGTGGGATATCAGGTGATTCCCATTCCTAAACAAATTACATTTTTCCCCTCATAGTAAAGGTAATCATCTCGATGCTCCGTCTCCGTGAGCGCGTGTCACTCGTGTAGTCAACATCCATGCACATACATGTACTGTTTACTATAACATTTTGACCATGTTTGTATGTGCGTGCGCATAAAGCATTTATCGTTTTGTGTTTAAGTGTAGTGACTGTTCTGCAACAACGTCCGCCGGGAAGAAAACAAGGTTAAAAGGGCTGTAGCAGTGCGGGAGATTATCATCTGTTGATAACGCAATGTCACATTTCCCCGAAATCCTCTAAAGTCTCCATTACAAAAGTTACGATTCTTTACAATGATAAAGTGCAGATGAATTTGTTTTATTTGTGCTTTATGTTGTATTAATTATTTTTATATGAGTATTCTTGGTTTGTGGAACCGAGCTTCCATTATTTCTTCTTTCTCCATTATGGGGGAAATTCGCTTTAATATACATGAGTGCTTTGATACACAAGCGCACTTCCGGATTGAATTATGCTCGCAATCCAAGGTTTAACCGTATTTTTTCCATTTACATACAGTATGTTTGCATTTGAGGTCACAGATTACATTTTTCCCCCTCATACTGATATTGGACATAAACATTAGCTGAATTCTTGACCTGCATCTGCATGACTCTAGGCGACGTCCTGCTGACAGATAATCGACTGATTAGTTTAACTATAAGGATGAGCAGATGTACAGGTGTTCCTAATGAAGTGGACAGTGAGGGGTGCGCTCCATTAATACCTCAGTGTATTCTGCTTCATCGTCCTCATCTTCCTGTTCGTGCTCATGCCTTCCATCATGCTCTGCCTCAATGCCGTTTACTTTCCGCGCCTCTTCATGAGAGTTACCCGAGGCGGTGCTGTTAGAGACCTGGGAGTCGTGGCTCTGATTGGACAATCCGCTCATACGTTTCTCCTGTCAACAATCAATCAATAGTCAATTTCAAACAGACTGCTGACTGAAAACTTTCCGCACTAATGTCTGTGGTAATGTGCAATAAGGCCTGCTTCGGGTAATGCGCTCTAAATATAAATATTACGGGAAACAAACACTCAGCCCAAAAATGCTGCATCGAAAAGACTTTAGAAATCAATGAGATGGTATTATAAGAGGATAAGTTTGGTTCAAAGAGATGTTTTTAATAAGATCCCCTTGGTCCATTTGCAGCGCGCTCTTAATGTGTTGGCATGCTCAAGTTGCCAACTATTTAGTTTTATTAAGGAGGAAAATCTAATGAGAAAAATACAGCAAAATAACAAAATGTGCTAGCAGACGAAGATGTGTGTAGTTTTCGGTTGTGTTGTCATCTAAGAAAATGTATACTGGCCATGCAATCTTGGCAGTTATGCACATGGCTAAACTTGTTAATATTTGCAAGGAAAATCATGACAGGTGTTGGCTTCAAATGCTGCACGGTTTGCGCTCTTGCAGAGACAAAAATCCACTCTTTATTATAATTTTTTTTTATCCATACTTTCTTGGTTAACTGCTTTTTAAAGAGACTTTGGTAATGAATTAAATGCACATATATAAATACAGACCTCAGTGCCCGGGGAGTCGAGGTCTTCATCAGGCTTAGCCGTGTAAGCCTCATTTCTTCTGGCTTCGATCACATTCTTCATCACCTTCAGCTCACTAGGGTGAGGGGTGGCTCGCCGCTGCAGGCCCTGCTGGTTCAAGTACAAAGCAAGGACCAAAATTACCCTGGATGTAGTGGACGACACATGGGAAAAGATTTTAAACACGAATCGGGCCAGACACACGGTAACCCGCAGACTTGTCTCACCCGTCTCTCTGCCGCGGTTTCGTCATCTTCCTCATCGGGCTTGGTTTGGTCCTGGAACTGGATGACGGACACTCTGTTCAGATTAGTGTCTGTGGGCCAGCTTTCGTCCACGCTGCTCTGCAACAGGTTCTCTAATACCACAGAAACAGATCACACAAAGTCAGGTAACGTCTGTTAGAGAGTGAGAGCGTGCCGAACGCGAGCCTCACCTAAGCTGGATGAAGGCTGCTGGGGCAGCAGGTAGCAGGTGAGGACCTTCTCTCCCGTCTGCTCGTCATCCTCGGTTTGAAACTTGAGCATGGGTTGGGACTGGTTCTCTGCCAGCCACATGGCCTTGAGGTTCAGATTGGCTAGCGAGAAGGGCAGGTTCTGCAACCTGCGCAGAAAGGCGAGGAGAAATGCAGAACTAAGGAGAACACGCATATTTTGTAGGGGAAACTACCAACTATAAACATGCACATGTGGCAAACAGCATAATCATCGTTTTAAAACATCATCTGCAGTCACGCTTCAGGGCCCGTATTCACAAAGCTTCTTAGGATTCTCTCAGAGAGCTCCTAACTTAGCTTAAAAAGTCCTAGCTGTGAGTCTTAGACTAAAAGTGATTTAAGAAACTTCTCAGAGCAACTCTGGGTAAGGAAAGTACAAAAACCTTTATCTCTAGTGAGGAGGTGTGATTGACCCAATTGCTAGAGATGATGCAGCAACTGAAGGACTGTGATTGATGTGATGGAAAAAAAAAAACCTCTGAATTCTGTAAAGGTCTTAAATTGCGCTCTTTGTGAAAATAGAATATATGATAAACAGTGAAATCATAATGTTTGTATATGAAGAAATTGTATAACTATGACTACAGGCTACTTTACGCAAAGTTTGTTATAGGATAAATATCTTAAACATCCAAATGTTGAAAATGTGTCTACTTTTGAAGCAACCAATTTCCACGCAGTAATTACTATATTTAAGTTCTTACATTTATTTATCATACTGATTTTATCACTTGTAATTCATTTCAGATTGATGGGAGCAAAATGGCTCAGCTTTTACTAATTTACAGTACATGACTGTAGGATTGTAAATACAGTCTATTTAAGTTGCTTTTTTGGATGGTATGTAGTCAACAATCCAAGAGAGACGGAAGGAAGTAAAACAAGAAAATCCAATCGGACAGAAGAGCAGTGTTTACTTTTAGCTTTACGCTCAGTGTTTGGACAATATTTCTTATTTCCGCCATTTTATCCTCTGCTATAGAAACTCTTAAGCCTCTTAAAAGTCCTCCTCTCTACTCTTAACCATTTTTATCTTAGGAGTTGTTTTTAGGGCTAAGATATTTTGTGAATCATTTTTATCATTACTAAGATTTAGTCCTAAATTTAAGGGGAAATTCTAAGAAAATGTCATAATTCTAAGAATTTTCTTAGAATTTCATCACTAGGAGCAACTTTTAGGCTTAAGACGTTTTGTGAGTACAGCCCCTGGTCTTTTAAACTGGTGTTAGAACATGTAAAAGCTTCAACTGAACGCTTGTGTGCCAAATACACACAAACATCCTGCAGTTGTTTTTATGCAGTGGTAGCCATCTCAATTATGTGCACAGAAAAGAAATCAAGCATAATTCTGACCCGAATTGCTCTCAGTTAATAAGTTTGTTTACTAACTCCAGGTAATTATGATGAATTATACCTGTGAAAAAATATCTGTAGCCCTTACCTGTTGCCTGCCACATCTAAAACATGCAGCTCGGTAGCGTTTGCGAGCTCAGCAGGCAGCTTGCCTACACGGTTGTCTCTGAGTGAGAGCACGCTGAGACTGGCACAACCACCTAATTCAGCTGGGACGCTGCTCAAGCGGTTACGGTCCACGTTCAGGTTGGTGAGCTTCTTTAGCTTTCCCAGAGAACTAGGAAGAGTCTACAAGCGAGAAAGAAGAATGAGACTTGTCAAGCATGGATTAAGATTATTTAATTTGGGTAATTATTCAAAGGCACCTTAAATATGTTCTAATCAAATTTTGCGGATTAACAGTTCAGCAGCAAATTTCAACTGACAGACAAAACCTGATTTGTATGTAACTAAGAACTTTCATTGGACAATCAGTAATAAGAAAAGGAAAACACCGAAACACAGCTAAGCACCGGCGGAGTTTGTTCTTTTAACTGTTCTTACTATGATATTAGTAGTAATAAACATGAATTCACATGAAATAATTTAAAGCAAGTTGCACTTTGCTACCTGTAGCAGATTTTCGGTCAGCATCAGTTCTGTGAGGTTCTCGCATTCGCCGATCGAATCTGTTAGACGCACCATGCGGTTCTGGTCCGCTTTGAAGATTGACAGTTGCTTTAAAGAGCCTGTACACAACAGAAGATGTATGCTGTTAAGTTCAGTTAACTTTGATAATATCAGCAATAATTATAACAAAGGAAGCAACACTTTACATTATGCTACAATCATAAAAAAAAAAGAAAAACTGCCACTAGAGGGCAGTATTGCAGTTGCAGAATTAGCATATACAGTATGTTCTATCTTGACTACATTGGTTCACGGTGAAGGCATGTGATTATTTGAAGATGCTTACAAAACATTGCAAACTTCAAGTACAGCAAATTACTGATCATCATCTTAACATGGACTGGAAATAATCTAAAACCTGCAGAATACCACTTTAGGGCACATGTGTGTCTTTCACACAGACGCTTTCAGAAAACTAATTGGCTAACCGATGCTGTCAGGCACGGCCTCTAGATGGTTCTGTGAAAGCAGCAGGTCAGTGAGGGCGATGAGGCCGTTGATCTCGGAGGGCAACTCTGTGAGCCGGTTCTCCGACACATCCAGACACACCAACCGTCGCAAACCTCCCAGGTCCTGTTAGAAAAAACAAGCGGCAACAGAAGGCATCAGCGATTATGTAGCCAGAGACCCAATTCAACTGACGAATAATTTCAATGGACGCCTTTTAGAACAAATGTACTTCATAAACATAATTTCAATGCTTTAAACTCAGTTTTGTCATTTATTTACATTTCAGCATTTGGCAGACTATCATTATACATATACATATTTATTAACACAAACAAATTCATCTTATTAATAAGTATGCGTTAGTGATGGGAGAAATATACACCATCGTGATTATCAAAGGCATACATTATATGCTTTAAACTGCTAGCAATACTGCATAATATATCTGTTTATTATTAATATTATTTGTAAATATAGTATCACTGCATAATACCCTTTTACACATTTTATAGATCAAGTCCTTACAAGGATTGTAAGATCACATGAGCTGCTTCTAGTTATTCTTTAATTCTTTTTTAAAATCTTACTTAATATATTAATCATGATATCAATATTACATATTCGTAGTCATATTGTCCAGATAATTTTCAAATAAACCCAATTTAAACAAACAAAGCAATATATATATTTTTATAAGTTTGAAATTTTCACCAGTGTAATAAAGTGGTGACAAAATGCTATTATTTTATAAATATTAAGTTTTATAGCTACAAAGATTATTCGGTTTATTTTTGCACACAAGACATTCCTTAAAGGACATTTCTTTACTTTTAGTAAAGTTTTTTTTTCCTTTTAAAAATTTACCTTTTTTTAATAATAAAAAAAAAATTAATTCTAAAGTTCTGAGTTACTTTAAGCCATTTTAGACTTCAATATAAATATTTAAATATGCTAAAGGAGGGTTAAATTATTAACAGGCATTTGAAAGGGAAAGTTAGACTGTAAATGTGCGACTTAAAATTAATTCGGTACCAAAACTAATATTATTAGCTAACCACCATTAGCTGATAAATTAAGTGCGTTAAAAAAAAAAAAAAAAAACCGCCTGATGATAAATATGAATGAAATGCATGAACTCACTGGTGGGAGTGAAGAAAGTTGGTTCCTGTCCAACCACAGCTCTCGGAGGTTGGGTAGGGCCCCTAGTGCGTCCGGCTAGAGTGAGGAAGAAAAAAAAAACTGAATGAGTGTGTGATGTAAGTGCGGAAGGAGAGATGTGATCTGAACAGCCTGACGTCCTGACCGAGTGCTACGCGTAGTGGTGTTCTTTTTTTTTTTTTTTTAACATAAACATGAACTCCTGTTAAACTGAACTGATGTGAGGTTGGAAACGTAAATGAAAAACCTGTTTCACAGATGAATGGTTTATTTCCTGGAAAACCCGACCACCAGCACTGCAAGAACTCTGTTTTTCGGGAAAATGCTGGATTACCGAGTTCAAACAGGAAGCTAGTGTCACTTTTAAACAACAACAATCTCTGTAATGAGATCCAACACCTTAATGAGACCGACACCAGCAATGACACCATAGTAACACCCTCAGGTTCATAGGAGACGGTTCTCCCAGGTGCTAGGTGTGATAGACATGGATGTCGTCGTATGCAAAAGGGAATTGTGGGTAGTGCTTTGTGATTACATCACCGGCATTGCCTGGGCGACGCCTTTGTGTGATCCCATATTGTTTACTCTGCCCCACTGAGACAACTACTGGGTGTTGCCATGGCGGCGTGAAAGAGATTTAAATAGAGCGCATACAAAAAAAAAAAAAAACTCGTACTCAGAAAGAAAAGATGATAATAATAATAAATGAAGACAGCAGCTATAGACAGAGAGAGAGAGAATTGGTAGCAGGCATTGTGTCTGTGTGTGTGTGTGTGAACAAAAGAGTGTGTTCTGCTTCTGCTTACCAATACTTCCAGTTGATTGCTGCCCAAATCAAGCTGTTCCAGTTTAACCAGGAAGGACAGAGAGCTGCAAAGCCACAGAGAGTGTGACATTCAAAACAGACAGACACAGTGCTCTTTATCTCTCTCTCTATTTTTTAAATCTTATTAGGCTGGGTCTCACAATACGCTTTTTTTTCCTCCCCTCAAACACCTTCAGCTGCATCTAAAGACACTTTAAAAAGACATGGACATACGTGGGTAAAGACTTCAGTAGGTTCTCCCTCAGCTCCAGGGTTACCAGGTTAGCCAAGCTAGAGGGCAGAAAATGCAACAAATTAGGGAGACAGAATGAAAAGAGGTGGGGAGAGAGAGAGAGAGAGAGAGAGAGAGAGAGAGAGAGAGAGAGAGAGAGAGAGAACACAGACGTGTGTTAGTCAGATGGGAAATTCATTGTGTGACAGTTGGCCTGGAAGAGTGAGGGGCTCCTCCATCTGCATGAAGACTACTAAGAGCCAAGTGTGTGTGTGTGTGTGCACTCACTTTCCAATGTCGTTCGGTAGTGATTGTAGTGACACATCATTGAGTGCAAGGTGGGCTAGTGCTCTAAGCTGTGTAAAGCCATCAGGTAATCTGAGAGACAAAAAAAAAAAAAAAAAAAAAAAGTACAAGAAAGAAAAATAGAGAGACAAATGGAAAAAAGACAGACAGGCAGGTAGAGCCAACCAGGAATCGAGAGAGAGAGAGAGAGAGAGAGAGAGAGAGAGAGAGAGAGAGTGTGTGTGTGTGAGAGAGAGAGAGACACATACAGAGAGGGCCAGAAAGGCAGAAAGACAAATGGAAGAAGACAGACACAGAGGCAGAGAGAGTCAACGAGAGAAAAAGCGAGACAGAGACAGTCAGTGAGGCCAAACACAAAGAGAAAGAGAGACAAGGAAATATAACGGAGACAATAAAAAC